>OY757018.1:67473881-68141381 GCA_963580285.1 Lucinisca nassula
TCATTTACAGTGTCGACGAGGACGTTATACCTCGAATCAATCAATCAAATCAATCGACAATTGGAAAAAAGGAAGTACATGTATTATGACATTGCGCTGTCCGTCCGTCCATCTGTCAATATCTTTGTTATTCCTTGATGGATTTGGAAATTCCTTGGCTGAAATGTTAACCATCATGAGACAATGTGTCGTATGTAAGACCCAGGTCGGTACCCCAGAGGTCAAGGTCATAGAGGTGAAAGGTAAAGAAAAGTGTATTTTCTTGTGTCCTGTCAATACCTTTGTTATTCCTGGATGGATTTGGAAATAACTTGGCAGCAATATTGACCATCATGAGACAATTTGTCACAAGCAAGACCCAGGTCGGTACCTCCATGGTCAAGGACACAGTGGTCAAATGTCAAAAAGGGTCATTTTTCGTGTTCAGTCAATAGCTTTTTGGATCTATCGGTTTACGATTGACCCAAATTTACTAAACATTTGGCAAACGGTATTCATGCAGTTGTCCACGTGACCATCACTGATTTGGGAAAACCAATATTATTGTTTATAAATAGAACTTTAAACGTTACGCTATTTCTATCGATGTAACAAGAGCAGACTATATAGCTACTAGACTGATAATAAAAGTCTAATTATTTTTGGAGGTATTTTTTATTGGTTTAAAAATTTATCACATTCTTAGTAATGGCAAGTCTATTTGGTAGAGTCTCAAATCTTAGGTTAAAATTGAGCCAGAGAGACTAGACTAGCTAACCTTTTATACACTGTTTTTTTTTTTTTTTTTTTTTTTTTTAATGCAAAAGATGATTTTAATTCCATAGTATTCATTTTAACGCCTAGTGGCTAGGCTATAACAAGAGCTACCTATAGTCTTGACAGGAATCGTGTGCTGGATAATACCCAGATCAGACGCCGCGGAATGTGGCGTCTGCTCAGCCGGTTGCACACTGTTTGCTTAAACAGTGGCATTTTATAATTTGAGGGTTAAACGAAATAGTATAAATTGCCAGGTTGCTCTCGTAATGAAAGAAAAACAATAACTTAATCCAGGCCCTACTGTCACGTGACGTCTTTCGGAAATTCCATTTATAAAACTTTAACACAAATGTATGCCAAGTCGAGTAAAAAGAACTTAATTTTAGAGCCCTGAAGTGTTTTTTTTTTATACCCCCGCAAACGAAGTTTGAAGGGGGTATATAGGAGTCAGCTTGTCGTCTGTCGTCGTCGGTCCATTACAAAAAACTTTAACATTGCTCATAACTTCCTTATTCTTTGACCGATTTCTTTAATATTCACACACCACACACCTTGCCACTAGTACTTAAGATTGATATACACATGCGGGGGTATAATTGGCGCCCGTTAGGCGGCAGCTCTAGTTTTTTTTTGTTTTGGTTTTACGGCCCTTTCAATATTATTTCACTCATATCGAGCCAATCGTTAATCAGAGGCGGGCGAAAACCGGAGTACCCGGAGAAAAACCAACCGGCCTTGCAGAACTTGGCGTCTCACATATGACCCGAGCGAGGCTCGAACCAAAGCGGTGAGAGAGCTAATGATCAAGAGTCAGCTCTCTTAACCACTAGGCCACAGAAATGTTTAAGAGCAAAAATGAATAGCGCAGACTTTATAGGTGGTACCGTTTTTAGACATACAGCGTAGACCAAGATCGGCTATAGAGTACATTGCTTCTGATCAGGGTCGGCACTGTTCGCCTTGTATGTATGCAACAACAGTTTTGAACATGATTCAGGGCCGTACGCAGACCCTGAAAAGGTGCAGGTTGAGGATGCGATTTTCAGGTATTTTGCAGAGGGTAAAAAACTGCATGAATCTGAGATAATTTCCAAAAGATGGGTGGGGCTGCGTTTGCACCCTCACCACTCTGTTGAACAAAACCCAAGTACTACCCTAAGACGTCAGAGCGCATCGTAAGAAGAAAATTCTGGATTGAGCTCGTTTGTTTGATTTAAGGTTTAAAGTCCCCGTCAACACTGTATATAGGTCATTTGGAGACGTTACTTCCAATGTTACGGGACTGTCAGCTCTGCGTGGAAGCATCATGCAGCCCATCTATTTATTCAAGCCCCGATAGACAGGAGTGCGTGAGACGTTACTTCCAATGTTACGGGACTGTCAGCTCTGCTTGGAAGCATCATGCAGCCCATCTATTTATTCAAGCCCCGATAGGCGGGAGCGGGGGGACTGTGCTCGTGCACTTGGGCATTGGCAAACAGAATCTACATAATCAGACGCCACATAATGCGATGTCTGATCAGATCTACTGTGCCAGCTTAAGTTAAACGAACAGTTCGATTCTCAGCTCAGGACTATTTTCCCAACCTACACTTAGAGACGATCGACCCACCAGTACTCTCAGTGCTTTGATTTATTCCCGGATCACTTGGCAGAAATGTCACCCATCATGAGACGATGTTTCGCGCACAAGACTCAGTCAGTACCTCGAGGATCAAGGTCATACGCAGAGGTCAAAGGTTAAAAAGGGGTAGTTAACAACTTTGTTATTCCTGAATGAATTTTGAAATTACTTGGCAGAAATGTTAACTATCATGAGACGATGTGTTGCAAGACTCTGATCGGTACATACAATGTCAATATCACGTGAAGAAACACTATGCCCCCAACACTGCTTGCTCCTAGTTGAAAAGGTAATACTTCACATGGCTGAAGGGAGATCCATTCATAAACTTTCAAGGCTTAGCTTTGATACTTTTAGAGTTATATTGCCGACGAGATTTCATCAAAAAATTTCACAAGGGCCATTTCTCATGGAAGGGACATAATCAGAGAGAGAGAGAGAGAGAGAGAGAGAGAGAGAGAGAGAGAGAGAGAGAGAGAGAGAGAGAGAGATTTTCACCAGTGCTAGAATGCACTATGATATAAAAAGGCTTTTGTGGTTTCAACGCCAAAAAAGTTGAAGATCAACCTGAACATCCATGTAATCTGATCAGCACCCTTGGTTTTTGCTGATTAGATTGTATATTGTCTCTATTTTTTTTTTAATTTCAAGACTCTCTCACTCCATCTGCGTGCATGTGCGTGCGTGCGTGCGTGTGTGTGTGTAACACATAGTCATATGATTATCATGGAATGATATTGCACTTCAAGTTATCAATAAGAAAACGGTAGCTATACAGAGTGGGCAAATTGTATTCAAGTTCCCCTTTGACTTTCTGAAAACCTAGAAGATAACACCAGTGCTGGAGTTAATTTTACAACTCAGGCATCGGCAGGTAAATTATGGCCAGCAATGAGTCTCATGGGAGGTGTGCAGACAGTTCAGAGAGTAATTTATGTGTCTGTCTGATATTCAACCTGGAAGAATGGGGTCCTATATTTCTTATTTCTGCTGTTTGGTTTGAATTTAAACACCCCTGCAAACATTATTTAGGTCATTTTACAGGCGTTTCTTCCGAATTCCGGCGCGTATCATGGTAGTTATACTGCAAACATAGGTTGTGGGTGCTCGTTAGAACCGCTTCGTTGAGGCGGTCAATGAGGTTGTTCTAACGAGTACCCACAACCTATGTCTTGGAGCAGAAATAAGAAAAATAATTTATACCCCGTAAACCCCAGTTTTCTCTATATATAGTGGGGATTAGGTGGATTTTCATTTCACGGACTTATTCACGTGATGTGATGCTTCCACGCAGACCTGAAACCAGCCCGCACACGAGTACTGGTAAACCGCTTAGAGGATCTAAGCCTGCCTTGGCAACGCCGTGCGAGTCAGCCCGCCCATGCTTATAAACCCTTTTGGTTTTATTGGGCGGCAGGGCTTGAGATGCCATTTCATCTTAATGTCGGATAAAAGTCCCACAAAATTGGAAGCAACGTCTCCAAAATGACCTTTACAGTGTTGACAGGGACGACTTCATAACAAACAAACAAACTAAACATCGAATCGATGTTAGTTCGACGTTGATCAAAGATTGGTTATAAAGTGATGAAAAATGTGGATACTATATCAAATTGTCATTTTAATCTATCAGTCGAAACAGTACAGACTATTCCAATATTTAATCTTTTAAACCTACAATTTTCATAGTCTACACTTGGCGTTGGGAAAAGAATGAAGGTCACACCCTGCATATGTGGCATATTATTTTCACTTCAACATTTTTTCCAGACCTATCTTTTGTAACCATTGTTAAAGCATTTTACACACCAAATCTGCACAATTTCATTGTCACTTCAGGAATGGATTTTAATATGTAATGAATGCAGTTAACCTCGATGCAACCCCATGCCAGAATTGATTGACAGGTCTTCAAGCCAATAGTTCGATCGTTGTTTGGCGATTGCTAACCACCGTAACCTTAGACAAGCTAACCTAACCATAGAATGTCGACAACAACAGAGTTAACTTCCTTGACGGGGCGTGACTAAGCTGCGCATACAAAGAAAGGGCTAGAGGTTGCTTCCTGTTGTTTAATAGCTTCAGCTTCATTAGTAGGCCTACACTGTAGCCTAGCTGACTCTGGAATTCATTACGCAAACGTGCCTGTACAAATACATTGTGAATTTTACCATCTAAAAACGAAAATTTTAAATGAAAAATTGTGATATTTTCCTTATTTCTGCTCAAAATATAGATTGTGAGTACACGTTAGAACCGCTGCAATGAGGCGGTTCTACACGTTAGAACCACCGCAATGAGGCGGTTCTAACGATTACCGACAATCTATAATTCAGAGCAGAAATAAGAAAAATAAGGCTTACCCCCTGTAAACCACAGTTTTTCTTTATAAAAGTGGGGTTCATGGGGGTCAGAATCATATAGGCGTGTTTTTGTGATGTAATGTTGAATCAGAATGAACAAAGAATCTTTTGGTGTTCCTTGCATCACGAAAACACACCTATATAATTGTGACCCCATTGAACCCCACTTTTATATAGTAAAACTGGTGTTAACAGGGGTAAACCTTATTTTTCTTATTTCTACTAAAATAGATTGTGGGAACTCGTTAGAACCGCTTCAATGAGGCGGTTCTAACGAGTACCTACAATCTATATTTTTAGTAGAGATAAGAAAACTATCACAATTTTTCATCTTAAAATGTTTCCTTTTTCGGCAAAATATTTACAATGTATTTGTACAGGCAGTTTTTCGTAATATCTACATGTAGACTATTATCATATTGCTGTGAAATTCTTGTCGGACATGCATTGCATTTCGTATTCAAAATAATATACAAAATATGTACATTTCTGCAAAATCTTGGCCTAAAAGCACAAACTTCCCAGCCTAGGCTAGGACAATATGCATGTTTAGTTACTTTCTGTGATCCATATAAACAATACATATGCGAATAGCTGCACAACGTGAAATTGACAGGCTTGTTTTTCTTTTCTATTCTGTCATGAATACACATGTCAACACGAACCGAATTCTTTGTCAAACCACCAGCGTATTTTTCCGTATTTTTCAAATGTATATAAACCAATATGCATGCGTTTTTTTGCGCAAGGTTTGCCGCACAACCTGCGTATTTTTTCTGTATTTTTAAAAAATACGTCCTTCAATACATACACATTTTGTTGCGTTACATTTGTTGCACCCGCTGCTTATTTCTTCTGTATTTTTCAAAAATACGTCCTCCAATACGCACACGTTTTGTTGCGTAAACTTTGTCACACCAGTTGCTTATTATTTCCGTATTTGCGCACAAGACGGACGTAAATACGTACTGTATTGCCAGTGTATCAGTATGTATTGGTGTAAATTCGCATTGCGTATTTGTCCTTATTTTGCTCATTTTTCACTGTGTTTATAAGCATGAACGGTCTGACTCGCACCGCTTTGCCCGGGCAGGCATATATTCTCTGAGCGGTTTAGCAGTACTCGCGTGCGGTCGGTTTCAGCTCTGCTTGGAAGCGTCACGCAGCCCACCTATTTCTTTAAGCCCCGATGGGCAGGTCCGAAAACTTTAAAGAATGCGTTGTGAACTGCACAAATATACAGAAATTAATAAGCGATACAGCATATTCACACCAATGTAACACAACAAAATGTCAGTATTTTAATATTCATATATACCTCCTGAAGAATATCGTCATCATTTTTCCAGTGAGCCGCTACAGTTTGTGTCTAAAGCATCCGTTTACATGTAAAGTGCTACGCATGAAATAAAAACCATTGCATGTACATTTCATGACCAGCTTTCTTTGACACTTGACAGCAGTTTGATGACAAATTGAATGTCCATTTAATTAAAAGTTGATAAGGACATGTCATTCTGACTGTTAAAAATGTACATTTAAGGGGAATCTGAGAAGCTGCTCCCCTAATTGCATGGATAACAAAACATGCTACAGAAGACGGTTTTGAAAACAAAATTACCTCCTGCTCAATGTGGGTGGTTTGCAATGACTGACATAATGAGATAGCTAATAAACCCTAGAGTGAGACAGCAGTATGAGGCAAAGAAAACAAACGAAATGAAATTTATTTTTCTGCTGTTCATGATAGTACGAACGCAGTGGGTTGTGTGCAAAGTAAGTGAACCCCGAAGGGGTTCATGTAAACTTTGTTAGCGACTCGCTGTCGTTCATACTTTCATGAAAAGCAGAAAAATTAAGTTTATTGTTTTATAATTACATTCTTTGCCCCTCATCACTGGGCGAAAAATAATGCTTATAGGGCAAACTTTTTAAACTGAAAAACATTTACACGCCATTTTACTACAAAGAGAGGAACAGCGTTGACCTCACCAACGCCCGTAGAGAACCATGGTTTAGAATGACGTCACTTGATGTCACTGAAAATCATGTGACTCGATGCGTTCATGGAAGTAAGAACTACACTGTTTTCTATGTGTTTCACATTACATTTTTTTTATTTATGAGCCGGATAAATTTCATACCCTATGAAAAAAAAGTTTTATAATCCTTGGGCCAGGTTGGTGCAGTTTAGGTCTGTACACCATTCTTTCTACCTCTGGGATGAACAGTACACAATATTTCCATACCCCTCTACTTAATCTTAAGACCTCCACAAATTTAATCCAAATATCTGAGAGAGAGAGAGAGAGAGAGAGAGAGAGAGAGAGAGAGAGAGAGAGAGAGAGAGAGAGAGAGAGAGAGAGAGAGAGAGAGAACAGCAAACATTAGACAAAATACATGTTGAAACGCTTTTTCCTTGGTTTCAGCTTATCACAAAGAAAAAAAAAGAAGGAAAATTCCTACAGGCCTATTGGCACCAAAATAGCCATTGTTATTTAGGTAACAATATTAGAACACACGCTTAAAGTCGTCAGTCATTCCGACCACTATGGATTCAAATTTGTAAAACAATTTCAAGTTAGTTCTATATAGCCGTATCTCTTTTAACTAAAATTCTGAACCGTTTGGCTTAACACTGCTGCGTTTTTATTTATTTATTTATTTGCTTAGCTAACCGTCGCCGTGTACCGGGAACGAGCGTTTAAACATAAGGTGACGACGTCATGTACACAGCGGCCCCCGCCCATACTTGAAGAAATATATGGGCTGCATGATGCTTCCACGCAGAGCTGAATCTGGCCCACACTAGTACTGGTAAACCGCTTAGAGGATCTAGGCCTGTCCAGGAACCGCAGTGCGAGGCGGACCGTCCATGCTAATAAACCCTATTGGTTTCATTAGGCGACAGGGCTTGAGAAGTCATTTCATCTCAATGTCGGGTAAAAGTGTTGACGGGGACGTTAAACCTCAAATAAAACAAACAAACAAACGTCATGTACACACGTTCTTTAGCACTCTGCCAAAAACACATAGATTTTATACGATACCCGTT
The DNA here is from genome assembly GCA_963580285.1 of Lucinisca nassula. Lineage (NCBI taxonomy): Eukaryota > Metazoa > Mollusca > Bivalvia > Lucinida > Lucinidae > Lucinisca > Lucinisca nassula. The sequence continues at coordinate 67,481,683 of OY757018.1, forward strand.
ATGCAAAAAACTGACAAACATTTCCCTTCAATACGGAGCTCTCTAGCAATCTCCACGATAACGTGGGTTGTGCCCGTCCCAGCCTGGACATAAACAAGGCAATTGGGCCTTGTTTTTTGTTGTTTTTTTTATCAGATCAAAGGCCGTCTTCTGCTTTTTAGTAAACATTTTATCTCCTTTTCTGCGCATGTGTCAAAAAAGTTACAGCGGCTGATTGGAAGTTGACCGCAAAGCGATACAAAACAAAATTCCCAGAGCACAGCCCATTATACGCAGAAACACCATCCAGTTATCTTATCTGCGTAATACGTGTATACGTAGTCCTAGCAGAATATGTTACATGGAAAAAATAAATCAAAGTAGAAATCAAGGCTATCACACACATTTTAACAGTAACAACTCCACTGCCGGGCGTAGTGTCCGAAGTTCCGGATTATATCTGTCCTGCACGTCCCGCTTTTTAAACACGATTATGGCAAGCGCCCGGGTTTCTGTACCGAGCATTGACAGAACACTGCGGAAAGTGAAGCAAAAGTTGCAAAATCTATATTTAGAGCTGCGAGTACATATTTTTGGATTCAAATTGGCAAAGCGAGCTACAGTTAAATGAAAGACAACGGGTGAAAGTGAAAAAAGTTCCACCCGTATCACTAATTCGGTTGTGATTGATGAAAACCTGAAATTTTTTGTCACATGTTTATGCCGAATTTTGCTTTGCTGAGTTAATCCATGCGAGAAAAACATGTTTCCTGCAAGTGGCAGACAGAGGCGGATTATTTTTGCAAAGTGGACTTATTTAACTTGTATAATTCATAATAAGCAGGTAAAAAACTGCATTTGCGAAAAAGATACACTGGGTAAAATGAGGTAACCCCCCAAAAAATTGAGCCGAAGTTTCCCCCCTTGTCTCTATTATAGTGCCAAAAAAAAAAAAAATTTTTTTTGTTTTTCAATTTTTTCATGATTCAAGCCCCTATGGTTCAAATAGAAATATCGTTTCTCTTTAAAATGTATGGCGTGGTTTCTTGTTAGAATCGCCTCGATGAGTCGATTCTAAAAAGTAACCCCAAAATATGCTTCTAACAAGAAATAATAATAAAAAAAATATTCCTCAATTATCGTCCTACTCCTTATCTATCACTATAATTGTAAACCCTGACTTAGTGGAAACATGTCTTAGTGGGTGCCTCTATTAGGTAAGCAACCTGTTTTAAGCAACCTTAATTTTGTTCTTGAAAAAAGGGCAAATACATTAATTTCACCTTTACTAAACAAGCATCTGTCTTAAACAAACACATTTTGATTACAGTACGCCTATTCAAATATACTAAACATTTTGCCACCAAAAATTGAAAATTTTCAGATAAATATTCTGATATTTTTTATATTTCTGTACAAATCATATATTGTGTTCTCGTTAAAACCGTCTCGGCGAGGCGGTTCTAACGTGTACCCAAAATCAAAATCCATGGTTTGAGCAGAATAAGAAAAATAATGTATACCCCGACAAACCCCAGTTGTACCGTATAAAAGTGTGGTTTGCGGGAGACAAAATTATATAGGCGTGGTTTCTTGATGTCCCTTAGTGCTTGTATAATACAGGTTCGACTCTACACGACAGAGCATACCATAAGCTCAACGGTTATAATGGTAGGTCAAATAATTAATTTCCTAATCCTCGAACACCGGTGGCTCGTTTACAATAACTAATTCGAACTCATCTTGAGACCACAGAGAGTTCTTTACACAGTTCCAGATATCAATATACATGTACAACTATTTAGACCAGAAAAAGTAAGACTAATTCTGGTTTAAAAAGCATATTTTGAAATGTTTCATTTTGTTTTTAATTTGTGTTTTCTATACCCACCGTCCACATGAAAGAGACCATCTTTTGAACTGTTCAATTGTGATCTTCAAGATATTCCTTTATATAGGAGTTTACTGTTTTTACTGAGTGAGTGAGTGGGTTTTAGTTTTACGTCCCACCAACAGCTAAGGTCATACGTAGACGGGACCTCGGTTTAAAGACTCATCCGAAAGTCTGGAGTAGCCCGGGACACTACTGTTTTTACTGTATTTAGGTTGAGCTTTGGAGTTTTTTCTTCTGAATTTATCTTAAAAAGGTAAATTGTGTGTACTCATTAGAATCGCCTCAATGAGGCGATTCTAATGAGTACACACAACATACCTTAATTTTATAGAAGAGAGAAATCATCCCCATTATGCCACCTCATTCGGCGCTTTTCTTAACCCTCAGTTGTTAGAACTGCTCCATCTTGAACAAGTTTATATGATCCAAAAGTGTTATGGATCTGCACCATTTCTACTGCCTGTCTGTAGGGCCCCGCCCATCCGGGCTTGAAGAAATAGATGGGCTGCATGATGCTTCCACGCAGAGCTGAAACCGACCGCACACGAGTTCTGGTAAACCCCTCAGCAAAGCAGTGCTAGTCGGACTATCCATGTTTGTAAACCCTATGGGTTTCATTGGACGATAGGGCTTGAGAAGTCATTTCATCTCAGTGTCGGGTAAAAGTCCAACAAAATTGGAAGCAACGTCTCCAAAATGACCTATACAGTGTTGACGGGGACGTTAAACCTCAAATCAATCAAAACTGCATGTCTGAAGGACCCGGTTCTTTTAACGATGCGGGTAAATCGGTTGGTGAGGCAGCACTATAAAAGTGAGCATTGAGCTCCCTGTCGCAACCAGACACCGTCGTGATATGACTGAAAAATTGTTAAAAACGACGTTAAACCCAAATTCACACACATAGATCGGTTGGCTTACTCGCGAAGTTAAGCAACGGATGTTGCGGTTCGTATCTGGATGGGTGATCGCTTCGTGGAAAATCCGGCAAACGCTTCATTTGGTGGCAGCAGAGGGATGGAAACATTCTCGCTGGTGTGATGCAGAGTCTTCGCCCTCCTGTTTGCCTAGTAAAGAATGTGGGACTCTGGGACGAAGTCAAGAGATGAAAAGGAAAAATGTAACGGTTATTGATACCACGTCTATAGCCTTGCTGTAGCCTCCGGCTCGTCAGCCCCCACCCATCGGGGCTTGAAGAAATAGATGGGCTGCATGATGCTTCCATGCAGAGCTGAAACCGGCTGCATACGAGTACTGGTAAACCGCTTTGAGTATCTAAGCCTGACCAGGCAAAGCGATGCGAGTCCATGCTTATAAATCATGTTGGTTTCATTAGGCGACAGGGCTTGAGATGTCATTTCATCTCAGCGTCGGGGTAAAAATCCCACAAAATTGGAAGCAACGTCTCCAAACTGACCTATACAGTGTTGACGGGGACGTTAAAACTCAAATTAAACAAACAAATAAAAGCCTCCGGCCCGTTCAGCAGGTGACTTATTCACATAATTAGGTAACAGACATCGTGGTTAGGTCCTGGATGATTGGCCCGATTCTTGTAGTCGACGATCCGGCAAACGCGACAAAAAAATTCGAGCTATCGAAGTTTAACTATACATGTATATGCATGTAGGTTGGTCACCAACAGAAAACAATACGGCATACACGTACATATTGTATTGTCGACTTTATGCAGTTTTGTTTTCATACAAACTCCTGTTCATTAAAGTGCGTGTAGTGTAACCACCTCATCGGGGAAGAGACCGACCCCGATAGCTCAGTTGGTAGAGTGTCCGCTCCGGGGAACGAGAGGTCACGGGTTCGATTCCGGGCCGCAACATACCAAAGTCGTTAAAAATGGTATTATCTGCTCCTCGCTTCGCACTCAGATTTACGGGGTAGAGCTAGGACTGGTCGACCCAGTGTGTCAATAATGTGACTGGGTGTGGTATCATGTAATATGTCTGGGACATGATACTTCAGTGAGGCAGCACTATCAAAGTGAGCATTGAGATCCCTGTTGCAACCAGACACCGTCGTGATATGACTGAAAAATTTTTGAAAGCGGCGACGTTAAACCCGAATTCACACACATACATCGGGGAAGAGAGAATTGGTTGATATGCCTTCTGTTGTGTTTGCTGTTTATACGTAATGCGCTGTTTGCTCGTCTTCTTGATGATATTGGTAGACTATGTTTTAACCTATTTTGTACCGGAAACCCCAAAACGGGTATTTGGCAAACAGTGCAGGCCCAGATCAGACGCCACAGAACGTGGTGTCTGATTAGGGCCAACACTGTTTGCAAAAAGTTAAGACATTTTCCAAACAAATTTTCATGAAAACACAACCTGACACCCCTGAATTTTGAAGTGGACTCCTGCTATATATAAGGAGGTAGATTCCATTTGGTACAAAAAGGGTTAATGATTGTGGTGCTTACAAAGCATCTTCATTTGTGTTTTACCAGCTTTCATAAACCATTCATTGTAGTGCATTTTTTCATATCTGCAGAATGTTTTTTTCCTGATGCAAACGTGAACTTTTTTTCTTTCTAATTTTTTCCTTTACATCACATGAACACGTCCGTGTAATGAATACCCCCTTAAACCCCAATTATAGAGAAAACTGGGGTTTGTGGTGTTATGCATAATGTTTGTATTCCTGCTCCAAGACATAGAATGTGGATACTAGAGCAGGCGGTTCTAACGATCACCCACAACCTATCACATATTTTCGTTTGAAAAGTAGCCATTTCGGAGCTGCGATAAAATGCACTATGCCGCATGCGTGTGTTTTCGCAATGGCCCGCTGGTTTTTGCACAGTATATCTTGATATCATAGGTGGTCAAGTAAAACTACCTTCATATTTAAATTATAAATATAATTTGTCCTTTCATTGTTATTCAGACATATTTCAAACACTGATATTGTCCAATCACATTTGAGCCAGCGCACGACAAAACCTACAATAAGACATTTGCGCCCAACGATGACTCAGATCAGCCTGCAGTCTGATCAGAGTCTTCGTTGTGCGCTCTAGGGATAGCTAAGGGCCCAATGCTCCTTCGTGCAGCAAGAGAAGTCTCTGGTAAGACTATATGCATGCGCAGGCTGATCTCATTCATCGCTGAGCGCACTTGCAAATAGTAGGAAATGCTGTGCCCCGGCTTATTAAACATATTTCATCATAACTTAGCAGCAGAATAACTAACAAACTCATTTGACATTAACCCTTATCCTGATGAATATGACACAGCCTATCTTTGCAGATCAGATGGCTTCCGATAGGGATCTACACTATTTTTCATAAAGCTTGAAAACTGATCGAACACATTAATATATCAAGTAACTTGATCGATGATCGATGGAAAGTCAGAAATAGGCGTGGCTAAATTGATATATTCAGCAGGCTGCAAGTTTATATTTTCTATCAAATGCCATCACTTATCAAATAAAAGATACCTGCAACAAACAAACAATAAAAACTATCTATACATATGTATGATAAGCCTTTACATGTATATAAAGGACACGTGTTAAAAAAAAAGAAAACAAAAAAAAAACAAAAAAAAAAAAGAAAACAAAACAAAAAAAAAAAAACAATCCCGACAATTTAGTAGCCATATATAAATGCGATAATTTAATGGTGAATCCTTTTTATATATGTATATATTGGCCATTCCTTGAGTTAATTTCATTATGTAAATGTAACAAGTCGCCCAGCGGACAATGATCGCTCACCTAAGAACAAACGCACGTCATCATTCTTATCCTGCTGCCTTAATTGAGCCACGCCCATTGCTGGCATAACCTGATAAAATATATTCGTTTAATTCACAAACTGCATGACAAACAGTGTCTGAGATCCCGATCAGATCTGGATCAGATCAGAAAAAAAGGTTAAGGTTAAAGCTAATTGACAATGTGTGTCTTGGATTGGTGAAATCAGCTGGATTTGTTGGAACTTGCTACACCTCGCCAAGGTAAGCAAAATGTCCAATCTGGTTTGAAATCAAATAGACCCACGGTTCTGTGAATATTCGGTATTTACTATCTGCAAGTAATATCTGAGAGATATTACAATGTATGCTTGTCCTTGATTACAAAAAGTTTCGAAAGATTCGATCGAAAACAGCTGAGAAAAAGTGGAGACACCAATTTTCGCTTATATTGATGCTCAAAGACAGGTGACTCCAAAGATCCAATCGAAAACAGCTGCAAAAAATGTGGATACACCATTTTTGCATATATTTATGTTCGGACAGCTGAGAAAAAGTAGCGATACCAATTTTCGCTTATATTTATGCTCAAGGACTGGTAACTCCAAAGTCGTTGGTACTGTTAGGCCCGAATTCGAACTCAACATAGACTGTATTCCTGTCCTGGTCATCTGCAAGTTTGATAAAGATCGGATTAGAAATGGCTGAGAAAAATTGAAGACGTTTTCCATAGTAAGCCTATGTAAAAGTTTTCAAGCTCAAGCGAACGAAACTGCGAAACCGGTTAAAATAATTCAAGTCAAATTCGAATTCATCCGAGGTATTATGATTGTCCTTGTTTACTAAAAGTTTCAAAAAGATCTGACGGAACACAGCTGAGACACCATCTTTCGATTATTTTATACTCAATGGCAGGTTTTTTGTTTGTTTGCTTGTTTGTTTGGAGACTAACGGACCAGTCAACACTATTTTTCGTCATTTTTGAACCGGTCAGTTTACCTCTCCACACTTTTCCTGGGCAGGCTTATACGCAAGCGGTTAACCAGTACATTGTGCATTCTTTCGCCGGAAAATGACAACTGCCCTGCTTGAAACAGCGGACTGGATAGGATGACCGTTGAAAATATTTCATGATCAACCTCCATGTAAGAATGTTGCCGACCCGGCAGGTATCGAACCCGCGTCCTCCTGATCACCAGTCAGATGCGCATCCGACTGAACAATCAAGGGTAGGTAATTCCAAAGTCATTGGTCCCGTGAAGCCCAAATTCAAACACAACATAGACTGTATACCTTTTCAGGTTTTTCATTCAAACTTCATGGGAATGTCGCTTAGATAACTCTGTAAATGAGTAAAATGGCCACCAGAGCTAAAAATAGAAAAGCGCTGAATATTTGCTTCAAATGCAATTCCTCCTATACCATTGACCCAATTTGATACAAATTTCACATAAATGTTGTCAAGGTTGCTCCTTGCCAAAATAGCTTAAATAGTTCCGGTTGGATGAACAAGATGGCCGCCAGAGCTTGAAATAGAAAACTCTTTAAACGACAATTGCTCCGGTACCCTTGGGGTGATTTCATTCAAAGTAGAAGTAAAACAAAGATCATGAATCGATACAATTAACTTACTCCACCCATCAAAGATACCAAAGGGAAAGAAACACAAATATGAAGCGACCAGACCATAATGAAAACCTAAACAAAGGAAGGTCATAAGGACAGTTACTTTCCCACAAAATGGCCACTTCACAGAACGGTTGCTAAGGTGACCCTGTATAATTACATGCTAAACTGGTTCCAGTCAGAAGAATAAAATGGCCAGCAGAGTTAAAAAAAAGAAAAACGCCAAACATTTGTTTACATGCGACATATCCTAAACCCTAATTAGATTGAAACTTCGCAGGAATATTTCCTAGGTGGCTCCCAACAAAAACGGCTAAAATCGTTCTGCTCCAAATAACAAGATGGCCATCAGACCTAAAAAAGGAAAAATCTTTAAATTTCAACTCCTCCTATACCCTTGGGCCAATTTCAGTCCAAATCCATTCGAATGTTTCTTAGGCGACCTTCTAATGGGTTTGCTCTGATAAGCAAAACAGCCGCCAAAGCTAAAAAAAGATAAACAACAAACAAAAAATACGTCAATAGTTTCCTTTAAATGCAAAGTTCCTGGGGCCAAGTTATTTTAAACTTAACAGGAATATTGCTTGGGTGGCTCCCTACCGAAATAGCTAAAACCGTTCCGCTTTGATGAACAAGATGCCACCGGGTCTAAAAATAGAAGAAAAAAAAATGAACAACAACTCTTCTTGGACCCTTTGGCTAATTTCACTCAAATGTCATAGAAATGTTGGTTAAGTGACCCTCTGTTTAAATAGCTAAACTGTTTTACTTTTGGTCCAATGTCATTCAAACTTCACTACAGTTTCTTTAGCCTTTGCAAGAATGTTGCCAGGGTGACTATCTATGTAAGTGCAAATTTTATGCTTCATGGAATAAGACAGCTGTGCGTTATCCTCATGACTTTTGAGGCTTGTCAGATGAGCGACCTAGAGCCATCTTGGCCCTCTTGTTCATGTATTTTGCATGAAGCAATCCCAGGTATCAGAAGAATTTGCTTTATTCAACTGAAGTTCTGAAGGATAAATTTGACTGATCAAACATCACGTTAACACGTCCGTGAAATGAACACCCCCTTACACCCCAGTTTATATAGAGAAAACTGGGGTTTACGGGGGTAAACAATATTTTTCTTATTTCTGCTCCAAGACATAGATTGTGGGTACTCGTTAGAACCGCCTCAATGAGGCGGTTCTAACGAGTACCCACAATCTATGTTTGCAGTACAAATAAGATAAATATCACGGATTTTCATCAGAAAAATAGCCATTTTAGATATGTGAAAAATACACTATGTCGCACGGGTGTGTTATCATAATGAAACCGAAGTATTGCCTATAATAAAACAACCAAATATTTAGATGTCCAGCTGAAAGCTTCAATAACATCAGGGCCCAGTTGTTCAAAGCACCGTTAGCTTAACGAGCTCGCTGGTGGTGATATTGTTAACTGTTCTGGCAAGTTTAATATTTAAAATTTTGGTATTTTTCTGAAAAAAAAAAAAATGTGCAGGCTTTCAACAGAAAAGGACATCGTGAAATATTTTAGTACAGAACATCTGAAGTACAAATCAGCCACAACCGCCATCCCCCCCCCCCCCCCTAAAAAAAAAGGTATTGAAATTAAAATTTAACGGATCACATTAAATGAAAAATAAAATAAGAAGCTCCTTCGCCTTAGAATGGTCAGTAAGTAATAAACACATACGGGATAAAAATATCTTATATTACATGCATAACAAAGAAATGTCATAGTGTCTTGGTGTTTCATTTTTCTCGTAGCCGGGGAAACAGATATATTTAGCTGGAACTATTATTTGTACAAGATACAAGATACTGCATGCTTCTGCACAGAAATCAATATTTATACCGCAATCAGGCATTCTAGTAACCTAATAAAGGGGGTTGAAAAACTGCACGCTATTATCGGTAGTGACCTATAATACCTTCTACTGACCTATAATACGTCTAGTGACCGTTTATAGACCGGACCTACTTTTCAGGTCCCTTTTTTTACAAGTGTAATCAATAATATGCAACCTTTCATACACGGGAAAACAACGAAACTGCTAGTTAAAATCTTTGCAATTTTTATTTAAACAGATTTTCAGAAATTTCAGCTAAATTCTTACCTTCTCGGCATTTCCTCGTTTGAATGGCCCGTTGGAATAACTGCGCACTGAAACTGCAGTTGCGTCTCAACCTCGAAAATATTTTTTAAAGCTAAAATAAACTATTTTTTTGCAGACTTTCATACAGAAATTGTAGTGCTGAGAAACTTTCATTCGAGCGTCCGTGTTGTTTACTACGTCTTTGTGGCGCGGTGACGTCAGAAACTTTGCACTCGTTGACGTCACGTTATACAACGTGTGCGCGCCACGGCACTGCTTGTTGTTTAACATGCCACACAGACTGCTGTCTTTTTCGCTTAAATTTGCTAAATTATTGCAAAATCCATTGTTTGTTTTGAATTGCGGTATAAACTAAATACATGGATAGTGTCTTTAATAATAAAATATAATCGGTTCGCCTCGACAATTTTATAGGGGCTCGCTAAAGCTCGCCCCTATAAAATTGTCGAGGCTCACCGATTATATTTTATTATTAAAGACACTAACCATGTATTAACTATATTAAAGCCCCAGAAAATTTCAGTCACGTTGACGTTGTTCTTGACGTTACCATTATGACGCCTGAGAAGATATTACTCAACAAACTTTGTGACGTTTAATTCAAGAAATATATCAGCTATAAGGAGATATATCAATGTCCGTTAAATTGGCTGCCAGTTGCCAGTTGCCTATTCAATCGGCAACTGGCAAATGGCATCTAACTTCACAGTGTGGCTGCTAATTCGCTAATTCTATTGAATTGGCAACTGGCAACTGGCAGCCAGCTGCCAATTCGATTTGAGAGATTTTAAGAGTATAAAAACTGAATAGGCAACTGGCAAACGGCAACCAGTTGCCAATTCGACAATCCTAATGCATTGGCAACTGGCAACTGGCAGCCAGCTGCCAATTCGATTTGAGTCGGTTTTAGAGTATAAGAAATGAATAGGCAACTGGCAAACGGCAACCAGTTGCCAATTCGACAATCCTAATGCATTGGCAACTGGCAACTGGCAGCTAGCTGCCAATTCGATTTGAGTCGGTTTTAGATTATAAGAAATGAATAGGCAACTGGCAAACGGCAACCAGATTCCAATTCGCTAATTCTATTGAATTGGCAACTGGCAACCGGCAGCCAGCTGTCAATTCGTTAATTCTATTGGATTGGCAACTGGCAACTGGCAGGCAGCTGCCAATTCGATTTGAGACGATTTTAGAGCATTAGAACTGAATAGGCAACTGGCAAACGGCAAACAGTTGCCAATTCGACAATCCTAGTGAATTGGCAACTGGCAACTGGCAGCCAGCTGATAATTCGATTTGAGACAGTTTAAGAGTACAACAACTGAATAGGCAACTGGCAAACGGCAACCAGTTGCCAATTCGACAATCGTAGTGAATTGGAAACTGGCAACTGGCAGCCAGCTGCCAATTCGATTTGAGACGGTTTTAGAGTATACGAACTGGCAACTGGCAAACGGCAACCAGATGCCAATTCGCTAATTCTATTGAATTGGCAACAGGCAACTGGCGGCCAGCTGCCAATTCGATTTGAAAGGGTTTAAAAGTATAAAAACTGAATAGGAAACTACCAAACGGCAACCAGTTGCCAATTCGACAATCTTAGTGAATTGGCAACTGGCAACTGCCAGCCAGCTGCCAATTCGATTCGAGACGGTTTCAGAGTATAAGAAATGAATAGGCAAATGGCAAACGGCAACTAGATGCCAATTCGCTAACTGGTTGCCGTTTGCCAGTTGCCTATTCAGTTTTTATACTTTTAAACCCTCTCAAATCGAATTGGCAGCTGGCTGCCAGTTGCCAGTTGCCAATTCAATAGAATTAGCGAATTGGCATCTGGTTGCCGTTTGCCAGTTGCCTATTCAGTTCGTATACTCTAAAACCGTCTCAAATCGAATTGGCAGCTGGCTGCCAGTTGCCAGTTGCCAATTCACTAGGATTGTCGAATTGGCAACTGGTTGCCGTTTGCCAGTTGCCTATTTAGTTGTTGTACTCTTAAACTGTCTCAAATCGAATTGGCAGCTGGCTGCCAGTTGCCAGTTGCCAATTCAATAGAATTAGCGAATTGGCATCTGGTTGCCGTTTGCCAGTTGCCTATTCAGTTCGTATTCTCTAAAACCGTCTCAAATCGAATTGGCAGCTGGCTGCCAGTTGCCAGTTGCCAATTCACTAGCATTGTCGAATTGGCAACTGGTTGCCGTTTGCCAGTTGCCTATTCAGTTGTTGTACTCTTAAACTGTCTCAAATCGAATTGGCAGCTGGCTGCCAGTTGCCAGTTGCCAATTCAATAGAATTAGCGAATTGGCATTTGGTTGCCGTTTGCCAGTTGCCTATTCAGTTCGTATACTCTAAAACCGTCTCAAATCGAATTGGCAGCTGGCTGCCAGTTGCCAGTTGCCAAGTCACTAGGATTGTCGAATTGGCAACTGGTTGTCGTTTGCCAGTTGCCTATTCATTTGTTGTACTCTTAAACTGTCTCAAATCGAATTGGCAGCTGGCTGCCAGTTGCCAGTTGCCAATTCACTAGGATTGTCGAATTGGCAACTGTTTGCCGTTTGCCAGTTGCCTATTCAGTTTTTATAATTTTAAACCCTCTCAAATCGAATTGGCAGCTGGCTGCCAGTTGCCAGTTGCCAATTCAATAGAATTAGCGAATTGGCATCTGGTTGCCGTTTGCCAGTTGCCTATTCAGTTCGTATACTCTAAAACCGTCTCAAATCGAATTGGCAGCTGGCTGCCAGTTGCCAGTTGCCAATTCACTAGGATTGTCGAATTGGCAACTGGTTGCCGTTTGCCAGTTGCCTATTCAATTGCTGTACTCTTAAACTGTCTCAAATCGAATTGGCAGCTGGCTGCCAGTTGCCAGTTGCCAATTCAATAGAACTAGCGAATTGGCATCTGGTTGCCGTTTGCCAGTTGCCTATTCAGTTCGTATACTCTAAAACCGTCTCAAATCGAATTGGCTGCTGGCTGCCAGTTGCCAGTTGCCAATTCACTAGGATTGTCGAATTGGCAACTGGTTGCCGTTTGCCAGTTGCCTATTCAGTTGTTGTTCTCTTAAACTGTCTCAAATCGAATTGGCAGCTGGCTACCAGTTGCCAGTTGCCAATTCAATAGAATTAGCGAATTGGCAGCTGGCTGCCGGTTGCCAGTTGCCTATTCAGTTCTTATCCTCTAAAATCGTCTCAAATCGAATTGGCAGCTGGCTGCCAGTTGCCAAGTCACTAGGATTGTCGAATTGGCAACTGGTTGTCGTTTGCCAGTTGCCTATTCATTTGTTGTACTCTTAAACTGTCTCAAATCGAATTGGCAGCTGGCTGCCAGTTGCCAGTTGCCAATTCAATAGAATTAGCGAATTGGCAGCTGGCTGTCGGTTGTCAGTTGCCTATTCATTTCTTATACTCTAAAACCGTCTAAAATCGAATTGGCAGCTGGCTGCCAGTTGCCAGTTGCCAATTCACTAGGATTGTCGAATTGGCAACTGGTTGCCGTTTGCCAGTTGCCTATTCATTTCTTATAATTTTAAACCCTCTCAAATCGAATTGGCAGCTGGCTGCAAGTTGCCAGTTGCCAATTCAATAGAATTAGCGAATTGGCATCTGGTTGCCGTTTGCCAGTGGCCTATTCAGTTCGTATACTCTAAAACCGTCTCAAATCGAATTGGCTGCTGGCTGCCAGTTGCCAGTTGCCAATTCGACAATCCTAGTGAATTGGCAGCTGGCTGCCGGTTGCCAGTTGCCTATTCAGTTCTTATCCCCTAAAATCGTCTCAAATCGAATTGGCAGCTGGCTGCAAGTTGCCAGTTGCCAATTCAATAGAATTAGCGAATTGGCAGCTGGCTGCCGGTTGCAAGTTGCCAATTCAGTAGAATTAGCGAATTGGCATCTGGTTGCCGTTTGCCAGTTGCCTACTCATTTCTTACACTCTAAAACCGTCTCAAATCGAATTGGCAGCTGGCTGCCAGTTGCCAGTTGCCAATGCATTATGATTGTCGAATTGGCAACTGGTTGCCGTTTGCCAGTTGCCTATTCAGTTTTTATACTCTTAAACTCTCTCAAATCGAATTGGCAGCTGGCTGCCAGTTGCCAGTTGCCAATTCAATAGAATTAGCGAATTGGCATCTGGTTGCCGGTTGCCAGTTGCCTATTCAGTTCGTATACTCTAAAACCATCTCAAATCGAATTGGCAGCTGGCTGCCAGTTGCCAGTTACCAATTCACTAGGATTGTCGAATTGGCATCTGGTTGCCGTTTGCGAGTTGCCTATTCAGTTGTTGTATTCTTAAACTGTCTCAAATCGAATTGGCAGCTGGCTGCCAGTTGCCAGTTGCCAATTCAATAGAATAAGCCAATTGGCAGCTGGCTGCCGGTTGCCAGTTGCCAATTCAATAGAATTAGCGAATTGGCATCTGGTTGCCGTTTGCCAGTTGCCTTTTCATTTCTTATACTCTAAAACCGTCTCAAATCGAATTGGCAGCTGGCTGCCAGTTGCCAGTTGCCAATTCACTAGGATTTACGAATTGGCAACTGGTTGCCGTTTGCCAGTTGCCTATTCAGTTTTTATACTCTAAAACCCTCTCAAATCGAATTGGCAGCTGGCTGCCAGTAGCCAGTTCAATTGAATCAGCGAATTGGCTGCTGGCTGCCGGTTGCCAGTTGCCAATTAAATAGAATTAGCGAATTGGCATGTGGTTGCGGTTTGACAGTTGCCTATTCATTTCTTATACTCTAAAACTGTCTCAAATCGAATTGGCAGCTGGCTGCCAGTTGCCAGTTGCCAATTCACTAGGATTGTCGAATTGGCAACTGGTTGCCGTTTGCCAGTTGCCTATTCAGTTTTTATACTTTTAAACCCTCTCAAATCGAATTGGCAGCTGGCTGCCGGTTGCCAGTTGCCAATTCAATAGAATTAGCGAATTGGCATCTAGTTGCCATTTGCCAGTTGCCTATTCATTTCTTATACTCTAAAACCGTCTCGAATCGAATTGGCAGCTGGCTGCCAGTTGCCTGTTGCCAATTTACTAAGATTGTCGAATTGGCAACTGGTTGCCGTTTGCCAGTTTCCTATTCAGTTTTTATACTTTTAAACCCTTTCAAATCGAATTGGCAGCTGGCCGCCAGTTGCCAGTTGCCAATTCAATAGAATTAGCGAATTGGCATCTGGTTGCCGTTTGCCAGTTGCCTATTCAGTTTGTATACTCTAAAACCGTCTCAAATCGAATTGGCAGCTGGCTGCCAGTTGCCAGTTGCCAATTCACTAGGATTCTCGAATTGGCAACTGGTTGTCGTTTGCCAGTTGCCTATTCAGTTGTTGTACTCTTAAACTGTTTCAAATCGAATTGGCAGCTGGCTGCCAGGTGCCAGTTGCCAATTCAATAGAATTAGCGAATTGGCATCTGGTTGCCGTTTGCCAGTTGCCTATTCAGTTCGTATACTCTAAAACCGTCTCAAATCGAATTGGCAGCTGGCTGCCAGTTGCCAGTTGCCAATTCTCTAGGATTGTCGAATTGGCATCTGGTTGCCGTTTGACAGTTGCCTATTCAGTTTTTATACTTTTAAACCCTCTCAAATCGAATTGGCAGCTGGCCGCCAGTTGCCAGTTGCCAATTCAATAGAATTAGCGAATTGGCATATGGTTACCGTTTGCCAATTGCCTATTCAGTTCGTATACTCTAAAACCGTCTCAAATCGAATTGGCAGCTGGCTGCCAGTTGCCAATTCACTAGGATTGTCGAATTGGCAACTGGCTGCCGTTGCCAGTTGCCTATTCAGTTGTTGTACTCTTAAACTGTCTCAAATCGAATTGGCAGCTGGCTGCCAGTTGCCAGTTGCCAATTCAATAGAATTAGCGAATTGGCATCTGGTTGCCGTTTGCCAGTTGCCTATTCAGTTCGTATACTCTAAAACCGTCTAAAATCGAATTGGCAGCTGTCTGCCGGTTGCCAGTTGCCAATTCAATAGAATTAGCGAATTGGCAGCTGGCTGCCGTTTGCCAGTTGCCTATTCATTTCTTATACTCTAAAACCGTCTCAAATCGAATTGGCAGCTGGCTGCCAGTTGCCAGTTGCCAATTCACTAGGATTGTCGAATTGGCAACTGGTTGCCGTTTGCCAGTTGCCTATTCAGTTGTTGTACTTTTAAACTGTCTCAAATCGAATTGGCAGCTGGCTCCCAGTTGCAAGTTGCCAATTCAATAGAATTAGCTAATTGGCAGCTGGCTGCCGGTTGCCAGTTGCCTATTCAGTTTTTATGCTCTAAAATCGTCTCAAATCGAATTGGCAGCTGGCTGCCAGTTGCCATTTGCCAATTCAATAGAATTAGCGAATTGGCAGCTGGCTGCCGGTTGCCAGTTGCCAATTCAATAGAATTAGCGAATTGGCAGCTGGCTGCCGTTTGCCAGTTGCCTAATTATTTCTTATACTCTAAAACCGTCTCAAATCGAATTGGCAGCTGGCTGCCAGTTGACAGTTGCCAATTCACTAGGATTGTCGAATTGGCAACTGGTTGCCGTTTGCCAGTTGCCTATTCAGTTTTTATACTCTTAAAATCTCTCAAATCGAATTGGCAGCTGGCTGCCAGTTGCCAGTTGCCAATTCAATAGAATTAGCGAATTGGCAGCCACACTGTGAAGTTAGATGCCATTTGCCAGTTGCCGATTGAATAGGCAACTGGCAACTGGCAGCCAACTTCACGGACATGATATATCAGCTATATAGAGGATCTTACATGATTGTTCAGGTGGCACTACAGTAAAAAAAGTCCCATTGCTCACAGTGCAAAATGGGGCAGTTTTGTTGCACTCCCAATTCTTTGTCTGTCTAATGCTTCCAAATTGACTCATATAATTTGACAGAAAGCACCCTTACCTTCCAGCAGCAGTTAAAAAATGGGGGGGGGGGGTGCGGCAAATTTCAGCCTTTATGGTAGTCTGATGTAAACAAACAGATTCCGCAGCAAATAAACTAGCAATTTTCACTGGCTGGTCTCAAGTATTTTCTTTCTCATAAAAGCTGATGCTTTTCATTTTAGAAATAGCTACTAGCATTTCTCAAAATCAAAAACATTACCTTTCACAAAAATATTACTGTTTATCGCCAACTCCAATCACAAGCAACCAAATATTCAGTTCTGTACTGAAAGCTCTCCCCAAAACAAGCGCAGCTTTCAAAAAGCCTATTTTTTTTTACTGTAGTGCAACCTTCATGTATTATTGAATTTATTAAACGAGTTTAGGAAAAGGGAAAAAAATGCGAGGCTTTGCCGAGCATTATATGCCTTTTCCTCAACGAGTTTGATAAATTTAATAACACGTGAGCACGAATGCAAGATTCTATTTATCATATGACATTTAAAACGCATTTTATTCACGACCGTTTTACGAAAAAGTCAATATTCCGCCATTAGTAAACGCGTCGTTGTTAAAAACGCCATACATGTAACGTAACGGGTATATCTAACAAATTTGCATATTTAATCCACTAGTGGATAATCGAATTTATTACATGACGTTATTATACTCTCAGACGCGACGTCATATGATAAAACAGTGTATTGCTGGAGCTGATCTATTTGATTCTAACACACAGAAATTCGATTAAAATGTTGTTGCCTTCAAATTCTCCCAACCTTTTGCCTTTATGGGAAGAAATCTCGCCAAATTATTGCTTGTAACACATGTATTTATGTTTTAGTAATGTTTGCGTTGTGACGTTTTGTACTGTTTAACCGTCTAATGTCAAAGAAGCTACGAGTGACGTCATGAATCGGCGGCTCTTCACGTCACGTTCTTCCGTACTGTGATTTATAACAGATTAAAACACAGTTGTTGTTTTTTTTTTTTTTTGTTTGTTTTTGTTTTTCTTTTTTCATATGGGCGCGCTATGTTAGAATCGGATTCAACGTTGAAACAAAGATTACACAAATATAACCACTTAATAAGAAGTACGTCTTTATTTTTGTGATCTCACATTCCAATTGTTTTATCACTGAAAGACTTTGTTTCTTCTATTTGCATTCAGAGCTGCAGGATGCGCTTTCAAAATGGCGCCCATCCAGCTTTTTTATTTCAGACAGTTCTTATTGAACTGTTATCTTGAACTGTAAAGATTCAACTACACCGATAACTGTTTTGGAAATTCAGATCCAAAATGATCTTAAAAGTTTATCGACGTTCATGTAATATGCGTCACTTTATTCATTTATCCTATTTTATGCATTTTATAAATGGTATTTATAAAACTCGGGAGGAAAATCATCCGACAAAGAAACGGAGTTTTGTTAAATGTATACCTCATTTTGTTTTTGTTTGTAAATCCGATATATAAAATAGGAGTACGAATTTATTGTATAAATGTCTTTAAAAATAGCATTGCTGCTAAGCTTGGTAATGGAATCATTACGATAACACACCCGTGCGACATAGTGCATTTTTTCACATCTCCAAAATGTCTACTTTTCTGATGAAAATCTGCAATAATTTTACATAGGTTGTGGGTGGTCCTCGGTTTTCTCGAACTAAAGTGGGTTCGAGGGGTGTTCATGACACGGACATGTTAGCATGGTGAGTATTGAGATTTCTCAGTGAATAAAATAGAGGATATTTACTTTTTAGATGCATACCAAAAATATTTCATCAGGTGTGTTGAAAATATCAGATTTTAACGACTGCGAAGCACGAGTGAAAATTTTAATGTTTTCAACACATGAGATAAGATATTTTTGGTATTTATCGAAATTAAAAGAGCAGTTTTTCATTTAAGCTTATACCATCACGCTAACAAGTCCGTGAAATGAACACCCCCTTACACCCCACTTTATATAGAGAAAACATGGGTATACGGGGGTCTACATTATTTTCCTTATTTCTGCTCCTAGACATAGGTTGTGGGTACTCGTTAGAACCGCCTCATTGTTGAGGCGGTTCTAAGGAGCACCCACAACCTATGTTTGCTTTATAAATAAGGAAAATATCATCGATTTTCGTCAGAAAAGTAACCATTTTGGAGGTGTGATAAAAGTGCACTGCGTCGCATGGGTTTGTTATCGTAATGCGAGCTGTTGGTTACATGCTTCACACTCATAAAAATTTCAGGTGTTTTCAACACACTCGATGAAATATGTTTCCAACACATTAGATGTTATATTGGTATTTATCAAATTAACAAAGGAAATTTTCTTCTAGAAGTCCAGGCTGCCACTGTGAAAATACGAGGTACAGTCAATAAGTTACAGGACTGGGTTTGTAAATCAAACACACTTTATGACACCAACATAAAAATTATATCAGGTGAAACAACAATACTATTAGTATTACGTAAAATAACTTTAACAATAAAATCCTAATCACGACTATTGTCTTCTGCTTTGCCGTCTGCCGGTTACCTTAAAAGTAATTTCTGCAAATAGTGTGGACTCTGATAAGACTGCTCCTGTAGAAGCAGTCTGATCTGGGGCTCACACTGTTTGCCAGTATGCAAAAATATTTTTAAAAAGTTTGCAAAAAAAAAAAAAAAAAATCAGCAGACGACATAAGCAGACGACATTTTCAGATGTAGTTTTTTTCTCGGCGTCTTAAGGGTTAAACAAACTCGAACTCTCCGGGCTTAGTTCCCATGGCTGAATTCTGACCGACCCAACTCACTACGGAGCACTTTGAACGCTATTTTCGGGACGTTTGCATCTGACGTAGCACTTGTCGATTACGCTTCATAAGACAGTTCTTACACAGAAGTTCACAGTTTTTCAAATTATTCCACAGCTGCTTTAATGCATTTCTGATGCCGTTTCACGCAATTCTGAAAATTTCCGCGCACCATGAAGCTGGGTATCTCCTCACGGTGGTTCTCACTGTCATTTTCAGTTCATGTTCCGACTCGAGTCCGGCTCCGGCTTCGTAAACCTGATTTCAGTTGATGAAATAGGGGCAAGGTTAGCGCTGTAAGGGGGAGGAGGTTACGAATTTGTCTTCCATAACATCGATTCCCGTTTCGTTTCTGAATCGTAAAAGTTCACGCATGTTTCGTCCGTAGTGATAATCTGGTTTAGGAATCGAATACTATCCTTACGCCGACGGCGAAGAAACGCTGTGGATAACCTGACGCGAACCTCCTTTTTTCAAGATAAAGCAGACGTGGCGCCTATCGTGCACCCACTTTACTCATTTTCATTTCATCCTATAGAAGACTTTAGAAGAATATTTTCTTGTCCTTTGGGATCATTGATTCCATTGTGGAATTTTGAAAATATTTGAGGGTCACTGATGAGTCCTAATTGGCCGAAACTAGCTAGTCTGGCCCAGAAAGCATGTACACTTCATATTTTCCAGTTCTGTGGTGTATTCCTTGCTTTCAAAGGATAACCCTTTTATAGAACATATTTGTACTGTCCCGTGGCTTACTCCAATATCGTCAGCAATACCATCAATGGATTTACGACGGTCCGACGAAATAACGTCACGCACTTTCTGGATAGTTTCTGGCTTTCTTTGCCGGATCATTACAGGGTCACTGATGAGGCTTTATTAGCCGAAACTACGTAGTATGACCCATCTTCTTTCTTATGAATGTTTTCATTGCTCTTAAAGGAACTCATTTTTGATTTTTATTTGCCTTCACTGCAGCTGGTGTTGTGCCGTGTGGCGGCCGTAAAACGCCTCCCCGTACATCAACCATAGTGCAGTTTATATTTTATTTTTGGTCCTTTGAGATCAGCGTGAATATTCTGAGAAATCAGAAATAAATTACTGGTTTAGACTTATATTCTAGACAGGTTTTTAATTATTTGGACCCCATTTTGATTTATATCAGTCTTTGTATCGACTGCATATTCGAAAATCGCAAAATTGCAATATGTTTCCTCTGGCTTTCTTTGTCGGATCATTACAGGGTCACTGATGAGGCTTTATTAGCCGAAACTACGTAGTATGACCCATCTTCTATCTTATGAATGTTTTCATTGCTCTTAAAGGAACTCAATTTTGATTTTTATTCATTACGAAAACACGCCTACTCAAATACATTGTTAATTCTACCGCCGAAAAAAATAAAATTTCCAGATGAAAAATCGTGACATTTTTCTTATTTCTGCTCAAAATAAAGATTAAGGGTACACGTTAGAACCGAGGCCTTTATAGACTTCGTCACCTTGAACCTCACTTTTATAGAGTAAAACTGGATTTTACACGGGTAAACCTTATTTTTCTTATTTCTTCCCTAATATATAGATGGTGGGTACTCGTTAATTAGAACCGCCTCGATGAGGCGGTTCTAACACGTACCCACAATCTAATTTTTAAGCAGAAAAAAGAAAAAATATCACAATTTTATCTTCTTTTTTTTTCATTTTTACGGCGGTAAAATTTACAGTTTACAGTATTTGTATAGGCGTGTTTTCGAAATAATTCGTGCGACAGCCGGCCTGCTTAGGATACTGCGGATATTATTATTATCATTACTATTATAATTTTGTCATTTAGAACTGAACTATTTGACATGCCAATATATTAATGATCCACATTCAGTTGAACTGATAATAAACCCTATTGGTTTCATTGGGCGACAGGGCTTGAGAAGTCATTTCATCTCAATGTCGGGTCAAAGTCCCACAAAATTGGAAGCAACGTCTCCAAAATGACCTTTACAGTGTTGACGGGGACGTTAAACCTCAAATCAACCAACCAAATCAGTTGAACTGACATGCTCAAAGATTCAAAGATTGAAGGGGTCACTTAAAACAAGAGGGACATGATGGCCCAGTATAGCTCATCCGAGTATCATAGTACTTAAGGAGAATATGACTTAAAACCATCAAGAGAAACAGTCTGACCAAGATTCACCTAAAAACATTGAGACAAACATTTTGAAAAGACTCGTGAAGATTACTTCAAAAATATTAAGTCAAAGGTATCAACAAGGTTTTCTTTTGATTTGGACTGATGACCTAGTTTCTGACTGAAGCGACCCAGTTTCGAACTAGACCTGGAAATCATCAAGACAAACTTTTTGCGCAATATGTATGAAGATTATTTAAAAAATGTGACCTCTGGAGCGTTGAAAAAGGGTTTCTTTTGATTTGATCTAGTGGCTTAATGTTTAGCCCCATGTGATTTTGAACTAGAAATAACCGAGCCAAACATATTGAGCATGCAATATTCATGATGATAATTTCATTAATGTGACTTTTGGTGTTTTAACATGGCGGTCCTTTAATTAGGCCCAGTGAACAAATTTTAGCCCAAAATGAACTAGTTTCAAATTAAAAATTATTAAGCCAAATATCTTGAGTAATATTGATAACGATTACTCAAATGTGACCTTTAGAATTTTAGCAAAGGTTTCATCTGACTTGACCTGGTGACCTGGTTTTTGTCCCCAAGTGACCCAGTATCAAACTTGACCTAGATTTCCTGGAGGCAAACACTGTGATCACGTTTATCAAATTTGGGTCAAAACCGTGACCTCCAGAGTGTTAACAAACTTTTTTCATTTGTGTTGACATGGTGACCAAGTTTTTAACCCCAAGTGACCCAGTATCGATCTTGACTTAGATGTTTTAAAGAACATTCTGTGCAAGTTTCATCAAAATAAGGTTAAAACTGTCAACTCTGGAGTGTTCACGAGGTTTCCATTTGATTTGATCTGGTGACCTAGTTTTTGATGCAAAGCGACCCAATATCGAACTTGACCTAGATTTCATAGAGGCGAACATTCTGAACAAGTTTTCTTAAAATTAGGTTAAAACTGTGGCATCTAAAGTTGGTAAGGTTTTCCTTTGATTTGACCTGCTGACCTACTTTTTGAACCCAAGTGATCCAGTACAGACTCTGAACTAGACTCCATACCGGTAAACATTCTGAGCAAGTTTCATCAAAACTGGGTCAATACTATGACCTCTAGAGTGTTGATGGTTTTCATGAAATCTGACCTATGAGCTAGTTTTGACCCCAAGTGACTCAGTATCAAACTTGACCTAGATTTCATAGATGCAATTATTTTAAGCAAGTTTCATTAAAATTGGGTCAAAACTGTGAACTCTAGAGTGTCAATATAGTTTTTCTTTGATTTGATCTGGTGACCTATTTTTTATCCCAAAATAACTCCTTGCCAAACTTGACCTTGATTTCATAGAAGCAACCATTTTGAGCAAGTTTCATCAAATTTGGGTCAAAACTGTGGCCTCTACAGTGTTAACCGTCCTTTGATTTGACCTGATCACCTAGTTTTTCCCTAAATGACCCAGTATCGAACTTGACCCAGATTTCATATAGGCAAATATTCTGAGTAAGTTTCATTAATTTGGGGTCAAAACTGTGACGACCTCTAGAGTAACCAAGGTTTCCCTTCGATTTGACCAGGTGACCTAGTTTTTGTCACCAAAAGGCTCAGTATCAAAATAGTCCTAGATTACATATAGGCAAACATTCTGAGCATGTTTCATCAAAATTGCGTCATATCTGTTACAGCTAGAGTGTTGACAAGATTTTCATTAGATTTGACCTGGTGACCTAGTTTTTGACCCCGACGACCGAATATCAAACTCGACCTAGATTTCATATAGGCAAACATTCTGAGCAAGTTTCATCAAAATGACCCAGTATCAGTCTTGACCTAGATCTCATAGAGACAAACATTCTGAACAAGTTTCATCCAAAGTGGTGTCAAATCTGTGACCTCTTGAGTGTTAATAAGTTTTTCATTTGTTAAACCTGGTGATCTTGTTTTTGACACAAAATGACCCAATATCAAAATTGAAGTAGTTTTGATAGAGGCAAATATTCTGAGCAAGCCTCGTTAAAATTGAGTCAAAACTGTGACATCTCGTGTTAAAAAGGTTTTCCTTTGATTTTACCTGGAAACCTAGTTTTTGACCATTCCATAGAGGCAAACATTTTAGCAATTTTTATCAAAAGAAGATAAAAATGTGACTTCTAGAGCGTTAACAAGGTTTTCATGCGATTTGACCTATGACTTAGTTTTTGACCCCAATAGACCCAGCAACAAACTAGACCTAGATTTCATACAGGCCACATTTCCACACAGGGTTTCATGAGATTTGACCTATGACCTAGTTTTGACCTCAAGTGACTCAGTATCAAACTTGACCTAGATTTCACAGATGCAAACATTCTAAACAGGTTTCATTAAAATTCGGTCAAAATTGTGACCTCTAGAGTGTTTTTCTTTGATTTGATCTGGTGACTTAGTATTTGGCCCCAAAGGAACCCATTATCAAACTTGACGTAGATTTAATAGAGGCAAACATTCTGAGCATGTTTCCTTAAAATTCGGGTCGAAACGGTGACCTCTAGAGTGTAACAAGGTTTACCTTTGATCTGACCTGGTGAATTAGTTATAGACCCCAAGTGACCAAGTATCACACTTGACCTTGACTTTATAGAGGCAATGATTCTGAGGAAGTTTCGTCAAATCGGATCAAAACTGTGACCTCTAAAGTGTTCACAATGTTTTCCTTTGTTTGACCTGGTGATGTAGTTTTTGATCCCAAGTGACCCAGTATCAAACTTGATCTATATTTCGTACAGGCAAACGTTCTGGTCAAGTTTCATTAAGTTTGGGTTAAACTGAGCTCTAGAGTGTTATACTGTGTTAATAACTTAATTGTTGACGACGGACGATGAACAACGGACGACGACAAACGACGGGACGGACACTGAGTGTTAACGATCTAATTGTTGACGACGGACAATGGATGACGGACGACGGGACGTACACAGGGTGATAACAATAGCTCACCCTGAGTTTTGCTCAGGTGAGCTAAATAAAAAGAACTAGATGAAAAAGTTACAGCTAAGCAAATCCTAAAAAGGATTTATCAACCTCGGTGACCACTTGTTCCTCTGGAAAGCAAACTTGGCAATGACTAGGTTTTATTCCAATCAATTTTCCAATAGTTCCTTTAGGTATCTTTAGGCGGTGGTCTTTAATGCTAAAGTCTTTCGTAAGCTTGACGTCCTCAACTGCAATTCCTTTTTGTCGAGTTTCAGGAACATCGCAGTGTTTCTCCGCTTTTTTATGTTGCTGGGCTTTAAGTTGTTCGTAGCGATCCCGGAGCTCGGCCAGTCTGCGTCTAGCCTCCTCCAACTTTCTTCGTAACTCTTCAGGCTCGGCTGATAATTTTCGTACCATTCCTTCTGTAACCTGCAACATTTCTTTTAATTTCTCGTTTTCTTTAGAAAGTTTTAAAGCCACTTTAGTTTGTCGCTCGAGTTCACGTTTACTTTTAGTGCGATCATCAAACCCTCGTCCTTTGAAATGACTTTCCATGTATAATTTCTTAAAATCCTCACTCAGATTGTCATGAAGACCTACGAACTTTGCAGATATGAAAACTTCATCTTTCTCAAGGTAAGGGGCAAATAGTTCAACTTCAACCTCTGTCTCCATTATTTTAATAGGTCGCTTTTTGAGAACAACGTTCACAGACTTCGAACTTTGAAATTCAATAATAGCTGAATTCTCTTCACGGCTTAAGTTAACCGTTTTCACAGGTCCACCGCCTTGCCCCTTCTCATATTCGAAAAACATCTGTAGATATTGTTCGTCAAATGCTGGCGGAATATTCTTCACCAAGATCTTGGATGATCTGTGTCTACGATATGAAGGGATAGTTTTTCCTAAATAACAAAATACAACGAAAATCAGCACGACGGGGGACCATTATATAAGAATCTTATATGGGTGTGAGGGGTGGATGGAAAAATCCGCCCCGACGGTCACTGTCCGGCATCACGAGGCTTGCCGAGTGATGCTGGACAGTGATCCTGAGGGACGGATTTTTCTATCCGCCCCTCACAGCCTTATAGGGTTCTTTTTCTTGCATACCTTCCATTGCTTTGCGCGGATTATTAATGCTGCAGTCACTTCGAGTACCGACGTCCGACATATTGTGATGACACTTCAGGAATGTTTAGTGACGTCACGTAACGTACTGTGACGTCATCCTTAACGACGACACAAACGAGGTCGTAATCAACCAGTGCATTTATCAAACACGCGATTATTTGTGTTCGATTTTGGGTCGGAACA
Organism: Lucinisca nassula; assembly: GCA_963580285.1. Classification (NCBI taxonomy): domain Eukaryota; kingdom Metazoa; phylum Mollusca; class Bivalvia; order Lucinida; family Lucinidae; genus Lucinisca; species Lucinisca nassula. The sequence continues at coordinate 67,507,070 of OY757018.1, forward strand.
CTAGGATCAGAACATAAATGTCTATCCTAGGGTAAAATCACGGATTTCCTTGTCTGGTGTGCAAGAAATTTAAATCTGTCCCTACTATATGTGTCATCCCCTGAAAATGACCAATCATTCTGCAAGCATCTATGTGTATTGTAGAAAAACTAGAAATGTGTAAATGTGACGCAGATGCCCCCCGCTCTGGATCTCTGGAGTCCACCTCACCCCTTCAACTCCAAATAAAATATGCTGCAATAACAGGTATCAACGAACAGCATAGCTCACCTGGAAAAGTGTCTTTAAGGTCATAAGCATAGATGCGGGTATTGCCGTCAAATCTTTGAACAAATATCTGTCATCCTACCAAATATGAGCCTGATCCATCAAATGTTCGGGAAAATATGAGCTCATAAAAACTTTGACATTAATATTTCTACCTCTGTGACTTTGACCCCGAGGTCATGGGTAGGGGGCGGGGTATGGCTGAATGTGTATCTGTGTCTCTTATCATTCCAAATATGAAGCAAAGCCATAATGCGGTTGGGAAAATATTAACATAAAAATTCTAAGCCTGTAATTCTGACCTTGAGGTCTTGGGGGCGGGGGTTTGCTGAATAAGAATTTTACCTGTAACTATCATCATACCAAATAGAAGCAATGGTATTTCTGGTTTCGAAAATATGAGCTTATAAAATAAATAAAATTTAAAACTATTTTAAGCTTGTAACCGTGAATGAATGGGGCGCATCATCACGAAAACACACCTATACAATTCTGACCCCTTTGAACCCCACTTTTCTATTGTAAAACTGGGGTTTACACGGGTAAACTTTATTTTTCTTATTTCTGCTGTAAAACATAGATTGTTGGTACTCGTTAGAACCGCCTCAGCGAGGCGGTTCTAACGTGTACCCACAATCTATATTTTGAGCAGAAATAAGAAAAATATCACAAATGCTCATCTTCAAATTTTCGTTTTTTATTTGTTTTTTTTTTTTTGGGGGGGGGGAGGGGGGGGGGGTTATATTTACAATGTATTTGTATAGGCATGTTTTCGTAATGTTGCTGAATATCGCTCTTGACCTGATCTATCATCGTACCAACCTTGAACCCAAGCCATCGTATGGTTTATAAAATATTAACTTTTAATAAGCTAATGGTAAAAACCAGTGCTTCAGCTGAAGTGCACGACCCGCCGGATGCTTTTAGCTTTATGAGTGTTACCATATACCATGGGTATGGCGGCCATTTTGGTCATGTGACCTGGACCTAAAACGGTTCCCCCCAATAAATGCGCCTTATCGTAAGGAGCAAAAATATATCTTATATTGTAGTACTGTATTCTGAATCGTTTGCGGGATAAAATGCATTCTCACTTTTCCAATACAAAAGCATATGTGTCAAAGTTTGACCTAGGCACAAAGAAGGTCAAGGTCAACCCAGGGTCACCATTTTAGCAATTTATGATAGGCCTACGTCCCAGATGCTATTTATCAAGTTTCGTGGAAATCTGTCCAGTGGTTCCTGGATTAGACTATTTTTGAAGGGTTTTTACCATATATGGCTTGGCGGCCATTTTGGTCATGTGACCTGGACCCCATGAGCAAATTTTGATTTCTCCCATCCCATAGAGGCTCCATATGAAGTTTGACTTCAATCGGCCCAACGTTTTCCGAGGAGAAGCAGTTCGAAAATTTTCACTTTTTTCGCCTCGGCGAGGCTATACTAAATGGAATGTAATATTTCGCAAGTTCATTGGTAAGATCTCATTGATATCTATCAGTATGCCAAAAATTGTTTAAATATTCCAAGCGGTTAAGTCACTATCACCAATTTTCACAAACGGGTTAGGGACGGACAGACAGACAGACCATATATGGCTTGGCGCCCATTTTGGTCATGTGACCTGGACCCCATGAGCACACTTTGGTTTCCCCCATCCCATAGAGGCTCCATATGAAATTTGACTTCAATCGGCCCAACGGTTTCCGTGGAGAAGGAGTTCGAAAATTTTCACTTTTTTCGCCTCGGCGAGGCTATACTAAATGGAATGTAATATTTCTCAAGTTCATTGGTTGATCTCATTGACATCTATCAGTATGCCAAAAATTGTTTAAATATTCCAAGCGGTTAAGTCACTATCACCAATTTTCACAAACGGGTTACGGACGGACAGACTCACAAAATGACAGAATGACACGGTGATTTTAGGGCACTCTTAGAAAATTAACCGACTTCAGTCGGTCGCTTTTTCTGCGGGTCGTGCAATTTCTAAGTCTGTGGCATTGACTTTGAAGTCATAGGTATGGGTGGGGATATTGCTGAATAAACCCCTGGACCTGTATTTTTATTCTGAGCAATATTCTATTTTAACATAAACCAAATTGATCAGATGGTTTGGAAAGTATGAGAACTTTAAAAACTTTAAAATTAAACAAGAGGCCAATGGGCCACTATTCTAACCAGACACTGGTGGGCAACCAGACTCTGGTGGGCAGTGCCAACCGGCAGCCATGTATTTTAACAATACATGATAATTAAACTGCCAATTATAAAATCTTCCGAACAAGCCCCAATACTCAAATGAGCACCCATGTGTGAACGTATTTGAAAATGACGCCTTTAATGGAGTTGGAGGCATGGGACACTGACCTAATGGAGCCCTGGTTGGTATCACTGAATGCGTCTTATCACAAAGGAAAAAAATATGGTATAAGGTTGGTCATCTATACGGTTTCTCTGAGATACAAGGCCTTTTTGTCAAGTGGAGGGGTGATAAATGGCCCTACAAACTCGCAAGGCCCAAAGGTTGATGTGTCTAATTGCATCTTATTTTAAAGAACAAGAATGTATAGGTCTGAAGGGTTTCTGAGATATCTGACCTTTTATTTAGTTTAGGGGTTGGGCATGGCCCCTGCACAACCCAGTGACCCCCAAGATTGATGTGACTGAATGGTCGTTAGAGGAGGGTATCTGGATGATTTCTGAGGCACATGGCATTTTATATAGTGGAGGGTTGGGGCATGGGCCAGGGGCACCTCGCCGGACCTCAAGGTTGGTGTCACTGAAAGTGTTTAATCATTAAAAACTTTCATGAAGTGGGTCGGGGCATGGCCTCGGCAGATCCCTTTGGATCACAAGCTTAAGGTTGGTGCCACTAAATGCGTCTTATCATAGGGAACAAGAATATGTATGGTTTAGAGGTTTGGATCTGGACGGTTTCTCTGAGATATAAGACCTTTTTATGAAATGGAAGGATGATGAATTGAACTTGCAGACCAGTCAGGCCCCCAAGTTGATGTGTCTGAATGCATCTCATAAAGAAAAAATAATATAAAGATCTGAATGGTTTCTGAGATATTTGGCCTTTTATTATGTTTAAGGTTTGGGCATGTCCCCTTCACAGACCATGGACCCCAAGACTGATGTGACTGAACATGTCTTATCATTAGGAACAAGAATATAAGAATCTTATATGGGTGTGAAGGGTGGATTGAAAAATCGGTCCCGAGGGACACTGTCCGGCATCACGAGGCTTGCCGAGTGATGCCGGACAGTGATCCCGAGGGACGGATTTTTCTATCCAACCTTCACACCCATATTGGATTCTTTTTCTTGTATACCTACCATTTCTATTGCGAATTTTTAATGCTGCTGTCACTTCGGTTACCGACGTCCGCCATTTTGTGATGACACAACAGGAATGTTAGTGACGTCACGCATGACGACGCCTCGCATGAGGTTGTAATCAACCAGTGCATTTATCAAACACGCGATTATATTCGATTTGGGGTCGGAACACCAGGGTCAGAACATAAATTTCTATCCCAGGGTAAAATCACGGATTTCCTTGTCTGATGTGCAAGAATATACATGGTTTAGAGGTGGATATCTGGACGGTTTCTGAGGTACATGGCCTTTTACATACTGGGGGATATGGCATGACCCATAGGCACCCTTGGGGATCCCAAGGTTGGTGTCACTGAAAAAGTGTCTCATCATTAGGAAGATGAATATATGTGGTAGTTTGTTTGTTTGATTTCAGGTTAACGTCCCCGTCAACACTTTATATGTCATTTTGGAGACGTTGCTTCCAATTTCGTGGGACTTTTACCCGACTTTGAGATGAAATGACATCTCAAGCCCTGTTGTCTAAGGAAACCGACAGTGTTGATAAGCATGGATGGTGGAACTCACACTGCTTTGCCTTGGCAGGCTTAGATCCTTTAAGCGGTTTACCAGTAGTCGTGTGCGGTCGGTTTCAGCTCTGCGTGGAAGCATCAAACAGCCAATTTATTTCTTTAAGCCCCAATGGGCGGGGGCCGAATATGTGGTAGTGGTGGGGATCTGAACATATTCTCTCTGAATATATATGAAAATCAAAGTAAAGCATGATACAGGCAATGAAATAGACAAATGAATTAGCGTACAAAAATCGGTCGCACCGCAACCGGGACTCGAACCACGGATCTCCTGCATTCCGGGCAGACGTGCTAACCATTACACCACCGCGGCCTTCCGACCTTGTACGCCAATTTTAACATTTATAGACCTTTAACGTCATTAGCGCTATTTAGAGACCTTTCATTTACCGCCATAGGCGACCCTATCATTTTCGGTTCTTTTTTAACCTACGGACGGCGGCCATTTTATTCTATTTATTTATTTATTTATTAGATTTACAAATGTTCTACTGTATCAGAGTAATTATATGAAAATCAAAGTAAAGCATGATACAGGCAATGAAATAGACAAATGAATTAGCGTACAAAAATAATGAAATAGACAAATGAATTAGCGTACAAAATTAATGAAATAGACAAATGAATTAGCGTACAAAATTAATGAAATAGACAAATGAATTAGCGTACAAAAATAATGAAATAGACAAATGAATTAGCGTACAAAAATTTCTCGCTCTCTCTCTCTCTCTAAATAGCGCTCTCTCTCTCTGAATAGGTCTCTAAATAGCGCTAATGACGTTAAAGGTTTATAAATGTTAAAATTGGCGTACAAGGTCGGAAGGCCGCGGTGATATAGATAAATATATATATATATATCCTTTAATGAAGTGGATAGTTAGGGCATAGCCCCGGCGCACCCCAGGTTGTTGTCACTGAAAGTGTTTTATCATAAGCAGCAATAATACACAGTTAAATTCCGATATTAACCCTTTTTGTACCAAATGGAATCTTCCTCCTTATATATAGCAGGTGTCCATTTCAAAATTTAGGGGTGTCAGGTTGTGTTTTCATCAAAATTTATTTGGGAAATGACTGAAACAGTGGAGGCCCTGATCAGACGCCGCAGAACACAGTGGAGGCCCTGATCAGACGCCGCGTTCTGCGGCGTCTGATTGGGGCCTGCACTGTTTGACAGGGTACCCCTTTGGGGGTTTCTGGTACAAAATGGGTTAAGACTACCTAAAAGAAAATCTAATTCTGCTTTGAAAAGCTTATTTAGCACATTGCAGTAATTCCGTCTTTCTTTTTTCTGCATACAGTGTCCTCTGGTCACGGACCACCTTTGGGATTCTTCAAAAGTGGTCTTAAATGACCACTTTTGAACAGTCCCAAAGATGGTCTTAATACAGAAATTTTACTGTATATGATTTAGGGTTGGGGCTCTGAATTGTTTCTGAGATATATGGCTTTTGGTGAAGAGGAGGGGTGGGTCATGGCCCCGGCGGATCCCTAGTCTTATCATAAGGAACAAAAATATATTTAGTTTAGGGGTAGGGAACTGAAAGGTTTCTGTGATAGTAGGCCTTTTATGAAGCAGAGGGGCTGGGGCAAGGCCCCAGCACACCCAGGAGGACCATTTGAAACCCGCTGGTAAAACTTCATTTTGACAGCATGCGTTAGTACGTGAAAGAACATGTTGTGATATGTCTAATTGTATTAGTATCCAGCTGATACATGTATAAAGCTTATCTGTTATCTATCTCTCTATTCTCTCTATTCTCTCTATCTCTCTCACTCACTCACTCGCTCTCTCTCTCTCTCTCTGCATCAAATCCTAGCTATTGTGTGTGTGTGTGTGTGTGTGTGTGTGTGTGTGTGTGTGTGTGTGTGTGTGTGTGTGTGTGTGTGTGTGTGTGTGTGTGTGTGTGTGTGTGTGTGTGTGTGTGTGTGTGTGTGTGTGTGTGTGTGTGTGTGTGTGTGTGGGCACGTGACATTAAAGACTGATGTAAATCACAATGAGCCTGTTTTAAAACTGAAATGTAAAATAAGTGCAGATTGTAAATTAAATGTGGAAGATTTATAACGCAATCAGGTCTACTTTATATATACATGTACCCCTGCAAACCAATGTTTATTTTATATACACAAAACTGGGGTTTTACAGGGTGTATATTATTGTTTTTATTCTGTTGTAGGTACTCGTTAGACACGCCCCAATTTGGCGGTTCTAACGAGCACCAACAACCTATGGAGTATAAAAGTGAAAATTGTCACTAATTATTCTTCAGAAAAATAATCGTTTTGGAGATACATGTATGTAAGAATGGTTTGAAGTGCATACTCCTCCGACATGATTTTCGTGGTAAAGAAATGAAGCATAACTCTGGGATTGAGCCCGTGCCGCTCAAGGGAAAAGTCCACTGCTCTAAGCCCCTATGCTCTAACAGAGCAAAAGAATCTGTTCCCTGTCAGAGAAAGGCTGTAAATTTTTCATCCAGCTGTGCATTATCATATAATATTTGATATATATAAAATTTCTGTGTGGCTGCTTTTTTTGTTTTGTTTGTTTGATTTGAGGTTTAACGTCCCCGTCAACACTGTAAAGGTCATTTTGGAGACGTTGCTTCCAATTTTGTGGGACTTTTACCCGACATTGAGATGAAATGACATCTCGAGCCCTGTCGCCCAATGAAACCAATAGGTTTATTAGCACGGACGGTCCGCCTCACACCGCGGTTCCTGGACAGGCTAAGATCCTCCAAGCGGTTTCCCAGTACTAGTGTGCGGGCCGAATTCAGCTCTGCGTGGAAGCATCAGGCAGCCTATATATTTCTTCAAGCCCCTATGGGTGGGGGCGGTCTGTGTGGCTGCTCGGTAGAAGGAAAATAAATTCGAAATTCCTGGTTAAAAAAACGACTTTATATTAACAATCTTCCAGCCTTACATGTAACGCGTTCATGAAGACCACACATGTAAATCCTACTTTATACAGTAAAATTGGGCTTACAGGGATTTACACTGTTTTCTTATTTCTGTCCCAAGGTAATTTGTATTATGTTCTCATTAGAACCACCTCAATAAAGGTTTCGGTTTTATATACTCTTAACCCTTATCTTGCTGAATATTCATTTAAGCCACACCCATTTCTGTCTACCAACCAATCAAATTACTTGATGTAATTTATTACTACAAATTCATAAACTAAATGCCAAACAGTGTAGATGCTGATCAGATGGCTTCTTCAGAAGCCATCTGATCTGGATCTACACTGTTTGCAAAGATAGGGGTTGTCGCGAACAGCAAGATAAGGGTTAATAAGCAAAAATGAAGTTTTGAAGTACAGACCACTGTGTTAACAAGTACATTACGAAAACACGCCTTTACAAATATATTGAAAATTTTACCATCCAAAAATGAAAATTTTCAGATAAAATTCCGATATTTTTAATATTTCTGCACAAAACATAAATTGTTGGTACTCGTTAGAACCACCTCGATGAGGCGGTTCTAACGAGTACCTACAATCTGTATTTTGAGCAGATATATGAATAATAATATATACCCCCTTAGACCCAAGCTTTACTATATAAAAGTGGGGTTTAACGGGGGGGCCTGTCAAAATTATATAGGCGTATTTTCGTGATCAAGCACATTTTATATACAAAAAAAACTGGGGTCTACAGGGGAACAATTTATTTTTTTAATTATTTCTCAAAGACATAGGTTGAAGGTACTCGTTTGATCCGGCGCCTCAATTTGGCGGTTCTAACGAGCATCATGACCTATGATTGGAGAATAAATAAGAAAATTATAACAAATTTTCATCAGAAAAGCTGAAACCATTTACCATTGGGGAAAAATCCCAGCAGGCACGCGTCGCTGTGGCAACGTCAAATCAACGTCGGTGTAACGTCGATGTGGCGTTGCATAAACGTTATGACGTTGCACCGCCGTTGATGTGACGTCACAATTACGTCATGTGCCTGCTTGGATCGGTATGTCACAAAGATGTGATATCGTAATGGTCTACTCTGCGCAATGTTCTCACTCTCTTACCATGATTTGATCCAAGGTTGAATATCATCTGAGGTGGTTGCTTCTGCGGACGTAGAATTTGTACTGAGAAATCATCAACTTCACTCAAATAATCAATTAACTTTGACTTCATGACCATTTTGTGGTGATCAGGTACGTCTGAGATATACGTATCCTCACTGTCAGAAGCGAAATCCTGTTCACTTGCCATCATTATAATCAAGAAAGTTGTGTGATATACGTATCCTCACTGTCAGAAGCGAAATCCTGTTCACTTGCCATAATTATAATCAAGAAAGTTGTGTGATATACGTATCCTCACTGTCAGAAGCGAAATCCTGTTCACTTGCCATAATTATAATCAAGAAAGTTGTGTGATATACGTATCCTCACTGTCAGAAGCGAAATCCTGTTCACTTGCCATAATTATAATCAAGAAAGTTGTGTAATTTTCTATTCAGACGGAATGTAAACAGATATTTTATTAGCATAATCTAAGCAAACGTAGATTTTACAAGTAATAGCTTTTCAAAACAAAACGATAAAAAGAAAAAAAACTTGTGCCGTTTAGAATTTACTTGTGTGCGTGCGTACGTACGTACGTACGTGCGTGTTGCTGTTGATGTTGTTTTTGTTTTTGCACAGTGTTTATTTTTTTAAATTTCAAATAATCATATCTCATTTATAGCTAGAAACAGAGTCATGCTATATATGGCTCCTGCCAAGTAAAAACGGAGTGTTCAAGCCTGTGTGCTCATAGACTAGCTGATAATAAAAGTCTGATCATTTTATTTTTTAGTATTTTTATCATTAAAAGTATGCCAAACTTGTTAGTAATGACAACCCTGCAGGCACAAAACGTTGACTCAACGTTGACCTAACGTTGAAACAACGTTTTCAACGTTGTTTCAACGTTAGTTCAACGTTGAGTGCCTGCTGGGAAGTCTACTTGGTAGAGTCCCCAAGCTTAGGATTATCAAATTATTAAAAATGAGACAGGAGATTAGACTAGCTAAACTTTTATATACCGTTCATGTTAATGCAAAATATGATTTTGATTCCATATTATTCATTTTAACGAATAGTGGCTAGGCTAGATGTTCACTGAAGACAAAACATTACGAACATACGACTATACAAATACATTGTATTTCACCACCGAAAAAAAAACAACAAAAAAAACACGAAAATTTTAAGATGAGAAATTGTGATATTTTTTCTTATTTCTGCTTAAAATATAGAGTGTGAGTACACGTTAGAACCACCTTATCGAGGCGGTTCTAACAAGTACCAACAATCTATATTTTAGAGCAGAAATAAGAAAAATAAGGTTTACCCCTGTAAACCCCAGTTATACTTTAAAAAGTTGGGTTCAAGGGGGGATCGGCATTGTATAGGCTTGTTTCCGTGATGGAGCACTTAATCAGATGACAGAGAAGAGTCTGAATGGTCATTAAGAAAACACGCCTATACAAATACATTGTAACCTTTACCACCTAAAAAAATGAAAATTTTAAGATGAAAAAGTGTGACATTTTCCTTATTTCTCATCGAGGCGGTTCTAACGCGTACCCACAATCTATATTTTAGAGCAGAAAGAATAAAAATAATGTTTACCCCTGTAAACCCCAGTTTTACTATATAATTGTGGGGTTCAAGGGGGTCAAAATTATATAGGTGTATTTTCGTGATGTATAGGGCATCCAAAAAGCGGACAGCAAATACTGTTCAGACTGTGCGGGTGCACAAACTTGTCTAATTTTTAGCTAGGCACACATGCTGTAAGGCCCGTTTTCATGTAGTCTAGCCCTTTTAATGATGATAGGCACACGTTTTTTTTTTTCGTTACAAAGCCAGGTCTTGTTTTAACCCATTAGTTCCAAATGCCCCCCAAAACGGGTACCCTGGCAAATAGTGTAGGCCTACATCAGACGCATCTGTTTGCTTAAAGTTCAGTCATTTTCCAAATAAAATTAGATGAAAACCAAACTGTCACCCCTAAATTTTGAAATGAACTCCTGCTATATATAAGAGGAAGATTCCATTTGGTACAAAAAGGGTTAACGAGTACAGTCTTATCCATAGTAAATGATCAACCAACATGCACCCTTCTGCTGATTCAAGAAGGGCAGTTGTCAGCTTCTGGCGAAAGAATTTGCACTGTACTGGTTAACCGCTTACGTATAAGCCTGCCCAGGAAAAGTGTGGATACTGGTAAACTGACCGGCTCAAAAATGACCTAAAATAGTGTTGACTGGGCCGTTAAACTCGAATGCAAACAAACAAACAGACAGACAAAATCTACCAACATGTCTGTTTGGCGTTTACCTGCCGTGTTAACACAATTTAGGTCATGTGGAGCCGGTCCGTCTACATAACCACACTTTTCCTTGGCATGCTTATACGTATGCGATTATTTATTACATTGCAATTGTTTCGCCAGTAACTGACACTTGCCCTTCTTTAATAATGGATGGGAGTGAAATCATGATCCTGTCACTATATACGAAAGAATGTTACTGACCCTGCAGGTGTCAAAGCCGCGAACCTCTTATCACCAGTCAGACACGCATCCGACTGGGCTAGCCCGGCAACAATGAATGAATGAATGAATCAATCAATCAATAATTTTCTCTGCATGAAGTAGGCTTGACGGGACAGTTTTTTACATGTAAACACAGTAATTCAACGTCATTATCCAATGTTTGAACCTGCCCATACGAAAACAGTTCCCTGAATTCTTCAATTTATGTTCTTTTATATGCGCACGCGCAGCCTAGACTTCTTATATGAAATTATATCGAGGTTTCCACTACATGTCTGTGAGCAGCAAAGGTTCTGGCGAGCCTGCGCGAATGCGCAGGCGCGCCAGAACCTTGATGCTCCCTTATGTTGTTAGTCTCCTTTTCTAACGAGCTGACTATTTTCATTAGTAACCTTGAAGAATATTGTATGTGCGAAATAACAGTTTCTATAATCAATAAACGAGTTCACCGGCATATCATTTTCCGTTTCCGGGTCTTTTAGAAATGAATTTCAGTTCGCCACGTGTATTATGTTTATTTTAAGAAAGTCTCGTTATAACATCATTTCAAGCTTATTGAAGATTTTTCTCTTATCACAAATGTATCATTTGCTCTGCTGATATAAATCGATAAGACTGGTAAGTCCAAATATTTCATATTTTCATATTTTTAATCATTACGGTAACACACCCGTGCAACATAGTGCATTTTCCTCATCTCCAAAATGGCCATTTTCTGATGAAAATCCGTGATATTATTCTTATAAATACGGCAAACATAGGTCGTGGGTGCTCGTTAGAACTGCCTCATTGAGGCGGTTCTAACGAGTACCCACAACCTATGTCTGGGAGTAAAAATAAGAAGAATAATGTACACGCCCGTAGACCCCAGTTTCTCTTTTTTTTAGTGGGGTTTTGGGGGTCTGCATTTCACGGACTTGTTCATGTGATGACTACTAAATGACGAGACCTCGGATAAAAACTGGGCAAAAGACACATCCAAAAGGCTGGAGAAACCCGGAATCGAACGCACGACCCCTGCTTTTAAGGCGAATAGCATTAACCTGTACTGACGAGGCATATTTTCTATTTATTTATACATCACTAGCTACGAGGTGTAACCTATATGTTTATTGTGTTGTGTTCTGATCAATATCCACTTCTCTTTATTTTTTACCCTTTCATCCCCTTAGACCCATGTAGATACATATAACTTTGGCGGCCTGCACCCATCGGGGCTTCGAAAAGTAGATGGGCTTCCTCGCAGTGCTGAAACCGACCGCACACGAGTACTGGTAAACCACTTAGAGCGTCTATGTCTGCCAAGGCAAAGCGATGCGAGTCCATGCTTATACAAAAAGGGTTAACGGTCGGATGTGTTATCGAAATGGAAACTTCAATAACCGGAACACCGTTGACTTGTTTACCTGTGCTGAGTCGAATTCGTTCTGTCACGTGAACAAGTCCGTGAAATGAACACCTCTTAAGGGGAATGGGAACACCTGGTAGATTGTTCACCATTTTTCAAAGGGAGACAACTTTCGGGAGTTCCTGTTCACTTTTTCTATAAGCCCTGCCCAACTGAAAAATGGGTCTACTCTTAAAGGAAAGAATTTGCTCCTCAGGAGCAAATTCTTTCCTTTAAGAGTTGACCCCTAGTGACATGGGAGACAAAAATATTTTTAAAGGAGTTGTCTCCCCTGAAGGTGTTCCCATTCCCCTTAAACCACACTTTATATAGAGAAAATTTGGGTTTACGGGTGGGTGTATACATTATTTTTATACGCCCGATTGAAAAACGGCACGTATTATGTTATTACCCCTGGCGTCCGTCTGTAAACTTCATTTCCTCCTACAGTTTACAACTGATCAAACTGAAACTCCATGCATAGTTAGACCATTTTTTTTTGTTTTGTTTTTTTTTTTGGTTTTACGGCCCTTTCAATATTATTTCACTCATATCGAGCCGTCGTTAATCAGAGGTGGGCGAAAACCGGAGTACCCGGAGAAAAACCACCTGACCTTCCGTTGCAGAACTTGGCGTCTCACATATGACCCGAGCGAGGCTCGAACCACAGCGGTGAGTGACCTTATGATCAAGAGTCAGCGCTCTTAACCACTAGGCCACGGAGGCCCGGCCGCCCCCGCCCATAGAGACTTGAAGAAATATATGGGCTGCATGATGCTTCCACGCAGAACTGAACCCGGCCCGCACACTAGTACTGGTAAACCGCTTGGAGGATCTAAGCCTGTCCAGGAACGGCGGTGCGAGGTGGACCGTCCATGCTAATAAACCCTATTGGGTTCATTGGGCGACAGGGCTTGAGATGTCATTTCATCTCAATGTCGGGTAAAAGTCCCACAAAATTGGAAGCAACGTCTCCAAAATGACCTTTACAGTATTGACGGGGACGTTAAACCTCAAATTCTAACACAGCGCGCCTATATAGGCAATGCAAAATAACTGTGTTTTATTCTGCAACAAATCACAGCTCGGAAGAGCGTGACGTGTGACGTCATTAAAAACTGCAAATTTATGACGTCACTAGTCGATTTACTTGACGTTAGTCGGTGTAACGTCATTTTCTCGCATCGAGAACGTTAGAAAAGGATATAAATGCATGTGTTTCAGTCGATAATTTTAGCGGGATTTCTTCTAACAATGGCGAAAAGTTGTGAGATTTTGAAGGAAACAACAACATTATTGTCGATTTTCAGCGTGTTAGAATCGAAATAGATCAGCTCTAGCCAGTGATTTGTTGGGTAATAAATCACAGTTTGTCGGTCAGTTGTAAGTAGACAAATCACGCGCGCTACGCGCTCGTGATTTGTCTACCTTACAACTGACCTCCAAACTGTGATTTATTACTCAACAAATCACAGCTAGAGCTGATCTATTTCTTAAATCAAACAAATGGAGGCCCGTACATAGTTAGACCATGAAGTGGGACAGGGCATATTGTTTCGATGTAAAGGGTTCACCAAATAATAATGTCCCTTTGGATTTTTTTGTAAACTTTTCGTTTCCAGATAACTCCTCTTACATTTTACATCCGATCAAGCTGAAACTTCATATATAGTTAGACCATAAGCGGGGGAGCGCATATTGTTTCGAGGTTACGGCTCACCAAATAATAATAGAGTTACGCCCCTTTGAAAAATTCTTTAAACATTTTGTTTTTGGATAACTTATCCGATGACGCTGAAAGACCATGATGTGGAACAGCGCATATTATTTTGAGGTTACGATCCGCCAGATAGTACCAGATTAATGTCCCTTTCGCAGATGTTTCTACACATTTCGTTTCCGGATAACTCCTCCTTCATTTTACATATGATGAAGCTGAAACTTTACATATAGTAAGCAGCACATTTTATTTTGAGGTTACGGTCCGCCAGATAATACCAGAGTTATACCCCTTTCACAGCTTTTCTAAACATTTCGTTCCCGGATAACTCCTACATTTTACATCTGATGAAGCTGAAACTTTACGTATAGCTAGACTATGATGTGGAGCAGCGCATATTTTGTCAAGGTTACAGTCAACCACCTATTGCCAGAGTTATGCCCATATAATTTTGAGGTTATGGTCCACCAAATATTACTTTATGTTCATAACCAAACCTGACGATGTTCTGTTTATCGACTTTCTGCACTGTCTTTGTAGGTCCACTGGGCCGGGGGCACTATCAAGCATTAATAATTCTGTGTTGTTTATATACAGTCGAACTTCAATGGCTCGACCACCTTTGGGACCTCGAAAATCTGTTCGAGACAGGGCTAGTTCGAGCCACTGAGATTACTGTCAGGAGGCATAACGAGATACTTTAAGACATCTTTTCGGTGTTCTATAATGAAAATGTATGCTGTGTGCACCCATTAGAATCGCCTCATCGAGGCGATTCTAATGAGTACACACAGCATACATTTGCAAGATAAAGGACTAAAATCTCCTTAATTATCCCCACTATTTCTTATGTAGAGGATTTCCCTAGGGGCTCAAGAATGGGTTCGACCCATCCATGGTAAACGAGCCATCGGTGTTCGAGCCATCGAAGTTTGACTGTACATGTATTGCACAGGTCACTATACTTACTATACTTGCCCCTTTCATAGATTTCTCTAAACATTTTGATTCCGGATAACGCCTCCTACATTTAACAACAGATGAAACTGAGCCGAAACTTGATTTAAAGGTGGTGTGTGTGTTTGAGTTTTACATCCCACCAGCTGCTAAAAGGTCACACTTAGACGAGACCTCCGTTTAAGACTCGTCGGAAAATCTTGAGAAGCCAAACCCACGACCCCAAATTAATGGGTAGAGTGATGATATGTCGGTAAACCATGATGTGGAGCACACCATATTTTGGTTCTTATGTTGTTTTGTGAAATTATTAGGTTGTGTTGCTAATTAGAATTGACCTATATTTTCCGCTCTAGTGACTTTGACGATACATTTTACGTCGCCGATCGATATCTCTTCAATTGCAAGACATACAACCACCATACCTTCTCAATGTTCGGACTTGGCAGATATATAGACCAGATGACCTTGACCTATATTTCGCACTCCAGCCGCTTTCACACTTTTTACGTCAACGTTCCATATATTTTAAACAATAAGGCCTAGAACCACTAAACCTTCCATAATGTTTCTCGATGGTACACTGACCCGTTGTCTTTAACCTATATTTTGCACTGCAGTGACTTTGGACGTTCCTTATCTCCTCAATTATAAGAATCTTGCATAGTGTTTTTTCTCCTTCACGAAAACGCGCCTATACAAATGCATTCATCACGAATACAAATACATTGCCAACTTTTTGGCCAAAAATTAGAAATTTTAAGATGAAAAATTGTGATATTTTTCTTATTTCTGCTCAAAACATAGATTGCGGGGACTTGATAGAACCGCCTCAACGAGGCGGTTCTATCGAGTACCCACAATCTATTTTTGAACAGAAATAAGAAAAATAATGTATACCCATGCAAACCCCAGTTTTACTATATAAAATTGGGGTATGAGGGGGTAAAACTTATATAGGCGTGTTGTCGTAATGGTAAACTTTACGTCCGAAAACACGAAAATTTTACGGTGAAAAATTGTGGTATTTTTCTTATGTCTGCTCATAATATACAGTGTGGGTACTCATTAGAAACGCCTCATCGAGGCGGTTCTTACAAGTACCCACAATCTGTATTTTAGAGCAGATATAAAAAAAATCATTTACCCCTGTAAACCCCAGTTTTACTATATAAACGTGGGGTTCAAAGGGGTCAAAGTTATATAGGCGTGTTCTCGTGATGCAATGTACTGGCTTGGCATTTCCTTGAGCCGATGACCTGACCTATATTTCGCACTCTCCACTACAAAGCCTACAACAAATGTGAACTAAGGATTAAATAAATAGAAGTGTTGCTTAGGAGAACTAGATATATGGGGCGCCCTTTTACTATTTAATCCGTATTTATAGATATCCATAAATCGAATTATGGATATCCATAATTCGATTTATTGATATCCATAAATCAGCCGAATAATGGATATCCATAATTCGAATTATGGATATCCATAATTCGATTTATGGATATCATTAATTCAGATCTATTTATGGATATCCATAATTCGATTTATGGATATCCATAATTCGAATTAAGGATATCCATTATGCGATTTATGGATATCCATATTTCGATCTAAATTAATGATATCCATAAATCGATTTATGGATATCCATAATTCGATTTATAGATATCCATAATTCGTTTATGGATATCCATAATTTGATTAATGGATATCCTTAAATCAGCCGAATAATGGATATCCATAATTCGATTTATGGATATCAATAAATCTAATAATGGATGGCCATTATTCGATTTATGGATATCATTCATTCAGTTCGATTTATGGATATCCATAATTCGAATTATGGATATCCATTATTCGAATTATTCGAATAATGGATGTCCATAATTCGAATTATGGATATCCACAAATAATTATGGATATCCATAAATAATAATGGATATCCATTATTCGAATTATTGATATCCATAATTCGAATTTTTGATATCCATAAATAATTATGGATATCTATAAATACGGATTAAATAGTAAAACGGCGCCCCATAGAGATATTCCTTTAGAGGAGGTATTCTTCAATAAATATTTTATCTCCCTTTTCAGCAGAGAAAAGAATATGCTCCTGGGGAGTTTATGTGCAGATTGCGGAAAATTTGCCTCAATGTTCCTTTGAAACAACTCGCAACTCACTGAACTCACTTTTTGTAGCGCGGTTATTACGCATGTGTAGCTTACAAAATGTCGCGTCATTTGCGCTGTAGGAAGTGTACTTGAAAACAAACAACAAAAAACAAATGCATAGTTTGAGAATGATGCATACTGCCTGTAGTTGTTTGTCAAACACAGTGATATTTTCGTTACAAACTTTGACTGTCGGATAAAACAAAGACGTGAGATAATTTCATTATTCCTTTGTCATCATCATCATCGTCATCATCATCATCAGCAGCAGCAGGTGCAGCATCATCATCATTGTCATCGCCATTGTTATTGTTATTAGTGATATTTTGCTATTATTATTTCAGTAAATATCTAATGCGTATTAATGGCTACGAAATTAACCAGACTACTCACAGCACAATGTAACCAGACTCTGTTGGTCCGGGGAGTGAGAACCCAGATACCGTCAAAGGATGTGAAACATTTCCCCATTGTTGTGTTGGGTGGGGGTTCAGGAGGCTGTTCAATGGCTTCTAGGTTGTGTCGTCTGATGGGTCAGGGCAATGTGGCAGTTGTTGAACCATCAAAGGTTTGTTTATTTGTTCAACTACACCACTTTAACACGTCTGTGAAACGCACACCCTTGTAACATCCACTTTATATTGGAGAAAGTTGAATTTACCAGGGTATATACTATATCGCCTGCATGACAGAAACGGTTCTAAGGAACCGAACAACAACAATCATGTACAAGACATAGATTGTGGGTGCTCGTTATAACCGCACCATCGAGGTGGTCCTAATGAGTACCCAAAAGCATACTTTATATACTAGATTCTAACACAGCGCGCCTATATAGACAATGGAAAATAACTGTTTTATTCTACAAGGAAGAGCGTGACGAGTGACGTCATTAACAACTGCCAATTTATGTCCGTTAGACGGTGTCACGTCATATTCTCGCATCGAAAACGTTAGAAAAGTATATAAATACATGTGTTTCAGTCTACAACGTTAGCGGGATTTCTTCTTACAACGGCGAAAAGTTGTGAGATTTTTAAGGAAACAATATCATTATTGCCGATTTTCAGCTTGTTACTTAGAATCGAAATAGATCAGCTCTAGTTTGTAATTTGTTGAGTAATTAATCACAGTTTGTCGGTCAGTTTTAAGCAGACAAATCACGCGCGCTACGCGCTCGTGATTTGATCTACTTTACAACTGACCTCCAAACTGTGATCTATTATTCAACAAATCACAGTTACATGTAGAGCTGATCGATCTATTTCTTAAACAGAAGTAAGACAAAACTGACAACTTTCCATGGAAAAAATGCCATTTGTGGAGCCTTGGAAGCGTACAGTAATTTTCGCGGGTGTAATATTCTAACAGCAAAACTGTGTCATCGGTACGAGTACGCCTAGCTACGACTCAGTTCAACCTGCGCATCTGCGCAGTCTGATCAGTCTTAACTGTTTTGCTGCATGACCATACTGACCCAAAGCTGGCTGAGTAGACGGGCGGTTAAATAATTGTGTGGTTTGTTTGGATATACACGGCCCAGCCAACACTTTTAGGTCATATCGGACCAATCTGTTTTGACCACACGTTTCCAGGGCAGTTCTGTATATAAGCATTTCATTACGAACACACGCCCTGCATTGTACATTTTACCGCCAAACTAAAATAAATAAATAAATAAATAAACTACAAAAAAAAACATAATTTTAATAAAAATTTGCGATATTTTTTCTTATTTTTGCTCAGAATATGGATTGTGGGTTCACGTTAGAACCGCCTCATCGAATATCAACAATCTATATTTTTGAGCAAAAATAGGAAAAAATAAGGTTTAACCCTGGAAACCACAGTTTTGCTGTATAACAATGGGGTTCAAGGTGGGGTTGTTGAGCAGAATTATGTAGGCGTGTTTTCACGACGTTGATGCCTGGTGCCAGTAACTGACAACTGCTGTATTTGAATAATAATAAACATGGAAAAGAAATCATGATTAACAAGTCTGTGTAATGATACCCCTAGTAAATCACACTTCATTTGGAGAAAACTGGGTTTACATTGCTGGCCTTTTTAATTTCTGATAAAAACCAGTGCTTCAGCTGAAGTGCACGACCCGCCGGATGCTTTTAGCTTTATGAGTGTTACCATATATGGGTATGGCGGCCATTTTGGTCATGTGACCTGGACATAAAACGGTTCCCCCAATAAATGCGCCTTATCGTAAGGAGCAAAAATATATCTTATACTTTAGTACTGTATTCTGAATCGTTTGCAGGATAAAATTCAACACAAAAGCATATGTGTCAAAGTTTGACCTAGGCACAAAGAAGGTCAAGGTCAACCCAGGGTCACCATTTTAGCAATTTATGATGGGCCTACGTTCCAGATGCTATTTATCAAGTTTCGTGGAAATCTGCACAGTGGTTCTGGAGAAGACTATTTTTGAAGGGTTTTTACCAAATATTGCTTGGCGGCCATTTTGGTCATGTGACCTGGACCCCATGAGGAAATTTTGGTTTCCCCCATCCCGTAGAGGCTCCATATGAAATTTGACTTCAATCGGCCCAACGATTTCCGAGGAGAAGCAGTTCGAAAATTTTCACATATTTCGCCTCGGCGAGGCTGTACTAAAAGGAATGTAATATTTCGCAAGTTCATTGATAAGATCTCATTGATATTTATCAGTATGCCAACAATTGATTAAATATTCCAAGCGGTTAAGTCACTATCACCAATTTTCACAAACGGGTTACAGACGGACAGATAGAGAGACCATATATGGCTTGGCGGCCATTTTGGTCATGTTGCCTGGACCCCATGAGCAATTTTTGGTTTCCCACATCCCATAGAGGCTCCATATGAAATTTGATTTCAATCGGCCAACGGTTTCCGAGGAGAAGCAGTTCGAAAATTTTCACATTTTTCGCCTCGGCGAAGCTATACTAAATGGAATGTAATATTTCGCAAGTTCATTGGTTAGATCTCATTGATATCTATCAGTATGCCAAAAATTGTTTAAATATTCCAAGCGGTTAAGTCACTATCACCAATTTTCACAAACGGGTTACGGACGGACAGACAGACAAACCATATATGGCTTGGCGGCCATTTTGGTCATGTGACCTTGACCCCATGGGCAAATTTTGGTTTCCCCCATCCCATAGAGGCTCCATATGAAATTTGACTTCAATCGGCCCAACGGTTTCCGAGGAGAAGCAGTTCAAAAATGTTCGAAAATTTTCACATTTTTCGCATCGGCGAGGCTATACTAAATGGAATGTAATATTTCGAAAGTTCATTGGTTAGATCTCATTGATATCTATCAGTATGCCAAAAATTGTTTAAATATTCCAAGCGGTTAAGTCACTATCACCAATTTTCACAAACGGGTTACGGTCGGACCCAAAGAAGGTCAAGGTCAACCAAGGGTCACCATTTTAGCAATTTATGATAGGCCTACATCCCAGATGCTATTTATCAAGTTTCGTGGAAATCTGCCCAGTGGTTCTGGAGAAGACTATTTTTGAAGGGTTTTTGCCATATATGGCTTGGCGGCCATTTTGGTCATGTGACCTGGACCCCATGAGCAAATTTTGGTTGCCCTATCCCATAGAGGCTCCATATGAAATTTGACTTCAATCGGCCCAACGATTTCCGAGGAGAAGCAGTTCGAAAATTTTCACATTTTTCGCCTCGGCGAGGCTATACTAAATGGAATGTAATATTTCGCAAGTTCATTGGTTAGATCTCATTGATATCTATCAGTATGCCAAAAATTGTTTAAATATTCCAAGCGGTTAAGTCACTATCACCAATTTTCACTTACGGGTTACGGACAGACAGACAGACAAACCATATATGGCTTGGCGGCCATTTTGGTCATGTGACCTTGACCCCATGAGCAAATTTTGGTTTCCCCCATCCCATAGAGGCTCCATATGAAATTTGACTTGAATCGGCCCAACGGTTTCCGAGGAGAAGCAGTTCAAAAATGTTCGAAAATTTTCACATTTTTCGCCTCGGCGAGGCTATACTAAATGGAATGTAATATTTCGAAAGTTCATTGGTTAGATCTCATTGATATCTATCAGTATGCCAAAAATTGTTTAAATATTCCAAGCGGTTAAGTCACTATCACCAATTTTCACAAACGGGTTACGGTCGGACCCAAAGAAGGTCAAGGTCAACCAAGGGTCACCATTTTAGCAATTTATGATAGGCCTACATCCCAGATGCTATTTATCAAGTTTCGTGGAAATCTGCCCAGTGGTTCTGTAGAAGACTATTTTTGAAGGGTTTTTGCCATATATGGCTTGGCGGCCATTTTGGTCATGTGACCTGGACCCCATGAGCAAATTTTGGTTGCCCTATCCCATAGAGGCTCCATATGAAATTTGACTTCAATCGGCCCAACGGTTTCCGAGGAGAAGCAGTTCGAAAATTTTCACATTTTTCGCCTCGGCGAGGCTATACTAAATGGAATGTAATATTTCGCAAGTTCATTGGTTAGATCTCATTGATATCTATCAGTATGCCAAAAATTGTTTAAATATTCCAAGCGGTTAAGTCACTATCACCAATTTTCACTTACGGGTTACGGACGGACAGACAGACAAACCATATATGGCTTGGCGGCCATTTTGGTCATGTGACCTTGACCCCATGAGCAAATTTTGGTTTCCCCCATCCCATAGAGGCTCCATATGAAATTTGACTTGAATCGGCCCAACGGTTTCCGAGGAGAAGCAGTTCAAAAATGTTCGAAAATTTTCACATTTTTCGCCTCGGCGAGGCTATACTAAATGGAATGTAATATTTCATAAGTTCATTGGTTAGATCTCATTGATATCTATCAGTATGCCAAAAATTGTTTAAATATTCCAAGCGGTTAAGTCACTATCACCAATTTTCACAAACGGGTTACGGACGGACAGACAGAATGACAGACTGACAGACTGACAGAATGACAGAATGACACGGTGATTTTAGGGCACTCTTAGAAAAAACCGACTATCGGTTGCTTTTTCTGCGGGTCGTGCAATATACCGGGCATTGAGGCGGTTCTCACGAGCGCCCATAATCTCTGTTTTAGCACGAATAAGGAAAATATCAAATACGCCTGTAAATCCCAGTTTCTATCTGTATAACATGGGGTTAACAGCGAGCTTCTTACACATAACCTGATTAAATTGCTTCACTCAATCTCATACTCTAACACTTAAAGTGATACAGGAAATTCTAGGGCAGACATAAATCTACTTTTATTAAATCATTTTTATTTTTCAGCGAAAATAAGACTAATAATCCCACATTTTGTGGGAAAGTAACTGTCCTTGTGGCTTTCCGCTATTGATGTTTCCATTAGGGTCTGTTGATTTATGTTTGTGTTTCTTTCCCTTTGGTGTCTCTGATGGGAGCTGTGAGTAAATTGTATCGATTCCTGATCATTGCCTCCACATCTGTTTTACTTTCCATCTGACTCGTATGCCATAGTTTGGCTGATTAGAAGGTCTTCACGCTTAGCGTTTACTTGGTCTGTTATTTGATTATTTGCCGTTGTTTCAGTTCCACTGTTACCAGCCTATGTTCACCCTGATTGGGGCTGGCGTGACCACAACAGACAATTGCGAGAAACTGATGACTGATGTTCTTCCCCAGCACTGTGTCCTGTACCAGACCAAGGTTAAAGAATTCAACCCAGAATCTAGTCAAGTCACTCTCAGCAGTGGGCAAGTGGTAAGCCTCTTTCTCTGCTCTGTGATGTTGCGCCATTGAAGTGATTACCCCCATAATTAGCTGTACAGATGCCCCTATAGTAGGAGGAATGCTGGGGTAGATGGGCGGGATGTGCTTACAATTTAACCTGCCAACCTTTACGTCTGCTCCTGTCAGAATCGTTTATGAATCAGTTTATTAAAGCATCCGTGTGTTATAGTATATTCTTTCCATATCTCAAAAATTGTTACTTTTATGACGAAAATTTGTATTATTAGGGCCCCGCACTGAAAGTGTGGGTGCCCTATAGTAATCACTCTGTCCGTCCGTCTGTCTGTCTGTCTGTCTGTCTGTCTGTCTGTCTGTCTGTCTGTCTGTCCGTCCGTCTGTCCGTCTGTCCGTCCACAAATTTTTTTATCCTCCATAACTTTTTATTATTCCTGGATGGATTTAAATATTACTTGGCATCATTCTGTCCGTCCGTCTGTCTGTCTGTCTGTCCGTCTGTCCGTCTGTCCGTCCACAAATTTTTTTATCCTCCATAACTTTCTTATTCCTGGATGGATTTAAATATTACTTGGCAGAAATGTTAACCATAATGTGATGGAGTGTTGCGCGCAAGACTCAGGTCCGTACCTCAAAGGTCAAGGTCATAATTAGAGGTTAAAGGTCAAAAAAGGGTCTTTCCTGTGTCCAATTAATAACTTTGTTATTATTCCTGGATGGATTTAAATATTACTTGGCAGAAATGTTAACCATAATGTGACGAAGTGTCACACGCAAGACCCACAGCCGTACCTCAAAGGTCAAGGTCATACTTAGAGATAAAAGGTCAAAAAAGCGTCTTTTTCATTGTGTCCAATCTATAACTTTCTTATACCTGGATGGATTTAAATATTACTTAGCAGAAATATTAACCATAATGTGACAGTGTGTCACGCGCAAGACCCAGGTCCGTACCTCAAAGGTCAAGGTCATACTTAGAGGTGAAAGGAAAAAAAACGTCTTTTTTAACATCAACATTTTCCTACTCCTCTGATAGCGCTGCCGGGGCCCTAGTCAGTTTCACTGACAGCTCTAGTTGTTCTTATTTACAATCGATACATATGTTGAGGATGCTCGTTAGAACCGCATCATTAAGGCGGTTCTAACGAGTTCCCACAACCTATGTCTTGTAACAGAAATAAGCGAAATAGTTTGTACCCTGTAAACCTCAGTTTTTTTCCTATATGACGTGGAGTTAAGAGGGATGTTCATTTCAAGGACTTGTTAAAGTGATGAGTACGGGTGGAAGCGACTTTGCTTGATCTATGACTAATTCCCAGTACTTACCGGTCCTGACACATTATAGTGCACATTATCGGAGGGAGTACCCTGTACACTGTTTACACGATCATGTTATGAACACCCTTATTACCAAGCTTTATATAGGGGAGACTAGGATTAATAAGGGTATACTACTTAATTTCTGTTCAAAGACCAATTGTCTGCTCGGTGGCTCAGGTTGATATCTTGGATCCGGCAACATCCTTTCATGGTGATTGATTGTCAAATAATTACTGTAGCTAGTCCTTCCACTTCTACTGATTCAAGATGGACAGCTGTCAGTTTATGTTGAAAGAATGTGTCGACTTCGATGTCGGCATGTGCGGGAAAAGTGTGACCAACCATGTGTACCACCGGTACAAGTACCTATGTAAAATAGGCCTACCATCACGAAAACACGTCTATATAATTTTGACTCCCTGGAACCCCACTTTTATATAGTAAAACTGGGGTTTGCAGGGATAAACTTTATTTTTCTTATTTCTGCTCTAAAATATAGATTGTGGGTACTCGTTAGAACCGCCTCGATGAGGCGGTTCTAACGAGTACCCATAATCTATATTTTGAGCAGAAATAAGAAAAATATCACAATTTTTCGTCTTAAAATATTCGTTTCTTCGGCGGTAAAGTTTACACTGTATTTGTATAGGCTTGTTTTCGTAATGTCCAAAAAATGCAAAATTTGTAACTTTTACAAAGTTAGCTTACAGTCTGTTATCTTTTAAAAGTAAACAACACGTTCAGAAAATCCTGAAAATAATAATGAACTATCTACATGGGTTTTGGAGATATGACGGTTTAAATTTGGAGATTTCCAAATATGGTCATTTGAGAGAAAAATGTTAGTATTTTCATAAAAAGACAATAACATTGTAAATGTAACAGCATCATTGTATAGGTTATTATCCCAACTATCAACACATTTAGTTAAGAAATATGAATGGTAGGTATTTGAATACAGGGAACCCATTAGGATCAAGTATGATAAAATTACTCATTGGCAGAAGCTTTGCATTTTGTTTAAATTTAATATATATTTGAGTAGCTGTAACTCCGGAATTCTTAAAGATATCTAAATTAAAAAGAGAAATGACTAGGAACTTATACAAACAGATCCCAATTTCTTAAAGATATCAAGATTAAGCTTTCAGTATTTCTTAGTTTAAAGAGGTCACAAAATATATGAAATTTCAAAGGGCTAGGTGAACAAGTTTTCAAGTTGGCATTTTCCGGATAAAATAGACTGCACAGTGGTCGTAATCGATACTGAAATGATAGCTTGCTCTTAAACCACAGTAGAAGTGTAGGCAATGAAAACTAGTCACTCAAGGCGGAAAACTAGTACGAAAAGGTCATTCGGGAAAGGCCACAACCTAAGAACGCAGCCGTCTCAAGTCACCTATAGGAAGTGACACGGAGGCAAACACAAAAACAGACGAAACATAAATCAACGGGAGAAGAACCTCATAAGTATCCACATGCTTCCGTTCTAATCCTGTCATTATTTCATGTGTTGTGTATATCTCTGTTGTATACCGAAGAATGAAATAAATATGTTTTAACTAACGACACAAAGCCAAATAACAAATAAGACACTGCAATAGAACGACCGCCTTGGGACGGTCAGTAGTAAAACTACTGGGGGGGGGGGGGGGGGGCTTCAACTCCGGAGTTTATGAAATTTCAACCCTCGCCCTCAGTTCCAGTACAGTATCAAAGACAATAACAATAATAAATTGATCCGCATGGAGGCTTTCTAGCTCAACAGTGAGTCATGATAAAATACACGGTAAAATGGTTATGCATAGATTAATATTATCATGAATCAGGGTTGAGGACTCAACAACAATCCGACGTCAGAGAAGAAGAAAACCATCAGTTAGATCACGGAGGGTCGAACCCAGGAAATAGCCGGCTCCACCCTTCCCGAATAGGAGGGACCGTCATCAAATAGTCTGGAGTCCGGCCCACTGCCGTGCAACCAAAGTTGTCCACTGCAAAAGGGTCGAAAACCAAACGCGCAGTCTGTCGCATAACATCCATGCTATAACCACTTTTTTTCTATTTAGCAACATTTTTTTGAACTGACCAGAAAAATTATCACTACCCAGTATTCTTCTGAATTTATAAACTAAATCCCCAGAAAACTGTGGTTCTAACAGTCCGTGTTGCAGAAGTGTCTTCAAAGAAATGCAAGTTAGAAATAATGTCATAATGTCGACGATCAAAAAATGAGAACGTTTTGCGCAGCTTTTGATACCGATAGCCTTGTTTTAGAAATTTAGCTGTTAAAATTCTGTTGCTATCGTTAAAGTCATCAACATGACAGTTAGCTCCTGCAAAACGAATAAGCTGTGACATATAAACCCCATAAGACATAGCCTTCGGAACGTCACCATCCAAGAAAGGCAACTTTACAATTCCAAATTCAAAATCATCTCTTTTATCATAAATTTTGGAAGAGACAGTTCCATTAGAAACAGTCAAAAGTCCATCCAAAAATGGAGCTTCAGAGTCATTAGAATTAGCCTTATTTAACTGTAATTCCTTTGGATAAATTCTATCAACCATTGGATCAAAATGAACATTATCAATATTTAAAAGATCATCCAAATATCGAGAGGTAGAGTTAAACGCCTAAATAACATCAGTTTGTTTATTTTTAGAAAGGAACATCATTGATTCTTTTTCATAACAAAGCATAAACAAATCTGTAACAAGGGGAGCACAGTATGTACCTATCGGAATACCAACCACAATGTTGGTTGGTGCCTGATGCTCTGTCTTTGGTCGGGCCCATCGGAGTCTAACTGTTGGTTTTCTTTTGCTCCAGCATTTCAGTGGTTTCTTGCTGTAGAGTCCTCACCGTTGTTTCACCTCTGTGGTTCTTTGATTATTTGTGTTCACGGAGATGTTGCACTGATGAGTTAGGAGGCCTTCATGCGGACTGAACAAATTATTTGTCTAAATCGCGGCGGAAGTAAGGGCGAGGATTGTGGCCACGTAAAATCGACTTAAGACCCCCCCCCCCCCCCCCCCCCCCCCCCAGTGGAAATCTTTCCACTGACCGTTCCAAGGCGGTTCTTCTGTGGCGATTATTTATGTTGTTGTTTGTTACTTACTGTGTGTATCACTTGTGTCTTTTAATTTTGGATGGCCCTATGGCCATTTTGTGGGAAAGTAACTGTCCTTATGGCCTTCCTTTGTTTATGTTTCCATTATGGTCTGGTCGCTTAATGTTTGTATTTCTTTCCCTTTGGTGTCTTTGATGGGTGGAGTAAGTTAATTGTATCAATTCCTGATCTTTGTTCTACTTCTACTTTGTCTAAATAACTGAGATCCAAACCTTAAGTAGATATTATCCAACAAAAAGGAAAGTGCCTCGCAAACCACATGACATGTCTAATAACGATTATTACCAGAAATAGCCTATTAGTCTTCTCAACTTATTTGCATTTATTTCAGTTGTCTTACTGTTATTTGGTGATAGCCCTTGGAATGCAGTTGGATTTCAACAAGGTATATTATCTTAATTTATCTATGCCTATTTTCCCTAGTTCCAAAAGCTATTTAAAATATCTAGCTCCATGCAACCTGATCATCTATAGAAGTACCCACATACTTTTTTTCCATACTTTACCACACTGGATCTCAAAGTAAGGTCCAACAAGACTCCACGAAGAAGCCTTTTTGTATGCGAATTTTAAATTCTGGATCAGTTTAACGTTTGGTCTGACTGATACCCCTGGTGTCTTTAATCCTCACGGGAAGGCAAGTTTTATTTAACCCCTGACGACTTTTACATACGTATATATTATGTGTTTAAATTTGTTCGCACACACACACACACGCGCACGCGCGCGCTCACGTGAGCGCGCGTAAATTTACGCATGTTAAGCTACTGCATTTGACATAACAGCTTATGTAATTTCACTGCGGCCAATTACATGTAATCTAATCGGCCTTTTCCTGTCATGGCTAAGAATTATTAAGCTGTTTCTACATGTCTGGTCTGGCTTAGAACTATTTAGCGTGTACTACATGTAACCAGAATGCGACTGAATACGCTGTTGGATCAGCACAATTAGAAAATATTCGATTGTCTCTCTCCACGAAAAAAAACACTTGCAGGGCTAAAGACTCCAACGTGTAACGCCCTTCGCTCCAGTCGGTGGCATCCAGCTGAGCAACAGTACGTGGCGGGGCCTAAAAAACAAAACATATTCCAAACGTGTATTCGGTTTACATTATTTATTCTATTTATGCTGTGAAAAAGAAATAAGGATCACTTCTACAAACAATAAAATGTCAGAAGCTGTGTTACCATACTTTTACATGTAAGTTCCTTTCTATGGAACAGATAGATGGTCTACTGAATGGTTTAGAATTCGATCCGATGATTTGTTCGAATTATTCCCGACAAACAGTGGCGAAAACGTTTCCAGCATTGCAAACATTCAAGGGAGGCAACGCTATATTTACACTACCAAACACTTCAATCAAATGTGCCGGAGCGTCGCAGTTTATGTATCTGGCGGATGAATACTGGCGGAAAGTAAGTGCCTTCCTTTTGGATATTCAGTGTCAGACGTTATGTTTTTTTGTTTTTATTGTGTGTGTGTGTGTGTGTGTGTGTGTGTGTGTGTGTGTGTGTGTGTGTGTGTGTGTGTGTGTGTGTGTGTGTGTGTGTGTGTGTGTTGTTGGGGTTGTGGTTGGGTATTTTTGATGTGTCAATGTTTATTCTATATTCATTTAGCTAAAACAGATCTATGAACAACATCAGGGGATGTGCAAATGTTTAGTGAACCCCAACTTCTGCTCACAGGCAAGATAAAAGGACCCTGTAAGGATAAACTTAAAATTAGTCCGAGACTCGATGCTGTTCATACTTTAATAAACATTAACTAAATTACCTTTATTACTTAAATTCACATTATCTTTCATTCCATACTTTATCCATAAA
Source organism: Lucinisca nassula (assembly GCA_963580285.1). NCBI lineage: Eukaryota > Metazoa > Mollusca > Bivalvia > Lucinida > Lucinidae > Lucinisca > Lucinisca nassula. The sequence goes on from OY757018.1 coordinate 67,536,068, forward strand.
TTAACGAAATTTCAAGTTTGATGGCGAAATAGAAGCAAGAACATTACTGTGCATACTTTTCCTATTAACAGGGGAACAGCGTTCTCGACGTAAATTTTCACTTTAATTAATGATCATAGACATCGCGTAAGTCCATTTATGCACTGAAGAATGAACGTCTCAATAGTCAGTGGACAATATGCAAGTTCGAAACCCATAGATCAGTACAGATACCGAATGATGCAAACTGTAGACCCAAACGTGCCTAAAAACGAGCTAAGGAGATTGATTACTGTGAAACATTTTCTACCCATTTCAGGTCTAGTTTATTCATGTTGGTTGCAAAGAAAATTCTTCATGTGCATGTGCAAGAGAACAGTGCGAGCAGCTCTGTTCACCCAAAGAATAGAAAGACTCAAAATAAATTGAAAGACTATACAAGAAAATGTTGATATAATAATTAGTGTATTTACAGAAAACAGACACACAATTAAATATTGGGAAGTAATGCTGTTCAAATGTTTATAAATACATGTACTCACGCAACCTCACCGTCATCAATATTATTATCATCATCATCATCGGAATTTTCGTTAACATGCAGGTACAACAGCAAAATCCACATAAGTGGCCCCCTTCCAGGTAGTTGGCTTGCTGCACACATGGCAGATCTCACACCAGATCTCCAAGTGTGTCTATCATGAGGGTCGATCGCCTAGAGCTTCCACTCTCTGTGATCTCTGTCAGCTCTTTCGAGGTCATCTTGGGCTTCCCATGCCCACTTTTCAGACCACCTGTATTTCAAGGCTATCTTAATTACACCGTTTGTTCTACATGTCAGTATCAGAGAAGCCTTCTCCCCTTCAAGATGAGGTCCAGGTCCTGTATGCCGAGTCGCGCAAGTAACCCCATGGACCGGATGGTGATAGTGACCTCACATGATTGTCAAGTGACGTCAAAATAAACCATGGTTCTCTTAAATGAGCCGGGGCACAGTATTTCCTACAATTTACATGTGCGCACAGCGAAGAATTAGATCAGCATGTGCATCCATATAGTCTTACCAGAGACTGTTCTTGCTGCATGAAGAAGCATTGGGTCCTTAGCTATCCATAGAGCGCACAAAGAAGACTCTGATCAGACTTCGCGGATGCGCAGGCTGATCTGAGTCTTCGTTGGGCGCACATGTCTTATTGTAGGTTTTGTCATGCGCTGGCTCAAATATAATTGGTCGATGGCGGTGTTAAGACGTTATGGACGCTGCATGTTCCGCTGTAAAAAGGAAATATATATATATATATATTTTTTTTTTCTTGTTTCAATTTTAGGTTTTCGACAGGTAATGGCTGAAAAATTAAATACATATGATAACAGTAGTTCATTCAAGGAGCACCGACAGACTATGTTATGAGTATTAACCCATTCAGTACCCTAAACCCCTAAAGGGGTACCTTGGCAAACATTGCAAGCCCAGATCAGACGCCGCAAAACGGGGCGTCTGCCCAGGGTCTCTACTGTTTGCTAAAAGTTCAGTCATTGTCAAAATATATTTTGATGAAAACACAACCTGATATCCTTAAATTTTGAAATGAATACCTGCTATAGAAAAAGTGGAAGATTCCATTTGGTACAGGGTTAATAAGAAAAATATTAGAACTTTTTACCAGAAACGTAACCATCTTGGAGATGTGAAAAAATGAACTATGTGTCAACACAAACAATCTATCATTTGAATAGTAATAACAATTTTATGCCTGTCGTTATTTAGAACAAGACTAAGTAAATTAATCGATTTCCTTCCGGCCTCGGTAGCTCAGTCGGATGCGCATCTGACTGGTGATCAGGAGGACGCAGGTTCGATACCTGCCGGAGGCGGCAACATTGTTTCGTGGAGATTGATAATGAAATCTTTTCTACGGTCATTCTCTCCCTTCCGCTGATTTTAAAAGGGCAGTTGTCAGTTTCTGGCGAAATAATGTGCACTGTACTGGTTAACTGCTTAAGTATAAGTCTGTCCATGAAAAGTGTGAATAGGTAAACTGACCGGCTCAAAAATGACCTGACATAGTGTTGTTTGGACCGTTTAACTCCAATACAAATAAACAAACAATTGATGTCCTCCTTTATTATCCCCCGACGGAATAGGTTCGGGGGATATAGCGATCAGCCTGGCGTCCGTCCGTCCGTCCGTAGACGCAACTTTCTGATGGCCATAACTCCAATACCCTTTGAGATTCATTGATGGGTCTTGGCACAATTGTTCACAAGGCTGAATCGGCGTGTCATGCGCAAGAATTAGAACTCTGGCTGCCATAGTTTTTAGCTCACCTGTCACGTGGTGACAAGGTGAGCTTTTGTGATCATATTTTGTCCGTCGTCCGTCGTGCGTGTGTCCGTCCACCCGTGCGTGCGTGCGTGCGTCTGTAAACAATTTCAAATAAGTATATATCTAATACCCCATGGCCAATCTTGATCAAATTTCATGAGAAGTATCATCAGGTAGGGGGTAAAGGTGCATAAGGTTTTTGGCTGATCAGATTGGAATTCTGGTTCCGTGGCAAAATATAGCTCCCATAGACTTACAATGGGAAAAATTTTAAACATGTTCTTCACTGAAACCACAGGGCACAGAGCTTAGATATTTAGCTTGTAATAATGTCAATTGGTCACCTAAATCCTGTCAGTCATGCCCCTGGGGTCCAAATTGGCCACACCCCGGGTCCCCTTAGCTCCCATAGACTTATAATGAAGAAAAAAAATCTTTGTCTCTGAAACCACAGGGCCCAGAGCTTAGATATTTAGTATGTAGCAACGACAAGTGGTCACCTACATAAATACTGCCAATCATGCCCCTGGGTTCCAAATGGGCCACATCCCGGGTCCCCTTAGCTCCCATAGACTCATAATGGAAAAAGCTCAGAAAATCTTCTTCTCTGAAACCACAGGGCCCAGAGCTTAGATATTTAGCATGTAGCAACGGCAAGTGGTCAAATTTGGCCATGCCCCAGGGACTCGTAATGGAAAAAAGCATCACAATTCTTCTTCTCTGGTTCTATAAGGAACAGAGCTTAGATATTTAATATCCAGCAGCATAAAATAGTCACATACATACATCATGCCAACCCTGTCCCTGGGGTCAAAATTGGCCAAGCCCGAGCTCATCAGCTCCGATTGACTTATAATGAAAAAAATTCAAAAATCTTCTTCTCTGAAACCATAAATCCCAGAGCTTAGGTATTTAGTATGTAGAAACGTCAAGTGGCAACCTACACCAATCATGCCAATTATGTCCCTGGGATCTAAATTGGCCACACCCCAGGGCTCTTAATTTGCCATAGACTTACAATTGGAAAAAATAAAAAATCTTCTTCTCTGAAACCACAGGGCCCAGAGCTTAAATATATAGCAATGTCAAGGTGTCACATACATAAATCCTGCCAACCATGCCCTGTGGTCAAAATTGGTCACGCCCATGGGCCCATTAGCTCCCATAGACTTATAATAGAAAAAACAGAAACTTCAAAAATCTTCTCTGAAACCATAAGTCCCAGAGCTTAGATATTTAGTATGTAGCAACGTGAAATGGTCATCTTAAGAAATCGTGCCAACCATGCCCCTTGGGCCAAAAGTGGCCACGCCCATGGGCCCATTAGCTACCGGAACAAAAACTTTAAATGGAAAATAAAAACTGTAGCAACAACATATGGTCGCCTACATGAATTCTGCCAATCATGTCCCTGGGTCTAAATTAGCCAAATCCTGTGGCTCCTCAACTCCAATAAACTTATAATGGAAAAAAGCTTCAAAACTCTTCTTCTCAGAAACCATGAAGTACAGACCTTAGATATTTAGTATATAGCAACATAAAATGATCGCCTACATAAATCCTGCCAACAATACCCACTGGGTCAAAATTTGGCCACTCCCCAGGGCTCATTAGCTCCTATAGACTTATACTGAAAAAAAAACTTCAAAAATCTTCTTCGCCGAATCTATAAGGCCCAGAGCTTAGATATTAGGTATGTAGCAATGTCAAGTGGTCTCCTACACTAATGATTTTCTGGTACAAAGGTGAGCTATATAGGGCCATTGGGCCCTCTTGTTGAGTTATCTCCCCTTTTAATAAAATAAAATAACTCCCATACCCTTTGAGATCTATTGATGGTACATGGCACAATTGTTCACAAGGCTGAGACTGCGTGTCATGTACAAGAACCACAACTCTGGCTGCCATGGTTTTTTAGTTATCTCCCCTTCCAATAAAATAGAGTGACTATCTTGTGATGGCCATAACTCCAGTATCCTTTGTGACATATTGATGGCACCTGGCACAATTGTTCACAAGGCTGAGACGGTATGTCATGCACAAGAACCAGAACCCTGGCCGCCATAGTTTTTGAGTTAACTCCCCCTTTTAATAAAATAGAATGGCTACCTTTTGATGGCAATAACTCCAAAACCCTTCGAGATATATTGATGGTACATGGCACAATTGTTCACAAGGCCGAGACAGCGCATCATGCGCAAGAACCACAACTCTGGCTACCATGGTTTTTGAGTAATCCCCCTTTCCTATAAAATAGAATCACTACCTTGTGATGGCGATATCTCCAATACTCTTTGAGATATATTGGTGGTACTTGATACAGGCGTGTCATGTGCAAGAACCACGACTCTGGGTGCCTTGGTTTTTTTAATTATCTCCCCTGGCAATATAACCTTGTGATGGCCAAAACTCAAATACCCTTTGGGATATATTGATGATACTTAGCTAAATCGTGGACAAAGTGGAGACGGCGTGTCATGCTTATACCAATACTTCCCAAAGCTATTTAAAAATATCCATACTCCAATACCCTTTGAGATATATTTAAGGAACTTAGCAAAATTGTATACAAGGTATAGAAGGTATGTCATTTGCAAGAATCACAACTGTTGGCGCTGTGGTATTTTATGTATCTACCCTTTCAGTATAACCGTACGACCACCTTGTCAATACTCTTTGAGACATACTGATGGTACTTGGTACACGTACATGTATACATGAAGTTGAGCAGGCATGTCCACAATTCTGAGTGCCTGGTTTAAGAGTTATCTCCCCTGACCGTATAATCTTGTGATGGCTATAACTTCAATACCTTTGAGATATATTGCTGGTACTTGCCACAATTGTACATGTATATACAAGGTTGAAAAGGCATTTCATGTCCAAGAACCAAAACTCAGTATACCTGTCCTTTGCGCATTGAAAATCTTGGATCTTTATCATGCTGAGAATCGCGATTATTTGTATATTTAGGTGAAGATAGTCTTAACTAACATTACATATACAAAATATACTATGGGCTTACCAGTGTGTTTTAACGTTGGTGCACTTTCTATTTGTGAACAATCTTCTGGAGGCCATATTGACTTTTGGTCGGGGGATTTGCCATCTCCTCCAATGGTTATTTTTAAACATACATTGAACTTTTATAAGGGCAGAGAATATCCGTATTTGGTAGAAAATTCAGTCATAGTCGATTAACACAAATGTCTTCTTCTTGCTTTTTATATTTTTATTGACGATTTGTGCCTATTCGAGTTTTCTTATATTTCTTTAAAATACAGACTGGTGTCAGAGATCAAACGAACATCACTTTCAAAACAGCAAACGGAGCCGTATTTTCAATACAAAAATATGAGGCGAGCTTATTGCAACTGATTAAAAGAAAGTAAGTACCCATGATTTATCTTGTCGTTGCTTGAGAAAGAATGTGCGGTGTGCTGACTATCAACGAAAGACTAAACCTGTCCAGTAAAAGTGTTAATAGGTTAAAGTATCCGGCTTGATATGACTTACAATGTCTTGATGGAACCGTAGGCCACCGCCCATCGGGACTTGAAGAAATAGATTGGCTGCATGATGCTTCCACGCAGAGCTGAAACCGACACACACACGAGTACTGGTAAACTGATTAGAGGACAAAGCCTGCCCAGGCAAAGTGGTGCGAGTCGGCCCGTCCATGCTAATAAACCCTATTGGTTTCATATTGGTTTCATTGGGCGGCAGGGCTTGAGATGTCATTTCATCTCAAGGTCGGGTAAAAGTCCCACAAAATTGGAAGCAACGGCTCCAAAATGGCCTTTACAGTGTTGACTGGGACGTTAAACCTCAAATCAAACAAACACAATCGATTGAACCGTTAATATTCTAGTATAGAAATTCGTTATACATAGAAATTTTATACTACACTATGACCATATTAATAAGCCAATGAGTGAAGAAACAAAAGGAGAAAAATGACTTAACGACATAAGAACGCTCACAATGACAACACATAAACACTTCTACCAACTTCCCAAAGTCAGTTAGCATTAAACACGACATTCCCAACCTTTGCAAACAGTGTATTTCCAGATCAGCCATCTGATCTAAAGCTACACCGTTTGCCTTTTTTTGCAAATTTAATGTATATAATACATCAAGTTATTTGACTGGTTAATAGTCAGAAACGGGTGTGGCAAAATTAACAAGTTAATAGGCAGAATTATTGTTATATGAACTCCAGCGACACGACCGCTTGTGGGCGTCCAATAGTAAAACAAAATCCACTGTGGGGTTGTAGTGGGGGGGGGGGGTTTCAAATCCGATGTTTACGGATTTTGAGGAATCCCCCGCATTTCAAAATACATGATGCCAACACTAAATTAATTGTAAGAATCTGTGTTTAATAGTGAGCCATGACACTATAGTACAGGATAAGAAATCACATATCAGTTGGGACTCTCATGAAATCTGCACGAGGGCACAACATCAATCAGTTTCTGAGGAAAAGAAAACCACCAGTTTAATAACGAAAATCCAGACGCAGGACAAAAACATTCGGTTCTAATCCTGTTAAAATGATTTGGAATGCGGTCTTCAGGGAATCTGAGGTTAAGCTGTAAGTGTGTTTTGTGAAAAGGTTATGGCTAGACTTGCACGTTTCTGCCAGTTAGATCCTATCATTGACACTGAGATATTTTCAAAATTTCATAATGAAATGAATGGTCCAAAGAATTAGACTTTTAAATCTACTCTATGATGAAGGAAAAAAGACTTTCTATGGCCACCACACATCCAGCTGTAGTGAAGTTAAATATGTTCAAAAAATGTTTATCCTTTCGAGGCAAGGAATACACCGTAGAACGCAAAATTGGGAAGTGTCAAGTTGTGCTGGATTAGACAAGCTAGTTTTGGCAAGTTATGTTTCATTAGTGACACTCAAATATTTTACATTTCCATCATGGATTCAATTATTCCTCTCTGGTAACCTGTGAAAAAAAAACGTACACATACAGAAGAAAGGATATCAAGAATTGATTTTTCTGGACCAAACAAGATAGCAGCTCGGCCTTCCGCCATACAGCTGTACACCTAAGCATGCAGTCTGCCACTTCCATATATTTGCTATATTCAGTCGTTAGTAAGGGCGAGGATTGCGGCCGCATAAAATCGATTAAAGCCCCCTCCCCCACCCCCTTTGGAAAGTAGAAGTAAAACAAAGATCAGGAATTGATACAATTAACTTACTCCACCCATAAAAGACACCAAAGGGAAAGAAATACAAACATTAAGCGACCAGACCATAATGGAAACCCAAACAAAGGAAGGCCATAAGGACAGTTACTTTCCCACAAAATGGCCATATGCCCATCCAAAACCAAAAGACACAAGTGATACACACAGTAAGTAACAAACAACAACATAAATAAATCGCCACAGAAGAGCCGCCTTGGAACGGTCAGTGGAAGATTTCCACTGGGGGGCTTAAATCGATTTTACGTGGCCACAATCCTCGCCCTTACTTCCGTCGCGATTTAGACAAATAATTTGTTCAGTCCGCATGAAGGCCTCCTAACTCATCAGTGCAACATCTCCGTGAACACAAAAATCAAAGAACCACAGAGGTGAGACAACGGTGAGGACTCGACAGCAAGAAACCACTGAACCCGTTTTACTAAAAGTTCTAAGGGGTTCTTCTGTCGCGGTTTATTTTGGTCATGGTTTGTCTTTGAGTGTGTGTATCGCTTGTATTTTGTCTTTTGGATAGCCAATTTGCCATTTTGTGGGCAAGTAAATGGCCCTGTGGCTTTCCATTAGGGTCTAGTTGTTTCAGGATTGTGTATCTTTCCCTTTGGTGTCTCTGATAGGGGCTGTGGGTTAATTGAATCGAGTCCTGATTATAGCATTCACTTCAATTTTATAAACTTTGCTTTTATGTAATGATGGTTGGTACCTGATGTTCTGTCTCTGGTCGGCCAAGGTCGTGCCCATCGCAGTCTAACTGTTGGCTTTCTTTTCCTCTAGCATTTCAGTTTTTCTTGCTGTCGAGTCCTCACCGTTGTTTTTTAATCTCTGTGGTTGCTTGATTTTTGTGTCCTCGGAGATGCTGCACTGATGAGTTAGGACGCCTTCATGCGGACTGAACAAATTACTTGGCTAAGTCGCGACGGAAGAAAAGGCGAGGATTGCGGCCGCTTCAAATCGATTTAAGCCTTCGAGTGAAATACTTTTCACTGACCGTTCCTATGCGGTTCTTCTGCTGCGGTTTATTTTTTGTTGTAGTTTTCTTTGAATGTGTGTATCGCTTATAGTTTTTGTTTTGGATAGCCAATGGGCCATTTTGTGGGAAAGTTACTGTCCTTTTGGCTTTCCGCTATTGATGTTTCCATTAGTTATTTTAACTTTGTGTTTCTCTCATGTTTTGGGTCTCCTGGAAGATGTGCGCTAATTGTATCGATTCATGATCATTGCCTTTACTTCTATTTCAAACATTATAAGTAACCTGCATTAAACAATTCAAATACTGTAATCCGAAAAATGCGTTTCAATTGTATCAACCAAATCTCTGTAAAATTCAGTGTCCCGCTCTCCAGGTTGCAGACTTGTCTTCTTATTAAGAAACAACGTCACGTTTAGAAAAGGTATTACAATAGTTTGCTGTGAGTACATTATTTTGGCACAGTTTTAAATATGCGAATCTGGTAATCTCGTAAGGGGTAGCTGGTGGCTTTTCATACAAAATCTTTACGCTAACTTCCGACATACTACATCACTTGGGTCAACAAACTGATAAGTTCTCCTGATTTATTGATTGTAGTCGATTTCTTTGAAATATTTTGAAACATAGGACAATGCTATTCACAACAACTTTCATTTCTGTGCCGGAATTGATATGTATGGACTTCAAAAAAAAAATCATGCGGATATTTCTGTAAATTTTTTAACCTTTCACCTTTGCAGAATGAAAGTATTTTCAGCTATCTGGTCTATGAAATACTTATTAAATGTATCAAATAAGACATACTGCGACATACGTCTACTTTTAAATACTCGAAAAATATTACATAATCGATACATTTGTTCCGGGGCCAGAAATATTTATACCGGATACGACTAACGAGGTCGACTACCTCTAACGGGGCTATTAACCTTTACGGGGACAGGAAAGTCAACTGGCGGGTGTTTTGTTACAAGGCCTGTTTTATCCTTTCAGGAACATAAGCCACATTCTGAATGCCCGCAATTGAAAGCATGCAGGATTCAGACCAAACCAGTTTCAAAATATTCCTTTTACATTCCATGAAAGGTGATACTATCGAAATATTGGCTTGGCATTAAACAATCACATTGCGTCATAGATTTTGCCAAAATACAAATCAGTGAGTAAACTAGGTGTTAATTTATTATATATGGCATGAATCTGTTCCATGCTACTCTTCTTTTTCGGAGGGTGACTCATAATTAAGAGTTTCAAAGTAAAAATGTCATATCAAAACCCTGTTGTCTCATTTTCGTTTCCCTTCATGGTGTTTGATTGATTCTTTGTAAATGGAATATTTTGAAACTTGTTTGGTCACAAACTGCATGTTTTGAAATGCATGGTATTCTGATAACGATTCATGTTCCCATAAGGGATATTCGGGCCTAGTAATCAGATCAGGCACCTGACACTTGCTTGATGGTTTACCCAACCACGGTAAATAACTTTACTATCCTCTTGAATTGCACGCCGCTGAGTCTGAAAATACGAAAACACGCCTATTCAAATATATTGCAAACTTTACCGCCGAAAAACCCCAACATTTTAATATGAAAAAAATTGTGATATTTTTCTTATTTCTGCTCAAAATATAGATTTTTGGTACACATTAGAGGCGGTTCTATCGAGTACACACAGTCTATATTTTGGAGCAGGAATAAGAAAAATAACGCTCCTGTAAACCCCAGTTTTACTATATAAAATGGGGTTTAAGGGGGTCAAAATTATATAGACGTGTTTTTGTGATGCGGGGGTCGCCCCAACAGAAAGTGTAATACATGTGTTCACTTGGTTGGGGCTTGTGTTTGTTTCTCGGCCCAACGGAGTTCAACTGGCGGACTTGCACTCACTTCTATACTTTTGCTTCAGTACCCAGAGGTGATGCTGACGCCCTAGTGATCTCCAGGTGTCTCAGCGTATGCAACTGTCGAGTCTTCATCCTTCGCTTCAACACAGCCGTTTTGCTGATATTAATTGTTGGCAGTGAACTAGGAGACTTCCACGCGAATCGAACAGCCAATTAAATTGTGTCATACGTGGTGGTTGATGATGAGGAAGCTCTTGGTCCCGTAAAACTGCTTTAAATCATTAAATAATTGTTACTTGCCGTCCAAAGGCGGTACTTTCTTTGCCGTTTCATTTATTTTATGTTCTGTGCTGTAGAAGTGTTATATGGAGTCTGGGGCCACAATTGGCCCCACCCCGGGACCCACTGGTTTTACAAAGATTTATATGGGGAAACTTTTTTTAAAAATTCTCTTTTGAAACCAGGAGCCTAGGTCTTTGAACCCTTGTCAAAAGCATGAAAGTATGTACTGGCCAATGTCTAGCCGAACAGTACTTTCCTGGTAAGCAGCTGGAAGGAAACGTTGACACACGTGCGTTTACGTCATATAGCGATCCGGACATGCCGTTGTCACACGAAACCTAGCACTGCGAGGACAGTCGCTAACATTGCAAGTCTACCGGCCGCTGACTTTGTGCAACTATTTGAGGGTTAACGGCGCTTAACGTTTGGCCAACGCTGAGCATTGGTATGGTCTGGTTGCGCTAACGTTATTTTAAACGCGGCATGTCGGATTGTAGTTTTCTTAAACAAAAGACGTTAGATTTTGCTTACACAGTAAAAACATAGCCGTATCATACGAGTGGTGGTTTTGCTAACAGAATAGGCTGATAGGTATTTTGTTTTAATACGGCTCAGTGCGCACAGTAACAGCCACCTGTAAACAAGAAAGTTACGAACATTTGTAATGCGTGTTAACACCAGGATCATGAAAATACGCAACATTTTTGGCCCAAAAAAGTGGCTGCTTTTTATTTTTGCTGAGCTTTTTTCTACCAGTTTAGGCTATATGTTTTTTTTTAATTATTGTGAATTCCGACACGAAATTCCACGGCTTTAGATTAAACCCGTTATGCTTTACTAATTTCATTTCGGACTTAGATTATATTTTTTTTCTATTATCCAGAAATATAAATGTGCATTTCAAGAGAAATCTCATAGCTGTAGACCACACGAAAAAAGAAGCTACATTTCAAAAAGTAGACGAGACAGATGAAACAGAATCTTGCAAAGTAAGTTACCATATCATTTTGCTACAGTGTCCTTTATACAACAAGCTCAGCAAACCTCCTTGAGCCAAGGTTACTAAAAATAGCTCAATGGCATTTTCAGAGAGCTACCTGTGGTGACTCATTCTGCTGGTCAATGTAGCTTGTGCTATAAAGTAAATGAAGAAACGCGTGCAATTTTATCGTTAATTAAAATATAAACAACATCGGATCAAAAACAAAAAAAGAACCGTGAAGGGCTTCATGTAATCTTTGCTCGTGGCACGATCATCACGAAAACACACCTATGTAATTTTGACCCCCTGGAACCCCATTTTTATATAACAAACTTGGTTTGCAGAGGCAAACCTTATTTTTCTCATTTCTGCTCTAAAATATAGAATGCGGTACTCGTTAGAACCGCCTCAGCTCTAAAATATAGTTTGCTGACTCGTAAGAACCGCCTCGATATTTTAATTGATTATTATGTGACGTCGAATGGGTCAATGTGTTCATTGCAAAATGAAATGCATTACTCCGAATATAAAACAAAATGATTTTTTCTATAAATGCACTGAGATTGTAAATTTCAAATTTGCTCCATTGTAAGGAAATTGTTTTGAATGAGCAGCGTGGTGTTATGCTGATGTCTAAGCTCGAAGGCGTCGGCAGTATTGCAGACTTCATTACTGTTATTACTGTTTATAAAGGGTTATGCTTAAACCGAAATCCCCTTTAATCCCCGGCCGAATAGTTTTCGGGGCATATAGCGACCGGCCTTGCACCCCTCCGTCCGTCCGTGGACCAATTATACATGAGGTTGAGTAGACATGTCATGCGCAAGAACCACAATTCTAAGTGCAATGGTAATGGGGTTATCTCCCCTGACATTATTTCCTTTTGATCGCAGTAACTCCAATACCATGTGAGATAAATTGATAGCAATTTTCACATTCATACATCAGGTTGAGCAGGCGTGTTATGCGTAACAACCGTATTTGAATTATCTCCCCTGACAATATTTCCTTGTGATTACCTTGTTATCGCCTTATCTCCAATACCCTTTGAGATGTTTGTGTGGTACTTGATACAAATATACATGACGTGGAGTAGGTTTGTCATGATCGAAGACCATAACTCTAGGTGTCATGGTATTTAAGTTATCTCCCCTGACAGTATTTATTTGTGATCACCTTGTGATCGCAGTATCCAGTACCCTTTGAGATATATTGATGGTACCATGTACATTACATGAGGTTGAGTAGGCGTATTATGCGTAAAAACACAGGTTGAAATAATCAAAGCGCCAAAGGCAATGAAATGACAGATTCTGTGAGAAAATCATAACACTGTGAAAAATTTACAGAAAACCTTTTTGAAAAAAGATTAGAAAGGTAGTTCCAATATATGATATGTGTGCAGATGTCTATAATTATGAAACGCCATTCGACGTTTCAAATTTTTGGAAGAAACTATTAACGTTTTCAAAACCAAACTTTAAAATTCAAGTTTTAACAATGCTACTGTCCATAAGTAACAGTTTTTGTCTGGTCGGTTGTGGAGACCTCTCCCAAAAGATACTCTATGGGAAAGAGATCGGAGGAGAAAGGTTGGCTAGTCAATTTGCTTGAAGACATTTTTGAGTAAGAGCAGCACTATGAGCCCGCTCGGAATCCTGCTGGATAAGATATCCCGGATTCTGAACGTAAACAAATAAATGGAGGCCGAAGCACTTGATTGTCTTGCTGTTCAGTTCACGTCTCAGCCATGATCTTGGATGTTCTTAATGACAATAAGATTCGTTCGCTGACTACATGCAATAGCTCGTCGCACAATTACGCTTATTTCACCCGATATGTCGTCCTCTATTACGCACGCGTCGCCTCGGCATACCTCACACTTAACGTCGAAACACCCGGAAACGACAATCGGCGTGATTCACGCTGAAGTGCGATCTGTCACTAAAATGCATATGTCAGTCACGTAGACGCCAATTTACGTATTTCATGCACTAGCGTAAGTGTTCCGTACTGTGTCGACGCGTTAACTTTGATCACGACAGGGACGTTTAGCTCTTTAACGTGCATCGCATAAGTGTGTCAGTGCTTATTAATCGGTAGTTGAGACCCCGTTTATCTACGGTTAATCTGTTTCGCATATGCGGCTGACGGTTGTAACGATCTTGACGTACGGACGTCGGTCTTCCGCTACGTCGACGTCCACGAGGGTCTTCTGTATATAGTAGGATGTCGCTCCAATAGACGATAGATCACACACATGTGGCACCCAAAATCAGAGTCAACGTCATCCGCTTTCCGACCAGCTTCTAACTGTCCAGGGGCATGCCACGCTTACGATCCTTTATTGAAAAATGTTGCAATACGCTCTAACTTATTGCTTTTTGAGAACAAATTTCAGTTTCTTCTTTTCTGGGCACGACCTTACATTACTCATCAATGGTTTGATCCTGAACATGTGGTTTCTATCCGTACTAGTGTGAAGGTGGTGCACAGGATCGACGTGGCCGGACTGTTAACCAGACATCACGGTTGATTGATTTAACCTTTTTAGCTAAAGGGCATGGTGCATAAGCGTGTTGTAATCATGCAATCGTTTGGTTTCAGAATCAAAGCACTGAGAGTGTCGGCTGTAGGTTGGAGTAATAGTCCAGGGCTGAGATTTAACTGACATTTAACTCTGAAATTCCAATGTTCAGATTTTGGTAAGAAGACGCGTTCTGCAGCGTCTGATCTTGGCCTACACTGTTTGCCAAGCACATTCTATGATGCCAGGATAATCCTCTTCAGTGTTATGGAATACCCTGATCTCACTGCGGCTATTTTCTACAAGACAAAAGGTTATTCTGAGAAGTTAGTGATAGTCACGTAGACGTTAGCACTGAAGCGCGTTTCTTATTAGCACTTTCGGGTCGAATGCCAAACAATCGACCCAAACATAGCCGCATCGTTTGTTGGTGTTAGGTACATGTAAGTGTTATCTGTAAAATCTGAACATGAATCAAATGTTGGATCTGGCTAACAATGTAAACTCAGATCAAAAAACGCCACGGAACACTGTGCTTATCTTGTTCTACCCTTTTTAGCTCACCTGTCACGTAGTGACGAGGTGAGCTTTTGGGATCACTTTTTGTCCGTCGTCCGTCGTGCGTGCGTGCTCCGTGCGTCAGTGCGTCCATGCGTCCGTAAACAATTTCAAATAAGTATATCTCTAATACCCGTGGCCAAGCTTGATTCAATTTCATGTGAAGCATCATTAGGTAGGGGGAAAGGCTGCATAAGGTTTTTGGGCTGATCAGATTGGAATTCTGGTTGCCATGGCAACATATATACAGATATATCAATAGCCAGAAGAAAGACAGGCAAGGTATCCCACCCCTTAATAAAGGAGGGGGAACGGGGTTGCTGAATCAGACTCTGAAAGGGCAGAGGAACTAGTTGGTCAATTCAATGATGCGTTTAATAAGACTGAGTTCACAGAGGTTCCATTGACTGGAAGATCGGCCCCATTCATGAATAATATTGTTGTGACAGCTGCAGGAGTGATCAAGTTACTTCAAGGCTTAAACCCCAGTAAGGCCTTAGGACCTGATGAGCTTCATCCTAGAGTCCTGAAGGAACTAGCAAATGAGTTGGGTCCAGTTTTTTGCACACTTGTTTCAACAGTCTCTTGATACGGGTGAAATCCCCAAAGAATGGCTCTTAGCAAACACTCTTCAAAAAAGGAGATAGGGCTCTTGCCCATAATTATCGCCCTGTGTCTCTGACTTGTGTTCTGTGTAAATTGCTGGAACATATAGTCTGCTCAAACATCATGACCCACTTGGACGAAAATAAACTTTTGTCAGATAGACAACATGCATTTAGGAAAAGGCACAGTTGTGAAACTCAGCTAAGCACAGTTATTAATGACTGGGCAAAAATCCTGGACAAAGGGGGGCAGGTGGACACATTTATTCTGGACTTCGAGAAGGCTTTTGACACCCCTCCTCATGAACTACTTAAAGTTATTTGGTTATGGAATAGGGGGAAAGACCCTCAAATGGATAGATTCCTTTCTTTGCTACAGAAAACAGCGGGTTGTTGTTAATGGTGAATCTTCGGAGTGGGCTCCAGTTTTGTCTGGAGTCCCGCAAGGGACCGTTCTTAGTCCACTTTTGTTCTCCCTGTACATCAATGATATTTCCACTGACATTGACTCAGAAATAAGACTGTTCGCAGATGACTGTGTTTGTTACCGAGAAATTAGAGATACAAATGACTCATTGAAACTTCAGGCTGACAAAGATGGATTAGGATGTTGGGCACGTAAATGGGGCATGAGATTTCAGCCAGTTAAATGCAATATTATGCAGATAACTAGGAATAGATCTTATGAAGTTGAGGCTTCTTACACCTTAGAGGGAACGATCCTCGAGAATGAGGAGTCCATTAAATACCTTGGAGTGACAATCTCACACAACTTGAGATGGAATACTCATATTAGCAACATGTGTACTAAGGCAAATAGAAAGCTTGGTTTCCTGAGGCGAAATCTTCATCAGTGGCCTCAGGATGTAAAAGAGGCAGCATATAAAGGTCTTGTTCGCCCAATCTTGGAATATGGTAGTTGTATCTGGGACCCCAGTGTAGTGGTCCTTAACGATGAAATTGAGAAAGTTCAGAATAGAGCTGCTAGATTTGTAACAGGCAATTACTGCTTTGAAACTGGGAGCATGACTGGAATACTTGGAAAATTAAAATGGGAGTCTCTCAAGAAAAGGAGAAAAGACAGTAGGCTAATCCTTTTATACAAAGGTCTAAAGGGTGCTGCCAGCATTCCAACAGATGACCTTGTTCCCCCAGCTAGACACTGTAGAAATCCCCATTCGTTGGCGTTTCAGACCCTTACTAGAAGAACTGACATTTATACAGAGTCGTCAAGGGGGTCAAAATAATATAGGCGTGTTTCGGTGATGATATTTTGTTAAAATACATGTCTGCCAGTGGGCAGTGCCCACCTGAGCTCTGATGAGCATAATGGCACATGGGCCTCTTGTTTGACAATCCAATTAAATGCCGCGTTTTATGCGCAAGTGCATTAGAAAGTATATTTAACAAAAGATTCCTGTACTTTAACCAATTCAGTACCAGAAACCCCTAAAAGGGTACCTTGGCAAACAGTGCAGGCCCAGTGCCTACACTGTTTGCAAAAAGATACGCCATTTACCGAATACATTTTGAAGAAAACACAACCCGACACCCCTAATTTTTCAAATGGACTCCTGCTATATATAAGAAGGAAGATTCAATTTGGTACAAAAAGGGTTAAGCAAACAGTATGGACTCGGATTAGATAACTTTACAATAAGCGAACGTTGTAGCCCACATTGCACGCTGCGTTATGCGGCATCTTTTCTGGTTTTACCATGTTTGCCGTCCAAGTTTCGGACAATGGTAATACATGGGGGTGTTTTGCAGAAAATCGATTTATTGACAGTTAATCATTCCTGAATGGAACCAATGGAGTTTAGATTCTTTTCCGTCAGCTGGATACAAGGTTCGTGCCATTTTGAATGATGGGAGTTTTGTGTAATGAGCTGCCAAGTCCAACTTCCGAATAAAACAACTAGTTAGGTTGTCTTTCCGATTGTGTTTTCGATTCTGAGCAACAAAACCTTGCTTTAACACTCAGCACCTATGATGAACTTTAAGCAGCTGATAAAAGATTCGACCTGTCATGTCTGCCAGAGAACAGAAAAATAATACTGAAGCTAAAGTAAAATTTACTCATCATCGAACTCCGCTGCTATAAATAAAACAGCAATTACTTTTCTAATATACACACTTTATTTCTTAATTATGTTAAAGAAACTCGTGGTTACGTCAGTTGGTCTCCAAATTGCAAAAATGGTTCCGCTCCGTTAAATAAAATGGCCGCCAGAGCTAAAAATAGAAAATTCTTTAAACGAAATCTCCTGCTAGCCCACTAGATCTGTGTACAATAGTACAAGCCTGGTGTTTTTTCTCCTTTTCTTGAAAGATTCCAATCTTTCACATTTTCCAGTCAAACTCCAAGTTTAAAGCAGCAATTGCGAGTAACAAATCTTTTTCAAATCCTACTTGGAGGACCACTCCCTGAGCGCCCAGGATTCCAAGATTAGGGGTGAAATGCAGAGTCAAAGATTTTATAATCAATCTCAACAAAAGTATGTTTCGGACCAGGAAACCAAGTATCGTTTTTGCGATAGGACACACGTAGCTAATATGTGTTCCCTCTAAAGACATGCATGACTGTCAAGTTATGGCACATGCATTTAATGAAATGCAATGTATTCGAGGACCGTATGAAGCCTAAATTGTATTGGTTATCTTCCTAGCTATATGCATTACATTGCAGTCAAGGGGCTGAAATCTCATACCCCATATTCATGTCCAACAAACTGCTTCATCTATATCATTCTGAAATTTCACTTGGTTCTCTGCTTCACTATTTTCAGTCATCTGCGAACAGTTTTATCTGAGAAAATATCAGTTATGTACAAGAACAGAACGGGCCCTTGTGGTATCCTTGAAAAACGGGAAGCCCAAGCCGAAGTTTTACCATTTACAATAACTCGCTGTTTTCTATAACACAGAAAATTCATTCTCTCAACAGAAGTCAAATTTTAAAATGTATTGCATTTAGTCGCAGCACAAGGGTAAAAAACTCCTGGCTGTACATGTTCTAGGTGACCTCAACTTCAGAGACATGGTCTGGCCTGACAGGCTCAGCAAACAAGGCACAATGCTGAGCCAGTCCGAAGGATAAATATTAATTGTAATTATGAACGATCATGGCTTGGAACAAATTGTTAACTTCCCCACTCGTGATAAGAACACATTGGATCTGATCCTTATGGCTTCGCCAAGACAGCTTGAAGATATTTAGTGCCCAGATAAATTAAGTGATCGCGATTGTCTCCGAATATTTAAAAATTCACATTCCACCAATAAAGAAACCTCGGAGGAAGGTGTACTCGTACCAAAAGGTGACTATGAAACTATGAGGAAGGATGCACTCAGATTTGCAAAGGAGAATTACTTTAATGGTCATTCAGATGCTCGGTCTGTCCAGGTGATTTGGTTTGATAACTTCGTTCATTCATACTTCCGCCGAAATTTATATCCCGTCCAAAACTAGAAGGTCTGTATCTTCTATTCCCTGGATCACACCATCGATAATAAAAAAAAATCGCAGAAGGAATAAGATTCATGAAAAGGCAAAAAGGACGGGGCGTGGTAAACTCCGGACAAAATTTGAAAACTTGAGACGTAAAATCAGCATGCTTTGTAAGTGAATGTAAAGGCAAATCCCCGAGACTTCTACAGATATATCAATAGCCAGAATAAAGACAGGCGAGGTATCCCGCCCCTTAATAAAAGAAGGTTGCCCCCGCCCATAGGGGCTTGAAGAAATATATGGGCTGCACGATGCTTCCACGCAGAGCTGAATCCGGCACGCACACTAGTACTGGTAAACCGCTTAGAGGATCTAAGCCTGTCCAGGAACCTCGGTGCGAGGCGAACCGTCCATGCTAATAAACCCTACTGGTTTCATTGGGCGACAGGGCTTGAGATGTCATTTCATCTCAATGTCGGGTAAAAGTTCCACAAAATTGGAAGCAACCTCTCCAAAATGACCTTTACAGTGTTGACGGGGACGTTAAACCTCAAATCAAACAAAAACAAACAAGTTAATAAAAGAGGGGGAATGGGGTTGCTGAATCATATTGTTGTGTCAGCTGCAGGTGTGATCAAGTTACTTCAAGGCTTAAGCCCCAGTAAATATGTTCTATAAAAGGGTTATCCTTTAAAAGCAAGGAATACGCCACAAGGCTGGAAAATATGCAATGTACATGTTTTCTGGGACAGACTAGCTAGTTTAGGCCAATTAGGCCTCATCAGTGACCCTCAAGTATTTTCAAAATTCAACAATGGAAACAGTGATCCCAAAGGACAAGAAAATATAAACTACATTATGATGTAGGGCAGGGAGACTTTTTACGGCCGCCACACATTCTCAGACAACAGCTGTAGTGACGTTAAATATGTTCTATAAAAGGGTTATCCTTTGGAAGCAAGGAATACACCACAGAGCTGGAAAATATGAAGTGTACATGTTTTCTGGGCCAGCCTAGCTAGTTTCGGCCAGTTAGGCCTCATCAGTGACCCTCAAGTATTTTCAAAATTCAACAATGAAATCAATGAACAAAGCCTTAGGACCTGACGAGCTTCATCCTAGAGTCCTGAAGGAACTAGCAAATAAGTTAAGTCCAGTTTTGGCACACCTTTTTCAACAGTCTTTTGGTACGGGTGAAATCCCCAAAGAATGGCTCCTAGCGAACATGTGTCCACTCTCCAAAAAGGGAAATGGGGCTCTTGTCCGTAATTATCGCCCTATGTCTCTGACTTGTGTTCTGTGTAAATTGCTTGAACATATAGTCTGCTCAAACATCATGGCCCACTTGGATGAACATAAACTTTTGTCAGACACACAACATGCATTTAGGAAAAGGCATAGTGAGCACAGTTATTAAAGACTGGGCAAACATCTTGGACAAAGGGGGAGGGGGGCTCTCAAGTGGATACAGTCCTTTCTTTGCTACAGAAAAAAGCGCGTTGTTGTTAATGGTGAATCTTCGGAGTGGGCTCCGGTTTTGTCTGGAGTCCCACAAGGGACTGTTCTTGGTTCACTATTGTTCTCCAATGATATTTCCAATGACATTTACTCAGAAATAAGACTGTTCGCAGACGACTGTGTTTGCTACCTGGAAATTAGAGACACAGATGACTCGCTGAAACTTCAGAATGACAAAGTTGGATTAGGATGTTGGGCATGAAAATGGGGCGTGATATTTCAGCCAGTTTAAATGCAATGTTATGCAGATAAGTAGGAAGAGATCTAATAAAACTGAGGTTTCTTACACCTCGAGAATGTAGACTCCACTAAATACATTCATTCGAGTGACAATCACACACAACTTGAGATGGAATGCTCATATTAGCAACATGTGTACAAATAGAACGCTTGGTTTCCTGAGGCGAAAACTTCGTCAGTGCCCTCGAGATGTAATAGAGGCAGCATATACCTAAAGTTCTTGTTCGCCCAATCTTGGAATATGGTAGTTGTATATTGGACCCACGTGGAGTGGTCCATAACGAAGAAATGGAGAAAGTTTAGAATAGAGCTGCTAGATTTGTAACAGGCACGTACCGCTTTGAAACTGGGAGCATGACTGGAATACTCGGAAAATTCTAATGGCAGTCTCTCAAGAAAAGGAGAAAAGATAGCAGGCTCGTCCTTTTATACAAAAGTCTAAAGGGTGCTGCCAGCATTCCAACAGATTACCTTGTTTCCCCAACTGGGCACAGCAGAAATCACCATTCCTTGGCATTTCAGACCCTTACTGCAAGAATTGACATTTATAAGAGTCGTTCTTCCCCAGAACCATTAGAGATTGGAATGCCCTTCCCGATTCGATTATTTCGACAGCTGAAGGTGCTGATGATTATGTAGCTAAATTTACCTCTTTGGTTAGAGCTAGGGACTAACTTCCCACATCACAGGTCCTGGTGTATGAATGTCATTTGACGTGTCACCAGTAACAATTCTGATTCTGATTCTGATTCTGATATCGCTCCCATAGACTTATAATGGGAAAATTTTAAAAAATCTTCTTCTCTGAAACCACAGGGCCCAGAGCTAAGATATTTAGCTTGTAACAATGTTAAGTGGTCACCTACATAAATCCTGCCAATCATGCCCCTGGGGTCAAAATTGGCCACACCCCGGGGCCCCTTAGCTCCTAAAAACTCATAATGGAAAAAAAGCTTCAAAAATCTTCTTCTCTGAAACCACAGGACCCAGAGCTTAGATATTTAGCATGTAGCTACTGCAAGTGGTCACCTACATAATTCCTGCCAATCATGCCCCTGGGTTCCAAAAAGGCCACGCCCCTGGGCCCCTTCGCCCCCATAGACTCATAATGGAAAAAAAGCTTCAAAAATCTTCTTCTCTGAAACCACAGGGCCCAGAGCTTAGATATTTAGCATGTAGCAACGGCAAGTGGTCACCTACATAATTCCTGCCAATCATGCCCCTGGGTTCCGAATGGGCCACGCCCCGGGACCCTTCGCTCCCATAGACTCATAATGGAAAAAAGCTTCAAAAATCTTCTTCTCTGAAACCACAGGGCCCAGAGCTTATACATTTAGCATGTAGTAACGGCAAATGGTCACTTACATAATTCCTGCCAATCATGCCCCTGGGGTCCAAACTGACCACGCCCTGGGGCCCCTTAGCTCCTATAGACGCATAATGGAAAAAAAGCTTCAAAAATCTTCTTCTCTGAAACACGGGGCCCAGAGCTTAGATATTTAGCATGTTGCAAGGGCAAGTGGTCACCTAAATAATTCCTGCCAATCATGTCCCCTGGGGTCCAAATGGCAGCCCAGGGCCCCTTCGTTCCCATAGACTCATAATGGAAAAAAGCTTAAAAATTCTTCTTCTCTGAAACCACAGGGCCCAGAACTAAGATATTTAGTAGCATATAGCAAGGGCAAGTGGTCACCTACATAATTCCTGCCAATCATGCCCCTGGGTTCCAAATGGACCATGCCCCGGGGCCCATAGACTCATAATGAAAAAAAAAAGCTTCAAAAATCATCTTCTCTAAAACCACAGTGCTCCGAGCTTAGATATTTAGCATGTAGCAACGGCAAGTGGTGACCTACAAAAATCCTGCCAATCATGCCCCTTGGGTCCAAATTGGCCACACCCCGGGACCCCTTAGCTCCTATAGTCTTATAATGGAAAAAAGGTTAAAAAATCTTCTTCTCTAAAACCACTGGGCCCAGAGCTCAGATATTTAGCATGTAGCAACGGCAAGTGGTCACCTACATAATTCCTGCCAATCATGCCCCTGGGTTCTAAATTGGCCACGCCCCGGGGCCCCTTAGCTCCTACAGACTCATAATGGAAAAAGCTTCAAAAAGCTTCTTCTCTGAAACCACAGGGCCCAGAGCTGAGGTATTTGGCATGTAGCAACGGCAAGTGGTCGCCTACATAAATCCTGCCAATCATGCCCCTGGGTTCTTAATGGGCCACGCCCCGGGGCCCCTTTGCTCCCATAGATTCATAATGGAAAAAAGCTTCAAAAATATTCTGCTCTGAAACCACAGGGCCCAGAGCTAAGATATTTAGCATGTAGTAACGGCAAGTCTTGACTTACATAATTCCTGCCCATCATGCCCCTTGGGTCCAAATTGGTCACACCATATAGCTCCTATAAACTCATAATGGAAAAAAAAAGTTAAAAAAACTTCTTCTCTGAAACCACAGGGCCCAGAGCTTAGATATTTAACATGTTGCAACGGCAAGTGGTTACCTACATAATTCCTGCCAATCATGCCCATTGGTTCCAAATGGGCCACGCCCCGGGGCCCCTTCGCTCCCATAGACCCATAATAGAAAAAGCTTAAAAAATCTTCTTCTTTGAAACCACAGGGCCCAGAGCTTATATATTTAGCATGTAGTAACGGCAAGTGGTCACCTACATAATTCCTGCCAATCATGCCCCTGTGTTGTCAATGGGCCACGCCCCTGGGCTCCTTCCCTCCCATAGACTCATAATGGAAAAAAGCTTTCAAAATTGCTCAACCCGTTGTGCTTGGATGAACAAGATGGCTAAAATTATATAAACCTCCTTGTGTCAACCAAAATTGCTCAAACCCTCTACTCTACCATCTATTATCTTCAATTCCATTTGTACAATATGGATCAGGTGAGCGATCCAGGGCCACCATGGCCCTCTTGTTTCATTAGTTACTAACATCTTAAGTTTAAACGAATCAGTCCAAGTCCCAGTTCATGACCAGCCTGCATTTAGAGACAGTCGGCATGATTGTTGCCAGTGCTTTGATTTATTCACTGCCTTGAGTTTGTGGAGTGCCATTACGATAACTCACCCGTGCGACATAGGGCATTTTTCACATCTCAAAAATGGCTACTTTTCTGATGAAAATCCTTGATATTTTTGTTATAAATGTTCAAAACATAGGTTGAGGGTACTCGTTAGAACCGCCTCGGTGAGGAGGTTCTAACGAGTACCCACAACCTATGTCTTGGAGCAGAAATAAGAAAAATAATGTATACCCCCGTAAACCCAAGTTTTGTCTATATAAAATGGGGTTTAGTGGGGTCTTCATTTCACGGACTTGGTCACGTGATGGCACTCTTCCTTCACGGAAGTTGGGCTCATCCATTCTGCTAAATATGTCACCTAGAATTACACAACACATCTGTACCATATTCCAGGTTCGAAAGGGACAATCTTTATTACTAATTTCTCCACGCAAAATCAATATACACCTAAGTTGTAACTGACCTAAACTTGACCTCGAAAGTCAGAAAGAAAACCCATTAATATTCTTATCTGCAGCTGACCTGCTTCAACAGCAGGCTGCTATTTAAGGATTAAATATTGACAGCACTGATAGAAAACAGTCTAAAACCTGAACAGAATGCTGAGCAGACGCCGCATTGATCTAGGTATACAGTCTTCGCCAAACCCGTCGCATGATGCAGCCGATTCATATGAAATACTGAATCGTAAGATAAAATCGTCAGGTAATCTGCTTCAAAAGGTTGAATTACGCTTATAGGATAACTAATACGCGTGTACAATTTTGATTACTGTGCCAAACCGGCCTACATTGTGTGCAGACTCATATTTCTATGGCGGTCAAAGCCGGAAGACAGCCAGACTTACTTTAAAACATGCAGGATAGCTAGAAGTGACAGATTTAATCTGTCATTAAAATGAGTTCTCATGAATACAAAATCAGATAATTTGAGTGCCAAAGGGCCAATACAGTAATTTTTCGAGTTTGTCTCTGTCGTTTGAATGTCTTGGGTATACCAGTACTCCGTACAGTTAAAAAAATGTCCTTAATATCATTTGGGCATTGAAGCACGTAACTCATACAATTTCTTGCAGGCTTTGCTGATACTTTGTAGCAATATACTTGAGGATTAGCTTGTATTTTTTTTCCTGTGCACTGCCTGCATTTGTACAAACGTCTAAATGCCATATTGGCGTTTGGTTGGGGAATTTGCCATCCCTTCTGATGGGCATTTTTTGAAAATGTAATGTGTTAATTTTTCCGAAGGCACTTAAAGGTTTATTTAATATCCTAATGTTGCATTATGCGTTGTTTTGCCTAGTATGACTTTCTCCATGTTACACCTCCTATGTCAGCACCTGACGTCTTGAAGAATTCCCGGTCACCTATAGTCGATGACACAGGCTATCTGGCAGTAGATAAATACACATTACAACATGTGACCTATCCCAATATTTTCGGTTTGGGCGACTGTACTAACTTACCCACATCAAAAACAGCTGCCGCTATATGTAAGTATAGTTTGTAAGAGACTTGATGGTTTGATGTTATTTTGGCTAATTGCTGAGAACGGTATTTATTGTTAAGAGACAGTTAAACAATTCCTTTTCCAACTATCCAGCCAGTTGTCTAACCTACATTATTTTCTTTCAACTAGTTTGTTGAAATTTATTAAGGGGCTGAGTGTTCATCACGAAAACACGCCTATATAATGTTGACCCCATTGAACCCCACTTTTATATAGTATACTGGGGTTTACATGGGTAAACCTTATTTTTCTTATTTCTGCTCTAAAATATAGAGTGTTGGTACTCGTTAGAACCGCCTCGATGAGGCGGTTCTAGCGAGTACCAACAATCTATATTTTGAGCAGAAATGAGACAAATATCACAAGCTTTCATCTTATATCTTCGTTTTTTTGGAGGTAAAGTTTACAATGTATTTGTATAGGCGTGTTTTCGTAATGTGTCCTTTTGGCTGTCCGTTTGTGACGTTTTCATTACAGTGATGTTAATTTATTTTTATATTTTCTTTCCCTCTGGTGTCTTGTATGGAAGGTGTGATGTAATTGTATCGATTTCCTGATTATTGCCTTAACTTTTATTCTTCAATATTTTCAAACTCACCCGTCGGATCCTAAGGGTTACTCTTGTGGCTGATACACGTCATTTAGTTTGAATATAGCTTAAACATTCATTGTCGGCCCAAATTCTCCACTGCAACGAGACCTATCGACACTAAATTTTATGGTGACTTAGCATATTAATTATGAAATGTATAGATGTTTTGAGATTTATCCAACTTCAACACACATCCGGCCCTGGTCATTTCTGATACTAGCACTTCCGAAAAAAATGTACAGTGGAGAAATAAAACAGTACAAACTGGGCGGTAGCGGAGTTGGTTAGACAATCGTATGGCTATGCGCGGCAGCTATTGCATGCGTGCGTTCGAATTCTGCCACCGCCCAGATTGGACTGCCTTATTTCTTCATTTAACATTTTTCGGAAGTACTAGTTTCAGATGTGATCCTGTTGAAGTTTGATAAATCTCAAATAATAAAAATAATAATTGCAAGCTTCGGTATCTATAGGATCAAGGCTTCCAGCATATTAATTCGAGTGTGCGAACGCGCAACGGTACCTCCTAGTAACTCTATCTGACGGGTAACGCAGAAAAAATGAGATAAAGACTGTTCCATGAACACTCCTTTTTTGAGGAGGGAAGTGACGCAGTTGGTTGACCGTTTTTTTCCCGTATGGCTAGCGCTGCAGCCATTGTCAGTGTGAGTTCGAATCCTGCTACCGCCCAGTTTGTACACTGCAAAGATTTCAGAGCTCAACTTAAAATATTCTTCTTTTTAAAATAATTGGATACAATATAAGGGCAATATGACAGACTTGTTAACCTTATCACGTTTGATAACGTAACTTCACTCTTCAAATTGCACGTCGGCGGGTCGGGCCTCAGTTTCTATAACGTTTCCGGCTTAAAGACTTTGAAGTAATGTGGTCGGTGTGTGTAACTGTATTTCACTTGCTCCCATTTTCTATTTTTTCATAACAGGGTTATGGTTATGTCTCTGGTCGGGCCCATCGGAGTCTAACTGTTGGTTTTCTTTTGCTCCAGCATTTCAGTGGTTTCTTGCTGTCGAGTCCTCACCGTTGTCTCACCTCTGTGGTTCTTTGATTTTTTGTGTTCACGTAGATGTTGCACTGATGAGTTAGGAGGCCTTCATGCGGACTGAACACATTATTTGTCTAAATCGCGACGGAAGTAAGGGCGAGGATTGTGGCCACGTAAAATCGATTTAAGCCCCCCAGTTGAAATCTTTCCATTGACTGTTCCAATGCGGTTCTTCTGTGGCGATTTATTTATGTTGTTGTTTGTTACTTACTGTGTGTATCACTTGTGTCTTTTAATTTTGGATGGCCATATGGCCATTTTGTGGGAAAGTAACTGTCCTTATGGCCTTCCTTTGTTTAGGTTTCCATTATGGTCTGGTCGCTTAATGTTTGTATTTCTTTCCCTTTGTTGTCTTTGGTGGGTGGAGTAAGTTAATTGTATCGATTCCTGATCTTTGTTTTACTTCTACTTTACATTTTGAAAACACATCATATGAGGCGATTCTAACGAGTACCGACAACTTACGTCTTGGAGCGCAAATAAGAAAAACATATACTTTTGTAAACCGCAGATTTTTCTATGTAATGTAACATTTATAGGGGTGTTCATTGCACGAATTTGTTAACGTGATGCCAAATTTCTGTTATAACAGAGCTATTCTTTGGGCCATTTAGCTTGTTTATGCAAAAAAAAATTTCTCTCTAGGCAACTCGTCTTACAAGGCATCTGACTATATCTTGATATAATCTACAGTTTAGGCGGCGCTCTTTGGCATCAGCTTCTTTCTTGGTACTCCAAAATGATATTGCAGTAATAGTGATGCTCTGGTCTCTGCATTGTATAAGTTCTTGTTTGCATGGCTGACTATTTTTGTTGTTAACATGATTATTTTGATATTTTATCATTTTCATGTATGGCTTGAATTCCTTTCATTTATCTTCAGCTAGTCAGAGCACGGTTCTACTGAAAAACATGGCTGATATCTTAAATGATGAAATTCCGACAGAAGAGGTAATTTAAAATAACATTGAAGATTCCCTTATAGTATAACGTCCCAGGACAGTTATAGTTAATCTAATGGGGTACCATATCATTATATCCGACTTAATATACCACAAAGCATACAAGAAGGCATGTGTGATCAGCGAAATCTGCGATCAGTCTCGGTACGCAGCCATACAGGCCGGGGTCTATGCTTGTTATTTTTGGATAGTCCAAGGGTGACAGAAGCGTAATAGGTTACGCGAAAAACTCGATCAGACTGCTCGGATGGGAGAGAAAATATTTTTTCCTGAATAAATTAATTGACATTTCTCCTCTTTCATGTGTGAACTATTGAAACGAGTGTGCATAAAAAGGGATTTCTATAAGATGCGGATTATTCTTGCTGACTTACGAAAACGGAGTCATAAACCAAAACGCGGAAGAGCTGCACCAGATTAAGATGAGTAACGAGGATTACTAAGAAATCAGTTTCTTTGCTTCCTATTGAAACGGATGCTGATGGCTCCTCTTATAATTTCCTGGCTAGGCGATTCAGTAAGAACCTACAAAATGTGTGTAAATAATTAAAACGGATCCTTTATTTATCCTCTACATTTCTATTTATCTGGAGCTATGGAAGACCATTACGAAAACACGCCTATACAAATACATTGTTAACTTTACCTCCGAAAAAATCGATTTTTTCAGATAAAAAATTGTGATATTTTTCTTATTTCTGCTCAAAATATAGATTGTGGGTGCCCATCGAGGCGGTTCTTACGAGTACCCACAATCTATATTTTTGAGCGAAAATAAGAAAAATTAGGTTTACCCCTGTAAACCCCAATTTAACTATATAAAACTGGGTTCGAGGGGGTCAAAATTATATAGGCGTGTTTTCGTGATGACCTCTATTGTTGATACCGACAGGAAACAGACAGAAAGGGAAACTGAGCAGAAACGTTCACTAGCGTAACAATATCTCAATGAGTTATACCTTTTTCTACAGGCGAAGTACTCACAAATCTAAACATAATCGATCAAGAATTACATTTGCTTGATGTATTTAAACATTTTGGTCAGTTTGAACCTACATGTGAAGCACAGGAATGAAAGTATAAGAATCCTACATTAGTGTGGGGTGAACTGAGAAAAATCCATCACGTTGTTAACTGGCAGAGGATTGCTGAATTATGTCGAACAACAGGATAACCAAGATAAACTCCAGAATTTCCTTGTCCGATACATAAGAATAAAACAATTCGCTTATTGCATTACAAATTAATTTGTCGGACTCCAAATCGTTGATTGAACGCGTGACTGAGACATAGTCTGCTTTGCAAAATATTCAAAGATATTTTCCAACGGTCCCGAGAACCAACATAAATTTACTTAAAACAATCGGAAACTCGGCAAAAATCAACATGCAGCTTATTTAGAATTTTCGTCAAGAATTATTTAGAAAAAATGTGGTGGCGTTGTTTAATAGCATAATGTCACATAATGAAATAACCTTTATCATTTGGATTTTGTTGTAAAACATGTTTAAACAACACGGGATGCGAACTTTGTTATCGGTACCATAAACTACGCAAAGCCTTTTCAAAATTTTATAGACGCCATTCTGATTTAATTTCAAAATTCAATATTGGACTTAAATCTCTTCCGCAACATGGTCGAGTCCTCACCGTTGTCTACAAATTAATTTGTCGGACTCCAAATCGTTGATTGAACGCGTGACTGAGACATAGTCTGCTTTGCAAAATATTCAAAGATATTTTCCAACGGTCCCGAGAACCAACATAAATTTACTTAAAACAATCGGAAACTCACCAAAACTCAACATGCAGCTTATTTAGAATTTTCGTCAAAAATTATTTAGAAAAATTGTGGTGGCGTTGTTTAATAGCATAATGTCACATAATGTAATAACCTTTATCATTTGGATTTTGTTGTAAAACATGTTTAAACAACACGGGATGCGAACTTTGTTATCGATACCATAAACTACGCAAAGCCTTTTCAAAATTTTATAGACACCATTCTGATTTAATTTCAAAATTCAATATTGGACTTAAATCTCTTCCGCAACAAGGTCTATCGGAACCCGAATTTTATGGTGACTTAGTATATAAATTCAGAAAAATATATAAACGCAATGACTTCAGCACCCAATTTCGTAAAATCATTCTTCGATATAAAAAGATTGGGTACAACATGGATATTATACGACAGACTGCATGCATTGTAGTTAACCCAATCACGGTTGGCAACTTTGCTTCCCTCTTTAATTGCACGCCGGTGGGTCAGGCCTCAGATTCTATGACGGCTCCAACGGAAAGGCTTATTGAGAATTAGAGAGATCTAATTCAAGGTAATGTTGGTTGGTGCCTGATGCTCTGTCTCTGGTCGGGCCCATCGGAGTCTAACTGTTGGTTTTCTTTTGCTTCAGCATTTCAGTGGTTTCTTGTTGTCGAGTCCTCACCGTTGTCTCACCTCTGTGGTTCTTTGATTTTTGTGTTCACGGAGATGTTGCACAGATGAGTTAGGAGGCCTTCATGTGGACTGAACAAATTATTTGTCTAAATCGCAACGGAAGTAAGGGCGAGGATTGTGGCCACGTAAAATCGATTTAAGCCCCCCAGTGGAAATCTTCCACTGACCGTTCCAAGGCGACTCTTCTGTGGCGATTTATTTATGTTGTTGTTTGTTACTTATTGTGTGTATCACTTGTGTTTTTTAACTTTGGATGGCCATATGGCCATTTTGTGGGAAAGTAACTGTCCTTATGGCCTTCCTTTGTTTAGGTTTCCATTATGGTCTGGTCGCTTAATGTTTGTATTTCTTTCCCTTTGGTGTCTTTTATGGGTGGAGTAAGTTAATTGTATCAATTCCTGATCTTTGTTTTACTTCTACTTTTATGTTTTAAACACAGATTTTGCTGTTTTGAAACGAATTTCGGTCCTTTTAAAACGGATATATAAGCATTGTTTTTTATGTATTTTATTACAGGAGTACAAATGTTAACGGATTGGATATGGGCTCAGCCTATATTTATCCTCT
Source organism: Lucinisca nassula (assembly GCA_963580285.1). Classification (NCBI taxonomy): domain Eukaryota; kingdom Metazoa; phylum Mollusca; class Bivalvia; order Lucinida; family Lucinidae; genus Lucinisca; species Lucinisca nassula. The sequence continues at coordinate 67,566,783 of OY757018.1, forward strand.
CTTTTGATACCCATTGTCATTCACGCAAGAATAGCTATACAATATACGAAAGATAGCCTCAGAAAAAGGACACGTTAATCTCAAACAAAGATACAATACATGCATTTTGGACTGAATACACAGTGATTTTTCGTATTAGAACTATCCTGAATGCTTTAATAGACTTCTGTTTTGTATTTAGTATGATGGCTACACGTCGTGTCCAGTGGTGACTGGCTACAACAAGTGTATACTGTCTGAGTTTGATTACAATGGAGAGCCATTGGAGACACTGCCTGTGGACCAAAGCAAGGAGAGATGGTTATCTTTTCTAATGAAGGAACATCTCATGCCAGAGCTGTATTGGAAAGGACTTTTGACGTAAGTTAGATTAGTTCTTATCGCAACCATGTGTAAGGGATTTGCTTTTGGCAAGAATAAAGTAGCGACTGATTCATTATTTTGACGGTTACGCCCCGTATCGTCCATCACACTGATTATGCATGTGCATTATGTAAAATATTTTCAATAAAGATAAACCACCTAACCATTTGGTATTTTCTCTGCTCAAAAAGAGAAGAGCAGTGTCATCTCATTACGAAAACACGCCTATACTTATTCATTGTAATATTTTCCGCCGAACGAGTACGCACAATCTATATTTTGAGCAGATTAATAGAAATATCACAAATTTGCTTTTTTTTTTCGGCGGTAAAAATGCCTATGCATTTGTATAGGCATGATTTCGTAATGTCTAAAGCCCATTTATCGGATGAAAAAAAGAGTAATGAACACACAAATTTAGAATGGATACTGTAACCTTACACATTCCATCCAAGAAACCAAAGGGAAAGAAGAAAAGGCATAAACGTGAAGCAATGTCACCGTAATTGAACATTACACATTGAAGCCAAAGTACCTAAAATGGCAAACACGGCTATCCAAAATAAAAACAGTACATACATGCAAAGACAAGCAAGGTCAAAAATAAACCACTACAAAAGCACCATATTTGAACGGTTAGTAAAACATTTTTACTGGATTTGGCGGAGCGTGGAGGTGCTTAAATCAACGTAACGTTGCCACATCATGGTTGGTGCTGCCTTGGTTTGTATAAATAATTATGTCTCCTCCTTTTTCGGGGTGACATATTGTTTGGGCGTCTGTCGCAAAATCGTGTCCACTCTACAACTTAAATGGCCCCCGCCCAGCGGGGCTTGAAGAAATAGATGGGCTGCATGATGCTTCCACGCAGAGCTGAAACCGACCACACACGAGTACTGGTAAACCACTTAGAGGATCTAAGCCTGCCCTGGCAAAATGGTGCGAGTCGGACCGTCCATGCTTTTAAACCCTATTGGTTTCATTGGGCGACAGGGCTTGAGATGCAATTTCATCTCATTGTCAAGTAAAAGTCCCACAAAATTGGAAGCAACGTCTCAAAAATGACCAATTCAGTGTTGACTGGGATGTTATACCTCAAATCAAACAAAACAAACAAATCTACAACTTAAAAAACCGTTCCAGCTAACTTCATATAAATATTAATCAATATAAGACGGCGTGCAGAGCGCAAGAACTTATTCTTATAACTATAACTTTATACTTTTTAGGAGTTTGTGGGTCACAAAATCGTGTATGTATGGATATATGTATGTATGTATGTATGTATGTATGTATGTATGTATGTATGTATGTATGTATGTATGTATGTATGTATGTATGTATGTATGTATGTATGTATGTATGTATGTATAGGGGGTGGGGGTTGGTCCCATCAATAACTTTCTTACTTGAAGATCGATTTTTAAATTACTTGGCAGAAATGTTCACCAGTATGAGTCAACGTGTTGCACGCATGACCTAGGTCGGTAGCTAAAAGGTCAAGGTCATACTTAGAGGTCAAATGTCAAAAAGGAAGGGTCTTGTTCATATCTGGTCAATAACATTTCTATTCCTGGATTGATTTTGAAATTACTTGACAGAAATGTTAAACTCAATGAGGCGATGGTTTTCGCGCAAGACCCAGGTCGGTTCCGCGAAGGTCAAGGTCATGCTTAGAGGTCAAAATCAGAAAAAAAGTATTTTTTCGTGTTCAGTCTCCTGGATGGATTTAGAAATTTCTTGGCAGAAATGTTAACCATCATGAGACGATGTGTTGCGCGCAAGACTCAGGCCGGTACCTTCAAGGTCAAGGTCATACTTAGAGGTCAAAAGTAAAAAAACGGCCTTTTTTCGTGTCCGGTCAATAACTTTCTTATATCTGGATGGACTTTAAAAAGTTACTTTGCAGAAATGTTCACCTTGATTAGATGATGGTCGCGCACAAGACCCATGTAAATACCTCCAGTATCCAGGTCATATTTAGAGGTCAAAAAGGGGGCAGACATCTGTGATTTTGTAGAAAAACACTTTCTACCAGGTAGTTAATGTTATTCATATCTTCCTGAATTCACAACAAACCATAGATTGTATGTTCTGGTATAGGTTCTCAGGGTGGTTCTAACTCTTACCCAAAACCTTTATGTTAAGCAAAAATAAGGTAGATAATGTATATCCTTGTAAACCCTTTTTCTCTCTATAAAATGGTGTTTACAGGGATGTTCATTCAAGGACTTGTTAACATGAAAATATAAGATGTTCTATGTAAGGGATCTCCTTTTGGAAGCAAAAAATATGCCACAAAAGTTACAAAACGTGGTGTGCACAGTTTTCTGTAGAGTTTAGACGTTGTTTCAAGGCCTTCTATATGTGCTTACTAAGGTATTTATTTAACAGAAGTAAAGACAATAATCAGGAATCGATACATTTACCTCACACCTCCCATCCGAGACGCCGATGGGAAAAATACACAAAAATCAAACAACTTCGCCATAACGAAAACGTTACAAAGCGGAAAGCCAAAACTACAGTTACTTTCCCACAAAATGGCAAAACTGCAATCCAAAGTAAAACGATATTAGCAATACATAAATGCAAAGACGAACAGTGACAATAATAAACCACACATTACGAAACCACACCTATACAAATACATTGTAAATTTTACCACCGAAAAAAGAACATTTTCAGATGAAAAAATTGTGATATTTTTCTTATTTCTGCTCAAAACATAGAATGTAGATACTCGTTAGAACCGCCTCGACGAGACGGTTCTAACGAGTACCTACAATCTATGTTTTTGAGCAGAAATAAGAAAAATAATGTATACCCCTGCAAACCCCAGATTTACCATATAAAAGCAGGGTGGAATTTTGAAAATATTTGAGGGTCACTGATGAGGCCTAATTGGCTGAAACTAGCTAGTCTGGCCCAAAAAACATGTTCACTAGATATTTTCCAGTTCTGTTGTGTATTCCTTGCTTCCAAAGGATAACCCTTTTAAAGAACATATTTAACGACATAGCATCTGATGTGTGGCGGCCGTAAAAAGTCTCCCTGCCCTACATCATAGTGTAGTTTGTATTTTCTTGTCCCCTTTGGGATCATTGATTCCATTGTGGAATTTTGAAAATATTGAAGGGTCAGTGATGAGGCCTAATTGGCCGAAACTAGCTAGTCTGGCCCAGAAAACATGTTCACTTGATCTTTTCCAGTTCTGTGGTGTATTCCTTGCTTCCAAAGGATAACCCTTTTATAGAACATATTTAACGTCACTACAGCTGATGGGTGGGAATGTGTGGCAGCCGTAAAAAGTCTCCATGCCCTACATCATAGTGTAGTTTATATTTTCTTGTCCTTTGGGATCTTTGATTCCATTGTGGAATTTTGAAAATATTTGGGGGTCACTGATGAGCCCTTATTGGCCGAATCTAGCTAGTCTGGCCCAGAAAACATGTTCACTTGATATTTTCCAGTTCTGTGGTGTATTCCTTGCTTCCAAGAACACATAGAACATATTTAGAGAGAGATAGAGACAGAGAGAGTGTGTGTGTGTGTGTGTGTGTGTGTGTGTGTGTGTGTGTGTGTGTGTGTGTGTGTGTGTGTGTGTGTGTGTGTGTGTGTGTGTGTGATTCTAACATAGTACGTTTTTATTTTCAGCGGCCATTGGAATGGTCCAAAACCATTTCGGAAGATTATGCATCTTGGCCTTAGTAGATGAATATTGGACAACCTAATTCGAATCAGCGAAGACCGGCGTTACAGCTTGCAGTGATGAACATGGCCCGGAACTGATACATGATCTTAAGTGATTCTGGCGATAGCTATAGTTTTAATAAAACGCTGAAAGCCATGATTGTGGATGGGCATTCATATATATCTAGCGTTCTGTGCTGGCCATTGTCCGTGAATGATGATGAATAGATATTTTGTTTCAAAATGGTCCTTAAATATAAAATATATATTTCATATCGATGCTCTAGTCCTGTGTTATTTAAGATACTTTCATGCTTGCATTACACTTAAAATAATGTTATCATTTTATGCACAACTGACATGAGAATAAGGTTTGTCATAGGTCGTCAATATTCAGGAACGATCGATGGCATTTTTAATATTTTTGAACAAGGGAACTTACATGCGATGACAAAATCAAGTCCATGTAATGAACCTTCCTGTATATTCCACTTTATATAAGAAACAACATGGGTTTTCATGCAGCACATTTTTCTTATTTCTGCTTCAAGATGTCTGGAGCAGAAATATTAAAAACTGTGACAATACTCAATCGAACATATATTAGATTTGAAGATGTGGAAGAATTCACTGCTTCACATTACGTAAACGCGCCTATACAAATACATTGCCAATTTTTTGGTAAAAAAAAAATGAAATTTTAAGATGAAAAATTGTGATATTTTTCTTATTTCTGCTCAAAACATAGATTGCGGGGACTCGGTAGAACCGCATCGACGAGGCGGTTCTATCGAGTACCCACAATCTATGTTTTTGAGCAGAAATTAGAAAAATAATGTATACCCCCTTAAACCCCAGTTTCACTATATAAAAGTGGGGTATGAGGGGTCAAAATTACATAGGCGTGTTCCCGTAATGATAGAGGGATTTTTCCTAAAATTTACAACTGCTGATTATAGAAATAGTAGCATCGGGGGCAAACAGACATACTAAATAGTCTTCTGTCCCATGCATGTTGTCACCAGCACAGTTTGTCGTATGCTTTACTAGATGTGCATTTTTGTTGCTAATGGATGGCAAGACGGCACAGCTGGTTAGCATTGCCTTAATCCATAAGATTTAAGAAACTCGTTAGAACCGCCCCTAGGAAAAAGCCCCCATCCCATAAACTCGCGTCCAAATCAATTTGGAACAAAAGCCTTCCATCCCAATTGACCACCGCCCCAATCTTTTGTTCTAATCATAACATATGAGTCCCTGTACTGCCGACGCGTGGGGTGGGTAGCGATCATCCGAGTAATGTTAAACGCATCCAAAGCCTGATCACGCCTCAGAATATCCAAGAACTGGGGATGCTGGCCACGACACGAGATTGTCACTTCATATGCCATCCTTCACCAGCACTATTGCTTCTTAGCAGTTATCTTAATCTCTAGAATTCACATTTCAAACCTCTATGCTGAACACCAATTGCGCGGATTTCTCCTCTGTGTGTCGCTTTACCAATATACGTTTCCTCGAAATAGCCCAAAAGGTGCATCCCTTGAATTCCTCTGACAGTTCCACAGACGTCGATCACTTATCAACTGACACAAATGCCAGCACTGATATGGTGCGCACTCTGATAGAATGTTTATCATCGTCCTGAAACCAAACGTCTGTACGTTTCTGTATAACCACGGATAGCGATGGTAAACAACTGCCCCTACACACGAGCACCAGAGAACTTCTTCCAAAAAGCAGTGAAAGCCCCGTGTTCATAACACACAAGCACAGTTCTGGAGCATTTACTTCCCTTAACTGCACCGTCCTTCTCTTTTACTTTAGCTTTACACATAGATCGACGCATTTCGCACTCACGCGAAGCAGCACCGTTAGCTTAACAAACCCTTATACACCATGAATAACTTTTTGGTGACCCTTAGTTGACGTTTCAATATACATGATTGCAGTAGAAGGAAACAGCGTGAAAAAAACACACGTATTTTTATATATACATTGCAAACATTGCTTTGGTAGCATGAAACAATAAGATTGATTTTCATATGATCAATATCTTCTGGTAAGTAGTTCAAATTTCAGAAGTTTCAACGTGCAATTACATCTAGATAATCTCATTATGCAAACAAGCCTATACAAATACATTGCCACCTTTATCGCCGAAAAAAATGAAAATTTTATGGTGAAAAATTGTGATATTTTTCTTATTTCTGCTCCAAATATAGATTGTGGGCACTCGTTAGAACCGCCTCATCGAGGCGGTTCTAACGAGTACCCACAATCTATATTTTAGAGAAATAAGAAAAATAAGGTATACCCCCGGAAACCCCAGTTTTACTATATAAAAATGGGGTTCAAGGGCGTCAAAATTATATAGGCGTGTTTTCTTGATGTCAGTTATTAAATTTGCATATCGGTTATCCATCGGTTATCCATAATTAATCTTTATACTACAACCCTGCTACCAAACGATCCGTTTTGTATAAAAAAATCATAATTATACTAGGCTTCTTTTTATTTGTTTGTTTGTTTGTATTGGAGTTTAACGGCCCAGACAATTCTATTTTTGGTCATTTTTGAGCCTGTCAATTTACCTATCCACACTTTTCCTGAGCAGGTTTATACATAAGCGGTTAACTAGTAGAGTGCAAATTATTTCGCCAGAAACTGACCACTGTCCTTCTTGAATCAGTGGAGGGGAGAGAATAACCGTGAAAAAAGAATCCCTGCAAAAATCGAACCTGCGTCCTCCTGATCACCAGTCAGACACATCTGACTGAACTACCGAGGCGGGCTTCTTTTTATTTGACCTACCTTTCTTTTAATTGGGCCCCGTCAAGCGATTTTGGTACTTATCGCCTATGCGAGCAGCGAAGGTTCAGGCGAGCCTGCGCATCCGCGCAGTCTCGCCAGAACCTTCGCTGCTCGCTCATACAAGCAGTGAATCAAGAGGAACCTTCAGCCAGAAAGCCATATCCCTGGCCCCTCTGAATGGCTGGGCATGCGCAGTTAAAATTTGTCATGGCGGAATGCTCGAAGACACAAATTCGCTTGGCGGGGCTTTTAATTGACTAAGTATGGCTGATCAAACTCTTCATTTAGAGAATATTTTTAAGGTAAAAAAATAAATTAATGAGATTGATTTTCTTTATTTTGGGTCAGTTATTATCATTTATTGCTAATTGATCTAATTGAGTTGATGAATTAGTATTCAATGTCATTCTTTGATGTAAATAAATTTATTATATGAACATTAAGCTTAGTCACAACAAAATCTCATAAAATATTTTGGTAGTACATGAAATTGAACAATGAGTTTTTTCCGATTAACTTAATTGAATGCCACACATTATAAAGAAAACCACAAACTATAATAAGGGATGAATCATCACGAAAACACGCCTATATAATTTTGACCCCCTCGAACTTTTATATAGTGAAACTGGGGTTTACAGGGGTAAACCTTATATTTCGATGAGGCGGTTCTAACGAGTACACACGCTCTATCTTTGAGCATAAATAAGAAAATATCACAATTTGTCATCAAAATTTTTTCATTTTTTCGGCGATAAAGGTTACAATGTATTGGTATAGGTGTGTTTTCGTAATGTCGGTATGGAGTGCTTTTCTCCTTGTGGGGAGAGGGCTTTTGTCTTTGTCCAAGGATATCGGGGTTTTGTCCAGTAGCTTTTGGTGGAGAGATTTTGTTCAGTTTTTGTTTTTGTCCTGATGCTCTCAATACAATAACACGTCTGTGTAACAATCTCCAAAATGGTTAGTTTTCTTATGAAAAAGAACATGGCACAACCGAGACCCAGGGCCTCTCGCATGCCATGCGAACGCTTTACCGACTGAGCTACCAAGCCACACGAGCAGTCTGTTACACTTTTTCATTCTGCTGCATTAGCCGGTTTGGCTTGCTTAGCCTAATGCGCGTCTGACTAGTGATAAGGAGGTTGGTTCGAAACCTGTCGGGTCGGCAATACACTTGCTCAAGTCTGTTAATTAATTGTCCATTGTAGAACTAATTTTTATAAAAACAAATACAAAAAACAATACTACCTTGTAAGAAAATTGTGAAATTCCATTCAGAGATGAGGACTAAAGACACTTTTACACATGTTCTTGCTTACAGGGACTTTCATTTGATATAAAAGGAAAAAATAGGTAAAATGTAAATGTAGGGAATTGGGCAAGTCTAAGTCGGCAACATTATTTGTGTAGATTGATCATAAACTCTTTTCTATGGCCATTTTCTGCTGATTCAAGAAGTACAGTTGTCAGTTTCGGATGAAATTAGTTAACCACTTATATATAAGCCTGTCCAGAAAAGTGTGGTTAGGTAAACGGATCGGCTTGATATGACCAAAATAGTAATTACTGGGCCGTTTAACTCCAAACATACATACAAACCTAACATTTCATATCGATGTGGATGTTCGAAATAAGACAGTCCTCATTCTATAATATTGCAACAAATTTTAAATCTTAGAGAAAAAAATTACAGTAAGTGTCATAATTATGCAAGAAAATGAAGCGAAGGCAATGATCAGGAATCAATACAATTAACCCGAGTTGGTTTTCTACGGAGCCCGGGAAGGGACATGATTTTTTATTTTTATTATGTTGTGCGAACAAGATAATATCTTGAGCGGACAAGATATTATATTGTTCGGACAACATATTATCTTGTGCGGACAAGATATTATATTGTGCAGACAAGATATTATCTTGTTTGCACAAGATATTATTTTGTGCGGGCAACAAAATATCTTGTGCGGACAAGATATTATCTTGTTTGCACAAGATATTGTCTTGTGCGGACAACATAATATCTTGTTCGCACAACATATTATCTTGTGCAGACAAGATACTATCTTGTTCACACAAGATATTATCCCACAACATATTATCTTGTGCAGACAAGATATTATCTTGTTCGCACAAGATATTATCTTGTGCGGACAACATAATATCTTGTGCGGACAAGAAATTATCTTATTTGCACAAGATATTATCTTGTTTGGACAATATAATATCTTGTTTGCACAAGATAATATCTTGTGCGCACAAGATAATATCTTGTCCGCACAAGATATTATCTTGTTCACACAACTTAATATCTTGTCCGCACAAGATAATATGTTGTAAGAACAAGATAATATCTTGTTCGCACAAGATAATATCTTGTTTGCACAACTTCCTAAGATCTATGTTGTGCAAACAAGATAATATGTTGTGCGAACAAGATAATATCTTGTCCCCACAAAATTATTAAGTTGTGCAAACAAGATACTATCTTGGCCGCACAAGATAATATGTTGTCCGCACAACATAAATTATGTTTTCCGCACAAGATAATATCTTGTCCGCACAACATAATATCTTGTCCGCACAACATATTATCTTGTGCGCACAAGATAATATCTTGTTCACACAACTTAATATCTTGTTAGCACAACATATTAAAAAAAATTTATGTCCCTTCCTGGGTTCCGTAGTTTTCAAACTAAATTAGTTATCTTAACCAGTACAAGTGCGATTACATTTATCAACATGACTGCAGAAAATGGATTTTTGTATTCTCATTTGGTCATTTTAAATCAAGTTGATTGCTTAACGTGTATTCTTTCTTTTTTGTTGTTTTCATTTTATCATTATTATCATATTATCATTGACTTTACCATATTGCAGTTTATATGCAGCCATGACACACTTTTGAGCTTCATGCGGGTTATCTTGTTATTGTTATCTTGTATGTCATTACGATAACATATCCATACGACATAGTGCTTTTTGCACATCTCCAAAATGGCTAGTTTTCTGATGAAAATCTGTCTTTTTTTTCTTATAAATTCTCATAACATAGGTTGTGTGTGCTCGTTAGAACCGCCTCATTGAGGCGGTTCTAACGAGTACCCACAACCTATTTATTGGAGCAGAAATAAGAAAAATAATGAAGACCCCCATAAATCGTAGATTTCTCTATATAAAGTGGGGTTTAGGGGGATCTTCATTTCACGGACTTGTTCACGTGATGTTATAAAGGAATGAAGGGTGAGGATTGAACTTTCGTGAGCAGCGGGATTTGAATCTTCGTTGGCGTTGTTGCTATCTTTCCCAAAATGGTGGGTCCAGGTTTCTTGGGTGTTGTTGTTGTGCATTACGATTACACGTCCGTGTGATATAGTACATTTCTCAAACCTCAAAAAGGCAATTTTTTGGATGAAAATTTGTGATATTTTTTCTTATATATACTCCAAACATAGGTTTTGGGTGCTCGTTAGAACCGCGGTTCTAACGAGTACCCACAACCTATGTCTTGGAGTAGAAATAAGGAAAAAATGTTTACCCCCGCAAACCCCAGTTTTCTCTAAATAAAGTGGGGTTTAGGGGGGTCTTCATTTCACGGACTTGTTCATGTGATGTTATAAAGGAAATAAGGGTGAGGATTGAACTTTCATGAGCAGCGGGGTTTGAATCTTCGTTGGCGTTGTTGTTATCTTTCCCAAGATGGTGGATCCAGGTTTCTCGAGTGTTGTTGTTGTGTAAATTAGAATAACTCGCCCATGTGAATGGCATCTTTTTTCATAGTCCAAAAAAGTGACATTTTTTGTCGATAATTTGTGTTGTTTTTCTTATTACTGTTACAATAAAGATTGTCGGTGGTCGTTAGAACCGCTACATTCAGGCGCTTCTAACGAGTACCCGCTATGTATGTATATTTATTGCTAATTGATCTAATTGAGTTGATGAATTAGTATTCAATGTCATTCTTTGATGTAAATAAACTTTATTATATGAACATTAAGCTTAGTCACAACAAAATATTTTGGTAGCATATGAAATTGAACAATGATTATTTTTCCTTTTAACATAATTGAATGCCACACATAATAAAGAATACCACAAACTTTAACTAGACAAAAGTTCCCAGTGGGGCACGTATACCCCCGGCCAGTGCCATCACCTCAGCTGAAACAAGAACTACAAAGGGAAATAACTCTAAAAGGCCTGACCCCTTGGCCCTTATTTTCTTTCCCACAATACAACTAGTCATACTGATCATGTGTGCAAAATTTCAAGTTTCTATGTGAAGCAGTTCCTGAGATATCTTTGACACAAAATAATTGTTTACGGACACACAGACAGACAGACAGACAGACGGAAAAGACAAAAACTATATACCCCCATTGCATACTTCGTATGCCGGGGGTATAATAAGGGGTGAATTTGGTATGAGTGCTTTTCTCCTTGTGGGGAGGGCGCTTTTGTCTTGGTCCAAGAATAGGGGTTTTGTCTGGTAGTGTTTGGTGGAGAGATTTTGTTCAGTTTTTGGTTTTGTCCTGATTCCCTCACATTACGAAAACACGCCTATACTAATACCCTTTATCGCCCAATAAAATAAGATATTTTAAAATGAAAAATTGTGATATTTTTCTTATTTCTGTTCAAATAAAGATTGTGGGTACTCGTTTGAACCGCCTCATTGAGGCGGTTCTAACGAGTAGCCACAATCTATATTTTAGAGCAGAAATAAGAAAAATTAGGTTTACCCTTGCAAACCCCGGTTTTACTATATAAAAGTGGGGTTCGAGGGGGTCAAAATTATATAGGCGTGTTTTCGTGATACATACAATAACACTTCCGAGTAACGCAGTCTCCAAAATGATTAGCTTTCTTATGAAAAAGAACATTGCACGACCGAGACCCAGGGCCTCTCGCATACCTTGCGAACGCCTTTCCGACTAAGCTACCGAGCCAAACTTTTTATTCTGCTGCATTAGCCGGTCTCGCTTGCTTAGCCGAATGCACGCCTGCCTAGTGATAAGGAGATTGGTTCGAAACCTGTATGTCGGCAAAAGACATGCCCAAGTCCATTGTAGAACTTATTGTTTATGAAAAAAACAATACCACCATGTATGAAAATTGTGGATGAGGACTAAAGAGACTTTTACACATGTTCTTGTTTGAAGGGACTTTCATTTGATATAAAAGGTAAAAATAGGAAAAAAAATGTAAATGTAGGGAATTGGGCAAGTCTAAGTCGGCAAGATTCTTTCGTGTAGATTGATCATAAACTCTTTTCTACGGCCATTTTCTGCTGAGTCAAGAAGTGCAGTTGTCAGTTTCGGATGAAATTAGTTAACCCTGTCCAGAAAAGTGTGGTTAGGTAAACGGATCGGCTTGATATGACCTAAATAGAATTTACTGGGCCGTTTAACTCCAAACATACATACAAACCTAACATTTCATATCGATGTGGATGTTCGAAATAAGACCGTCCTCATTCTACAATATCGCAACAAATTTAAAATCTTAGAGAAAAAAGTAGCAGTAAGTGTCATAATTATGCAAGAAAATAAAGCGAAGGCAATGATCAGGAATCGATACAATTAACCCGAGTTGGTTTTCAAACTAAATTAGTAATCTTAACCAGTACAAGTGTGATTATAGTAGAAGCTCCCGTGTGACGAAAGCTCACAAAAATGCATTTTGAGTGGCCACCATTGTACCAAAATTCTCTTTAGTATATTATTTTAGTACTATATCTGGGCAGTATGAAACACAATATTTCCCATTTTTTAAGTCTTGCAAAACATGTTTTATATCATGCCAACATGCGGTACGCAAGTTCACGAATGTGCCAGTTATGTAGTAAGACTAACATTAGGACAATGTTGAAATATTAAGGTCTTTTCAGATGTAGTCATTAACAGTGGTGCAATTTACATTTGTTTAACTTGTTTCATGCAGGAAACTCATTAATGAAGTATAAATATGATACACACCATGATTTTAACCAGTAAAATGGTCCAAATTGGGACTATGGTAAGCATATTTGGGGCAGCTTTTCACGAAAAACTTGTTTTAAGTTAACATAGGCAACTTGTATATTGCTAAATAGTAAATACATTATAATGTGTTTTTGTAACCAGCATATGCCATGCACACACCCCTTTCTGGAATTTTTAGGAATAAAATAATAGATTGTTTGAGAATTGAGAATACTATTCTCCATTTGACATAGAATGTGTAAGTATAGCCGCTCCAAAAGTGGTACAATAGTGATGGCTGCTTCATGGAAATATTTTCACACAGGATTAGATCAAACTGTGTAGTTTAGCTGCTTAACATTTGCACCAATCTATTCATACAGTTTTATCATTTAATATATTATAGACCATAATGAATAAGCCTCATCATGAGAAAACCTGCAAATTTCATGTATGAACGATAAATATGCAGATAAGCCTGTGTGTACACAGTGTAATCAGCATCTTTGGCATTAGCACAGTCTTGTCTGGTCCTTCCCTGTTGAATCTCATGGGATGGAAACCCTCTATGAAATTTCCTTTGACCCAGGTGTGCAATTAGTGTCCCAAAACTAAATAATCCAAATCGTTTTTGCTAAATTATATTGCTCATATTGGTGCTATAAACGGTCATGATATTAATATTGTTATTGATGCCCTGGATAGAAACTGATTGTTTAAACATATGGTGTTTATATACTAAATGCTCATATTTTAAATATTTGGATTATGGCACCGACAATAAATACTGTAAATGATGATATTGCCATTGATGACAATGATGATGAAGATGATGATGATTTCATCAAAAAGTTTAGCTCCATATACACCAGTGAGGCCTTTTCATTTGAATGTGAATTGTATGTTAAACAGTTAACATTTTTAGCTCACCAGAGCCGAAGGCTCCGGGGGAGCTTCTGGGATAGGCAGTTGTTCGTCGTCGTCCGTCGTATGACGTATGTCGTCTGCGTCAACACTTTCAAACGACATCTCCTCTGAAGCCACTGGGCCGATTGGGCCCAAATTTTATCTGTATTATCCTTGGCCTGGGGGATTGAAAGTTTTTTTTTTATCAAAATCGGCTCATTAGTTTGGTTGCTATGGCAACTTGTAGTTTCCATAGACTTATAATGGGGAAAATTGAAAAATGGCATTTACTGCCAAGCCTCTGCAGATATTTTGACAAAATTTCATAGAAATGTTCCATAGGCAATCTACTATCTGCCGTATGATTTTAGGCCTTCTGCCCATTTTTATTGCTTGTCATCGGAACCAAAATGCAAAAAATAGACAATAAAATACTTAAAAAATCATCTCCTCAGAAACCATATACTCTAGGAAGCTGAGACTTTATGAAAATATTCACCATATTTGCCTTTACAGGTTTTGTGTTTTTTTATGAAATTTGGCCTTTCAGTTTTGTTGCTATGGCAACTTAGAGTTTCCATTGACTTATAATGGGGAAAACTGAAAAATGGCATTTACTGCCAAGTCATTGCAGATATTTTGACAAAATTTACATAAACATGTTCCTTGTGTAAACTTCTCTCAGCCATATGCTTTTATGTAAACCTGGGGGTTGGGGGGGGGGGGGGGCTAGGTTGTGCGGGGGCCATGCCCCACCCCCTCCACTTCATAAAATGCCTTATATCTCAAAAACCTTACAGATCCCAACCCCTAAACCATATATATCCGTGTTCCTTATGATAAGATGCATTAAGTGACATCAACCTGGGGGTCCCCCGGGATGTGCCGGGGACATGCCCTGTCCCCTCTATTTCATAAAATGCCATTTATCTCAGAAACCATTCAGATCCCAACCCCTAAACTATATATATTCTTGTTCCTTATGCTAAGATGCATTAAGTGATACCAACCTGGGGGTCCCCCGGGATGTGCCGGGGACATGCCCCACCCCCTCCACTTCATAAAATGCCATTTATCTCAGAAACCATTGAGATCCCCACCCCTAATCCATATATATTCTTGTTCCTTATGATAAGATGGACTCAGTGACACCAACCTGGGGGTCCCCTGGGATGTGCCGGGGCCATGCCCCACCCCCTCCACTTCATAAAAGGCCCAATATCTCAGTAACCTTACAGATCCCCACCCCTAAACATTAACATTATAAATTCTCGTTCATTATGATAAGACGCATTCAGTGACACCAACCTGGGGGTCCCCAGGGATGTTCTGGGGCCATGCCCCACCCCCTCCATTTCATAATATCACAAAATTTGGAAACCTTACAGATCCCCACCCCTAAACCATATATATTCTTGTCCCTTATGATAAGACACATTCATTGACACCAACCTGGGGATCTCCCAGGGCCTTGCCCCACCCCTGCACTTCAGAAAAGGCCTTATATCTCAGAAACTGGTCCAAGCCCCACCCCTAAACCAAATATATTCATCTTCCTTATGATAAGACGCAATCAGTGACACCAGCTTGTGAGTCCCTGGGGCATGCCCGGGCCATGCCCCACCGCTTGACTTCATTAAAAGCCATATATCTCAGAAATCGTTCAGCTACCCACCCCTAAACCATATATATTCTTGTTCCTTATGATAAGACTCGTTCAGTCACACCAACTTGGGGGGTCTCTTTGTGCTGAGGCAATGTGCCTCGACCTTCCACTTCATAAAAGACCATATATTCCAGAAACCATTCAAATCCCCACCCCATAATCATATATGTTCTTGTTCCTTATTATTAGCACACCTACTGTAGGGGTGTCCGCAGGGGCCTTTCCACTTCATAAAAGGGCCTCATATCTCGGAAACTGTTCAGATTCCCACCCCTAAACCATATATGTACTTGGTCTTTATGATAAGACACATTTAGGGACAACAATCTTGGGCTTTCCTAGGATCGACAGGGCATGCTCCAACCCCTCCACTGTTTAAGAGGCATTATTCCTCCAGCCATACAGATCCCCACTGCTAAACCATCCTAGTGTGATAAGACACATTTAGTAATACCAACCAGGGCTCCATTGGGTCCATGCCCCGCCCCTCTACTTCATAAAAGGCCTAATGTTTCATATACTGAATCCACATGGGTGCTCATTTGGATATTGGGGTTCTCTTGGTAGATTAAAATGATACCATGTTAAAATACATGGCTGCAATTGGGCAGTGCCCACCTGAGCTCTGGTGAGCATAGTGGCCCATGGGCCTCTTGTTTATATTCTGGCAGCAATTCGGGACTGTGTGTATTTGATTCATCAAAGAGTTCTTCTGCACATCAGAAATGGCCAAAATAGTTTTTGACTTTGCAAATACTTTCTTTGTTGTGCATATATCATAAATCATGAAATATAAATACATTTTGCACTGGAGAAAAAGCATAGCTTTCCACAGCATTCTGTCACACAGTGATATACAATAAATTAAGGTACTTTTTACCATGTCTCAACTCAGAAAATGCCAGTAGATATAGAAAGCATGGTAAATTTGCCATAACCTTATATTGTGGTGTCAGTTATGGTTAATAAATGCATTTTTTTGAGTTGTCAGTACGTGTATCTTAAATTTCGAATCCTGTCATTTAACATGGCCATTCAGCAAATTTCGAATAAGCACAACAGTACCTAAATGTATCCCATAATTTCAAAGCTTTTGCAAGACGTAAAAGTTGGGAAACATCTGTTTTCTACCTTCCAATATGTTGATCTTAAAAGGGTTATGGCTTAAATTTTTGGTACTTTCAGACCACCTATTGCTCAATCTCAATAGCTTGGAGCTCTTACTATTACATGTATCAACATGACTGCAGAAAATGGATTTTTGTATATCTCATTTTTATCTATCTTCTTATACTGAGTCGGTCACATTTGGCCATTACCTCAGTTGGGTGCGTAGCTAAATTTAGAATTTAGCTTAAAAAAAAGAAGTCACTGGATGAGTCCTTAAAACTATTTACAATCTGAATAACAGAGGTATACTAAAACGCATACCTCTGAGTCTCAATCTAGCACTGTATGGACTTTGAACTGCTCTGCAGTCTTAGCATTCACCACAGAAGAGGGAAGACTATTCCACTGGGGAATAGTCCTAGGGAAGAAGGAATTTTTCAGGGCATCACTGTAGGACTGGTACCTGTGATACTGTGAGTTGTTTACTTTTGATGCCCTTGTTCGGAATGAAACTGTCACAGGGGTCAAGTATTTATCTTTATTAACGGCCACTGTACCTGAATGTATCTTATAGAAGAAGGTTAAAGAGGACTGCTCACGACGGGCATCTAGGGACGGCCATTCTAGCTCGTTAAGCATGTCACCGACGCTGCTTCTATTGCGCCATCGTCGGCAGGTCCATCGAGCAGCTGTCCTCTGCACCTTCTCCGCCTGCTGAATCTGAGTTTTAACATAGGGATGCCAAATGGGTATTGCATATTCTAGCTGAGGGCGAACCAATGTTTTATATGCAACATCCTTTGTCTGCCTAGGTGCAAAAGCCAAGTTTCGTCTAAGAAATACTAAAGTCCTAGTTGCTTTTGATGTTATTTCTGAAACGTGTTGACCCCAATCAAGATCATCTGTGATTTTATTTTGAATCAAGTTGATTGCTTAACGTGTATTCTTTCTTTTTGTTGTTTTTATTTTATTATTATTATCATCATTATCATTGACTTTACCATATTGCAGTTTATATGCAGCCATGACACACTTTTGAGCTCCATGCGGGTCATCTTGTTATTGCTATCTTGTATGTCATCACGTGAACAAGTCCGTGAAATGAAGACCCCCTAAACCCCACTCTGTATGGAGAAAACTGGGATTTACGGGGGTATTCATTATTTTTCCTATTTCTGCTCCAAGACAAAGGTTGTGGGTACTCGTTAGAACCGCCTCAATGAGGCGGTTCTAATGAGCACACACAACCTATGTTTTGGGCATTTGTAGGATAAATATCAAGGTTTTTCATGAGAAAAATTGTCATTTTGGAGATGTGAAAAATGCACTATGTCGCACGGGTTTGTTATCATAATGTATAAAGGAATCAAGGGTGAGGATTGAACTTTCGTGAGCAGCGGAGTTTGAATCTTTGTTGGCGTTGTTGCTATCTTTCCCAAGATGGTGGATCCAGGTTTCTTTGGTGTTGTTGTTGTGTAAATTAGAATAACTCGCCCATGTGAATGGCGTTTTTTTTCACACTCCAAAAAGTGACATTTTTGTTGATAACTTGTGTTGTTTTTCTTATTACTGTTAACAATAAAGATTGCCGGTGGTCGTTAGGACCGCTTCATTCAGGCGCTTCTAACGAGTACCCGCTATGTATGTTTTTTAGCAAAACAGAAACAAATACCGCCAAAAATCCACCTTTCTCTGTATAAAGAGAAAGTTACGGGGTGTTCATTTTATAACTTCTTCGTGTCTTATTTCTGCCCAAAATCTAGATTGTGGGTAGTTGTAAGAACCGCCTCGCTGAGGCGGTTCTAACGCCTCGCTGAGGCGGTTCTAACGAGTACCCCAAAGCTATGTTTTTAGCATAAAAAAGAAAATTATCACAGATTTTCATCCTAGAATTTTCGTTTTTCGGCGGTAAAATTTACTATGTATTTGTATAGGCGTGTTTTCGTAATAACTCAAATTTCCTCTACTTTACTTACTATGATACATAAGATATATATTTTAGAAGATATCTTAACCCTTGGCCTGCTGAATATTTATATATGTCACACCCGCTGCTGATTATCAACCAATCAGATTACTTGATGCAAATTATTACAACAAATTCATGAGCTGAACGACAAACAATGAAGATCCTGATCAGATTGCTTCTTCAGAAGCCATCTGATATGGATCTTCATTGTTTCAAAGATAAGACATATCCGGGCTCAGCAGGACAAGGGTTAATTAGTTCCCCTGGTATTCTTGAACAAAAACAAGAACTTGATAGTCCCGATGAAAACTTCAGGAACAATAAAATTAGGATGCGTGACTACTAAAAGTGAGCTATTTATAAACCCAGGTAGGCGTTCATGTTAACAATTCCGTGTAATGAACACCACTCTAAACCCCACTTTATATTGGGAAAACATGGGTTTACATGGGGTATACATTAATTTTCTTATTTCTGATCCAAGGTATAGGTTATTGGTATGCGTTAGCACTGCTTCATCTTTATTTTGGGAGCATTAGTGAGAAACATATCACGAATTTCCATCACAAAAATAACCATTTGGGAGATATAAAGGAATGCACTATGAATGCATATGTTTTATCATAATCTAAGTATTTAGATGTGAACATAATTCGTTTAATTCAAAGTCAGAAACAATGAGACAAAATCAAATCTGAAATACAACTTGTATTTTGCATTTCAGTCATTTCATGCTGTCGAGTCCTCATCGTTCTTTCATCTCTATATTCGTTTGATTTTTATGTTCTCGGAGATGTTGCACTATTGAGCTATCAATCCTCCATGCGGACTGAACAAATTATTTGTCTACACTATGATAGAACCAATGGCGAGGATATCGATTCGAGCTCCCCTACAAAGGCGGTTTAACTGACCGTTCCATGGCAATTCTTCTGCCCGGGTTTATTTTTGTTATAGTTTGTCATTTCATGTGTGTATTGCTGATATCTTGCTTACGATAGCCGTTGGGCAATTTTAGGGAAAGTAACCGTTCTTTTGCCTTTCCGCCTGTAACATTTTCATAATTGTGTTGTTAATTATGTCCCCGAACCGAAGGGGAGGGGGGACATATTGTTTTTGGTTCGTACTTCGTCGTCATCGGCGTATGCGTAGGATATGCGTCGGCATGACATTGTCTTGTGTGCAAGATATCTCATGAAATACTGGGTATGTTTTAATCAAATTTGCATGGTTATAACACTGGGACAAGATGAAGAACGAATTCGGTTTTGGGTGACCTCGACCTTATTTTCGAGTAGGCAAGTCAACTAGTATTCAACATAAGCCTTTGGGACTGTAAGATAACAGCTGTATGAAATCAAGAATTGTTAAAACTTGTAAATTAATGATTTAATTAAGTGATGATGTTAAATATAGCATGGTATTTACCGTATGTTTCTGGGCAAACAGGCCAGAGCAAACAGGGTAGACAAAGATGAGACGCCACAGAATGCGGCGTCTCATCAGGATCTACAATGTTTGCCACTCTCCCAGCTATTTTCAGACACAAAGTCAGGGAGTAATTTGTATTTGTTTAAATTTTGGAACAAGTATGGTAATGAATTTAGGTGTCCGAATATTTAGGGAAAATACCATAATGCGCAGTGTAGGTTAGGTTAATGACGCTAACATACAAAAATAAAATTAAAATGCACCTTGGCAAGGACACGTTAATGTATCAAAAACAACAAAAGGAATGTACGACATCCTAAAAATATGCCTGCACTTTGAAATGGAAATAGAAGTGAAACAGTTCCTAATTGATATGTTTCTTTATAGAATTAAATGTTAATTTATTACCATATTTATTGCAATAACGTGTAGCTGAAGTTGTTGTTTTTTCAGTCTTATTAGATTATATGTTTCTAATAGTTTTCAAATTCCATCAGGAACACACACCTTTATAATTCTCACCCCCTTGAACCCCACTTTTATATAGTAAAACTGGTGTTTACAGGGGTAAACCTTATTTTTCCTTTTTCTGCCCTAATATATCGATTGTGGGTACTCGTTAGAACCGACTCGATGAGGCGGTTCTTACGAGTACACACAATCTATATTTTGAGCAGAAATAAGAAACAAAATCGAGGCGGTTCTAACGAGTACCCACAATCTATATTTTAGAGCAGAAATAAGAAAAAAAAATCACAATTTTTCATCTTAAAATTTTCGTGTTTTTTTCAGCGGTTACGTTTACAATGTATTTGTTTAGGCGTGTTTTCATTATGACCGAATATGATGCTGTTAGAATGCTTAATGTTAACTTATAATTCTGGGTCAAGCTGTTCAAAACTAACAATGTCATTAGTTAAAATATCATTAAAACTTTGATAATTTAATATGGCAAATTAACTAGCCTGTATTTTGCTGAAAAAATGTGAACAGCTTTACCAAATGCTAAAGCTGTTCACATTTTTCATCAAAAATACCGATATGCTATAAATTGTACTTGCTAGACTGATTATTTTTAGCTCACCTGTCACGTAGTGACACGGTGAGCTTTTGTGATCACATTTTGTCCGTCGTCCGTCGTGCGTCCGTGCGGGCGTGCATACGTGCGTCCTTAAACAATGTCAAATAAGTATATCTCTAATACCCCACGGCCAACCTTGATCAAATTTTATGAGAAGCGTCATCAGGTAGGGGGAAAGGCTCCATAAGGTTTTTGGGCTGATCAGATGGGAATTCTGGTTGCCATGGAAACAAAAAGGTTCCATAGACTTATAATGGGGAAAACGACGCCTCCACTTTTCTCGGCCATTTCTGATCCGATCTTCATCAAACTTGCAGATAACCAGGAGGGGCTTACAATCTACGTCGAGTTGAATTTGGGCTGCACGGGACAAAAGCTTTGGAGTTACCTGCCCTTGAACTTAATATAAGTGAAAAATGGTGTCTCCAGCTTTTCTCAGCCGTGTAAGATCTGATCTTTTTGTAACTTTACATGAACGAGGAGAAGCATAAAATCTCAGACGAGTGCGAATTTGGTTTGAATCGGACTAGCGGTTTTCCAGTTACATCCCCTTGAGCGTGAAAGATTTTCCCATAGACTTATAATGGGGAAAACGATGTCTTCACTTTTTCTCAGCCATTTCTGATCCGATCTTTATCAAACTTGCAGATGACCAGGAGAGGCTTACAATCTGCGTCGTGTTCGAATTTGGGGTGCACGGGACAAACAGCTTTGAAGTTACCTGCCCTTGAGCATAAATATAAGTGAAAAATGGTGTCTCCATCTTTTCTCAGCCGTTTATGATCTGATCATTTTGTAACTGTTCATAAACGAGGACAAGCATAAAATCTCGGACGAGTTCGAAATTCGGTTTGAATCTGACCAGCCGTTTTCCAGCT
The DNA here is from genome assembly GCA_963580285.1 of Lucinisca nassula. Classification (NCBI taxonomy): domain Eukaryota; kingdom Metazoa; phylum Mollusca; class Bivalvia; order Lucinida; family Lucinidae; genus Lucinisca; species Lucinisca nassula. The sequence goes on from OY757018.1 coordinate 67,588,657, forward strand.
ACACCCCCATGAGCGTGAAAATTTTTCCCATCGACTTATAATGGGGAAAACGACGTGTCCATTTTTATCAGCCATTTCTGATCCGATCTTCATCAAACTTACAGATAAGCAGGAGGGGCTTACAGTCTACGTCGAGTTCGAATTTGGGCTGCGCGGGACAAACAGCTTTGGAGTTACTTGCCCTTGAGAATAAATATAAGTGAAAAATTGTGTCTCCAGCTTTTCTCAGCCGTTTATGATCTGATCTTTTTGTAACTTTTCATAAACGAGGACAAGCATTAAAGCTCGGACGAGTTCGAATTGGGTTTGAATCTAACCAGCGGTTTTCCAGTTACATCCCCTTGAGGGTGAAACATTTTCCCATAGACTTAAAATGGGAAATGACGTGTCCACTTTTTCTCAGCCATTTCTGATCCGATCTTCATCAAACTTGCAGACAACCAGGAGGGGATTACAGTCTACGTCGAGTTCGAATTTGGGCTGCACGAGACAAACAGCTTTGGAGTTACCTGCCTTTGAGCATAAATAGAAGTGAAAAATTGTGTCACCAGCTTTTCTCAGCCGTTAATGACCTGATCATTTTGTAACTTTTCATAAACCACACGGGGTATTCGACTACCTGGAACGCAGACGGACACCAAAAACGCCGACGGAAAAAAACAACAACAAACATTTGTGCTGAGTTGAACAAATCGCATTTTACGGGCATACATCAAATAGATGCCCACAGATGTTGATAGCAATCTGTTTCGCAGTGTCTCGGAATACTTTCCACGAACTGTGGATGCAAATCCTTCTGTCAATGACGAATTATGACCTATTTTATTCGGCATAATATAGATGCTTGATGCAAGTCGACAGTTTTTTTAGTTTTACAGCAATAATTCGTATATAATTTCCAATGTTTCCTGAATAGCATAAAATACTAATGTATTGAGTACCTGCCATGCGTTATTAGAATTAGCAAAAGGCAGGCTTTTAGAATTATAGATGTGAATTTCTTGATGAGGGTGTTCTAATAAGGATACCAATGACGACCCGCACAGATACCACGCAATGCAGACGGCACAAAGTAATGGTTACCATTGACGTGGAAACCACAAGCGTGGAAAAATAAAAAAAGGAGTAAAATACATTCTGTTTTCGTTTAATTGGAAAGTTAATCTAGACACTGAGTCTTACCACAGTGTACCTCTACCAAAGAGGGTATTCTCGATGTAGAAGGCGATTCTTGTGAGTACACAAAACATACATTTTCAAGATCAAATTAGACAATAATACAAACTATATTTATATTTGCAGTTATGGCATTTTCTTTCTAGGGACTCAAGAAAGAGTTCGACTCGGCCGTAGTAAATGGGCCATCAGTGTTTGAGTCATCGAAGTTTCACTGTACATTAAATTTCAAAACAGATCGTTTTTTTTTTTTTTTTTTTTTTGGTTTTGGTTTTACGGCCCGTTCAAGATTATTTCACTCATGTCGAGCCGATCGTTAATTAGAGGTGGGCGAAAACCGGAGAAAAACGACCTGACCTTCCGTTGCAGAACTTGGCGTCTTACACGTGACCCGAGCCAGGCTCGAACTCAAAACATATCGTATTAGAACTGTACGAGTTTGTTTCATTATTTTGACAGATAAATATGATTATACATTATTGCAATGCCCATAGGGGCTTGAAGAAATATATGGGCTGCATGATGCGTCCACGCAGAGCTGAATCCGGTCCGCACACGAGTACTGGTAAACTGCTTAGTGGATCTAAGCCTGCCCAGGCAAAGCGGTGCTAGTCGGACCGTCCATGCTTATAAACCCTATTAGTTTCATTGGGCGACAGGGCTTGAGATGTCATTTCATCTCAATGTCGGGTAGAAGTCCCACAAAATTAGAAGCAACGTCTCCAAAATGACCTTTACAGTGTTGACGTGGACGTAAAACCTCAAATCAAACAAACATTATTGCAACGACGTTGATATGGCGTTGTTCCAGTGTGTGGTACGTGTTGGTAGGATCGGGTCCTACGAAATTACGAATCGGTCTTATTAGATAAACAATGTGAAATTTATAGAAAAATGTCGGGAAAGAATGACGCACCTGAACGAATGGCAATATAATTAACCCATATATGCCCTCTTCTGGGATATTAGCAAACAGTGCCGATCCAGATCAGACACGGCGTCTGATTTGGGTCTACATTGTTTGCTAAAATAAAATTCATTTTTGTAAAATTTTCCACAAATAAAAACAAACCTGACACCCTAATAATAGGAAGTGACAACTCCAAACTTACTAGGTGGAAGACTCCATGTCACATATGGATTAAAACATACGAAGAATAGTTTGTTTCCCTCACCCCACCCCCTTTAGCAGTAAAGAATGAATGCCCAAACAGTTGTCCAAAATTAAATATTGCCAGAATATTTGTTTGTTTGAATTGAGGTTTAACGTTCCCGTCAACACTATTTAGGTCATTTCGGAGATGCTGCTTCCAATGTTTTGGAACTTTTACCCGACATTGAGGTGAAATGGCAACTCAAGCCCTGACGCCCAATGAAACCAATTGGGTTTATAAGCATGGACGGTCCGACTCGCATCTTTTTGCCTGGGCATGCTTAGATCCTCGAAGCGGTTTACCAGTGCTCGTGTGCGGTCGGTTTCAGCTCTGCGTGGATGCATCTATCTCTTCAAACCCCGATAGGCGATTGCGTTTGAGTTTTACGTCCCCACCAACAACAAGATCATATGGAGACGGAACCTCTGTTTAAAGACTCGCCCGAAAGTCTGGTGAAGCCCGGAATCGATCCCACGACTACTGGTTTGCGAGGCGAGTAGATTATCCTCTGCCCACGGAGGCTTCTAATTGACATATATGGGATATAATACCGAAACGGAATGAATACAAAGTACCTGCATGTAAAGCATGGTGTTTTTACAGATGCCTATGCAAAGTATGCCGAAATGAGACCTCTCATTGGGAGCTGTCTATATCTCGCATTTTGATGATTTTAATTGAAGCATCTTTACGGAACCCGGGAAGGGACATGATTTGTTTTAATATGTTGTGCGAACAAGATATTAAGTTGTGCGAACAAGATATTATCTTGTGCGAACAAGATAATATGTTGTGCGCACAAGATATTATCTTGTGTAGACAACATAATTTATCTTGTGTGGACAACATAATTTATCTTGTGCGGACAACATATTATCTTGTGCGCACAAGATAATATCTTGTTCGCACAACATATTATCTTGTTTGCACAACATAGAGCTTGGGAAGTTGTGCGAACAAAATATTATCTTGTTTGCACAACTTATAAAATAATAAAAAAAAATCATGTCCCTTCCAGGGTTCCGTACATCTAACATAATAGCAACTTTTCGCAAAATTCAAAGATGAAAGTGGCAGAAACTCAGGGCGTAAGTGTAAATATTTGGTCAGCTGTCTGAGCGATTAAGCTGTGTAGTATGAGATCAATATTTGTCAAATATGACAATGCAGATCAAGTTGAGACGCCGCAAAATCGGTGATTTGTCTACGTACACCGTTTGCTTAAACGGCCAGTCTATTTGACAAAACTTACAACAAATAAAACAAAGGAGAAACCCGCCTGTCAAGTATTGTTATGTGGAAGATTCTGGTTGTCATATATGGGTACATGCATCATGAAAGGCGCCTGCGACCAGGTAAGAATCATATCAACATGTGTAGCTGTACAATCTGATTGCTTTCAGATGCATCTCGGTGCGGAAATGATTTAATATGACATGTGATGGAATGAATGCGCAATATGTCTAAATATTTCGAACAAACAGTGTCATGACTGTCTAGAGTTTGCTAAGAATGACAGAAATTAAGAAGTATCACGCATTTTGTGCAATAGCCTGCAGATGCACAACAGTTTTTGAACATGAACAGGTTGGAGCAACATCTATCTGTCAGCAGTTGAAACCTGCTTTCTCACGAACAGTTTTGACGGATTGCATTCACATTTCCTATACACGATCGTCTCGGATAAAATCCGCCACTTTTATTTGTGTAGCGGTTCTTCTTCTTCTTCTTACTACTACTACTACTACTACTACTACTACTACTACTGACAATCCGTTGCAGAACTTGGCGTCTCAAATGTGACCGGCGCGAGGTTAGAACCCACAGCAGTGAGAGACGATATGGTTAAGATAGACTATCTGAACGAAACCGCCAACAAATGCGGACCTTTAGAAGTTTAAATGCGCATATACATATATTTGCACCCGAACCACCACTGTCGATCAGACTTTTTAAGTTTCCTGCCTCTTCAGTTTCCTGTCCTTCACCAACATCCGAAGATAAAACTTGCTTGGGTCTAGAGATAGACTTCTAAATAGAATAACGGAATGAAACGTCAAACATTAGAATACTTGCATGAAACCTCGAACATTTATCAGCCGATTTGTGGTCTATCTGGAAAATCCTCTATGAATGATTTATCTGGAAAATCCTCTGTGAGTTGTAATTTCTCTTTTTATCTCCCGACCGAATAGGTCCGGGGGATATAGCGATCAGCCTGGCGTCCGTCAATCTGTCCGTCCGTCCGTCCGTAGACGCAACCTTGTGATGGCCATAACTCCTATACCCTTTGCGATTCATTGATGGTTCTTGGCACAATTGTTCACAAGGCTGAGACGGCGTGTCATGCGCAAGAACCAGAACTCTGGATGCCATATTTTTTAGTTATCTCCCTTTTTAATAAAATAGAACGATTACTTTGTGGTGGCCATAACTCCAATATCCTTTGAGATATATTGATGACACCTGGCACAGCTGTTCACAAGGCTGAGACAGCGTGTCATGCACAAGAACCACAACTCTGGTTGCCATGGTTTTTTAGTTATCTCCCCTTCCAATAAAATAGAGTGAATACCTTGTGATGGCCATAACTCCAATACCCTTTAAGATATATTAATGATACCTGGCACAGTTGTTCACAAGGCCGAGGCGGTGTGTCATGCATAAGAACCACAACTCTGGGTGCCATGGTTTTTGAGTTACCTCCCCTTCCAATAATATAGAATCACTACCTTGTGATGGCCACATATTGATGGTACTTGGTACAGTTAAAAATGAGTTTAAGCAAGTGTGTCACGTGCCAGAACCACAACTCTGGGTGCCCTGGTTTTTTAATAATCTCCACTGACAATATAACCTTGTGATGGCCACTTGTATGCAAGGTTGAGACGGCGCTTCATGCCTAAGAACCACAACTCTGGGTGCTATGATATTTGAATTATCTCCCCTTCCAATATAACAGTCTGATTACCTTGTGATCACCGTACCTCAAATACCATTTGACATATATTGGTGGTACTTGATGCAGATGTACATGAGGTTAAGCAAGTGTGTCATGCTCACGAATTACAACTCTGGGTGCTCTGGCTTTTGAGTATTCTCCCCTGCCAATATAACCTTGTGATGACCATAAGTCCAACCCCCTTTGAGATATATTCAAGGAACTTGGCGCAATTGTATACAAGGTACAGAAGGGGTGTCATGTGCAAGAAACACAACTGTTGGTGCTGTGGTATTTGAGTTACCTACCTTTCCAATATAACAGAATTATCAGCTTCTGATCATCATATCTCAAATACCCTTTTAGATATATTGATGGTACTTTGTACAGAAATACATGTGCTTAAGCAGGCAAGTCATGCGCAAGAACCACAATTCTGAGTGCCCTGGTGTTTTTAGTTATCTCACCTGACAGTATAATCTTGTGACTGCCATAACTGCAGTAACTTTTGTGATATAATGCTGGTTTAATTCTGGTGCACTTTTTATTGGTGAACAATCTTCTGAAGGCCATATTGGCTTTTGGTCGGGGGGATTTGCCATCTCTTCGATGGCTATTTTTTATTATTTTATTCAATAAAATGTGGAACTATTATAGTAAAAAAATATTAGAACCAAGTAAAGGCTCTCTGAGTGTTCCTCTTCATCAGTTATCTTCTGAAGACACTTATGTAAGAATAGGAAACATGAACTATCCAAACATTTCCTGAAATGGAAGTCGTTGAAATTCATAGTCTCTATACCAGACCTATGCAGAGAGAGAGAGAGAGAGAGAGAGAGAGAGAGAGAGAGAGAGAGAGAGAGAGAGAGAGAGAGAGAGAGAGAGAGTAAACATTTACTCGTCTTACGCTATTTTCACCATCGTTGTTTATATACGGCATGGGAAATATTCAACACTGTTCATAACCGTGCTTTTTGGACCTCAAAATTAAGGAGGTACGGAAGTAGGCATTGATTAAGCCATTAATTGTAAATCCGTCATTGGTATCCATCGTCTGCGTTTCATGGTAACATCACAGAAATCCGTCTGTCGTAAATATTATCTTCTTTCAGCATGGTGCACTCAAGTCCATGCTTATTGCTGCCCGAGCAACGTATGGCACAAGTATATCCTTTCCACTACCATAGCGTATTTTTGCGTAATTGCTGCCAAAAACTTTTTGAACGACCCTCACTCTTTTCCATATTCAACCATACTTTTGATAAGGGTGTTTTTGAATAGGGTATTCCAACAACTGTTTGCAACATGCATATCAATCCTCTAAGAGATACTGGAACAGGACCAGAGGCTTCCAAACCTGGCAAAAAGTCGAAAAAATTAGCCTCTGAAATTGCCATTCTGCCCCATGTTCTTTGAGACGGCGTGCTGTCTGTACGAAACAAGTGCGGCCAAAACAAAGACATGTCGAGAATAGGTACAAAAGAGTGAAACGTACATAAGGTAAAATGATAGAAAACGAGAGGAAAATTAGGTTGAGAAAAACGCAAAAAAAAAAAAAAAAAAAAAAAAAAAAGAAGTCCGTGAGCATGTTTTAGCATAGCGTGACCCCTGCGCCATGACCTATGACGTCATCAGAAAGTTTGTTTTCACATACCGAACAGTACATTTTGTCTTCTATTGAAAACGGGCTAGACAAGACTAAATGAACCAAAAGATCGGGTTCTAGGGCGAAATGTTCTCCCCTACCCCCATTTTAGTCATGGTTTCAAAAATGCCCGGCAGTCCTAAGGATATGGTGAAAAAGTAAAAATCCCTGTAAATTGCCCCGATTTCCTCATATTTCAACAAAATATGTCGAAAAATAAAGATTTCAAGTTTAAAACGGCTAGTTCCGCTGTTCTAAATAACTTCACCATATCCTTTCCACTACCATAGCGTATTTTTGCGTAATTGCTGCCAAAAACTTTTTGAACGACCCTCACTCTTTTCCATATTCAACCATACTTTTGATAAGGGTGTTTTTGAATAGGGTATTCCAACAACTGTTTGCAACATGCATATCAATCCTCTAAGAGATACTGGAACAGGACCAGAGGCTTCCAAACCTGGCAAAAAGTCGAAAAAATTAGCCTCTGAAATTGCCATTCTGCCCCATGTTCTTTGAGACGGCGTGCTGTCTGTACGAAACAAGTGCGGCCAAAACAAAGACATGTCGAGAATAGGTACAAAAGAGTGAAACGTACATAAGGTAAAATGATAGAAAACGAGAGGAAAATTAGGTTGAGAAAAACGCAAAAAAAAAAAAAAAAAAAAAAAAAAGAAGTCCGTGAGCATGTTTTAGCATAGCGTGACCCCTGCGCCATGACCTATGACGTCATCAGAAAGTTTGTTTTCACATACCGAACAGTACATTTTGTCTTCTATTGAAAACGGGCTAGACAAGACTAAATGAACCAAAAGATCGGGTTCTAGGGCGAAATGTTCTCCCCTACCCCCATTTTAGTCATGGTTTCAAAAATGCCCGGCAGTCCTAAGGATATGGTGAAAAAGTAAAAATCCCTGTAAATTGCCCCGATTTCCTCATATTTCAACAAAATATGTCGAAAAATAAAGATTTCAAGTTTAAAACGGCTAGTTCCGCTGTTCTAAATAACTTCACCATATCCTTTCCACTACCATAGCGTATTTTTGCGTAATTGCTGCCAAAAACTTTTTGAACGACCCTCACTCTTTTCCATATTCAACCATACTTTTGATAAGGGTGTTTTTGAATAGGGTATTCCAACAACTGTTTGCAACATGCATATCAATCCTCTAAGAGATACTGGAACAGGACCAGAGGCTTCCAAACCTGGCAAAAAGTCGAAAAAATTAGCCTCTGAAATTGCCATTCTGCCCCATGTTCTTTGAGACGGCGTGCTGTCTGTACGAAACAAGTGCGGCCAAAACAAAGACATGTCGAGAATAGGTACAAAAGAGTGAAACGTACATAAGGTAAAATGATAGAAAACGAGAGGAAAATTAGGTTGAGAAAAACGCAAAAAAAAAAAAAAAAAAAAAAAAAAAGAAGTCCGTGAGCATGTTTTAGCATAGCGTGACCCCTGCGCCATGACCTATGACGTCATCAGAAAGTTTGTTTTCACATACCGAACAGTACATTTTGTCTTCTATTGAAAACGGGCTAGACAAGACTAAATGAACCAAAAGATCGGGTTCTAGGGCGAAATGTTCTCCCCTACCCCCATTTTAGTCATGGTTTCAAAAATGCCCGGCAGTCCTAAGGATATGGTGAAAAAGTAAAAATCCCTGTAAATTGCCCCGATTTCCTCATATTTCAACAAAATATGTCGAAAAATAAAGATTTCAAGTTTAAAACGGCTAGTTCCGCTGTTCTAAATAACTTCACCATATCCTTTCCACTACCATAGCGTATTTTTGCGTAATTGCTGCCAAAAACTTTTTGAACGACCCTCACTCTTTTCCATATTCAACCATACTTTTGATAAGGGTGTTTTTGAATAGGGTATTCCAACAACTGTTTGCAACATGCATATCAATCCTCTAAGAGATACTGGAACAGGACCAGAGGCTTCCAAACCTGGCAAAAAGTCGAAAAAATTAGCCTCTGAAATTGCCATTCTGCCCCATGTTCTTTGAGACGGCGTGCTGTCTGTACGAAACAAGTGCGGCCAAAACAAAGACATGTCGAGAATAGGTACAAAAGAGTGAAACGTACATAAGGTAAAATGATAGAAAACGAGAGGAAAATTAGGTTGAGAAAAACGCAAAAAAAAAAAAAAAAAAAAAAAAAAAAGAAGTCCGTGAGCATGTTTTAGCATAGCGTGACCCCTGCGCCATGACCTATGACGTCATCAGAAAGTTTGTTTTCACATACCGAACAGTACATTTTGTCTTCTATTGAAAACGGGCTAGACAAGACTAAATGAACCAAAAGATCGGGTTCTAGGGCGAAATGTTCTCCCCTACCCCCATTTTAGTCATGGTTTCAAAAATGCCCGGCAGTCCTAAGGATATGGTGAAAAAGTAAAAATCCCTGTAAATTGCCCCGATTTCCTCATATTTCAACAAAATATGTCGAAAAATAAAGATTTCAAGTTTAAAACGGCTAGTTCCGCTGTTCTAAATAACTTCACCATATCCTTTCCACTACCATAGCGTATTTTTGCGTAATTGCTGCCAAAAACTTTTTGAACGACCCTCACTCTTTTCCATATTCAACCATACTTTTGATAAGGGTGTTTTTGAATAGGGTATTCCAACAACTGTTTGCAACATGCATATCAATCCTCTAAGAGATACTGGAACAGGACCAGAGGCTTCCAAACCTGGCAAAAAGTCGAAAAAATTAGCCTCTGAAATTGCCATTCTGCCCCATGTTCTTTGAGACGGCGTGCTGTCTGTACGAAACAAGTGCGGCCAAAACAAAGACATGTCGAGAATAGGTACAAAAGAGTGAAACGTACATAAGGTAAAATGATAGAAAACGAGAGGAAAATTAGGTTGAGAAAAACGCAAAAAAAAAAAAAAAAAAAAAAAAAAGAAGTCCGTGAGCATGTTTTAGCATAGCGTGACCCCTGCGCCATGACCTATGACGTCATCAGAAAGTTTGTTTTCACATACCGAACAGTACATTTTGTCTTCTATTGAAAACGGGCTAGACAAGACTAAATGAACCAAAAGATCGGGTTCTAGGGCGAAATGTTCTCCCCTACCCCCATTTTAGTCATGGTTTCAAAAATGCCCGGCAGTCCTAAGGATATGGTGAAAAAGTAAAAATCCCTGTAAATTGCCCCGATTTCCTCATATTTCAACAAAATATGTCGAAAAATAAAGATTTCAAGTTTAAAACGGCTAGTTCCGCTGTTCTAAATAACTTCACCATATCCTTTCCACTACCATAGCGTATTTTTGCGTAATTGCTGCCAAAAACTTTTTGAACGACCCTCACTCTTTTCCATATTCAACCATACTTTTGATAAGGGTGTTTTTGAATAGGGTATTCCAACAACTGTTTGCAACATGCATATCAATCCTCTAAGAGATACTGGAACAGGACCAGAGGCTTCCAAACCTGGCAAAAAGTCGAAAAAATTAGCCTCTGAAATTGCCATTCTGCCCCATGTTCTTTGAGACGGCGTGCTGTCTGTACGAAACAAGTGCGGCCAAAACAAAGACATGTCGAGAATAGGTACAAAAGAGTGAAACGTACATAAGGTAAAATGATAGAAAACGAGAGGAAAATTAGGTTGAGAAAAACGCAAAAAAAAAAAAAAAAAAAAAAAAAAAGAAGTCCGTGAGCATGTTTTAGCATAGCGTGACCCCTGCGCCATGACCTATGACGTCATCAGAAAGTTTGTTTTCACATACCGAACAGTACATTTTGTCTTCTATTGAAAACGGGCTAGACAAGACTAAATGAACCAAAAGATCGGGTTCTAGGGCGAAATGTTCTCCCCTACCCCCATTTTAGTCATGGTTTCAAAAATGCCCGGCAGTCCTAAGGATATGGTGAAAAAGTAAAAATCCCTGTAAATTGCCCCGATTTCCTCATATTTCAACAAAATATGTCGAAAAATAAAGATTTCAAGTTTAAAACGGCTAGTTCCGCTGTTCTAAATAACTTCACCATATCCTTTCCACTACCATAGCGTATTTTTGCGTAATTGCTGCCAAAAACTTTTTGAACGACCCTCACTCTTTTCCATATTCAACCATACTTTTGATAAGGGTGTTTTTGAATAGGGTATTCCAACAACTGTTTGCAACATGCATATCAATCCTCTAAGAGATACTGGAACAGGACCAGAGGCTTCCAAACCTGGCAAAAAGTCGAAAAAATTAGCCTCTGAAATTGCCATTCTGCCCCATGTTCTTTGAGACGGCGTGCTGTCTGTACGAAACAAGTGCGGCCAAAACAAAGACATGTCGAGAATAGGTACAAAAGAGTGAAACGTACATAAGGTAAAATGATAGAAAACGAGAGGAAAATTAGGTTGAGAAAAACGCAAAAAAAAAAAAAAAAAAAAAAAAAAAAGAAGTCCGTGAGCATGTTTTAGCATAGCGTGACCCCTGCGCCATGACCTATGACGTCATCAGAAAGTTTGTTTTCACATACCGAACAGTACATTTTGTCTTCTATTGAAAACGGGCTAGACAAGACTAAATGAACCAAAAGATCGGGTTCTAGGGCGAAATGTTCTCCCCTACCCCCATTTTAGTCATGGTTTCAAAAATGCCCGGCAGTCCTAAGGATATGGTGAAAAAGTAAAAATCCCTGTAAATTGCCCCGATTTCCTCATATTTCAACAAAATATGTCGAAAAATAAAGATTTCAAGTTTAAAACGGCTAGTTCCGCTGTTCTAAATAACTTCACCATATCCTTTCCACTACCATAGCGTATTTTTGCGTAATTGCTGCCAAAAACTTTTTGAACGACCCTCACTCTTTTCCATATTCAACCATACTTTTGATAAGGGTGTTTTTGAATAGGGTATTCCAACAACTGTTTGCAACATGCATATCAATCCTCTAAGAGATACTGGAACAGGACCAGAGGCTTCCAAACCTGGCAAAAAGTCGAAAAAATTAGCCTCTGAAATTGCCATTCTGCCCCATGTTCTTTGAGACGGCGTGCTGTCTGTACGAAACAAGTGCGGCCAAAACAAAGACATGTCGAGAATAGGTACAAAAGAGTGAAACGTACATAAGGTAAAATGATAGAAAACGAGAGGAAAATTAGGTTGAGAAAAACGCAAAAAAAAAAAAAAAAAAAAAAAAAAAAGAAGTCCGTGAGCATGTTTTAGCATAGCGTGACCCCTGCGCCATGACCTATGACGTCATCAGAAAGTTTGTTTTCACATACCGAACAGTACATTTTGTCTTCTATTGAAAACGGGCTAGACAAGACTAAATGAACCAAAAGATCGGGTTCTAGGGCGAAATGTTCTCCCCTACCCCCATTTTAGTCATGGTTTCAAAAATGCCCGGCAGTCCTAAGGATATGGTGAAAAAGTAAAAATCCCTGTAAATTGCCCCGATTTCCTCATATTTCAACAAAATATGTCGAAAAATAAAGATTTCAAGTTTAAAACGGCTAGTTCCGCTGTTCTAAATAACTTCACCATATCCTTTCCACTACCATAGCGTATTTTTGCGTAATTGCTGCCAAAAACTTTTTGAACGACCCTCACTCTTTTCCATATTCAACCATACTTTTGATAAGGGTGTTTTTGAATAGGGTATTCCAACAACTGTTTGCAACATGCATATCAATCCTCTAAGAGATACTGGAACAGGACCAGAGGCTTCCAAACCTGGCAAAAAGTCGAAAAAATTAGCCTCTGAAATTGCCATTCTGCCCCATGTTCTTTGAGACGGCGTGCTGTCTGTACGAAACAAGTGCGGCCAAAACAAAGACATGTCGAGAATAGGTACAAAAGAGTGAAACGTACATAAGGTAAAATGATAGAAAACGAGAGGAAAATTAGGTTGAGAAAAACGCAAAAAAAAAAAAAAAAAAAAAAAAAAAAGAAGTCCGTGAGCATGTTTTAGCATAGCGTGACCCCTGCGCCATGACCTATGACGTCATCAGAAAGTTTGTTTTCACATACCGAACAGTACATTTTGTCTTCTATTGAAAACGGGCTAGACAAGACTAAATGAACCAAAAGATCGGGTTCTAGGGCGAAATGTTCTCCCCTACCCCCATTTTAGTCATGGTTTCAAAAATGCCCGGCAGTCCTAAGGATATGGTGAAAAAGTAAAAATCCCTGTAAATTGCCCCGATTTCCTCATATTTCAACAAAATATGTCGAAAAATAAAGATTTCAAGTTTAAAACGGCTAGTTCCGCTGTTCTAAATAACTTCACCATATCCTTTCCACTACCATAGCGTATTTTTGCGTAATTGCTGCCAAAAACTTTTTGAACGACCCTCACTCTTTTCCATATTCAACCATACTTTTGATAAGGGTGTTTTTGAATAGGGTATTCCAACAACTGTTTGCAACATGCATATCAATCCTCTAAGAGATACTGGAACAGGACCAGAGGCTTCCAAACCTGGCAAAAAGTCGAAAAAATTAGCCTCTGAAATTGCCATTCTGCCCCATGTTCTTTGAGACGGCGTGCTGTCTGTACGAAACAAGTGCGGCCAAAACAAAGACATGTCGAGAATAGGTACAAAAGAGTGAAACGTACATAAGGTAAAATGATAGAAAACGAGAGGAAAATTAGGTTGAGAAAAACGCAAAAAAAAAAAAAAAAAAAAAAAAAAAAAGAAGTCCGTGAGCATGTTTTAGCATAGCGTGACCCCTGCGCCATGACCTATGACGTCATCAGAAAGTTTGTTTTCACATACCGAACAGTACATTTTGTCTTCTATTGAAAACGGGCTAGACAAGACTAAATGAACCAAAAGATCGGGTTCTAGGGCGAAATGTTCTCCCCTACCCCCATTTTAGTCATGGTTTCAAAAATGCCCGGCAGTCCTAAGGATATGGTGAAAAAGTAAAAATCCCTGTAAATTGCCCCGATTTCCTCATATTTCAACAAAATATGTCGAAAAATAAAGATTTCAAGTTTAAAACGGCTAGTTCCGCTGTTCTAAATAACTTCACCATATCCTTTCCACTACCATAGCGTATTTTTGCGTAATTGCTGCCAAAAACTTTTTGAACGACCCTCACTCTTTTCCATATTCAACCATACTTTTGATAAGGGTGTTTTTGAATAGGGTATTCCAACAACTGTTTGCAACATGCATATCAATCCTCTAAGAGATACTGGAACAGGACCAGAGGCTTCCAAACCTGGCAAAAAGTCGAAAAAATTAGCCTCTGAAATTGCCATTCTGCCCCATGTTCTTTGAGACGGCGTGCTGTCTGTACGAAACAAGTGCGGCCAAAACAAAGACATGTCGAGAATAGGTACAAAAGAGTGAAACGTACATAAGGTAAAATGATAGAAAACGAGAGGAAAATTAGGTTGAGAAAAACGCAAAAAAAAAAAAAAAAAAAAAAAAAAAGAAGTCCGTGAGCATGTTTTAGCATAGCGTGACCCCTGCGCCATGACCTATGACGTCATCAGAAAGTTTGTTTTCACATACCGAACAGTACATTTTGTCTTCTATTGAAAACGGGCTAGACAAGACTAAATGAACCAAAAGATCGGGTTCTAGGGCGAAATGTTCTCCCCTACCCCCATTTTAGTCATGGTTTCAAAAATGCCCGGCAGTCCTAAGGATATGGTGAAAAAGTAAAAATCCCTGTAAATTGCCCCGATTTCCTCATATTTCAACAAAATATGTCGAAAAATAAAGATTTCAAGTTTAAAACGGCTAGTTCCGCTGTTCTAAATAACTTCACCATATCCTTTCCACTACCATAGCGTATTTTTGCGTAATTGCTGCCAAAAACTTTTTGAACGACCCTCACTCTTTTCCATATTCAACCATACTTTTGATAAGGGTGTTTTTGAATAGGGTATTCCAACAACTGTTTGCAACATGCATATCAATCCTCTAAGAGATACTGGAACAGGACCAGAGGCTTCCAAACCTGGCAAAAAGTCGAAAAAATTAGCCTCTGAAATTGCCATTCTGCCCCATGTTCTTTGAGACGGCGTGCTGTCTGTACGAAACAAGTGCGGCCAAAACAAAGACATGTCGAGAATAGGTACAAAAGAGTGAAACGTACATAAGGTAAAATGATAGAAAACGAGAGGAAAATTAGGTTGAGAAAAACGCAAAAAAAAAAAAAAAAAAAAAAAAAAAGAAGTCCGTGAGCATGTTTTAGCATAGCGTGACCCCTGCGCCATGACCTATGACGTCATCAGAAAGTTTGTTTTCACATACCGAACAGTACATTTTGTCTTCTATTGAAAACGGGCTAGACAAGACTAAATGAACCAAAAGATCGGGTTCTAGGGCGAAATGTTCTCCCCTACCCCCATTTTAGTCATGGTTTCAAAAATGCCCGGCAGTCCTAAGGATATGGTGAAAAAGTAAAAATCCCTGTAAATTGCCCCGATTTCCTCATATTTCAACAAAATATGTCGAAAAATAAAGATTTCAAGTTTAAAACGGCTAGTTCCGCTGTTCTAAATAACTTCACCATATCCTTTCCACTACCATAGCGTATTTTTGCGTAATTGCTGCCAAAAACTTTTTGAACGACCCTCACTCTTTTCCATATTCAACCATACTTTTGATAAGGGTGTTTTTGAATAGGGTATTCCAACAACTGTTTGCAACATGCATATCAATCCTCTAAGAGATACTGGAACAGGACCAGAGGCTTCCAAACCTGGCAAAAAGTCGAAAAAATTAGCCTCTGAAATTGCCATTCTGCCCCATGTTCTTTGAGACGGCGTGCTGTCTGTACGAAACAAGTGCGGCCAAAACAAAGACATGTCGAGAATAGGTACAAAAGAGTGAAACGTACATAAGGTAAAATGATAGAAAACGAGAGGAAAATTAGGTTGAGAAAAACGCAAAAAAAAAAAAAAAAAAAAAAAAAAAGAAGTCCGTGAGCATGTTTTAGCATAGCGTGACCCCTGCGCCATGACCTATGACGTCATCAGAAAGTTTGTTTTCACATACCGAACAGTACATTTTGTCTTCTATTGAAAACGGGCTAGACAAGACTAAATGAACCAAAAGATCGGGTTCTAGGGCGAAATGTTCTCCCCTACCCCCATTTTAGTCATGGTTTCAAAAATGCCCGGCAGTCCTAAGGATATGGTGAAAAAGTAAAAATCCCTGTAAATTGCCCCGATTTCCTCATATTTCAACAAAATATGTCGAAAAATAAAGATTTCAAGTTTAAAACGGCTAGTTCCGCTGTTCTAAATAACTTCACCATATCCTTTCCACTACCATAGCGTATTTTTGCGTAATTGCTGCCAAAAACTTTTTGAACGACCCTCACTCTTTTCCATATTCAACCATACTTTTGATAAGGGTGTTTTTGAATAGGGTATTCCAACAACTGTTTGCAACATGCATATCAATCCTCTAAGAGATACTGGAACAGGACCAGAGGCTTCCAAACCTGGCAAAAAGTCGAAAAAATTAGCCTCTGAAATTGCCATTCTGCCCCATGTTCTTTGAGACGGCGTGCTGTCTGTACGAAACAAGTGCGGCCAAAACAAAGACATGTCGAGAATAGGTACAAAAGAGTGAAACGTACATAAGGTAAAATGATAGAAAACGAGAGGAAAATTAGGTTGAGAAAAACGCAAAAAAAAAAAAAAAAAAAAAAAAAAAAGAAGTCCGTGAGCATGTTTTAGCATAGCGTGACCCCTGCGCCATGACCTATGACGTCATCAGAAAGTTTGTTTTCACATACCGAACAGTACATTTTGTCTTCTATTGAAAACGGGCTAGACAAGACTAAATGAACCAAAAGATCGGGTTCTAGGGCGAAATGTTCTCCCCTACCCCCATTTTAGTCATGGTTTCAAAAATGCCCGGCAGTCCTAAGGATATGGTGAAAAAGTAAAAATCCCTGTAAATTGCCCCGATTTCCTCATATTTCAACAAAATATGTCGAAAAATAAAGATTTCAAGTTTAAAACGGCTAGTTCCGCTGTTCTAAATAACTTCACCATATCCTTTCCACTACCATAGCGTATTTTTGCGTAATTGCTGCCAAAAACTTTTTGAACGACCCTCACTCTTTTCCATATTCAACCATACTTTTGATAAGGGTGTTTTTGAATAGGGTATTCCAACAACTGTTTGCAACATGCATATCAATCCTCTAAGAGATACTGGAACAGGACCAGAGGCTTCCAAACCTGGCAAAAAGTCGAAAAAATTAGCCTCTGAAATTGCCATTCTGCCCCATGTTCTTTGAGACGGCGTGCTGTCTGTACGAAACAAGTGCGGCCAAAACAAAGACATGTCGAGAATAGGTACAAAAGAGTGAAACGTACATAAGGTAAAATGATAGAAAACGAGAGGAAAATTAGGTTGAGAAAAACGCAAAAAAAAAAAAAAAAAAAAAAAAAAAAAGAAGTCCGTGAGCATGTTTTAGCATAGCGTGACCCCTGCGCCATGACCTATGACGTCATCAGAAAGTTTGTTTTCACATACCGAACAGTACATTTTGTCTTCTATTGAAAACGGGCTAGACAAGACTAAATGAACCAAAAGATCGGGTTCTAGGGCGAAATGTTCTCCCCTACCCCCATTTTAGTCATGGTTTCAAAAATGCCCGGCAGTCCTAAGGATATGGTGAAAAAGTAAAAATCCCTGTAAATTGCCCCGATTTCCTCATATTTCAACAAAATATGTCGAAAAATAAAGATTTCAAGTTTAAAACGGCTAGTTCCGCTGTTCTAAATAACTTCACCATATCCTTTCCACTACCATAGCGTATTTTTGCGTAATTGCTGCCAAAAACTTTTTGAACGACCCTCACTCTTTTCCATATTCAACCATACTTTTGATAAGGGTGTTTTTGAATAGGGTATTCCAACAACTGTTTGCAACATGCATATCAATCCTCTAAGAGATACTGGAACAGGACCAGAGGCTTCCAAACCTGGCAAAAAGTCGAAAAAATTAGCCTCTGAAATTGCCATTCTGCCCCATGTTCTTTGAGACGGCGTGCTGTCTGTACGAAACAAGTGCGGCCAAAACAAAGACATGTCGAGAATAGGTACAAAAGAGTGAAACGTACATAAGGTAAAATGATAGAAAACGAGAGGAAAATTAGGTTGAGAAAAACGCAAAAAAAAAAAAAAAAAAAAAAAAAAAAGAAGTCCGTGAGCATGTTTTAGCATAGCGTGACCCCTGCGCCATGACCTATGACGTCATCAGAAAGTTTGTTTTCACATACCGAACAGTACATTTTGTCTTCTATTGAAAACGGGCTAGACAAGACTAAATGAACCAAAAGATCGGGTTCTAGGGCGAAATGTTCTCCCCTACCCCCATTTTAGTCATGGTTTCAAAAATGCCCGGCAGTCCTAAGGATATGGTGAAAAAGTAAAAATCCCTGTAAATTGCCCCGATTTCCTCATATTTCAACAAAATATGTCGAAAAATAAAGATTTCAAGTTTAAAACGGCTAGTTCCGCTGTTCTAAATAACTTCACCATATCCTTTCCACTACCATAGCGTATTTTTGCGTAATTGCTGCCAAAAACTTTTTGAACGACCCTCACTCTTTTCCATATTCAACCATACTTTTGATAAGGGTGTTTTTGAATAGGGTATTCCAACAACTGTTTGCAACATGCATATCAATCCTCTAAGAGATACTGGAACAGGACCAGAGGCTTCCAAACCTGGCAAAAAGTCGAAAAAATTAGCCTCTGAAATTGCCATTCTGCCCCATGTTCTTTGAGACGGCGTGCTGTCTGTACGAAACAAGTGCGGCCAAAACAAAGACATGTCGAGAATAGGTACAAAAGAGTGAAACGTACATAAGGTAAAATGATAGAAAACGAGAGGAAAATTAGGTTGAGAAAAACGCAAAAAAAAAAAAAAAAAAAAAAAAAAAGAAGTCCGTGAGCATGTTTTAGCATAGCGTGACCCCTGCGCCATGACCTATGACGTCATCAGAAAGTTTGTTTTCACATACCGAACAGTACATTTTGTCTTCTATTGAAAACGGGCTAGACAAGACTAAATGAACCAAAAGATCGGGTTCTAGGGCGAAATGTTCTCCCCTACCCCCATTTTAGTCATGGTTTCAAAAATGCCCGGCAGTCCTAAGGATATAGGAGTTTATTTTTGAACCAGGACTATTTCTCTTTCAAGTTACAATGACATCTTTGGATAAATCGGTTTCATTTCTGGTACTTACACTAATTCTTTTAGAAATTGTGCACTTTTTGCATTTTAGTTGTCTGTAAGACGCTTTCATGTAATCTATCGAAGCTAAAAGCACCATTACGAAACAGCTGTGACAGTTCCAGAAGAATACAGCAAAAAATCAAAACTGGTTTTTTATAATAGGGTCGCAAAAAACATGATTTTATCGACTCACCCTCTTTCAAATCCAAGGTAAACAGTCGGCGTTTTTGGTATCCGTCTGCGTTCCAAGTAGTCGAATACCCCGTGTGTAAACGAGGACAAGCATAAAATCTCGGACAAGTTCGAATTTGGTTTGAGTCTGACCAGCGGTTTTCCAGTTACATCCCCTTGAGCGTGAAAAATTTTCCCATTGACTTATAATGGGGAAACCAAGTCGACACTTTTTCTCAGCCATTTCTGAACCAATCTTCATCAAACTTGCAGATAACCAGGAGAGGCTTACCGTCTACATCGAGTTTGAATTTGGGTTGCACGGGACAAACAGCTTTGGAGTTACCTGCCCTTGAGCGTAAATATAAGTGAAAAATGGTGTCTCCTGCTTTTCTCAGCCATTTATGATCTGATAGTTTTGTAACTTTTCATAAACGAGGACAAGCATGAAATCTCGGACGAGTCCGAATTTGGTTTGAATCTGACCAGCGGTTTTCCAGTTACATCCCATTGAGCGTGAAAAATTTTCCCATAGACTTTTAATGGGGAAAACGACGTCTCCACTTTTTCTCAGCCATTTCTGATCCGATCTTCATCGAACTTGCAGATAAGCAGAAAGGGCTTACAGTCTACGTCGAGTTCGAATTTGGGCTGGACGGGACAAACAGCTTTTGAGTTACCTGCGATTGAGCATAAATATAAGTGAAAAATGGTGTCCCCAGCTTTTCTCAGCCGTTTATGATCTGATTTTTTGTAACTCTCATAAACGAGGACAAGCATAAAATCTCGGATGAGTTCGAATTTGATTTGAATCTGACCAGTGGTTTTCCAGTTACATCCCATTGAGCGTGACAAATTTTCCCATAGACTTATAATGGGGAAAACGACGTGTCCACTTTTTCTCAGCCATTTCTGATCCGGTCTTCATCAAACTTGCAGATAAACATGAGGGCTTACAGTCTACGTCGAGTTCGAATTTGGGCTGCACGGGACAAACAGCTTTGGCGTTACCTGCCCTTGAGCATAAATATACAGTAAAACCTGTCTTAATGGCCACCTCTATTAAGCAAGCAACCTGTCTTAAGCAAGCAGGCATCCAGTTCCCAAACAAAGGTAAAAATGTTACATTTCACTTTTATTAAGCAAGCACCTGGCTTTAGCAAGCACACTTTGGTTATCCCTTAGGTGCTTGCTTAATACAATGCAACAGGATGCCCTTTGGGGTAGCATTCCACTAAATACTGGGAGGTGCCGGGTTTTATCACTTTTGGACAGAGCTTTTGGTTGCGTTCTAAATACCAGACTTGCTTCCATTGGATATATATCCCATGTTTTATTTCAATGTGAGAAAATGATAGGTATAAGGGACTAAAATGATGGCTGTTTTATAAATATATCTACAAGCTCAAAGGAATTTTTGCTGATTTTATATGGTCACCCCTCTTTTAAAAATGTTGGTTTTATTTACTCCGTTCTAGCAGGTAAACAAACATGGTTGATTGTAACTTGAAAATGAGCCGATCAACATGTGGATTTTTTCTCATTAACTTGCTGGGCTAGGATGGCTTTATAGACAAGTAAGGTTTGAAAAGTTTTGTATGTGTAGTTTTTGTGGGAGCAGGTAAAAGGTTACTATTGTCGCCTATGGAAAACATTTAGTGGAAAGCTCCCTATAGCAAAAGTAGACCACTATCCTGTTTTCAGTCATTACATACTATTTCCACAAATTTGTAGGTTCTGTTCAATTCTGTTTCATAAAATATATCTTCATGGCATGTGTTTTGCCATAGATACTGTAAAAAATGTGATGGTAGTGCTAATTTAGGTCTAATTGGGTGTACAAATTTTGATGAATTTGTGCCTCTGACCTATGTACTTGGGAGAGGGGTGTACTTTGAAGCAATGTAAATCAGTTTTTATTGATGTGTTTGGAAAGGAGACTTGCAGTTATTGTATTTGCACAAACACAAAAAAGAATCTGCTCCATCTGGAATATAAGTGTAAGGTTTCATGGCTCTAGGACTATGTCTCAAACCAAAGCAAAACTTCAAAATTGTCTCTCCGAACAGCTCCCTGCAATATCCGGATAAGTTTTCTCATCCGTTATAAGTTCTATTTTATTTTATTCATGAAAAAGGATGTGGACATATATATTCAGCTATTCCTCATGGTTTTTAGGCATTTATAAACATTTTCTTGGCATTTTTGTCCTCAAAATATCCTCAAAATGCCATTTTTACTTGAAATGTGGGGTGTATGTGTGAAAATAGCCATAAAAATGAATATTGGTGCTATTTAGGCATTATTCTGTGCATTTTAGGATTGAATTGTTCCAAAGACATTGGAGAAGAACCACTGATGCAAGCGGGTGTCTGGGTTCCATTCGAGAAAGAGATAAACTTTTGCACTTTTCAAAAACTATGGTTTTGTTCGGCTTTCATTGTTTAATCTGAAAGCGATAACTTTTTCGCAAACTTGAAAGATTCTCTGTGACTGAACTTTTATTATGCATGACTAAATTATTACATATAACCTATATTTCTATTTGGCTATTCATTTGATGTAACAGAAAGAAAATAAGGGTTTGGTATAGGTAGAATTCCACTAAATACTGGGAGGTGCCGGGTTTTATCACTTTGGGACAGAGCTTTTAGTTGCGTTTTAAATACCAGACTTGCTTCCATTGGATATATATCCCATGTTTTATTTCAATGTGAGAAAATGATAGGTATAAGGGACTAAAATGATGCATGTTTTATAAATATATCTGCAAGCTCAAAGAAATTTTCGCTGATTTTATATGGTCACCCCTCCTTTAAAAATGTTGGTTTAGTTCTAGCAGGTAAACAAACATGGTTGATTGTAACTTGAAAACGAGCCGATCATCATGTGGATTTTTTTCTCATTAACTTGTTATGCTAGGATGGCTCTCTAAACAAGTAAGGTTTGAAAAGTTTTGTAATTGTAGTTTTTGTGGGAGCAGGTAAAAGGTTACTATTGTCGCCTATGGAAAACATTTAGTGGAAAGCTCCCTTTGGCCCATTTCAAATCACTTTACAGAAACTTCCCATTGAAGTTCACCTTCTACACTTAGCTGTTAGCAGCGGCCCATATTTTTGTATTGTAAGAACTTTATCCCTACCTCGGAAACTTCAATTATAACGTAAGTTTCCAAAAGTTTGTTTTGCATTTTTCTGCCACTTTCCGCTTCTTCGTCCGTCATTATTTTTGACGTAACCGACCTTGACGAAGGAACCTCATTGGGTATGAAAGGGATCGTCCGTAGCTCTTTTCGGAAGCAATGTGACCTCTCACTCACTTCCGAACGTCTGATATGTCTTTTCATTTCGGCTCAAAGATCTAATAAGGGAGGGTGGACGTATTTTCTGTTAGGCACATATTTTTCTTAAGGGATATTAGAAGTAATTAAGGGGGTGGTTCGTTGTCTCGGGGTCTCACGCCTGACTCAGTGGGATCCTCAGACTGTGCCCCATTCCACTAGTCCTTCCAATGCTAAGTATACAAGGCTAGCTTTTTATCTTGCTAAAATGTTTGAATTGTGATTTATTTGCTAGGGAAAAACATAGAAACTCTTTTTCTCGTTTCATAATTGCTCCCCAAGACTGCGTCTTTCTCCTGGTAAATCGAGCCTGGGTACACACAACCGGGCCGGGGGAGGTGTCAGTAGTCTGTCGCCTGACCCTGCTCAGTTGATCAGACGAGCCGTAACCCGGTCTGGGTATACTAGAGAGGTCAAAAGGGGACAAGCCCCTTTACAACAGGTCGGACTGTAAGTGATAAATGGTGTCTCCAGCTTTTCTCAGCCGTTTATGATCTGATCATTTTGTAACTTTTCATAATTGAGGACAAGCATAAAATGTCGGACGAGTTCGAATTTGGTTTGAATCTGACCAGCGGTTTTCCAGTTACATCCCCTTGAGCGTGAAAAATTTTCCCATAGACTTATAACGGGGAAAACGACGTCTCCATGTTTTCTCAGCCATGTCTGAACCGATCTTCATCAAACTTGCAGATAACCAGGAGGGGCTTACAGTCTACGTCGAGTTCGAATTTGGGCTGCATGGGAAAAATAGCTTTGGAGTTACCTGCCCATGAGCATAAATATAAGTGGAAAATGGTGTCTCCAGCTTTTCTCAGCCTGGTCACCTACATAAATCCTGCCAATCATGCCCCGGTGGTCCAAATGGGCCACGCCCAGGGGTCCCTTAGCTCCCATAGACTCATAATGGGAAAAAAGCTTCAAAACTCTTCTTCTCTGAAACCACAGGGCCCAGAGCATAGATATTTAGCATGTAGCAACGGCAAGTGGTCACCTACATAAATCTCCCCATTCATGCCCTGGGGTCCAAATTGGCCACGCCCCGGGGCCCCTTAGGTCCCATAGACTCATAATGGAAAAATGCTTCAAAAATCTTCTTCTCTGAAACAACAGAGCCAAGAGCTTAGATATTTTGCATGCAGCAACAGCTAGTGGTCACCTACATGAATCCTATCCATGGGGTCCAAATGGGCCACGCGCATGGGTCCATTAGCTACCATAGACTTATAATAAAAAAAAAACTTCAAAAATCTCCCCCTCTGAAACCGTAAGTCGAAGAGCTTAGATATTTAGTATGTAGCAACATGACATGGTCATCTTAAGAAATCCTGCCAACCATGCCACTTTGCCCAAAATTGGCCACGCCCATGGGTCCAAATTGGCCATTAACTCCATTAAACTTAAAATAAAAATAAAAGCTACAAAAATTTTCTCTGAAACCATGAAGTACAGACCTGAGATATTTAGTATATTGCAACATAAAATGGTCCCCTACATAAATCCTGCCAACCATGCCCTTTGAGTCAAAATTTGCCACGCCCCAGGACTCATTACCTGCTATAGACTTATACTTTAAAAATCTTCTTCTCTGAAACCATAAGGCTCAGAACTTAGATATTAAGTATGTAGCAATGTCAAGTGGTCTCCTACACTAATGATTTTCTGGTACACAGGTGAGCGATATAGGGCTATTGGGCCCTCTTGTTTTAACAATAATGAGCTCGTTAAGCGTTGATTTGAACAACCGGGCCCTGATCTGCAAAATGAAATGCATGTTTATAAAATTAAAATCAAATTCGACTGGATTGTTGGACTTTATATCTTTATTTCACTTCAGTGCAGCTGTCGTTAAATGCCATATGGTGTCGGTAGAAACTCACCATAGTACAGTGTATTAGATCATCTAAGCACAAAGTTCTCATACTGAGCTATTGTGGTCGTGCGTCGTCCGTCGCGTGTCTTGCTGTGAAGGATTTCTAAATGCCAACTCCTACTCAACCGGCCAATTTGATTCAAACTTCACAGCAATGCTGCCTAGGTGGTTCCCTACCAATATAGCTAAATTGGTACTGCTGAGATGCACTAGATGGTCGCCAGAGCTAAAAATTTTAAACCCTTTAAAAGAAGAGTTCTCCTATACCCTTGATCAAATTCCTTTCACCGTCCTTCGTATTGGTACGTTAACTGGAGGCCCCCCTGTGCAGGAAGAACTATCCCCTGTGCAGGTAAAAGATCCCTACCGTAATATAGGCCTTCATCCTGCAAACATGGAGTTTTTGTAATTTACACCTGCACGTTATCCTCGTGAGTGGGTGTCACAGTATTCACAGAAAGAGAAAGAAAGAAAAGAACTTCATAGGAATATTGCATAAGTGACCCTCTGCCAAACTAGCTATACAGTTTCGTTCTGATTTGCAAAATGGCAAGCAGAGCTAAAAATAGAAAAACGTCAGTAATTTGCTTTAAATGTCAATGCCTCTTAGACTCTTTGACCACTTGATTCAAACTTCACATGAATGCATCCGAAATAGCAAAAATCGTTTCGCTCCGATTAACAAGATGGAACCAGAGCTGAAAATAGACGTAACAAAATCGTTGAACCACAACTCCTCCTATACTCCTAAGCCAATTTCAGTCAAACTTCATAGGATTACGAGGCGGTTCTAACGAGCACCCACAACCTATGTTTGCAGTAGAAATAAGAAAAAATATCACGGATTATCATCAGAAAAGTAGCCATTTTGGAGATGCGAAATATGGACTTTGTCGCACGGGTGTGTTGTCGTAATGTTTAATAATCTGATACTGGCCTCTGCTCGCTGCATTATATATGTTCAGCGCAAAGTAAGAATCGGTACAATTCTAGAATTGTCTTGCGCAAAGTAGGAATTCCTACTTTGTTGCGCAATTCTAGAATTGTACCGGTACAATTCTAGAATTGCGCAAGGGATTCGAATGTTATGTGAAACAGGTAAATGTCTCTGCGCAAAGTGGGAATCTTTTGGACAAAGTGAGAATCGAATGTTTCATCCGTATGGACAAAGTGGGAATATTTGGGACAAAGTGAGAATCGAATTTTCATCTGTGGGAATAGCATTTATCATCTGTATAGTCTGGGTAACATTACTTTGATGGTTTTGAGAGTAGAACATTATTTGCGATTGTAGGAGCTGAATGTTTTGTATATTATATGTACACAATGCATTGTTTTCATTATCCATTAGAAACTTATATCTGATTGGTCAGAAATTTTCAAGGGTGAATCGAAACTTTTATTTTCATCGTTATCAGATAATTGAATTTAGTTGGTTTGCTGTAAAGTTATCAGTTTTAAAATAATAAAATGGAAATTCATGCCTTTATTTTTTAAGAAATAAATATCCATTCTCTGCAAAAACTTCGTACCATCTGCCATAAAATAATGATAATAATAATATATAAAATAATATGTAACATAAGCCAATATAGGGGTGTCATGTTTATTTTTGTTTGTGGCAATTTTTACAAATATGAAGCGAACACTGTAGACCCAGATCAGACGCGGCATTTTGCGGCGTCTGATCTGGGTCTGCACTGTTTGCAAATGTTCCAAAAAAGGGCCGCCACATTAATTTTATTATTTCCGCTCCAAGTCATAGGTTGTGGGCACTCGTTAGAGAGCATACTCAAAACCTACGTTTGCAGTATAAATAAGATAAAAGACCACGGATTTGCATCAGAAGAATATCAATCTTGGAGATGTGAAAAATGCACTTTGTTCGCACAGGTGCGTTATCGTAATGACTTGAAAAAAGACTCCCAATAACTGCTCAAATTAATACATTTGAGATAATTGTCTTATTATGTATGTCGTGTGCACTCATTATCATTGAGTAAGCACGGCATAGCATTATTTTAAAGAAAATCAAAAGTTATCGTTTGTAGGTCTCATCACGAAAACACGCGAAAACACGAAAAGTATGACCCCTCCAGCCCCCACTCATATAGTAAACCTTATTTTTTCTTATTTCTGCTCTTAAATATAGATTGATGGCCTCCGTGGCCTAGTGGATAAGAGCGCTGACTATTAATCATTAGGTCTCTCACCCCTGTGGTTCGAGCTTGGCTCGGGTCATATGTGAGACGCCAAGTTCTGCATCGGACGGTCCTTCGAATTTCCTTCGGGTACTCCGCTTTTCGCCTACCTCCGATTAACGATCGGCTCGATATGAGTGTAAAATCTTGAATGGGCCGTAAACCAAACCAAGTAAAGAAGAAAAAAACAAAAAACAAAAAAAACGTAGATTGTAATTATTCGTTATGAGGCGGTTCTAATGAGTACCCACAATCTATGTTTTGTGCAGGAAGAATAAAAATATTTCAATTTTCATCAGATAATGTTCGTTTCTTTTTCCGTAGTAAAATTGACATTGGATTTGAATTTATAAGCCTATTTTCGTAATATGCTGACCTGCCCACAGTGGCTCGAACTACCCACAATGTTTCCTGCTCAACAAGGTTGCCACTGTTTGTGAATTGAACAAATATCTATTAAGTAATTTGATTGGTTGATAGTCAGAAATGGGTTTGGCTTAATTTATTCAGCAGGATACGAGTTAAAAGGTCACTACAAGTACGATCTAAATATATCTGTCTGAATGATATATGTAGCTGGTATGTTGGCTAGCACGTCAAATTCACAATTATCTGATTAATCCGGAGGTCGTGAAAGCGAATCCGGGCTCGGACACTTTCTTTCGTAGATATTTGGTTCTCTCCCCACCACTGATTCAAGTAGGACAGGTTTCAGCTACTGGCTAGAGAAAGAGCACTGAGTGTCGTGGCGGTTAGCCGCTTAGAAGGTCTAAGCCTGCCCAGAAACTGTGTGGTCAGGGTTACCTGATCAATTATGCATGAAATGACCACTTGTGTAAGATCTTTTAGTTTTCGCTTGTTAAATATCAAAACAGGGAAAAATCGGGAAATCAACCAAAAATGCGTACTAAACTAGACAATATATCAAGTCAACTCTCATCAAGAGGGTCCAAGAACGAAATTAACAGTACGAATTATGATTGTCAAAAAGCGAATAATTATGTTCTTTTTTACCTCCAAAATATGAAAACTTTCAGATAAAATGTTCTGATGTTTTTCACATTTCTGCTCAAAACATACATTGTGGGTACTCCTTATAACAGCTTCAGTGAGGCGGTTTTAATGAGTATCCTCAATCTATGTTTTGGAGTAGAAATAAGAAAAAATAATGCATACCCTGTAAACCCCAGTTTTACTTTTTTACCTCCAAAAAATGAAAACTTTCAGATAAAATGTTCTGATATTTTTCATATTTCTGCTCAAAACATTGTGGGTACTCCTTATAACCGCTTCAGTGAGGCGGTTTTAATGAGTATCCACAATCTATGTTTTGGAGCAGAAATAAGAAAAAAAATAATGCATACCCTGCAAACCTCAGTTTTGCTGTTTTACCTCCAAAAATGAAAACTTTCAGATAAACTCTCATCAAGAGGGCCCAAGAACGAAATTAAGTTAAGGGATCAGTTTCAATATGAATGTGATAAAATCCCGTAATAATATTTTACTATTCTCACTTTGTCCCGATTCCCACTTTGCGCAGAGGCAATTCCAATACTGTATTTGCGCAAGCTAGGAATTCTCACTTTGTCCCGATTCCCACTTTGCGCAGAGACAATTCCGGAATTGTATTGCGCAAGGTAGGAATTCTCACTTTGCGCAACAAAGTGAGAATTCTTACTTTGCACAGGACAATTCTAGAATTGTACCGATTCTTACTTTGCGCAGAACATATACATGTATATACATCCGCGTAATGAGTACATATGTGCATCGGGTTCTGATGAATATAAATACAAGAAAACTTTGCTTTATTCCACAAGCTCAGCAAACTTCCTTGAGCCAAGGTTACTAAATATAGCTCAATTGCATTTTCAGTGCTAGAGAGCTGCCAGTGGTGACTCGTTCTGTTGGTCAGTGTAGTTTGTGCTATAAAGCATTTTTCAGCACAAACCATGGTTTGTATGTGTAGCCTAATCGTCAGTAAAGGGTTTTGAGCACGGAAACAAAATATACATGTGTCGCAGTACCTTTCCTTTGGTCATACTGAGAAAGAAGCGTAATTTTACAAGTAATTAATTTAGTCTTTATTTACAACTAGCGCTATATCCTGGTTTAGAATGTTGTGAGAACATACACAATGTTTCATGTCGTTAATTTGTCTTTATTAAGGAGAATGGACACGTTGCCATTTTGTATACATCACGTGAACAAGTCCGTGAAATGAAGACCCCCCCCCCCACCCCCATATAGGGAAAACTGGGGTTTACGGGGATATTCATTATTTGTCTTATATCTGTTCCAAGACATAGGTTGTGTGTGCTCGTTAGAACCGCCTCAGTGAGACGGTTCTAACGAGCACACACAACCTATGTTTTGAGCATTTATAGGAAAAATATCAAGGATTTTCATCAGAAAAGTAGCCATTTTGCAGATGTGAAAAATGCACTATGTTGAACGGGTCGTCATGATTCTCCGCCATTATGCACAAGGAAGACAATTTTCGGAACTTCTTGTTTGTTTTCCCAAAGACAGATACCGAAAACAGGGCTCTACTCTTAAAGGAAGGAATTCGCTCAGCAGGAGCAAATTCTTTCCTTTAAGAATAGTCCCAAATTGAACATTACGAAATAATTTTTATATAATTTTGACCCCCTTTAACAACACATTGTTATGGCAACTGGGGTACGGGCCTCCGTGACCTAGTGGATAATTAATTATCAGGTCTCTCACCGCTGTGGATTCGAGCCTGGATAGGGTAACATGTGAGACGCCAAGTACTGCGACACAATGTAAGGTGGTTTTTCTCCGGGTACTCCGGTTTTCGCCCACCTCTGGTTAACGATCAGCTCGAAATGAGTGAAATAATTTTGAACGGGCTGTAAAGCTAAAACAAAAAAAAATGAGTTTGTAAAGGGTACACATTATTTTTCTTTATTCTGTTCAAAAACATAGATTATTGGTACTTGTAAGAACCGCCTCGCCAAGGCGGTTCTAACGAGTACCTACAGTCTATGTTTTGTGCAGAAATATAATTTCAGATTTTTTTATCTGAAAATTTTCAATTTAAGTTTATAAATTTTTGAATAGGCGCGTTTAATCATATCAACGGAGATAATATATGTTTGGAGCAGTTGTCCCTCTTGAAGGTTTAACTATTCCCCCAAAAAGGAAATATACAAGTGCCACGTCACGGTCGAAAATACCACAAAACCTACAAACAACCATAGCAACGGCCATTTTGCTATTGATAAGCCACCTGCGTTGTATACCATGGGTTTTAGTTTCGATCCACACTTCTGTCAGTCTTCGACAATACGGAATCACGCTTATACAAATGCATGTAAACTTCACCACTGAAGAAAAGGACTTTTCTTATTAGATGATTTGTTTGTTTGATTTGAGGTTTAACGTCCCCGTCAACACTGTAAAGGCCATTTTGGAGACGTTGCTTCCAATCGTGTGGGACTTTTACCCGACATTGAGATGAAATGACATCTCAAGCCCTGTCACCCATTGAAACCAATAGGGTTTATTAGCCTGGACGGTCCGCCTCGCACCGCGGTTCCTGGACAGGCTTAGATCCTCTAAGCGGTTTACCAGTACTAGTGTGCGGGCCGGATTCGGCTCTGCGTGGAAGCATATAGGGCGGTTCTAACGAGTACCCATAATCTATATTTTACAGCAGAAATAAGAAAAATAAGGTTTACCCCTGTAAACTCTAGTTTTACTATACAAAAGTGGGGTTCAAGGGGGTCAAAATTATACAAGCATGTTATATAATAAAAAAGACCCTTTGATCCAATCATGTTACGGCAAATTACCACCTTAGGCAAACCGCAGAGTCAAATCAATATTTTTGCACCCGCTAACTTGCCTTAGGTTTTAACCCTTATCTTGCTGTCCACGACAACCCCTGTCTTTGCAAACAGTGTAGATCCAGATCATATGGCTTCTGAAGAAGCCATCTGATCAGGATCCATACTGTTTGGCATTCAGTTTATGAATTTTTAGCCATAAATTACATTAAGCAATTTGATTGGTTGATGGATAGAAATGGGCGTGGTTTAAATGAATGAACAGCAAGAGAAGGGTTAAGAAAGGGACTCAGTGTAGTTCAGACGAGCAAATATTTCAACATGTTCAACGGTATTTGTAGAAGCCTCTGTGGTGTAGTGTTTACGCTACTCGCCTTGTAAACCAGAAATCGCAAGATCGACCTCGGGCTTCTCCAGACTTTCGGATGAGTCTTTAAACCGAGGTCCCATCGCCGTATGACCTTAGCTGTTGATGGGACGTAAAACTCGAACACTCACTCACGGTATTTTTTACTCATCAATAGGGGTCTACTCTTAAAGGACCCCACCTCACCCCACCCCACCCCACTAAGGTGAAATTAGAAGCTCCCATGGTGTAGTGGATAAGCCTAATAGTCTCAAAAGTAAAGGACGTGGGTTCGATCCCGGGCTTCTCTAGACTTTCGGATGAGATTTTGAGCCGAGGTGCCGTCTCCTTAAGACCTTAGCTGTTGGGGGCACATAGAACTCTTTCATTTAAGAGCAACCCCTGTTTTGCAGGGACACAGATTACGTGACATCAAATAGTAAAACAAGAAAGTCGTTTCCCTTGTCAAAAAATGGGAACAATATGACAGATGTTTCCACCCCCTTTTATATTGTCCACAACAGTATTAACCCCTTCATCACTTTGTTTCTGAACTCATTACGAAAACACGCCTATACAAATACATTGTAAATTTTACCGCCTAAAAAATGGAAAATTTTCAGATGAAAAATTGATGATTTTCTTATTTCTGCTCAAAACGAGTACCCACAATCTATATTTTAGAGCAGAAACAAGAAAAATAAGGTTTACATGTACCCCTGTAAACCCCAGTTTTACTGTATAAAAGTGGGGTTCAAGGGGGTCAAAATTATATAGGCGTGTTTTCGTGATGGATCCATCTTTAGATACTGTACATAGATGTATGGAAACGTTTCTTTCCTTCCACTTACTCAGGGAGGGCCGTTTTCTTTTGTGACAGTAGATGTGTATAAGCATCTCCAGGAAAAGTTTCATATCTAAACTGACTGGCTCGATATGGCCTAAGCAGTGTTGACTGGGCCGTTAAACTCTAAAGAAACAAATCTAATCTGGTAGATGTTTAGTTGTCGGAATCCTTTATATGATTTTTGTTTGTTTGTGTGTTTGTTTGTTTGTTTGTTTGTTTGATTTGAGGTTTTTTTATTTGATCGGAGTCTAACTGTTGGTTTTCTTTTGCTCCAGCATTTCAGTGGTTTCTTGCTGTTGAGTCTTCACCGTTGTCTCACCTCTGTGGTTCTTTGATTTTTTGTGTTCACGGAGATGTTGCACTGATGAGTTAGGAGGCCTTCATGCGGACTGAACAAATTATTTGTCTAAATCGCGACGGAAGTAAGGGCGAGGATTGTGGCCACGTAAAATCGATTTAAGCCCCCCCAGTGGAAATCTTTCCACTGACCGTTCCAAGGCGGTTCTTCTGTGGCGGTTTATTTATGTTGTTGTTTGTTACTTACTGTGTGCATCACTTGCGTCTTTTTATTTTACATCAAAGTGTAGATTATATTTTCTTGTCCTTTGGGATCATTGATTCCATTGCGGAATTTTGAAAATATCTGAGGGTCACTGATGAGGCCTAATTGGCCGAAACTAGCTAGTCTGGCCCAGAAAACATGAACACTCCATATTTTTGGTTCTGTGGTGTATTCCTTGCTTCCAAAGGATAACCCTTTTATAGAACATATTTCATTGGATAAATATCCCATGTTTCATTTCAATGTGAGAAAAGGATAGTTATTAGGAAATAAAATGATGTGTGTTTTATAATTATATCTGCAAGCTCAAAGAATTTGTGGCTGATTTTATATTGTCACCTCTCTGTTAAAAAGCCGGCTTGTATTCACTGCGAATCTGCATGCAAACAAACATGGCGGACCATAACTTGAAAAAGAGACGGGCAACATGTGGATTGTTTCTCATCAACTTGTTGAGCTAGGATGGCTCTATAATTAAGTAAGGTTTGAAAAGTTTTGTATGTGTAGTTTTTGTGGGAGCATGTAAAAGGTTACTATTGTCGCCTATGGAAAATATTTAGTGGTAAGCTGCCTATAGGGTTGCCGATGAGCCGGTCTATTAGTCGTTCCTTTATCCTTCTGTATTCGTGACTGCTGATCGCTGAACGCTCGCCAGTGAGGTTTTGCAGCTTTTCTTCTGCCCTAGGCAATAGGCGAAAATGATTGATATGTATTTTGACGCAAATAAACGTTTTTTATAATAATTTAAAAATGAAGTCTTGCATGTAAAAACAACAGGTTTTGTTTTGTTATTTAATGTTGAAAAGTTTACTCTTTTACACTGTACCTACAGTGAGATACATCCGAGCAATGATATGTTAAATGACTTTTTAAGAAAGAAATACCGCAGTAAACGAACATGTGTGCATAAATATACGCGCCGTACAGAATATTAGCTGGAATTTCTGCGAGTAAACACCCGCTGCGTGTTGCTAGAGCGCCACTAGTAACAACGGTCCGTATATTGCCAATGATGTTAACAAATCCGTGAAGCGAACACTCCTCTAAACCCCATTTTAAATAGGGAAAACTGTGGTTTACATGGGTATACATTATCTTGCTTATTACTGCTGCAAGAGATAGAAAAGACAGTCAAGTCATTCATGATTCATTATTAAGTTGGTGAACTGGATAGCAAACAATACACGCCCAGAGCAAGCATCCCTTATAGGAACTTGGTTAGAGCTAGGGACTATCTTCCCATATAACAGGCCATGGTGTATGAATGACATTTGCCGTGTCACCAGTCAGAATTCGGATTCTGATAGAATGATTCGGGTCTGCAGTGTTTGCTCACCGTAGTTTTCGACAATTTTTGTCAGATACACCCAATACTCAAGGCACTCATAGCATTCATTATTGTTTGTTAAACAGAAGTTGATGAAATGATCAGAAATCGATACAATTAACCCGCAGCTCCCATCAGAGACACCAAAGGGATAGAAACACAAACATGAAACAACAGACCCTAATGGAAACATCAATAGCGGGAAGCCAAATGGACAGTTACTTTCCGACAAAATGGTCAATAGGCTATCAAAATAAAATAATATAAGCGACACAAACACCCAAAGACAAACCATAACAAAATCAACCGCGACAGAAGAACCGCCTTGGAACAGTCAGCGGAAACGAATTCCTTTTGGGGGGGGGGGGGGCTTAAATCGCTTTTACGAGGCCACAATCCTCGCCTTCACTTCCATCGCGATTAAGACAAATAATTTGTTCAGTCCGCATGAAGGCCTCCTAACTCATCAGGGCAACATGTTAAGTCGGTGAACTACATAGCAAACAATACACACAGAGGAAGCATCCCTTGTAGGATAGCCTGCTCCAGGCCTCTAGTGTTTGCTCACCATTGCTTCCGCAATGTCAGATACACCATATACTGTTGAAAGATAGTCATACATGTAGCATTCGTGATTCCTACTAAAGTTGCTGAATTGGATAGCAAACAACACACGCCCAGAGCAAGCATCCCTTGTGGGATAGCCTGATCTAGGCATGTAGTGTTTGTCCATCATCGTTTCCTACAATGTTTGTCAGATACACCAAATACTCTTGTTAGACAATCATAGCATTCATGATTTTTATAACGCTGGTAGCAAACAATACACACCCAGAGCAAGTATCCCTTGTAGGATAGCCTGATCCACATCACGAAAACACGCCTATATAATTTTGATCCCCGTGAACCCCACTTTTATATTGTAAAACTGGGGTTTCCGGGGATATACCTTATTATTCTTATTTCTGCTCTAAAAAAAATCGATGAGGCGGTTCTAACGAGTACCAACAATCTTTATTTTAAGCACAAATAAGAAAAATATCATAATTTTTCATCATAAAATTTTCATTTTTTTCGGCGATAAAGGTGGCAATGTATTTGTATAGACGTGTTTGCGTAATGCAGGCCTGTAGTATTTGCTCATCATCGCTTCCGGCAATGTTTGTCAGATACAACGAATAATATATGTAAATACAGTTTGTATTCTGAGAAACGAACAAACAAACCGGGGCTGACATCCCTTTGCGGGAGAGTCAGATCTAGGTCTGTAGTGCGTAATTTTATTTAAGGCAATGTTCATCAAATACTTTGAATATCAAAGACAATCATTACGTTCATGACTCCACACACAATTTGTGAAGTGAGTAGCAAAAAGAACACAGACCCGGAGCAGGAATCCCCAGAAGGACAGCCCGAACCGAGTCTGTAGATTTTGTTAATCTTCATTTAGGTCAATGCTTATCAGATGCACTGAATACTCAAGACAGTACCGCAATGATCCAAAGCATTGGGCGGTCAGGCCTGGGCAAACAGTGAAGGCCCAGATCAGACTGCTCCTAAAAGAAATTCTGATCAGGATCTACATTGTTCACCGTTCCATCTGCAGCGTTTGGGAAACTTTCTGGGTTAAGAAGCAAATGTGTTAAAATTTCAGGAGAACTACAGCAAATCTTAAAGATGTCCGAATTTTTGTGGCCCCGAGAATGTTTGATTCGGGGGGCATATAGTATTTGCCCTGTCTGTTTGTTTGTTTGTATGTTTGTCTGTCTGTCCGTCACAAAAACTTTAACCTTGATCATAACTTCAAAAGTATTTGACCTAGCCCCATGAAACTTCACACACTTATTCACCATCACGAGGGCTACATTCTGACCAAGGGCCATAACTCTGTTGTCATTTTTGGCTGAATTATCTCCCCTTGAAATTTTGCAAAAGCTCAGAAATTGGCTCCCACGGCGGGGGGGGGGGGGCGTTCGTCACCTATAGTGGCGGCTCTTGTAAGTACTCTGACGATAGATAATTAATTATTCACGACTCACAGTAAGGTTTTATGCAAGCAGGTTCCATTGACTGGAAGATCGGCCCCTTTCATGGATTGTATTTTTGTGCCTTCGGAGGGTGTGATTTAGCTACATAAAGGATTGAATCCATCTAAAGGTTAAGGACATGATGAGCATCATCACATCACGATAACAGCAAGGTCCGTGAAACACAGACCCCACTTAACCCCACTTTATATAGAGAAAAACTGGGTTTACTGGGGTATACATTATCTGCCTTATTTTTGTTCAAAAACATATATTGTGGGTACTCGTTAGAACCGCCTCATTGAGGCGGTTCTAACGAGCACCCACAATCTCTGTTGTAAGAAGAAACAATAAAGATGTTATCATTTTTTACCAAATATTTGAAATTTCTGACACCGTGTTGGACGCCATTATTTCTCACGGACATGTTTTCCTAGGTAGCATTGCACTAAATACTGGGAGGTACCGGGTTTTATCACTTTTGGGCCGAGCTTTTAGTTGCGTTCTAAATACCAGACTTGCTTCCATTGGATATATATCAAATGTTTTATTTCAATGTGAGAAAATGATAGGTATGAGGGACTAAAATGATGCATGTTTTATAAATATATCTGCAAGCTCAAAGAAATATTTGCTGATTTTATATGGTCACCCCTCCTTTAAAAATGTTGGTTTGTTTTTACTCCGTTCTAGTAGGTAAACAACCATGGTTGACAGTAGCTTGAAAAGGAGCAGGTCAACAAGTGGATTTTTTCTCATTAACTTGTTGGGCTAGGATGGCTCTATAAACAAGTAAGGTTTGATAAGTTTTGTATGTGTAGTTTTTGTGGGAGCAGGTAAAAGGTTACTATCGTCGCCTATGGAAAACATTTAGTGGAAAGCTCCCCCTAATGATATACCTCTAGACTTGCAACTAGAATTGTTTGCTAGCGCTGTGCTTTCAATTTTATTGCATGTATATAGATTTGAAATCAGGGGTTTCCATTCAATAAATTTGATTGACAAAATGTGTAACCAGTTCCTGAGATATATCACGAAACTACGCAAAAATGCACCCATGTACAAGTTTTATGTTGCATTAGGTCAGAAACCCTTAAACATACATGTAAAATCCAGGATGATTGGATGCTGGATTTTGTTAGTGAGCAACGAAAACGGCAATAAATTCTCAAAACAAAGACAAAAACAAAACAAAAACAGATATGATGCTTGCAGAATAAAATAGAGGTCATAACTTTAAATGGTTAGACTTATTGAACATATCTTAACCTGGTCTTTTAGACCAGAACTTCATTCAAAATCCAAAAGCAACAAAATCTAAAATCACCGACAAATTAAATGGCCTGTTTATCAAGAACGGAGTATCGTCAAAGGGACGAAACTATCGTGTATTCAAATACAACCCGAATTTTGAACCCTACTTATTGCTCCCGAGCAATGTCTATCTTTTGGACATCTAACTACAAATGACCCATAGATTTCTTTATTTGTGTGTTGTTTCGAGCCAGGCGTAGCAGAAAGAAAAAGCAAACAAGCCTTTTAAAAAACATTAACGAAATTTATTTACAATTTAACTTTAACCTGTAGAAGTAAGAAAATTAAATGTACTTAGCTCTGAATGAAATATCCTGAATGAATCTATTTTCCTTGATCCCACAGAATTCACAGTCCAAAATGAAAAGTAATATCCTTTAACAATCCAACACAGAATTTAGAAATAGCTTTTCTTATAAGCCCAAACTTCAAACTCCAAAGTCTGACTCAATGAGAAAAATCAAGCTCTTTTATAGACCCTAAGATTTCTCTAGAATGTTCCACACGGCTGTGGAATAAGATGATGTAATTTTCTAAAAATAATGCAAACCTGAACTTTCTGGAAGGTTCTGAAGTACTTTTCCTTGTAAACATGTTGTTTACAAAACTGAAATTAATCTGTGACTCAGTTTTCGAGAATCTTCTATAAGAAGATTAACAAGATATTTATAGCACTATTAGGTCAACAGTGGGGTGAAAGTGGGAATCAGAAAAATACATTCTTATGCATAACACTCCCCCTCTTCGAGGAAAAGAAAGATTAACTAATAATAAAATATTGAACAATACATATAAAATTATATGTTTCTACAATCCACTTCAGTATGAAAGAAAAACACAACTCCTGACGCTGCTCAAGCTCTTGAAAGGGCATCAGGGATAATGTTATCTCTCCCTCTGATATGTCTTATGTCTAAATTATACTCTTGTAGCATAAGACTCCACCTGAGCAACCGCTGATTTTTGTTTTTCATTTTATGTATGAAAGTCAGTGGATTGTGATCACTGAAAACAACAATCGGTGCAGCAGTAGGGGTAAGATAAACTTCGAAATGTTGCAGAGCAAGAATCAGAGACAAGCA
Source organism: Lucinisca nassula (assembly GCA_963580285.1). Lineage (NCBI taxonomy): Eukaryota > Metazoa > Mollusca > Bivalvia > Lucinida > Lucinidae > Lucinisca > Lucinisca nassula. The sequence goes on from OY757018.1 coordinate 67,626,662, forward strand.
CTCTTTCTCTATGGTAGAGTAATTTCTCTGATGCTTATTAAACTTTTTGGAAAAGTAGCAAACTGGATGATCCACACCATTTTCATCTTCCTGCAACAAAACACTACCTGCACCTACGTCACTAGCATCTTCAGCTAGCTTAAACTCCTTTTCAAAGTTTGGTGCTAAAAGAACTGGTTCACTCTTGAGTATGGCTTAAAGTTTATCAAAAGCATTTTGGCATATTGCATTCCAATGGAATTTTGTTCTTTTGCTGAGCAAATTTGTCAAAGGCTCAGCAATGACAGAGAAATTATTACAGAACTTTCTGTAATAACCAGCCATACCAAGAAATCGCATCAGCTGTCTTTTGCACGTGGGTACGGGAAAATTTGAGGTAGCCTCAACTTTAGCATCAATGGGTTTCACATGACCTTGAACTACAACATGACCTAGAAATGTCAAACTTGCATGGCAGAATTCACTTTTAGCAAGATTGATTGTCAATTTGGCATTACTCAATCTATCAAAGAATGCTCGAATAGTCCCAAGATGTTGATTCCACTGGTCGTTGTATATGATAGCATCATCGATATAAGCACTGCAGCCTTCCAGCCCCGCAATTACCATGGTTATTAAGCACTTAAATGTTGCCGAAGAGTTTTTCGTTCCAAATGGCATGACTTTATAGTTAAATAATCCGTCTGGTGTTGTGAATGCCAAAACCTCCTTTGCTCTATCTGTAACTGGAATTTGTCAAAATCCTTTCAGAAGGTCGAATTTGGTTATGTATTTGGCATTCCCGATGTTATCAATGCAGTCATCCATTCTTGGAATAGGAAAGCTATCTGTTTTACTTAAGGAATTAACTTTCCTAAAATCTGTACACATACGATATGTCCCATCAGGTTTTGGTAGAAGAATACAAGGAGAACTCCACTCACTTTGGCTTGGTTCAATAAAGTAGAAGTAAAACAAAGATCAGGAATTGATACAATTAACTTACTTTACCCATAAAAGACACCAAAGGGAAAGAAATACAAACATTAAGCGACCAGACCATAATGGAAACCTAAACAAAGGAAGGCCATAAGGACAGTTACTTTCCCACAAAATGGCCATATGGCCATCCAAAATTAAAAGACACAAGTGATACACACAGTAAGTAACAAACAACAACATAAATAAATCGCCACAGAAGAGCCGCCTTGGAACGGTCAGTGGAAGATTTCCACTGGGGGGCTTAAATCGATTTTACGTGGCCACAATCCTCGCCCTTACTTCTGTCGCGATTTAGACAAATAATTTGTTAAGTCCGCATGAAGGCCTCCTAACTCATCAGTGCAACATCTCCGTGAACACATAAATCAAAGAACCACAGAGGTGAGACAACGGTGAGGACTCGACAGCAAGAAACCACTGAAATGCTGGAGCAAAAGAAAACCAACAGTTAGACTCCGATGAGCCCGACCAGAGACAGAGCATCAGGCACCAACCAGCATTATCTCTCTAATTCTCAATAAGCCTTTACGTTGGAGCCGTCATAGAATCTGAGGCCTGACCCACCGGCGTGCAATTAAAGAGGGAAGCAAAGTTGCCAACCGTGATTAGGTTAACTACCATGCATGCAGTCTGTCGTATAATATCCATGTTGTACCCAATCTTTTTATATCGAAGAATGATTTTACGAAATTGGGTGCTGAAGTCATTGCGATTATATATTTTTCTGAATTTATATACTAAGTCACCATAAAATTCGGGTTCCGATAGACCTTGTTGCAGAAGAGATTTAAGTCAAATATTGAATTTTGAAATTAAATCAGAATGGCGTCTATAAAATTTTGAAAAGGCTTTGCGGAGTTTATCGTACCGATAACCCTGATTAAGGAGTTTAGCCGTTAATAATTTATTACGAGTGTTGAAGTCAGTTACATGACTACACACTCTAGCAAATCGAATTAATTGCGAAATATAAACGCCATAGGATGGCGCACGAGGAACATCACCATCCAAAAAAGGAAAATTTACAATCTCAAAATCAAAGTCATCGCGTTTATCATAAATTTTGCACGAAACAAATCCATCTACAATAGATAGATGTAAATCCAAAAACGGGGCCTCGGTATCAGAAGAATTTGCTTTATTTAACTGAAGTTCTAGGGGGGTAAATCTGACTGATCAAACCATCAAAATAGGTATTATCAATATTTAATAAATCATCTAAATATCTAGAAGTAGAGCTAAAAGCTTCAATAATTTCAGATTGGTTATCAATGGAAAGCGACAAAATGAAGTCTCTTTCATAACAATACAAGAACAGATCAGCCACAAGAGGTGCGCAATTAGTACCCATCGGAATACCCACAATTTGTCTAAATAACTTAGTACCGAATCTAATATAAATATTGTCAAGTAGAAAGGTGAGGGCATCACACACTTTCTGACATGACCAAAGTGTATAATTCTTATGCTCTTTAGAAGTGAAAAATGCATTTCTGACATTACATGCAAGATAGAAAGAATCTTCTCTGTGAAAAGCCCATTCAATTAAATCTAATAGATACTGAACTTCTTCTTTAAGATATTTTTGTTTCACAGGATTAATCCTGTATGGGTGTTGTTTTACAGGTTTAGACCCATTTATGTCCACATCGTGAAATATTTTGTCTGTCCGTGTTGGAATGTCAGGAAATAAGTGTTCATATTCAAAAATCAGCTGTTTCAGTTCATTCCGCTGATTTGGCTCTAGATGTGACAGTTTCTGGTCAAGATTCCGTAGAATGTCAGAATTCTGAAGTTTTGATGATGTGGGATCCGACTTCACTGAATTAATATCCTCACAGTCATTGTCACATGAATTAAGTGGAACAGAGCTAACTAGATTAACTGATGTTAAAGATGCATTGTCCCTATCAATGTATTCCTTAAGCATGTTAATATGACACAGCTGCTTTAGCTTGCGCCTCCCAGGAGTGTTTATTATGTAATTTACGTCACTGATCTTTTTGTCTACAGTGTATGGACCATACCTGGCTTGCAAAGATTTTCCAGGAATAGGCAAAAGAGCTAGTACCTTATCACCTGGTTTAAAATTCCTTTCTTTTGTCCCTATGTCACATAGCTGTTTCATTTTCCGTTGGACAGACTGAAGATTGGTCCGAGCAGCCTCACAAGCTATTGAAAAGTCTAGTTTTGAAATCAGACACATACTGAAGTAAATTCAGGGAGGTGTCATCATTTGAGAGAAATTTCTCTTTGAGAAGTTTCAAAGGGGCCAAATACTAATTCAAACGGACTGAAGCCAAGAGATTCTTGCACAGATTCTCTAACAGCAAATAAATGCAGATGGATGCCTTCATCCCAATCCTTCTCTGTGTCAAAGCAATAAGATCTTATCATGTTTTTCAATGTTTGATGGAATCTTTCAATGGCGCCTTGACTTTCAGGATGATAGGCGGATGACTTATACTGTTCAATGCCTAGTTCATGCATTCCTTGTTGAAAAATTCCAGACATGAAATTTGAACCTTGGTCTGACTGAATAGATTTGGGAAGACCAACAAAGGTGAAAAACTTCACTAAAGCCTTAGCGATCGTCTTAGTTTTGGATATTTCTCAGTGGAATGGCTTCAGGAAAACGTGTGGACGCACACATAATAGTCAAAAGATATTCACAGCCAGACTTAGTTCTGGGCAAGGGACCCACACAGTCTATAATTATTCGACTGAAAGGTTCATCAAAAGCAGGTATAGGCTGCAAGTGAGCCTTAGGTATAGTCTGATTGGGGTTTCCTACCATTTGGCATGTATGGCAGGACCTACAATGCTGAGAAACATCTGATTAAGAATCTTGAGGTAGGTTTTATTTACACCTAAATGTCCTGACATGGGGGTTTCATGTGCTAAGTTTAATATTTCAGGACGGTAAATCCGTGGAACCACTATCTGATGGTTGACAGTCCACTCGTCTTCTGCTGAGACGTCTGGTGGACACCATTTTCTCATAAGAATCCATTTTTGACATAATAACAGACTGGGACCTGAGATACTTCCTGCTCATCTAAAGCCCTTTCAAACAAAGGCGAAATTTCAGGATCCTTGTGCTGCTCTATAGCTAGTTGAGACCCGGACATTTTGTCTTGGCCTAGATCGAAAGATGAGCTATTCTCATGAAAAGCTGTCTGCTTATCAGACAGGCTTGAAGACAGAGACCTTGTTATCTCGTCATTAAAAGACTGGCCCAAAAAGGTATCAGTAAAATCAAAATCCTGTTTCCCATCAGTTTGCTTGGCCTTACGTGCCATAGCCCTTGTGACTGCACAAGACGGATAAAGATCAGGAATTTCCTGCTCAATGGGATCAGGCGGTTGGTCTATGCAAGGATTAGTAGTCAAAAGTGGGTTTACCACAACCTTTTCTCCAGCTAAGTCATTGCCTAGCAACAAATGAACACCTTTAAAAGGTAAAGAAGGTCTAATACCAACAGCCACTGAACCGGATACCAAGTCTGATGACAAATAAACGTTATGAAGTGGAACATTAACAAATCCACATTCCACACCCTGAATAAGGACACTTTGGCCCATAGAAGTCTTCTCAGAAAAAGGCAGAGTATCTGCTAGAATAAGAGATTGAGAAGCTCCGGTATCTCGTAAGATTTTAATAGGGGTAGGATGGGCATAACTGTCACCATTTTGTGACACAAAACCATCTGATAAGAATGGTTCATAAATTTCCATAACTGGATCAGTCTCAGATAATTTGGTATCAGAAAGAGTTTCCTCCCTTACACAAGACTGTGGTTTTGGCCTTATAGAAGTCAAACCTGTAGGCTTAAGTTCCTCTTGTCCTTCTCTTTCTTTTCTTCGCTTTAATTTTAAACATTCAGAGATCAAATGACCTGTATTTTTACAATAATAACAAACTACTTGAGATTGAGATAAGGGATTCTGGTCTTTGTTTTCACCAGGAGGTTTGGAAAAATTCTGGCTTCTATTTTCACCAGAAGGTTAGGAAGGATTCTGGTTTTTATTTTCACCAGAAAGTTTGGGCATAGTACTAGATGTATGGCTATAACTACCAGAGGGATTACTGGGATAGAATCGAGGGCCTGTTTGTGGATTATAAGGTTTTGGAGGATAAGGCCTGTTCACAAATGAGACTTTATGAGTCAAAGCGTAATCATCTGCCAAACGAGAAGCTTCCTCCAAAGTTTCAACCTGTCTCTCATCGAGAAAAGACATAAAATATATAACCGCAATGACTTCAGCACCCAATTTCGTAAAATCGTTCTTCGATATAAAAAGATTGGGTACAACATGGATATTATACGACAGACTGCATGCATGGTAGTTAACCCAATCACGGTTGGCAACTTTGCTTCCCTCTTTAATTGCATGCCGGTGGGTCAGGCCTCAGATTCTATGACGGCTCCAACGTAAAGGCTTACTGAGAATTAGAGAGATAATGTTGGTTGGTGCCTGATGCTCTGTCTCTGGTTGGGCTCATCGGAGTCTAACTGTTGGTTTTCTTTGCTCCAGCATTTCAGTGGTTTCTTGCTGTCGAGTCCTCATCGTTGTCTCACCTCTGTGGTTCTTTGATTTTTGTGTTCACGGAGATGTTTCACTGATGAGTTAGGAGGCCTTCATGCGGACTGAACAAATTATTTGTCTAAATCGCGACGGAAGTTAGGGCGAGGATTGTGGCCACGTAAAATCGATTTAAGCCCCCTCAGTGGAAATCTTCCACTGACCTTTCCAAGGCGGCTCTTCTGTGGCGATTTATTTATGTTGTTGTTTGTTACTTACTGTGTGTATCACTTGTGTCTTTTAATTTTGGATGGCCATTTTGTGGAAAAGTAACTGTCCTTATGGCCTTCCTTTGTTTAGGTTTCCATTATGGTCTGGTCGCTTAATGTTTGTATTTCTTTCCCTTTGGTGTCTTTTATGGTCGGAGTAGGTTATTGTATCAATTCCTGATCTTTGTTTTACTTCTACTTTTAATATCTGAATGTATGCACCGTTTGAACTCTTCAACAAGGACAAGCTGTCTAAGTTTGTCATGATCAGAGCCTACTTTTTTAGAAGAACACCACCTATCAAAAAACTGTTCTTCGGTTCTTTTTTACAGTTCCTAAATTTCTGTCTGTAAGCCTCAGGGACCAACCCATATGCCTTAAGAATAAGCTCCTTAACCAGATCAAAGTCTGAGCTTTGCTCGACAGTTAGCTGAGTGTAAATGTCTCGAGCCTTTCCGACAACAACGCTTTGCAAAAGTAAGGTCCAATGCTCTTTTGGCCATTTTAAATTTTCTGCAACTTTTTCAAAATGCAAAAAATACTTATCTACCTCTTTTTCCTGAAATGGCGGAACTAACCTTATGTGCTTTGTGGCATCAAAGTAACTGCCAGAGTCAAAAACAGGGGTATGTTTCACCCTATCCTGACCCTGGAGTTCCATTTCCTTCAACCTTAATTGAAATTGCCTTTCCCTTTCTTTTTCCTCAATACTATATTTCATTTTTCCTTTTATAACTCAATCCGTTCCTCCATTTCTCTTTGTTTTTCTTCCTGTTCTAATTTTTCTTTTCGAATTCGTTCTTCCATTTCTCTTTGTTTTTCTTCCTGTTCTATTTTTTCTTTTCGAATTCGTTCTTCCATTTCTAATCTTTCCATCTGCATTTGTCTCTGTATTTCTCTTTCTTTTTCCTTCTCTCTTTCTTCCATTTCTAATATTAACTTCTCCAATTCAATTTGCCTTCCTATTTCAATTTGTATCATTTGTAATTCAGTATGTGAAACCATAATGAGAGACAAAGCAGATGGATCGAAAAGTTCTTCATCAACAAAAAACTGTACCAAAATATTCTTAATTTCATGCTTCTTCATGCTTCTTTTGACAGCAATGACCCCATAATGGGAAGCAATATCTAACAAATCTGTCCTTTTGGCAAGATTAAACAACTCCTGAGTAGGCTGAGCCAAAAAGCTTCTCAAACCAAACGACATGTTTGCTTTCTGTATGTTTTATAAAGTAATTATGTTAATAAAGATTGAGGTTAATTTGACAAAGTTTTTTTTTTCTTTTTAATGACAAGCCCAACAAAAATTTCACATGAAATGACAAGTACTATTTCACCTGAAATGACAATTCACATGAAATGACAATCCCCTTTATGCCTATGGGGAAATACCTATCTTTTGAAGCAACTGCCAAGTCTATATCCGATAAGAAATGACAATTACTTGCCTACAAATGAAATGTCAGTCCTAAAATGCTCAAAATGTTTTTATCCCGGACGAGCCCCCAATTTCTGTTACGAGCCAGGCGTAGCAGAAAGAAAAAGCAAACAAGCCTTTTAAAAAAAAATAACGAAATTTATTTACATGTTAACTTTAACCCGTAAAAGTAAGAAAATTAAATGTACTTAGCTCTTAATGAAATATCCTGAATGAATCTATTTTCCTTGATCCCACAGAATTCACAGTCCAAAATGAAAAGTAATATCCTTTAACAATCCAACACAGAATTTAGAAATAGTTTTTCTTCTAAGCCCAAACTTCAAACTCCAAAGTCTGACTCAATGAGAAAAATCAAGCTCTATTATAGACCCTAAGATTTCTCTAGAATGTTCCACACGGCTGTGGAATAAGATGATGTAATTTTCTAAAAATAATGCAAACCTGAACTTTCTGGAAGGTTCTGAAGTACTTTTCCTTGTAATCATGTTGTTAACAAAACTGAAATTAATCTGTGACTCAGCTTTCGAGAATCTTCTATAAGAAGATTAACAAGATATTTATAGCACTATTAGGTCAACAGTGGGGTGAAAGTGGGAATCAGAAAAATAAATTCTTATGCATAACATTGTTCTGTGGTTTAACGGCACAGTCAACACTATTTAGGTCATTTTTGAGCCGGTCAATTTTCCTGGGTAGGTTATACAAAAGCGGTTAAACAGTACAGTGCACATTCTTTCGCCAGAAACGGACAACTGCCGGTCTTGAACAGCGGAAAGGAGAGAATGACCTTGGAAAAGATTTTATGACCAATCTCCACGAAAGAATGTTGCCTTCAATTTGATAAGCCGACGCACTGCAGCGGCGAGACAGCGTCAAGTTAACACCGGATATGCATTGGTTTGACGATGAATCAGCGGCGTGCGCCTGTTACGCACAAACGATGTATCAAAAGATAATCACCTGATGTCCGGTAGAGATTTGTTTTATGCTGTTTCGGCGTGCACCTGGTGCGCCGCACAGGGGTGTACCAAAAGAAATATTTACGTTTTATCTGATATGCGAATGAGAATCAGAATTGTTACTGGTGGCACGTCAAGTGGCATTCATACACCAGAACCTGTGATATGGGAAGTTAGTCCCTAGCTCTAACCGAAGAAGTAAACTTAGTTACACAGCCATCAGCACCTTCAGCTGTCGAAATAATTGAATCGGAAAGGGCATTCAAATCTCTAATGGTTCGTGGGAAGAACGATTCTTTATAAATGTCGGTTCTTGCAGTAAGGGTCTGAAACGCCAATAAATGGTGATTTCTACAATGCATAGCCGGAGGAACAAGGCCGTCTGTTGGAATCCTGGAAGCACCCTTTCCTCATTTTCTTGAGAGACTCCCATTTTAATTTCCCAAGTATTCCAGTCTTGCGCCCAGTTTCAAAGCAGTAATTGCCTGTAACAAATCTAGCAGCTCTATTCTGAACTCTTTTCGGTTTCGTCGTTAAGGACCACTCCGCATAATGGTGTAACATAAGATACTGATAAGCAGGCGCACTACAGTAGAGCAGAGTCCAATCGACGTCAAATAGTGGTTACGCATAAAAACTGAAAAAAATGATCATGAACACACAAGCCGAATACACATGCACAATTATGGTAAATCTGTGCGTGACCGAATTAAACCGATATGGAAGCCCAGTTGGAGTACAACACCGGAACAACTTTGATTCGTAGATGTTTCGGCGCTGTACCCCAACCGGGTGGGAAGGTTTTGCCAACGCATCTACATGTGAACATGTGGCCACAATCTATGTATTACATGTACATTAGAGTAATTTGTTTGGATATGTCCAAAGTGTGAATTCTTTAATTTTTCAGACTATTTCCTTGTTGAAAACTTGAACTTGGTAAACCAAAATAGCTTTTAATTCCTCTCTGGTAGAAAAAGAAACAACGACTTGTTTAAATCGACTTGTTTCAAACACAATCAACTGAACTCCAAAAAATGGTATAAAACTTGTTAGCATTAACATAAACAGCATTCGTGGCAAAATACTGGAATTGATAGCGTTTTTTTGACATTCACAAACCTCACGTAGTGGCCATCCAGGAGACAAAAAATGACAGTACCATTGAAACTTCAGAACTTTTCCCTGAAACTTGTCCTTATAATGTCTACAAAAAACAAAAAGAAAAAAAAACTCCATGGAGGTGGGGCGATGCTACTGGTTCATGGGGACATCCCCTGTATGCCCTTAACAGATTTGAAAATCGACTCGAAATCAGTTTCGATAAAATTGATTGCTAATAAACCTTCTCATTATATTTCATCTTGGTATTGCCAACCTGGCAGTTCGATTGAAGACTTTCAACTTTTTCGAGAGCAACTAGACCTTGCCAGGGCTCAACACAGTGTAAGAAACTCCCCTCGGTTCACATTTTGGGTGATTTCAACTTCAGAGACATATCTTGGCCGGACAGACTTAAAAAAATGGTTCTACGTTAAATCAGTCAGAAGGACAAATATTGATTGACATCATAAATGATCATAACTTGGAACAATTAGTGCATTTTGCAACTCCGGAGGAAAACACTTTGGATCTCATTCTTTCAACTCTGCCCGGTCAGTTTCAAGATGTCCACTCTCCGGACAAATTAAGTGACCATGACGTGATAGCAGCAACATTGAAGGTCTACCTGTCCCCACAATAGAAACCTAGGAGGATGGTGTATTTATATCAGAAAGGTGATTTTGAGTCTATGAGAAATGATGCACACAACTTTGCAAAAGAAAAACATTTCAACGGGCATTCTAGTTCTCGAACGGTACAAGAAAACTTCAGTCTTATTACTTCTTTTATACAGGAAGCAGCAGATAAATATATCCCCTCAAAATTGAGCAAATCGAAATATTCTGTGCCTTGGATCACACCTGAGACTAGACGAAAAATTCGCAGAAAAATTAAGACTCACGCAAAGCTAAAAAACTGGCAGCAAGAAAATTTGGTTAAAATTCCAGGATTTGAGACTGGAAATAAAGGCAGATATTAAGACTCAGCATGATTCGTGTGTGAATAACTTGGTTGGTGACATCAAGTCCAGTCCTCGAGATTTTTATCGGTACATTAATGGTCAAAAGAAGGACACTCGGGGTATTCCCCATTAAAAAAACGAAATGGAACAGGCGTCACTGAAACTGAGGCAGAGCAAGCAGAGGAATTAAACGATCAGTTTTCGGATGTGTTCAGTAAAAAAAAAGAGCAAAACCAGGTTCCCCTGCTTGAAAGGTCGGTCCCTTTCATGGAGAACATTGTTGTAGCTAAAGAAGGTGTAATCAAACTTCTGAAAGAACTGAACTCTTCTAAAGCATTAGGACCTGATAAGTTGCACCCAAGAGTCCTAAAGGAACTTGCAGATGAATTAGGTCCGGTTATTGCTCCCCTTTTTGGACGGGTTTTTCAAGGAATAATTTCGTCCTTTAGAATAGCGATGTCCGTGCGGGCGGGCGGGACGGCGTCCGCGTCCCGGTGTCCGGGCGGCGGCCGGACGTCCGCGTCCCGGTTTACCTTTTTGTTAACCCTGAAAAAACCGTCCATAATGCGTCCTGGTGTCCGTGCGGGCATGCGGCCGGGCGGCCGCGTCCGGTTTACCTTTTGTTTACCCTGAAAAACCCGTTCATAATGCCATTTGGCGTTTCTCTTGTTCAACTTGATTCGGCTGAAATTCCCAAGGAATGGTCTTTAGCAACTATATGTCCATTGTACAAGAAGGGAGGTCGAACTTGTGCTGGAAATTATCGCCCTGTATCACTCACATGTGTACCTTGCAAACTTTTGGAGCACATTGTTTGTTCAAATGTAATGACCCACCTTGACCAACGTAAGCTAATCTGATAAACAGCATGCTTTCAGAAAGAACCATAACTGTGAAACACAACTTGTGACAGTGATAGATGATTGGGCTAAAATCTTGGATAATGGTGGACAGATTGACACTTTCATCTTGGATTTTGAGAAAGCTATTGATACCCCTCCTCATGAGCTTCTCAAAAGCAAACTTAATGGGTATGACATTGGTAGAAAAAAATAAAATGGATTGATGCTTTTCTATGCCATAGAGAGCAGTGGGTGGTTGTTAATGGAAGTAAATCTGATTGGGCCCCTGTCCTGTCTGGAGTCACACAGGGGACAGTTCTTGGTCCACTTTTGTTCTCCCATTACATAAATGACATCTCACAGGAAACTGATTTAGAAATAAGGCTCTTTACTGATGACTGTGTTTGTTACCGTGAAATTAAATCTTTGGAAGATACAGTGAAACTTCAAAATGATATTGACAAATTGGGTAGCTGGGCAAGGAAGTGGGGAATGCGGTTCCAACCCAGTAAATGTAACATGATGCAACTTACAAGAAAGCGTATAAAAAAGATCAATGCTACATATGAATTGGAAGGATCTCTCCTTGAAAATGTAGAAAGCATTAAATACCTTGGTGTGACAATCACGAATGATTTAAAATGGAACACTCACATTATTAATGTTTGTACTAAGGCAAATAGGACCCTTGGCTTCTTGAGACGGAATCTGTCAGCATGCACACAAGACGTAAAAGAAATGGCGTACAAGGGAGTGGTTCGTCCCGTCCTGTTATATGCAAATACGGCTTGGGATTCACCAACTGATACCCTCCAGGAGGAACTTGAGAAGGTCCAAAAACGTGCAGCCCGTTTTGTACTTGAGAACTACTCGTTTAAAACTGGGAGTAAGACTGACATTCTGGGAGTCTCTTAAAGAGCGAAGAAAACAAAGTAGACTGATACTTTTATATAATGGTCTAAAGGGTAAAGCCGGTAGGCCCATGGATGACCTCGTTTCCCCTTCAAAGATAACACTACTAAAAAAACCTTCACTAGCCCTTCAAAAACCTGGCAACAGGACGGACATCTACAAATTTAGCTTCATCCCTAGGACAATCTCAGATTGGAATGAGCCTCCCTCATCTCTCTTGATGTCTGCAGAAGGTGCAGACGACTCCATCTCTAGATTCACCACACTTGTTAGTCTAGGGACTAGTGTTGTTGGTCGAAGGTCCTGATGAAGGGTTGTCTAAGGACGTGTCGCCAGTAAACAACTCTGATTCTGATTCTTGTGACGAGGCTTTATACAAGTATCCTGTAGAAAACAACACGATATGTAGGATACATCAAGAAAACACGCCTATAAAAACAAAGCGTAGACCTTACCGCCGAGAAAAGAAAATTTTAAGATGAAAAGTTGTGATATTATTTCTCCTCAAAATATTGATTGTCGGCACACGTTAGAACCGCCTCCTGGAGGCGGTATTAACGCGTACCCACAATTTATTTTTGGAGCGCTGTGGTGCAGTGGCAAAATCGGCATCGGATTTTGGATCGAGAAGTAGCTTGTTCGATCCCCAAAACCGCCAAGTCCTTGAGCAAGAGACTTTATCCATGATGCTTAGTACTGGTTCCTACCGAGGGAAAGAGGGCCACATGAAAAATTAGTACTAGTACTAAATGTGTTACCCTCTATAAACCAACAAACAAGGTCGATTGTTATATTTAACCCATTTTGTACCAAATGGAATCTTCCTCCTTTAATGTAGCATGAGTCCATTTTGAAATTTAGGGGTGTCAGGTTGTGTTTTCTTCAAAATTGTTTAGGAAAATGGCTTAGCTTTCTGTAGAACGCGGCGTCTGATCTGGGCCTGCACTGTTTGCCGGGGTACCCATTTTAGGGTATCTGGTACTAAATGGGTTAAGAACAGAAATAAGAAAACTAAGGATAACTCCTGTAAACCCCACTTTTACCGATATAAAAGTGGGGTTCAAGGGGATCACATTTATATAGGCATGTTTTCGTGATAACTACGATTTGTTTTGCTTTGCATGCATGGTAGTTTATGGTTCTCTTTCATTTAATTATATGTGATTCAAATGCTCATTCTCTTATACACATTGTAAAGAAAATTTAGTCTTGTTTAAGTTTGCGGTTACCTAGAAGCATACATTAACACGTCGAAGCGACGCATCGTCAGCTTCTTAATGACGTGGCCTCGGTTTTGCCCCCCCCCCCCCCCCCCCCCTCCAACCACACTATTATCCATTTTTTCTCTCCTTAAACGTATCATATCATTGTACGAGTTTGCAATGCAGTATGTGTTTGAAAGAGCATGTTATGTTTGTCATTCCATATTATGTGTTTAAACATTGTATACATACTTTTTCTCTTTTCCTCAAATGCTAACTGCTGTAGCCTTGGATTTACTGAAAATAAAGTTTTGTTCTGTTCTGTTCTGTTCTATTCTGTTCACTTCGGTTGAAATTTTGTTAAATTTTTTTGACCATGAAACGTGTTTTGAAACCGGGGTAGTTTGAGCCACTGATGAATACCCACAGCGCCAGGACATGAGGCATAAAAGAATTTTTCAATGTTCTGTTAAATAAAGGTATGTCCTCATCAGTCTTCCCTAATATGAACTTAGGCACAGCCTAGATGCAGACATGAGCATTGTTATCGAAATAAAGGCACTGCCTTTTGAGCAAACACACGCATTTACACCTCTTATGCAGTAAATAGTGGTGTAGATCAGAAAAATATACTGATAGTGCTACCGTGGTAACTCAGTAGTTAGCTAGTTACTGCACTTACCTCGCCACAAAGTGCACCGTCCTTGGGATCGGGACGTAAACTGGAGACCCCTCCCACCCACCCACCCACACACACCCACACACACACACACCAACACACACACGCCCCTGTGCAGGGAGAATCATCCCCTATGCAGGTTAAAGATCCTTACCATAATGTCGTGAATGCGTCCGTCCTGCAAATCTTGAGTGTATGTACACCTGCAAGTAATGGTCAGTTGTGACATATCTCAGTGATAGAAGATAGGTAGTTAGTCACGCAAACAAGTCCTTGGCTAGGTACAGATGTAATCGTTGGGGCGTACTTTACATTTCTAGCAAAACAAGGGGAGTCAATGACATCATTCCTTTATGGTATGTTCACTATTTTGGCAGTATATTCTGTGTGTCCCAAACTGAGGTCATTTGCAACTTGTTGTCAGACCGAAAAAAAATGGATTTCGAAAGAGGCAGTCGTGAGAAAGAGAGCTTACTCTGACCAAAGTCCAAGACCATGCAGCAGGAATAGATGAAGGCCAACAGTTATACACCATCACTCTTGACTTTAGCAAGGTTTTTGACAAAGTGCTAGATTAATAACTTTTCAAGTCCAGATACGACAAAATATAAAGTAACCTCTAACAGTGGATCCAGAGCTTCCTGACCAATAGGGGCTAACCAGACCTGGTCAAAGGCTAGTTTTCCACGATTACCCAAGCCGTATCTGGTGCCCCTCAAGGTGCCATGCTCGGACAATTGTTGTTCTGCCCATACATAAATTACCTGCCACAGAATGTCAGCTCTGGAGCTTGCCTCTTTGTTAATGGCAGCCTTTTTCTATGATAGGTCTCAAAAAGCAAACAACAACCTGGCGTTTCTTTGTATGCAAAGAAGCATAACTGGCTGGACTGAAGATGTTAAAGCATGACAGTAGAGAAAAAGATTAGACTTATCCTACAGTCAGCATTACCTCCCGAGTCATATATATTTCGCCCGTCCATGCTTATAAACCCTATTGGTTTCATTGGTCGGCAGTGCTTGAGAGGTCATTTCATGTTACTGTCTGGTAAAAGTCCCACAGAATTGGAAGCAACGTCTCTAAAATGACCTTTACAGTGCTGACGGGGACGTTAAACCTTAAATCAAACAAACAGTACTTTTGCCGGCAAACTGACAAGCTTACACGGGCATGATCTACCTCTGGGCTAAGTGGACATCCATGCTTGCAGGTTCTCCGACCGGAAAGCAGCGAACAGCAGAGGATACTTTCTAGGGTATATGTACCGACATCTGTCAACTCTCCTTCATTACCACGGGCATCACACTTAAGGAGGGAGTGTTTGAGTTTTACGTCCCACCAACTGCTAAAGTCATATTGAGACGGGACCTCGGTTTAAAGACTCATCCGAAAGTCTGGAGAAGCCCAGGATTGATCCTGCGACCCCTGGTTAACAAGGCGAATAGCATAACCACTACACCGCGGAGGCTTCTATCAGACTTAAAGACCAACGTCCACAGAATATTGTCACATCAGGGATCCTTGAGGGCTTCAAGAGGGATCATGCAAGTCTTTCCTAAACTACATAAAAACTGTTTTTCAAAGGTTTTAATTTATTCTGTTGTGAGCCAAAGGTGAAGTGCATCTTGCATCACCTGGGAGTCCGACTGATATTAACTTTTAGCTGGGCAAGGCCTGCTGTCCTTGCAGCAGGTAGGGGTAGTGTGTGTGTGTGTGTGTGTGTGTGTGTGTGGGGGGGGGGGGTTATACATTTTATTCATTTTCCTCTTTCTCACTATACCCTTCCCCTCCCTTTCTTGTCATCTACTAACGTTTCTATCTCTTCTGTCCCTTTCTCTGGGAGACGACACAAAATGAACGACCAGGGTTGACGTGACGCTTATCCTGAAACAATTGTATTAGCTTCATCTATCTGCTCAACACATAGATTGTGGGTTAGAAACGTCTCATTGTTTATATTTCAGAACAGAAATAAGAAAAATAATGTAAACATGAAAACCCGCTTTGCGTTGTAAAAAATGGGGTTTAGGGGGTCTTCATTGCATAGACTTGTCAACATGATTTGTTTATTTCCATCCCGTCCATTCGTCTGTCTACCACCGCACCAGTCCATTCAATCTATCTATCTATCTATCTATCTATCTATCTATCTATCTATCTATCTATCTATCTATCTATCTATCTATCTATCTATCTATCTATCTATCATGTCTGTCTATCGGTCGTCGATCTATCTATCTCATCCGACCGTTCATTAATCCATCCCGTTTGTCCCTCTCAATTGGGGCGAAACGACTCATGGGCGAAACGACGCACCTCATAAGGGCGAATCGACCCACCCCCAAATTAGTACGAAACAACTCGGGGCGAAACGACCCATGGGGGGGGGGGGGAACGATCTGGATTCCGTGAAGCACTAGCGTTATGCGTTGGGGCTAATAATCATTTTGTAAATCTTGGGCAGGTAGAAATCCGCAGGTAGCAAGATAGCTAATTGTGTCTTATTATTCCCAGGGCTTTTTGGAAAGGTCCCTCAGGACCTTTCCACAGTGTTTATGTGAATTTTGAAGCGTTTTCGCTCCAGTGCAGACTTCTCGCTATAATTTGCTATTTGCAATTACATTCAACGTGCAGAAACAATGTGAGCCAGTCAAAAATATGCAGGGATACTTCAGTTTTCTATGCAGTGTGTCTATTCGGCGAAATGACCATAAATGAAAGTTACCATTTACAATTACCATTTACAAGTATGAGGTTTCACAAAAAAACTTGCCTTACGCTAGCAAGCGGCATAACACATCTTTAATTGAATGTATCCTTATTCCAGCTTCCGCAAATTGTTGAACCGTCTGGCAACGTCCTTTTCGTATGCGTGCCGCTGATTTACAATATATTTGAACTGACAAAAAGCGAAATAAATATAAAAAATAAGATAAAGGAGCTTTATTTAACGTCGCATATCCGAAACAAATAGCATAAGATTTTATTGCGACAAACATAGTATCCTTTAACAAATACTTACCTGCATTGATTTATCTTCCTAGGACTACCCCTGATAATGTGAGCGTCAGCCAAGGGAGCTCCTTGTACCATTTTTACGCCTTTGGTATGGCGCGGTCGGGGATCGATTTTTTGTTTGATTTGAGGTTTAACGTCCCCATCAACACTGTAAAGGTCATTTTGGAGACGTTGCTTCCAATTTTGTGGGACTTATATCCGACATTGAGATGAAATGACATCTCAAGCCCTGTCGCCCAATGAAACCAATAGGGTTTATTAGCATGGACGGTCCGCCTCGCACCGCGGGGATCGAACCCGCGACCTCCCATTCCCGAAGCAGACGCTCTACCACTGAGCTATCGGGGCCGGTATATACCAATGAAGATGGCCAGAAAAGGCGACATCACAGAAAACATAATACCAATGGCACCAGCAGGAAGGGCAAACCAAAAGTTTTGATATACAGTAAAAATTCAACGGAAAGGAAAGTAATCAGCTACCTCTTCTTCAACGAGAAAAAGGTGTTTTATCAGCCTTGGGGAATCAATTGCTGAGGCTGAAAGTCACTACAGTTTCTGTGTCAGTATAATCAGTTTTACTGGCATGACGTTGCATTGACGCTGGCACGGCGTTGCATAGACGTCATGTGCCCGCTGGGAAGAACTAATCTTTCTTATGGGTGGCACAGATCCAATATACATATATATTGTTTATTGTTAGCGTCATTCAAACGCGTAACACGACATACGTTTTATAAAAGAAATAAGAAAACTTATGTAATCCCTGTAATCCAAACTTTATTGCAGTTACATGTAACAGACTGATATCGAGTAACTGAAAACAACTACTCGAAATAATAGTAACAAGTACTCTGCGCGGAAATAAATTTGATTGCTCAGGCAGACTAAAGTTGTTGTTAAATGCTCGTATCCAAGTTAATGAGTGCTCCTAGGCATGGTATAATGTGTTGCACGTACGTGTACACGTTAGGCCACAGTCACATTTAGAGAACGGCATTTTGTACGGGTCGAGGTCATCGGATGCGGTGATCGACGAGTTCGTCCCAGGAACTTGGTGGTTCTACAAGCAGCACTTCTGCATTGCTAAGCCAGTAGGAGATGCTGAGGGCTTGTACCAACATCTGGATCATTGCACACTCATCGTGCCTGCTGGTTGGGAATAGGACTTGGAGCTGTGAATTGTATCGATTCCATGTCATTGCCTCCATTTCTGTTTTGCGGAAAGTCTTCTTCCTGGACCAATAGCCGCTTGTTTCTGTATGGAAACTTGCAAAGGCATGCTTCATTTGCAGTCCGATGGCCAAAATCGCGCGGCCCCAAAAGAGAGCACCGTTGGACTACTTTCTGCTCACGAGCACAGTAGAGAAATCGCGATCTGCAACCGATTTGTCACTGATTACTCAACATTTTTGTTTCAATTTAGACTGGCATTCAAAATTTCTAAAACTGGCAGTGCTTCACTTTACTCGGTAGGGCACAGGCAGTCAAACGCGATTAACTCTTGTTGGACAGACTGCCGCGATTCGCAGCCCAGAAGCACATAACTTACGTCTCGCTGTAGAGCTATGGTGTTCTGTCCGCTCGACCCTGGCAGACGTAAAATGCCTTAGCTTGAACGAACGCACGAAGCAGTGTCATCATCATTATTCTCTGCTCAGCTCTTGAGCAGCTAGTCCAGATCGATATCACAACATGTCTGGATTTATGCTAGAGTATTTCCAGATCCACGTGTGACTTTCTTGAAGTATAGCCGACTTCATGGGATTCCTGAGGTGACCACAGGCCTTCAGCACCAGAGTGCCACTGTCGTTTGACGTTAGGATCTGCGCAGTCTAGCCCCCAGCCAGAACCAAGAAGGCAGCTCCAAGACTACGTCAAGCAGCACCACCAGCAGTCTAATTCCAGATTTCTGGCCTGGCCGAGGCAACATATTCAGAAACGGAATGCAGACACATATTGACAAGACCTTACCAGTGAAATTATCTAATGCTTGGTTTCATTATAAATAGCCTCACCGAGGCAATTTTCCACTAACTTGCACCGCCGTATAAATTTCAAACCGTTAGAGATATTTTATACACTTTTTCGGCAAACAGATATATATTGATAAGATATAGTCAACAATGGTGTTTAATGCCTGATTTCTTTATATAAATGGCATTGCCAAGGCCAAATTCACAAACTGATTGCAGGTATATGTTTTATTTTGATAAGATTTGGCAAACAGATGTATATTGACAAAACCGTCTAATATGTTCTTGAAAGGGTTATCCTTTGGAAGCAAGGAATACACCACAGAACTAGAAAATATGAAATGTACATGTTTTCTGTGCCAGACAAGCTAGTTTCGGCCCATTAGGCCTCATCAGTGACCAATTAGGCCTCATCATAATGCCTGATTTCTCCACAAGAAGCTTGGCCAAGGCAACAGTAGAATTATTATCCCCACGCTTTTCAAAGAAAAAGTGGGGCTATTGTAATTGTATTCGTCGTCCGTTCGTCCGTCCGTCCGTCCGTCCGTCTTACCGGATTCTCACTCCTAGACGGTTATAGATAGAAACTTGAAACTTTGGGAACTGATAGACCTTTGGTCTGGGGAATGCATGACAATTTCGGAATTTCGATCACACCCCTAGGGGTGGACCCAGGGGTTGGGGTCCGCGGGGTTCAAAAATCAAAATTTTTAGAACATGGTGGTGTAACATATCAAGTGAGTGAGATTTAGTTTAACGTCCCACCAACAGCTAAGGTCATACGGAGACGGGACCTCGGTTTAAAGACTCATCCGATAGTCTGGAGAAGCCCGGGATCGATCCTGCTATCCCTGGTTTACAAGGCGAGTAGCGTAACCACTGCACCACGGAGGCTTCTATGTGTAACATATCAAAGCGAACGTCATGATGAGTAGAGTATGTAGTGGCGTTGGGATATGCGATGGCGTGTCATCGACTGCGCGGTTCTAGTTTTGTTAAGTTTTGGCATGCAGAGAGATTGACAAGACCAAACAAATGAGTTTGTCTAAAGGCTGATATCTTTATAATTCGCCTCGCCGAGGCAAAAATTTCACTAACTGACATAGACGTTAAAACTTTCAACCCGCAAGAAATATTTTGATAAGTTTTTGCAGGTAGATATATATTGACAAGATCTAATTAATTATATCGTTTAATGCGAAATTTTTTGATACTGACAGCCTCTTCGGGGTAAAATAATAACAAACTGATTTTAGATATATTATCCGCAAGGTATATTTCAATAATTTTGGCATGAAGATGTATATTGGCATGACCTGACCAATTTGTATAATGCAATATTTTTTTATATAAACAGTCACGCCGAGGCAAACTTTTCACCAGCTGATGATGGACACATAATTTTCAAACTGCTAGGAATATTTTGATAATGTCCCCCGGCATGAGTAGAATATTGAGCTGTATGTAGCTTTCGTCCTGTGTCTGTTTTTCTTCCATCTGTTTGTCCTTCTGTCTGTCTTGAAATGATTGTTAACTGGTTTCTATATAATTATTGCGAAACAGTCACATGCAGTTTTTTCCGTCATACATTCTATCAATTTAACGCTCATTTCATGAGAACAAATAGATTTTTAAGTGACTGTCACACAAAAAAGTGAAACATAACGATCTGTCCTGTCTACGAAAAATCACATATTGACTGTTTGGTGACAACGCGTGGACGTCCGTCAACACTTGACTTCAAAGTTTTGCTTTAGTTCTAATATCTTGCTAATCACTTGTCTAATACATTTTCATTTGGTATTTGGTTGGTTGATTTGAAGTTTAACGTCCCCGTCAACACTGTAAAGGTCATTTTGGAGACGTTGCATCCAATTTTTTGGACTTTTACCCGACATTGAGATGAAATGACATCTCAAGCCCTGTCGCCAAATGAAACCAATAGGGTTTATTGGCATGGACGGTCCGCCTCGCACCGCGGTTCCTGGTCAGGCTTAGATCCTCTAAGCGGTTTACCAGTACTAGTGTGCAGGCCGGATTCAGCTCTGCGTGGAAGCATCATGCAGCCCATATATTTCTTCAAGCCCCTATGGGCGGGGGCGTTTTTATTTGGTATATCGTGTTTCTTTGGTATTGCCTTAAACATGAGTCGGTCACACTCCTGAGTCAAGTGACTGGGTTTGGCTAGCGCCAGTAATTAGAATATATAGCGATATTGGTAATTTCCAGATTTTTTTTTCCTTTAACTTTGCAGTGTGAACTTATAATGCCTAACGGGTATTACTTTTAAATAGACACGTATAGATTATTGTTCCAGTTATGTGGCTGCTGCTGCTGCTGCTGCTGACAGAAGGTCATGGTCGTATAAATTGAATGGTCATTGTATAGTTTTGGCATTCATCGTGTTGATTGGGGTTAGGTATGGTATATTATAATTAACAGCAGATAATGTATAGTTAAAGTCACGTGGCTGCTGCTCCAGCTGACACAGAAGGTAAAGGGAACAGTGACAGAACTTTGCGTAATATTCATGTTACTTGTTTATGTAAAACATTTGATCTCTATCTTTTATGTTATTGGAACTTGATATGTGGTATTACTGGCCAGCTGACAAAGTACAGTAACACTGATTTGACTTTTGCTGCCAAGATCGCACACTTTGAACTTTGATTGAGATAGTCATTTAAAAGTTTTTGTATTGTTGTGGTTTCAACCTACGTCGTACGATTAGGGTTGATATGTAGACACTTTTATGGATGCAGAAAAGATACTGCTGTCAACAAATCAAGGTCAAAAACTTACTATTTAGAAATTGAGATCAAGGTCTTAAACTTAAAAAATGTGCTTTGCAATACATAGTTGCATCTGCCGATGGTATCCATGACCCCGTGGCCATTTTCTCTATTTTTTTCCTTGCATTTCGCTGGCAAACGTTTGGCAGCTATTGGTGTATTTGTCAATTCTACCACTGATTTGTTTTGAGGTCTCAGCTAAAACGAAGTTTTAAAACAGGAAATGCAAATTATACAACTTTAGAATTTCTCATCTTAGTTTTAAGTATGACTGCTATTGAAAAATAAAAGCGGTTCACCAAATGACAGTGGTATTTGATCATTCTTGATTTTAAGGTTCTAAAGCGAATAATTAAGGGTTGGTCATGTTTGCAAAACACAAATATTACGCTCGTTTATTATTATTATTATGTTTATTAGTATTATCATTACTATTGTGATAATGTTCTTTTCATTCTGCTGACTAGACAGCAGCAGACCTTTCCTTTGGATTCTTTTTAAAGAAGCCAACTTGTTTTAACTATTGTGAAAAGTTGAAATTACTTGGCCAGACGAGAAGCGCTTTCCACTCTAGCGAATAGCACCGGTAAATGCTTCGGTAACTGCTCCGGTAACTCGTTGTTGGATTCTACTGGCTAACCATTTCGGCTCAGTGTGGTACGTTTCAGTTCATGTATACGCGTGAAGTAATTTCGAAACTTTCCCCGTGGTCAAATTTCAGTTTTTTGTGTTAACAAAAAGGATTTGTGTAAGTCAGGACAACGAATCAAAATATGAGCATTAAAATAAAAAGAGTCCAATATCAATATTGAAATGGGGTGGTGGTCGACCCGGAAAAAGGCAGATGTTTTATGTGGAGTAAAAACAAGTTAACCAGTCCGAGACGGTTGTCTCGCATAGTCTCGCCGAGATTTCACGTGATTTGACCATAAAAATTTTTTACTTAGGGTAGACAAACGTTGTTATGACTACGCGTGTACGTCGACACCTTGCATGTCCGTATAACCCTTTTTGTATCCATTACGATAACACACCCCTGCGGCATAGTGCATTTTTCACATCTCCAAAATGGCTTCTTTTCTGTTGAAAATCCGTGATATTTTTCTTATTTATACTGCATATATAGATTGTAGGTGCTCGTTAGAACAGCCACAATGGGGCGGTTCTAACGAGTACCCACAACCTATGTCTTGGAGCAGAAATAAGAAAAATATTGTATACCCACGTAAACCCCAGCTTTCTCTGTATGGAGTGGGGTTTATGGGGTTGTTCATTTCACGGACTTGTTCACGTAATCAAATGTAATCTTCCTTCATATGTAAAGAAGGAGTCCATTTAAAAAATTAGGTGTACCAGGTTGTGTTTTCTTCAATATATATACGGAAAATGGCTTAACTTTTTGCAAACAGTGCAGGCCCTGATCAGACGCCGCGTTCTGTGGCGTCTGATCTGGACTCGCACTGTTTGCCATTTACCCATTTTGGGGTTTCTGTTTCAAAATGGGTAACACCCCAACATTCTGAAATGGACTCCAGCTATATATAATGAGGAAGATTCCATTTGGTACAAAACTGGTTAATTATGATCTGAAGGGAAGAATTCCCCGACGGATAAATAACAAATGGCATTTCGGTAGCACATCCGTGTGACGTAGTGATTTCTTAAAGTTTCATATTTCCAAAATTGTCATTTTCTTATGTCAATCTTATTCATACTACAACATAGGTTGCGACTAACTCATGGATGAGGTTCTAGCGAGTACCAACAACCTATGTCTGGGAGCAGTAATTAGAAAAAATAATGTCTATCCCTGATAACCCCGTTTTTTTACATGTACATAAAGTGGAGTTTAGAGAGGTGTTCATAGCACGGGCGTATTAACCTGGTGGAAAATAAGCTATCAGTGTTCATCAAGTCATTGATTGATTGATTGATTGTGTTTGGGTTTAACTACATGACAGTTCCTGTCCTCTGCAAGAGAAAGGGAGAAAAACGGTTGATTTTGTTTGATTAGCGATTTAACGTCCCCTTCAACACTGTATATGTCATTTTGGAGACGTTGCTTCCAGCTTTGTGGGACTTTCACCCGACATTGAGATGAAATGACATCTCAAGTCCTGTCGCCCACTGAAACCAATAGGGTTTATAAGCATGGAAGGTCCGACTCGCACCGCTTTGCCTCGGCAGGCTTAGATCCTCTAAGCGGTTTACCAGTACTCGTGTGCGGGTCGGTTTCAGCTCCGCTTGGAAGTATCATGCAGCCCATCTATTTCTTCAAGCCCCGGTGTGCGGATTGAAGAGACAGTAGAGTAGATGAAAGAGACAGAGAGAGGGATAGGGAAGAAAAAGGAAAATTAACGAAAGAAAGTAAAACAAAAAACAACAGAAGAAATAGCATTCCCCTCTAACATTACCTGCTGCAAGGACAGCAGGCATCGTCTAACTGTTAGCCAATGCCAGTTGGGCGCCCAGGTGACGCAAGAATTGCCATACGTCCCTTTGAAAATGGGGTTCTGCTCACGACAGGAGCAACAGTCTTGCTTTAAGACTAGAACCCCAACCAAAAGATAAGATAAAATTTGTAAGACTGTTGCCTGCTCTAGATGTTTACATTTCGACTGAGTCACGTCAACGTTTAATGTCAGCTGCCAGAGGGCATACTGCAACAGCCGCTGTAACGGGCTGACGGAATGAATATTCAACTGGACACTAAAGTACGCGTAGGATTACATACTCACAAATGTCAGGTCTTTTCAACGTTACTTGACAAGTCTTAAGGTACATGGTAACTAGTATTTTGAACAAGGGAAGCAACTTTTTTACACTACATTTGCTTCTCTTTATATAGAATTATTTGCAGAGTGGTCTACCCTTAAAGGATAGAATTTGCTCCTTAGGAGCAAATTCTTTCCTTTAAAGGTAGACTCCTGCTGCCAAGGGCAAGTAATCAGTTCTGAAAAGAAATGTTTTCCTTGAATGTGTATTTAACTCCCTTGAACAATCCTTAACAGTGTTTTTATTCCATCTATTGTTCAAATATTTTAATTTGTAGTGCACACAACCACGTGATTTCGCGCAACGTCACATTTCTAACGTCTCCATAAACCAATCTTTGCATGAATGAAAATTCCGCAGCCGTCCCGAATAATGCCCTGATCAGCGCCATCTTGAAGTTTGGAACAGTTTTACTTTGAATAAAGGCTTGGCTGAAGGAGAGCAGTCTGATCCACCTGCGTAGATTTGCAGGATTACATTTTCGAATTTATATATGTAATAATGTACATTTTCTTAAACTGCCTCTGATCTACGTAAGAACGTAAAAAATGATATACCGGCTACCTGCATCTTTGTCCAAATTCTTGCCGCAGGGAAACAGTCAAACGTTAACGACAGCGTCGCCTAGTACTTAGCGTATGATTGACGTATTGTAACTTTGTGGTGATATATTTTCTTTCATAAGACAACGGTTTTGTTCACACAGAGTGCATCCTTGATTAACTTGACAAGACACCATCTTTATTTGGTGTTATGTGAAGCATTGTATGGACGCTGTGTTTTACGTTATTGGCGTTACGTTCTGTCCAAGTTTAACTGCTGGTAGCAATTTGTTTTAAGCTGAAAGTATACGGATTTGTGACTTTGTTTCTTCGAAAAGGATCTGTAGGCACTCTTTTGGCCTTTTAATCGGCAAGACGGAAAACTTAGCCATAGTGTAAAATCATGCGTTGCGTAAGCTAAAGTAGAGCAACGTTAACGGACGTCGACGTAACGTTTCAGAAGCAGAAATCCCGTCACAGTCGCTAGCGGCAGCTATGGAGCAGGATTTTAAAGTGTTAGTTGTTTATTTACTGGTGGGATGTGTTCCTGGTATCATTCTTGGAGAGGGTATGTACAATTCCATAGGCTATCTCAATGTTAACTCTCATCACATATGTACATTATTTTGCTTATTTCTGGTCCGAGACATAGGTTGTTGGTACTCGGAGGCGGGTCTTACGAACACTCACAACCTATATTTGAGGAATTAATAAGAAAAATATCACATTTTTATCAGAAAAATTAACCGTTTCGGAGAAATGAAAGCGTGTACTATATGTCACACGGATGTGTCACAAATACAGTATTCCGCGTCAGGATTTGCGACCGGGTAAAACACAAACCACGATCCTTAACTACACAGTCTAGCAAACTTCTTAAGAATTTAACTTAAAGAGCCAAAAATGGCAAAATGATGTAGGCCAGAAAAAGGGGAGCACTCAGTAAGCAATCAAAATACATATGCGCAGCAAGAGTGTTTAACTGAAACTCACACAGCAGCCAAACGTCGCAAGGGCAACGTCAAATCAACGTCGGTGCAACGTCATGACGTTGCACCGACGTGGATGTGACGTTGCATAAACGTCATGGCGTTGTACCGACGTTAATGCGACGCGATTACGTCATGTGCTTGCTGGGTTTGCTGAAGCTAAAGCTGAAACAAAACAGCTCGCCGGAATATTTTGGTTACATATTGCATTCTGTTATGATATTTGAATAGTGCACGCCAATCACAACTATACATTATGGCTAATACGCCCTCGCCCACCAGGGCTCGGAGAAAAAGATTGAGCTACAAGATGCTTGCAAAACAGCTGAACCCGACCGAACTTGATTACCGGTACGCCGCTTAGGTCTACAACTGCCCGGGTAATGTGGTGTGAGCCGGCAGTTCCCTAAGCCCTAGCGGCTTCTTTGGGTGGTAGGGCTTGAGATGTCATTTCATCTCAATGTCGGGTAAAAGTCCTACAAAGTCGGAAGCAAGTCTCAAAATGACCTAAGGACCTAAATAGTGTTGACGGCGATGTAAAACCTCAATACAAAGAAACAAACTAAGGTTGCCTTTCACGGAAATAAAGACCAACCAAACACAAGAATTAAGCCTAAGAATTCAGTTTCTGGATCTGAACATTTAGTTTGGACCAGTTGGTCTGTTCAGGGACTCGTATACATCACGTGAACAAGTCCGTGAAATGAAGACCCCCCTAAACCCTACTTTATACAGAGAAAACTGGGGTTTTTAGGGGTAAACATTATTTTCCTTATTTCTGCTCCAAGACATAGGTTGTGGGTACTCGTTAGAACCGCCTCAGTGAGGCGGTTCTAACGAGCACCTTCAACCTAGGTTTTGAACATTTTAAGCAAAAAAATCAAGGATTTTCATTAGAAAAGTAACTATTTTGGAGCTGTGAAAATGCACTATGTTGCACGGGTGTGTTATCGTAATGATTGAGCGGTTTTTGTGAGATTATTCTTCCTTGAACTGCCACATTGGAGACACTAGGCAGGTTTTTGTGTACCAATTTAGTCATTTTTAACCAGGTACACTAGAACTTCGATGGCTCGAACACCGATGGCTCGTTTACCATGGATGTGTCGAACCCATTCTTGAGCCCCTAGCGAAATCCTCTTCATAAGAAATAGTGGGGGATAATTAAGGAGATTTTAGTCTTTTATCTTGCAAATGTATGCTGTGTGTACTCATTAGAATCGCCTGGATGAGGCGATTCTAATGAGTACACACAGCATACATTTTCTTTATAGAACGCCGAAAAGATGTCTTAAAGTATCTCGTTATGCCTCCTGACAGTAAGCTCAGTGGCTCGAACTACCCCTGTCTCGAACAGATTTTCGAGGTCCCAAAGGTGTTCGAGCCATTGAAGTTTGACTGTATCTCTCATTGATAAAAACACTGAAGGTGTGACTGTGATTGTTCTTGACGGTCATGAGAAAAAATAATCAAGATTTAGTTATAATATTCAAACGGACAAGAAAATTGTTTACAAGTTATTTACAAGGAAAGTACATTCAAATTCTGTTGAAAATGAGCCTGGGTGTCTCCAGCAAGAAAGTTAAATGTAGGTGTGTGACGTCATCTGCAGCCTCTCAATTGATTCCAAGCAATGGTTCCAGCGAAACAATCAAAGTACTGACAGCATTGGTGGGTCGATTATCAATGCTTAGACGACATGTGAGTCTGCTGAACTGTGTGATTTCGCATTGTTGTGTCACAAGTGTTTTTGTGTAAAAGCTGGACTGGAAGATCGTGTACTGCAGCTCATTATGATAGCTCGGTCATGTGATATACGGTGTAACGCTTGCTTTTTGCCTCTAATTATACAGTTTTCTGACAAAAAGTTTGATACTTTTCGCATTAACGGTTCAAACAGAGATTATGTGTGCTCGCTAGAAAAGCCTCAATTTGAGGCTGTTCTAACTGGTACACACAATCATCATCGTCAACAAAACAAACATTGCGTGTGCTAGTTAGAATAGCCTCAGCTGTTCTAACGAATTTACACGATCTATGTTTCGGAGAAAGTATAGGGAAATAATGATACGTGTTTATACGTGTTATTGCTTTTAATGGCTTAGTTGTCAGAAGTGGTATTTCTACCGTAGCATTTCGTCTGTGATAATTAACCCATATATGCCTAGCGGCCATTTTTGGGACATTGACAAACAGTGCAGCCCAGATCAGACGCCGCAGAACGCGGCGTCTGATCTAGGTCTATACAGTTTGCTTAAATTAGATACATTTATGCAAAGCTTTCCGCAAACAAAACAAACCTGACACCCCTATGGTTGGAAATGGACCACTCCAAACGTATCAGGTGGGATTTTCCATTGTCAAATATGGGTTAAGAATAGTGGATGTTCCTTCAAGGGCAGCAATACTTTTGAAACTTGTTTACTCCTAGAGGAAGGGCTTTATTCCTGGGCAAAAGCAGATCCTGTTTGTCCTAGAGGAAGGGCTTTGTTTCTGGGCAAAAGTAGTTCCTGTTTTAGAGGGGCAAAGTTCATAGAAAAATAAACCGATGGCACTTGAAGTTGCTACGCTTATATAAATGGCGAAAACATGACAGTTCATTTCTTTCCCCTTAAGTGAAGTAGTTTTTGTTTGTTCGGAGTTTAACAATCCAGTCAAAACTATTTTGGTGATATCGTTTAGGTCAGTTTACCTAGCCACTTCATCATGGAGAGTCTTCAACAGGTAATGGGTGGCAGCTGCATCTATTTATGGCTTGACGAGTGTTTTTTGGGATGCGGTTAAACAGTAAAGTGCACATTCTTTAGCAAGAATTAATGACCAACCTCCAGGAATGAATGTGGCCGACCCGGCAAATATCGAACCTGCGACCCCTTGATCCATTCAGACGCGCATTCGACTGAGATTTGTTTTGTGATTTGAGGTTTAACGTCCCCGTCAACACTGTAAATGTCATTTTGGAGACGTTGCTTCCAATTTTGTGGGACTTTTACCCGACATTGAGATGAAATGACAGCTCAAGCCCTGTCGCCCAATGAAACCAATAGGGTTTATTAGCATGGACGGTCCGCCTCGCACCGTTCCTGGACAGGCTTAGATCCTCTAAGCGGTTTACCAGTACTAGTGTGCGGGCCGGATTCAGCTCTGCGTGGAAGCATCATGCAGCCCATATATTTCTTCAAGCCCCTATGGGCGAGGGCTGAGATACCGAGGCCGGAAGTGAAGAAGGCGCACTCTGTAGCAAAATTGTAAGCACTTAGAAATGCATCAAAAAAGGATTTAACTGCAAATCAAGAAATGAATTCAGACCCCAGCCCGGTCACATTACGCGAACATTTCTGTGTGAGGCACGCCTTTCTTTTTTCGGCCCAGAATCGGAAAATAATTAAATTGTTAGCGCTCGTTGAAACCTCATTTTGAGGCGGTTCTAGTCTTTTGAGAAAAAACAAATAAGCCATACAATTCCACAGTTGATTTTTCAAGTATGTTCATTCATGTATTGTGATGAGGGTCAATCCACGGAGGCCCAGTCAAGAAACACCGGCTCAAAAATGACCCTAAAATAGTGTTGACTGGGCCGTTAAACTCCAACACAAACAAAACCAGTCAAAAAATTACTATACATTAAAAGATTGATTTAGGGGTCGTAAATACTTCAGAGTAAATAAATATATTATTGACATAACTGACATCATTATGTACTGGTGTAATGCCTAAGAAATAATTGCGTCCAACATGGTGTCAGAAAATGATAAATATTAGGTAAAAATGATAATATCTTTATTATTTCTGCTTTCAACATTGATTGTGGGTGCTCGTTAGAACCGCGGTTCTAACGAGTACCCACAATCTATGTTTTTGAGCAAAAATAAGGCAGATAATGTATACACCCGTAAACCCAAGTTTTCTCTATATAAAGTGGGGTATAGGGTGGTCTTCTTTTCAAGGACTTGTTCACGTGATTTTATGTACTGGAAATGCCTCCCTAAAGCCGTATTTAACAGGTCCTTTCGGAGAAGCATTCGGTTTTCAAACATTTTTATTTCGTAGCGCCCTTGGCAAATAGTGCATACCACGACCGCCATTAAGACATCACTACTAAACGTCGAGATTTGATTTTCCTGCGCGCACCGATAAGGCAGTAATAGATTGTTTTTCACCAACAGCATCATCCGTCAACGTCAACGACAAATTGTTTAAACTTCACATTTATTATTTGAAAAAAAAATCCCAACCTTGTTGTTACATACAGTGTGCCCATGAAAATACCGTAGGTTTTCGTTCGTCGGTTTATACGTATACTATGGTGTCAATCTGACGTTCCTTAAGGGGAAAGGGAACACCTTCAGGGGAGGCAACTCCTGCAAAAGTAAATTATTTCTCCCATGTCAATAGGGGTCAACTCTTAAAGGAAAGAATTTAAGAGTAGTCAATAGAGGTCAACACTTAAAGGAAAGAATTTGCCCCTAAGGAGCAAATTCTTTCCTTTAAGAGTAGACCCCTTTTTCAGTGAAACAGTTCTTATAGAAAAGCGAACAGGAAGTCCCGAAAGTTGTCTCCCTTTGTAAAATGGCGGGGAAATCTGCCAGGTGTTCCCATTCTCCTAAAAATAACGTCATTTTGACTGCCTTGGTTCAGTCTAAACCTCATCAGTCCGTGATTCACGTTGGGGATAATTGAAAATAACCCAGCACCGGGGAAGCACATAGTTCCAGATAAGGCGCTTTTCTTTTTTACGTCCGAAAGATACTGATATTTTTCTTATTGTCGCATGAAAAAAAAATACGTTGTGGGTAGAGGGTACTCATTAAAAGTGCTTACAACATATGTTTTCTTGCAGAAATAAGAAAAAAAAAACATGTGGACTATTCAATCCGGTATACGGACCTTCACGGCCTTGTATGTAAATGCATTGTCTACAGCATATAATCATTACGCCTTTCACCCGCTATTGGTTCGAACATCGCTCGGTTCACATGTGGGACACCAAGTTCTGCAAAGAAAGGTCAGGTGATTTTTCTCCGTGCACCCTGGTGATTACTATTCGGCTCGAAAAAGAAAGTGAAATAATCTTGAAAAGGCCGTAAAACCAAA
Source organism: Lucinisca nassula (assembly GCA_963580285.1). Classification (NCBI taxonomy): domain Eukaryota; kingdom Metazoa; phylum Mollusca; class Bivalvia; order Lucinida; family Lucinidae; genus Lucinisca; species Lucinisca nassula. The sequence goes on from OY757018.1 coordinate 67,657,725, forward strand.
GCCAAATATATATCATCCGAAAGGTACACCACGAAAACACGCCCATTTTTCTTATTCCGGCTCTAAAATATAGATCGTGGGTACTCGTTAGAACCGCCTCAATGAGCCGGTTCTAACGTGTACCCACAATTTATATTTTGAGCAGAATTACGAAAAATATCACAATTTTTCGACTTAAAATTTGCTCGTTTTCCGTTTTTACAGCATCACAAAACACGCCTATATAATTTTGACCCACTTGAACCCCAGATTTATATAGTAAAACAGGGGTTTGCAGGAGTAATACTTATTTTTTCTGATTTATGCTCTAAAATATAGATTGTGGGTACTCAACAACCTATATTTTGAGCAGATATAAGAAAAATAGCACCATTTTTCATATGAAAGTTTTAGTTTTTTCTGCGGTAAAGTTTACAATGTAATGTAGACCCTTCTTAACCTTTTTTTTAATTTATTATTAACAGGATGTACACGTAGCTACAGGATGTCCGCTTGGGATGAAAAAAAAATGATGCTCTATTTTAAGGAAAAGGAGCAAGTCCTGTATGCAAGAAAATGTCCGTTGTTACAGCATCACAAAAAAGACGCATATATAATTTTGACCCCCTTGAACCCAGATTTATATAGTATAACAGGGGTTTGCAGGGGTAATCCTTATTTTTCTTATTTCTGCTCTAAAATATAGATTGTGGGTGTGTGTGTGTATATGTGTGTGTGAATTCGGGTTTAACGTCGCTTTCAACAATTTTTCAGTCATATCACGACGGTGTCTGGTTGCGACAGGGAGCTCAATGCTCACGTTTATAGTGCTGCCTCACTGAAGTATCATGTCCCAGACACATTACATGATACCACACCCAGTCACATTATCCTGACACTGGATCGACCAGTCCTAGCTCTACCCCGTAAATCTGAGTGCCAAACGAGGAGCAGCTAGTACCATTTTTAACGACTTTGGTATGTCGCGGCCCGGGATCGAACCCATGACCTCCCGTTCCCCGGAGCGGACACTCTACCAACTGAGCTATCGGGGCCGTTAGATTGTGGGTACTCGTTAGAACCGCCTCGATGAGGCGGTTCTAAAAAGTACCAACAATTTATATTTTGAGCAGAAATAAGAAAAATATCACAATTTTTCATCCTTTTATTTTCATTTTTTCGGCGATAAAGGTTGCAATGCATTTGTATAGGCGTGTTCTCGTTAGGTGTATTGTAGTCGCAGATAAAATTGACTAGGGGGAGCTACTCGGGAGTTGTCAATCTATGTCAAATTCGCTCCACCAGAAGATTCGGTAGAGTGCCTTTCGCATGCTTTTTGCAAGCGGACCAAATGGCCATATACGCCAGAGCTTTGTTTGTGTTACAGTCTGGTGACTTGGTCATAGAACAGTCCAAAGGCAGGTGCAAAAGAAAGCTCCGCCTAGTCAATTTTATCTGCGACTACTATATTTGTGGTGCAAGTGTCCAGTTGTCAATTTCGCCGATGCAATTTATCACACCATTGCCTGTCATTGCAACTGGAAGGCAACGGCATTAATTGATTCAAATGTCCTATTTACTAGTTAATTTATGGAAATTGTACCTCTGGCGGTAACATCAAGTAACTTTCACGTAGAATAAAAGACAAATAACTGTCAAGAAATATTTTTTCTCGAAACAAAAATTATGCACTTGTTGCATGTTTAACAAACTCATTGAACTTTCACTTGTTTTTGTTTGTTTGTTTGATTTGTTGTTTAACGTCCCCGTCAACATTGTAAAGGTCACGTTTGAGACGTTGCTTTCAATTTTGTGGGACTTTTACCCGACATTGAGATGAAATGACATCTCAAGGCCTGTCGCCCCCCCCCCCCCAAAAAAAAAAACAAAACAATAGGTCCGACACTCACACCGCTTTGCCTGGGCAGGCTTAGATCCTCTAAGCCGTTTACAAGTACTCATGTGCGGGTCGGATTCAGCTCTGCGGGGACGCATCATGCAGCCCATCTATTTCTTCAAGCCCCGACGGGCGGGGCCGGAACTTTCACTTGAGGGGGCTGGATTCTCTGTTTTGCCATTTTATATTGGAGGCGTTTTGTTTAGACTTCTGAAAATGGGGTCTGCTCTTAACGGAAATAATATGCTCCTTGAGGGTAAAATTTACGATTACAGATACACTTATTAATGCAACTGGACCCGGTGTCCAAAATTTCGGTTGAAAGTTTGCATTGGTTATTTCATGTTACTAAACCACAGACTCTTAATAAAACTACACATTACAACCTGATTTTCAATATATAACATAGTTTTACAGATGGACCTTAAAATACACTGATTATATTTAGTCATATTTCTGTTTCTGTATAAGCAATACATACTTGTTTGAATATAACACGGTTATTTAACTAACACGATTTCTACTTTGCATCATGAAAAACCGCCTATATAATTTTGCACCCCCACCCCTGAACCCCACTTTTACATAGCAATACAGGGGTAAACCTAATTTTAAAAGACAAATATCACAATTTTCATCTTAATTTTTTATTTCGGCGGTAAACTTTGCAATGTACAGTAAAGTTCCTATATTAAGACCACCTTTGGAACTGTTCAAAAGTGGTCTTTTAAGACCACTTTTGAACAGTCCCAGAGGTGGTCCCTGGCCAGAGGATACTGTGGTTAGAAAACGCAAAGAAAGATTAAGTGTAGCCTTCAAAATAAGCTTTTTAAAGCAGAATTAGTCTTAATCTTAGGCGGTCTTAATAGCGGGATTTCACTGTATTTGTTTAGGCGTGTTTTCGTAAACCAAAACAACATTCTGGTGTAATACATAGACATAAATTCACAATTAGTCCACGTAAGTCACAAATGTGGAAACAGACTTCTTCCCATCAGGTGACACTGGTTTAAACATATGTATAGTCGGTGGAGAAGGGGCCTGAAAAGTAAACTGCACCACATTGTCTCCGACAACCCCCTCTTTTATGAACGTCGACCCTCCTCCGTCCCCAGGAATTTTGCCGCCGCGACTTTTGTCCGGATCGAGTAATCGAAAGTCACTTCTTGCTCGTTTTAGACCACCGGTTTTCTCGTAGATATCCGAATTATCTCGTCTATCAAGATAATCTGCATCCTTCCGAAGAACCCGCTTTGCTTGAGCAACGCGCTGCCATAATCTAGTTGCGTGACGTGTTCGTCCTACATTTTTGCCGAGTACCTCGGCGGTTTTTGTCAACCAACTACGTTTTCTTCGTATTCCATTCACATTAGTATTGCTGTCAGCCTTAACGCTGTATTTTACAGAAGCCAAGCATGAAGCGGCACCGAATATGCAAATGACGAAAGTTATTCGCAGAAGCATCTGAAACTTTGTATTGAACGTCCGACTTGCAAAAAAGGACATTTAAACATGTACACGTACAATGTAACTTTAGCTATTCTCAATACCAAATTCACTGTTTCAATGGGAAAGGTTGCACTTGGCTATTTCAAAGGGAGACTATTTTCGTAACATCCTGTTAAAACAAACATGTAAGCCGAAAACCTCACAAAAATGAATCCACTCTAAAAGGAAAGAATTATGATCCGCAGGATCAAATCGTTGCTCCCCACTGAGAGGGGCTAAATAATTGTTTTCGAAACTGCTAACTGCTTTCTCTCTCTCTCTCTCTCTCTCTCTCTCTCTCTCTCTCTCTCTCTCTCTCTCTCTCTCTCTCTCTCTCTCTCTCTCTCTCTCACCCCTGAAGGTGTACACATTGCCCTCAAAACAAGAATTTAGTTTGTGTATACATTACATGGTGTGCAAGTTTTCTTTTGTATACTACTCACAATTTACTATTCACAAGACAGGATTTCTCGACGAAACCAACTTAATATACATCGTGTTCAAACGCCCGTGTAATGAACACTCTTGTAAACCCCACTTTATAGAGAGGAAACTTGGGATTACAAGAATATGATGTATTTTCTTTATTTCTGATCATTAACTTAGATTATGGGCAGTCGGTAGAACCACCTGAACGAGGCACGTTGACTTAAATCTAAATAATCGACGGGTATACGGCAAAATAAGTTCAGACGTTCCAATCGGCTTAGCTCATTTCAAGTCTGGTTTGTTTGTTTATTTGAATAGAGGTTTTACGCCCCCACCACCGTCAACACTATTTAGGTCATTTCCAGTTTGTAGACCAGTAAAACTACATGTATGTGTACCTATGCTAACTGTGTAGATGCAGATGAGACGTTTAGTGTGGAGCCGTTCTATCTAGAGCAGCCATGTTTACCATTCTGTTGATGGTTTTGAGTATATCCACCATATACAAACATGGATGTGCCTAAATTCAAAGACGGGAGAGTCCACACCGGAAAGTCTGGAAAGAAATGTAAAACAAGGCGTGATTCTTCGAAACAACATCAACAAAATCCCTACAGTTTTCTCTTAGCTTGCATATGTAAGGGTTGGAGATTTCGGTTCACTCTGTTTCTTTTTCTAGACGGAATTATATGTATTGGAATAAGAACATATCCACACCCCGTGGAGCCAGCAGCAGACTGTTGAAACATATTTTTCATTACGAGAACACACCCGTGCGACATAGTGCATGTTTCACATCTCCAAAATGGCTGCTTTTCTGATGGAAATCCTTGATATTTCTGTTATAAATGCTCAAAACAAAGGTTGAGGGTGCTCGTGAGAACCGCCTCAGTGAGGCGGTTCTAACGAGTACCCACAACCTATGTCTTGGAGCAGAAATAAGAAAAATTATGTATACCCCCGTAAACCCCAGTTTTCTATATAAAAAGTGGGGTTACGGGGGGGTCTTCATTTCACGGACTTGTTCACGCGATGTGTTTCTCAAAAATATCAGTCATCACGAAAACACGCCTATATAATTTTGACCTCCTTGAACCCCACTTTTATATGCTAAAACTGGGGTTTCCAGGGGGTAAACATTATTTTGCCCATTTCTGGTCTAACATGTAAATTATGGGTACTCGTTAAAACCGCCTCGATGATCTATAATTTGAGCAGAAATAAGAAAAGAAATCATAAGTTTTTATCTCAGAATTTTTCGGGGTTTTTTTCCGGCGGTAAAGTTTATACATGTAATGCATTTGTATAGGCGTACTTTCGTAATGCAAGGCTGTTTTATTTACCCCTTTAATTCCAGTATTTTAAGCAAACAGTGTAAACCCTGATCTGGTGCCACGTTCACAAGCCCAGTCAAGATTTCACAGTACACAGCTATCTGAGGTCATTTGCGCTGCTATAAATAACAGTTACCCGAACTTTCAATATGATCAGCGATGGTCGCGTAGACAAGAGCAGGCGGAAAGCTTATGTACTTAGTAACTTTGGGTTGATTTATAAAAACGGTGTACTCATGGCGTGATTCACTTTTTGCCTAACGTGACATACATCACGCTAACAAGTCCGTGAAATGAAGGCTCCCGTAAACCCCACTTTATACAGAGAAAACTGTGGTTTACGAGGGTATACATTATTTTCCTTATTTCTGCTCCAAGACATAGGTTGAGGGTACTCGTTAGAACCGCCTCAATGAGGCGGTTCTAACGAGCACTCACAACCTATGTTTTTAGTATAAATAAGAAAAATATCACTGATTTTCATCAGAAAAGTAGCCATTTTGGAGATGTGAAAAAATGCACTATGTCGCACGGATAATGTACGCATATATATGCATTTATCGTACTTTGGGCTATAACTTGATATTCATAGGAAAACTGATACTTTATTCATTTCGAATGACCGATGGTAGATCGTTTGTCTTTACGTGTAGGCTAGGAAAATAATATGAACTTGGACTTTGACTGTTCGAAATTGAAACACACTTTCTGATATCGGACTTTGGAAAAAGTGAAGACCCGGATCAGACACCCCAGCATCTGATCAAGGTCTTCGCTGTTTGCTAAAAGCAAGGAAATGGATGTAAAACTCACATCGATAAGCCTAACAACACACATATTGTGACTTGACCTTACCAAATCTGTTGGATGAATTTTTTATTGGTCTGTTTCTTTTAATACACCTTTTGAACAGTACTCACGGTAGTCTATTACTAGAGACATTACGAAAACACGCCTATTCACCATATTTGCATTTATTTGCTGGCTCCCAGCTTGCACATTGTCAATATTGGAAGAACAGGTAGCCAGACCCCCCTGACCTTTTAAGGTCAGGGGGGTCTGGTTACCTGTTTTTCCAACACTGATAACCTTGAGACTAGGAACCAGCAGATAATGCAAATAAGGTGAATACAAATACCATCACGAAAACACGCCTTTATAATTTTCACCCGCTTAAATCCCACTTGTATGTAGTAACACTGGGGGTTATATGGGTATTTATTAATTGATTATCCTATATTACACAAGGTCAACCAATATTCAAAAGTCATAAATCATGTTTTTAATTGCATCAATTAATAAAATTGTCATTAATCAAGTAATTTCGTATTGGCCCAGTTACAGGTCCGAGGTCTGCTGTATTGGCACGAGGCCGAAGGCCGAGGCCAATACAGCTGACCTCGGACCTGTAACTGGGCCAATACCAAATCACTTGATTAATAACATTATATCTTGTTCCACAATCAATGTTTCGAGCAGAAATATAAAATTATCAGAATTTTTTCGTCAGAATTTGTTTCATTTCTGGCGGTAAAAGGTCCAATATATTTGTACAGGCACGTTTTCCTAATGCATTGTAAATAGCCCCCCCCCCCCACACACACACACACACACACAAAATTCTAACCACCTCAATGTGGGGTTCAATGGGATAAGAATTGTATAGGTCTAGTTACATGATGAATGTTAGTTTTAGATGGGCATTTTAGCGGAATTTGTAGTAAAATGTCTGGTGTTAGCTAATAGAATGTAGATTAATTTCTCATTTTGTTCAAGGTCATTGGATATGCTCTTTATAATGCATCGATTTGCACATGTCATAAGGCGTTCGCAACGTTCCAAATCAAATATTTACATATGGAAATGTAGTTTTCGTAAAGCAAGGAAATCATGCATCTTGAAACAAATCATCAATGTCTGGGCTAATGGCTGCCGCCTTTGTGTTTCTAAAAATTATATAAGTTATATGATCACTAAGTTCCATTCTGAACAGTTCTGACATCAAGGGACACTAAATGTAGCACTTTGTTTGCCCGCGCCGCACAAGGTGTTTGATTCCTGGTTTATGCGGCAACATCCATTTCCAAGTTCTCCACACATGCACAAAATCAAACCCAAATGCCAGTGAAACACCTCACTGCCATAGGCTGACAGCAGCATTGCACTTTCTCCACCCCTTTTTATATACAAAACAACACCCACCACATTTCGACACATCCTGTAATGGACTCCTGAAACATCAGTGCTTGGCACACATCACAAAAACATGCCTATATAAATTTGACCCCCTTGAACCCCACTTTTATATAGTAAAACTGGGGTTTGCAGGGGTAAACCTTATTTTTCTTATTTCTGCTCTAAAACATAGATTGTGGGTACTCGTTAAAACCGCCTCGATGAGGCGGTTCTAACGAGTGCCCACAATCTATGTTTTGAGCAGAATTTAAAAAAATATCACATTTTTTCATCTTAAAATTTTCATTTTTTCGGCGATAAAGGTTACAATGTATTTGTATAGGCGTGTTTTCGTAATGATGTTTAACTGTCTTGTGCAAATAAAAATAAAAAATGAGTTCCTTTAAGAGCAATGAAAACATTCATAAGAAAGAAGATGGGTCATACTACGTAGTTTCGGCTAATAAAGCCTCATCAGTGACCCTGTAATGATCCGGCAAAGAAAGCCAGAGGAAACATACTGCAATTTTGCGAATTTGGAATAGGCAGCCGATTCAAAGACTGAAATAAATCATAATGGGGTCCAAATAATTAAAAACCTGTCTAGAATATGAGTCTAAACCAATAATTTATTTCTGATTTCTCAGAATATTCACGCTGATCTCAAAGGACCAAAAGTAAAAATAAACTGCACTATGGTTGATGTACGGGGAGACGTTTTACGGCCGCCACACGGCACAACACCAGCTGCAGTGAAGGCAAATAAAAATCAAAAATGAGTTCCTTTAAGAGCAATGAAAACATTCATAAGAAAGAAGATGGGTCATACTACGTAGTTTCGAATAATAAAGCCTCATCAGTAACCCTGTAATGATCCGGCAAAGAAAGCCAGAGGAAACATACTGCAATTTTGCGAATTTCGAATAGGCAGCCGATTCAAAGACTGAAATAAATCATAATGGGGTCCAAATAATTAAAAACCTGTCTAGAATATGAGTCTAAACCAATGATTTCTTTCTGATTTCTCAGAATATTCACGCTGATCTCAAAGGACCAAAAGTAAAATATAAACTGCACTATGGTTGATGTACAAGACAACAAATAGAAAAGTAGATCACAGCCAGTAATTTTCAGGAACAGCCATTTTAATGCGGTTACTATCGCTATACCTTTCACAGCTTCCATACTCCTGGAGTGTCAGTCTCGTATTCTATTTCTATAGGTTAATACTTTTCAATAACCGTTCAAATGCGGATGTTCTGTCGCGTTTTTTTTTTGTTTGTTGTAGTTCGTCTTTGAATGTGTGTATCGCTTGTAGCTATTGTTTTGGATTCTGATTGGACAGCCAATTTGTCATTTTGTAGGAAAGTAACTGTCCTTTTGGCTTTCCGCTATTGATGTTTCCATTAGTATCTAAGTACTTCATGATTGTGTTTCTTTCCCTTTGGTGTCTCTGATGGAAGGTTTGGGTTAACGGTATCGATTCCTGATCATTGCCTTCACTTCTATTTTTCATTCTAATGCACTTACCTATGTAACGCAATGTCTGATTGGATAACGTCAAAAATTAGCGACAGTATATTCTGCGATATACTGTCGGAAACCCGACGTCATCATCTAACGTCGCTTTCCATTGGCTGGTATTGGGTTTTACGCAGTGCACAGCGCTTGCCGGTTTGAGCAAAACAGCACCCTTTTTAAGGAAAACAACCGAATAAGTGCATTAGAATGGGGATAAATATTTAAAATTGTCATTTGGGGAGGTAAATCTTCGGTTTTACGGTCGCAAATTCCGTTTTACGGCTCCGCTGACGCGTCGCCGTAAAACGAAATTTCCGACCGTAAACCGCCGATTTACCTCCCCAAATGACAATTTTAAATACAGTTATCCCCTAAATAAATTCGAAACAAATATGTCGCCATTTCCAAAAGCAACCATGTCATTATTCACCATTTTGAAAGGGTTCATTCTCAAGTGAGAAACTGTCTCCTGATGCTTCGTGTATAATATGTATTTCGATGTTATTACAATTATTTTTGTGTGCGCGAAATCTCATAATATAATGTTATTAATCAAATAATTTCGTATTGGCCCAGTTACAGGTCCGAGGTCTGCTGTATTGGCACGAGGCCGAAGGCCGAGGCCAATACAGCTGACCGAGGACCTGTAACTGGGACAATACGAAATTACTTGATTAATGACAATTTTATTAATTGACGCAATTAAAAACATGATTTATGATTTTTTAATATTGGTTGACCTTGTGTAATATAGGATAATCAATTAATAATGGTCAGTATAAATTATGCAGTCAAGGGCATATCTCTCAATTTAAATTGAACTATTGAACAATACGGTGCTTGTAGGTTGCAAAATATTCACAACAAGGGAAGTGTCTGCTCTGTTCTGTTCTGTTTTGTTGTCTATCTTTAAATTTATTTATCTTTTTTTATCTAAATGGCCAACTTGAGTGCGTGAAAACTCCCTTTACCGAGATTTAAAGTGGTGTTTTTCAAGTTTTGTATGTGTGTTCGATTTTAGGCTTAACGTCCCCGTCAAAACTATTTAGGTCATTTTGGAGACGTTGCTTCCAGGTTTGTGGGTCTTATACCCGACAAAGAGAGGAAATGACATCTCAAGCCCTGTCCCCCAGTGAAACCAATAGGGTTTATATGCAGTGACAGTCCGACTCGCACCATTTTGCATTGGCAGGCGGTTTACCAGTAATCGTGTGCAGTCGGTTTCAGCTCTGCATGGAAGCATCATACAGACCATCTTATTCTCCAAGCCTCGATTGGCCGCGGCGCCGGTGTGTTTCAGGTAAATGTACTTGTTTACACGGACTCGTAATGGTGCTTGTACATACATAGTTGTAAATCATTACACTAATATATGTCGGTCCCGCCTAACGGGGCTTGAAGAAATATATAGGCTGCATGATGCTTCCGCACAGAGGTGAAACCGACCGTACACGAGTACTGGTAAACTGCTTAGAGGATCTAAGCCTGTCCAGGCAAAGCGGTGCGATTCGGCCCGTCCATGCTTATAAACCCTTTTGGTTTCATTGGGCGGAGGGCTTGAGATGTCATTTCATCTCAATGTCGGATAAAAGTCCCATAAAATCGGAAGCAACGTCTCAAAAATGACCTTTACAGTGTTAACGGGGACGTTAAACCACAAATCAAATAAACACTAATATATGCGTAAAATATAAATTTCTTCCCTATACCACACCTCAAGACATGATTTTTTCTTGTATATTCACTCGATTAAGTTCCTAATTTTGTACCTTTGAATCAACACCGCGACACAAACTGTCAGCCAGACTGACAGCAAATATTAGTCTTCTACCGAAATCCGGGTCGGTGAGCCATTATCATTATTTCTGATGACGCTAATGTCGACCATCTCATGATTTGAAAACATTAACCACATAATTCGAAAACAATAACCAGCGATGTATATACGTGTACATTGTATAAGTCACCAGATGTTTCATTAAGGTAACAATTCCGTGTCCTGAGCACTTTTCAGATGAAAATGTTTGATACATTTATCTGGTTCATATTACGAAAACGCGCCTATACAAATACATTGTAACCTTTATCGCCGGAAAAATGAAAATTTTAAGATGAAAAATTGTGATATTTTTCTCATTTCTGTTCAAAATATAGATTGTGGGTACTCGTTAGAACCGCCTCATCGAGGCGGTTCTACCGAGTACCCACAATCTATATTTTAGAACAGAAATAAGAAAAATAATGTTTACCCCTGTAAACCCCAGTTTTACTATATAAAAGTGGGGTTCAAGGGGGTCAAATTATATAGCTGTGTTTTCGTGATGAGCTGAAATGTTTGATAAATTTATCTCTTCTGGTTCAAATATAGATTTTGGGAACTTGTTAGAAACGACTCAATGGGGGCGGTTCTAACGAGTAACCACAATCTATATTTTAGAGCAAAAATAATGAAAATTATGACTAACCCCTTTAAGAAACAAACCAGTTTTTTTTCTACATAAAGTGGGGTTTAGAGGGGGCGTTCTACACACGACCTTTTTAACCTGGTGCATTCTGGTGAACCCTGCTATCTATATAGAATACCGGGGTTTACATGGGTATATCTTATTTGAGTTTTATTACAAAGCATGGATATACGATGGAGTACTCCATGGGTAGTCACAGTGCACGTTTGAAACATAAGTTTGTTTGTTTGTTTGTTTGTTTGATTTGAGGTTTAAACGTCCCGCCAACACTGTAAATGTCATTTTGGAGACGTTGATTCCAATTTTGTGGGACTTTTACCCGACACTGAGATGAAATGACATCTCAGTGAAACCAATAGGGTTTATAATCACCGACGGTCCGACTCGCACCGCATTGCCTGGACAGGCTTTCATCCTCTAAGCGGTTTACCAGTACTCGTGTGCGGGTCGGTTTCAGCTCTGCGTGGAAGCATCATGCAGCCCACCTATTTCTTCAAGCCCCGATGGGCGGGGGCTACTTGAAACATTAGACAAAAAAAAAAGAACATGTAACAATGTATCTTCAAAGAATAGCCTTTTCTTGAGTTTTCATGGCAAATAAAGTCATTATCTCACTTGGGAGGCGTGATATATTTACATGAAGCATGCCTTTCTTAACTCATTCACCCCTACAGTTCTAAAGTGGTTCCTTCCATTTCTAAATTTGGAAACTTCAATTCATGTTCAAAGTAGGGATTTTCAAAATCATTAACAGAGTAGCAATCATGAGTCAGCTCCTTCCCTGCTAGCATTCTACATAAATCTACAGCGGGCCGTTAGCGGCCCGTCAGCTACCCTGACGGGCCGCTAACGGCCCGCTGTAGATTTATGTAGAATGCTTACTGGGAATTACGAGATATTGTTTGCAAAGACATCTGTACTTGTATACAGGTAATAAAGCACACTATCGCTTTCCACTATAGCTATATCGTTAATTTGACTAGCTTGGCACCTCATTGTTATTTTTGTTTTGTTCATGGGACATGGATATGTCCCTAGCTTGACACCACTTAGGCCCCTGATGCTCTGTATCTGGTCAGGTCCATCGGAGTCTATTGTTAGTTTTATTTTGCTCCAGCATTTCAATGGTTTCTTGTTGTTGAGCCCTCACCGTTGTTTCGTCTCTGTGGTTGTTTGATTTTTGTGTTCTCGGAGATGTTTCATTGAAGAGTTAGAAGGCCTTCATGTGGACAACCAAATTATTTGTCCAACTCGCGACGGAAATAAGGGCGAGGATTGCAACTGCGTAAAAATTAGCACCCCCCACCCCCACCCCCAACCACAGGGGAATTCGTTTCACTGACTGTTCCAATTGCGGTTTATTTTTGATATGCTTTTTAGTTTGAGTGTGTGTATCATTTATATTATTTTGTTTTGGATAGCCAATTGGCCATTTGTGGGACAGTAACTGTTCTTTTGGCTTTCCGCTGTTGGTGTTTCCATTAGGGTCTAATTTATTTCATAATTGTGTTTCTTTCCCTTTGGTGTCATTGATAGTAGCTGTGGGTTAATTGTATCGATTTCTGATCATTGCCTTCACTTCTATTTGTTTAAGCTTGCATCTATTTGGATAATCCGGTCTGGAGAATAACCATGTTTTATCCACACGTCAACCATACTGTGTAAGGCACTAGAACAAAGCAAAACTATTGCCTTCAATAATAATCTGTGCGATTTTAGTTGTTCTTGCTAAAGACCGTCCTAAAGCGTTGGTTCTAGCGGTGTTTATTTAAAACATACCTTTGCCAGACTTTCCGACGGGGTTCTTCATGGTAGAATGTGCTTATGGTTGTGTATCATGATTATTATAATTTATTTATTTTTCATTAATTGTGCCTGTTGCATCTTGATCGCCTCTTGTGGGGAAGAGAGAGCCGGTTGTTGTGCTGTTTGCGATTCATTTTTTTTTCCTTTTTCAGGTTTTCCACATTGTAGTACTCTTCTTCTTGGTGCAATTGGTAGGCTGGGATCTTATATTGTTGCTTTTGCTGGGCATTCATTTCTATATTTTAGGTAATGCTAGGACGATTTTATGCAAAATATTTGCAGTGATCTGCAAACGGATGTCACAGCTGACCCCTTCAACCATTTTGTCCCTTTTAAAAACTGTCGTAATAAAACGGATGTAATGGGGTTCAAAACCTAATATTTTATGAATAAAGGTAATTGCAGAAACATGTGAGACAAATGTAGAAGGTTGATAGCCCAGATGAAACAGGCATGTATCGCTGATATTTTTTTTTTTTTTTTTTTTCATTTTGATACCTAATTGGCCATTTTGTAGGAAAGTGACTGTCCTTTTGGCTTTCCGCTATAATATATGTTTCCATTAGGGTCTAGCAATTTCATCTTTGTGTTTCTTTCACTTTGGTGTCTCTGATGGGAGGTGTGGGTTAATTGTATCGATTCCTTATCATTGTCTTCACTTCTATTTTGTAAGAGGATTAAGCAGTAAAACAGTTGATACTGAGAGAGTCGATCGAGCATTATTTGCCTTACAGAATTCTAAAAACCTTCGCCAAACATTCCAATATGCTGACTTGGTTTATAGTCCAAAGATGCCATAACGATCTAAATGCATCCGGAATCAAATGTACAGACGCTACGTCGGTAGAGTTGGTGGCTCGCCGAGGCATCGATTGTCTGTCTTCCTGTAATTGGAAACGAGATAAATTATCGGCTACATAATTTGTTCTTCCAGGCACGTGCTAAGAACGAAAACAAATATTGTATGTCATGCAAGCTATAACTAAGCGCCTGGCCATTTCATCTTTTAACGACATTTCGTTTAAAGAAACTGCAGCTTTAATATCAGACAGAAAAAAGGACTGGCTATTGTTCTACCAAAACTATTTTGTAGAAACTGCATCATGTATAAACAAACAACACCAGAAGCCATCCAGTCATCAGGTAAAAGAACCTGTTTACCGCTAAATCACTCATGAACAATTTCCAATCGGTTAAATGTGCTTTTGATTCTCTATTAAATCTTATGTAAACGGTTCGGTTAGACACACTGATAGTACGATCATATGGCCTGCGCAGGAAATAAGATGAAGGCAATGATCAGAAATCGATACAATTTTATCATATGACGTCGCGTCTGAGAGTGTAATAACGCCATGTAATATTTTCGATAATCCACTAGTGGATTAAATATGCAAATTAGCTAGATACGTCCCGTAACGTTACATGTGCGACGTCCTTAACGACGTCGCGTTTACTAATGGCGGAATATTGATATTTTTGTAAACAATCGTGTATAAAATGCAATATTAAATGTCATATGATAAATAGAATCTTGCATTCGTGCTCATGTATTATTGAATTTATTAAACTCGTTGAGGAAAAGGGATATAATGCTCGGCAAAGCCTCGCATTTTATCCCTTTTCCTCAACTCTTTTAATAAATTCAATAATGCATGAGCACTCATGTAAGATCCTCTATATCTCACGCCAGAGACAATAAAGGAAATAAAACACGAACATGAAGTTACTAAATCATAATGAAAACATCACTGGCAGATATCCGAAAGGACAGCTACATTCTCACAAAACAGCCAAACGGCTATTCAAAATAAAAAGAAATAAGTAATACATACATGCGAAAATTAACTATAACAAATAATAAACCACAACAGAAATAAAAGTGAAGGCAATGATCAGAAAGCGATACAATTAACCCTCAGCTCCCGTCCAAAACACCAAAGAGAAAGAAAATAACTAGACCATAACGGAGACATCAATAGCGGAAATCCAACAAGACAGTTACTTACCCACAAAATGGTCAATTGGCTATCCAAAACAAAAAGATATTAGCGATACACCCACTCAAAGACGAACCATAACAAAAATAAACCGCGACAGAATGAATTTTACTGGGCGCTTAAATCGATTTTACGTGCTTTACTTCCGCCGCGATTTAGACAAATAATTTGTTCAGTCCGCATGAAGGCCTTCTAACTTATCAGAGAAACATCTCCGGGAACACAAAAATTAACCAACCGCAGAGATGAAACAACGGTAAGGCCTCGACAGGAAGAAACAACTCAAATGCTGGAACAAAAGAAAACCAATAGTTAGTCTCCGATGGGCCCGACCAGAGACAGAACAACAGGCGCCAACCAACATTTCATAAAATTAGGTTCGAATTATCAGTAAACTTTTACTCTGGAACCACCAAATAATATATTGCTGAACCTCCGGCCTGCAATTGAAGAGGGAAGCAATGTTGTCAACCGTGACTGGGTTAACTACCAGACATGCAGTCTGTCGTACAACATTTATGTTGTACCTAGTCTTTTTGTATCCAAGAATGAGTTTACGAAATTGGGGGCTGAAGTCATTGCAAGTGTATATCTTTCTGAATTTATATACATGTACTAAGTCACCATAAAATTCGGGTTCCGATAGACGTTGCTGAAGCGATTTAAGTACAACACTGAATTTTGAAAATAAATCGGATAGCCGTCTACAAAATTTAGGGAAGGCTTTGCGTAGTTTATGACATCGATAACCTATATTAAGACGTTTAGCAGTTAACAATTTATTACGAGTATTGAAGTCAGTTACATGATTAGACACTCCAACAAATCGAAGCAATTGCGAAATATAAACGCCATAGGAAGCCGCACGAGGAACATCACCGTCCAAGAAAGGAAAAATTACAATCACAAAATCGAAATGATCGCATTTTTCATAAATTTTGCAGGAAACAAACCCATTTACAATAGATAGATGTAAATCCCAAAACGGGGCTAGAAGTCGAGCTAAATGCTTCAGATTGGTTTTCAACGTAAAGGGACAACATGGAGGCACTTTCATAACAAAACAAGAACATACCAGCCACAAGGGGTGCGCAATTCGGACCGATCGGAATTCCCACAATTTGTCTAAATAACTTAAGTGGGCCGCCCACCGGGGCTTGAAGAAATAGATGGGCTGCATGATGCTTCCACGCAGAGCTGCAACCGACCGCACACGAAAACTGGTAAACCGCTTAGAGGATCTAAGTCTGCCCATGCAAAGCGGTGCGAGTCGGACCGCCAATGCTTATAAGCCGTATTGGTTTCATTGGGCGACAGGGTTTGAGAGGTCATTTCATCTCAATTTCAGGTAAAAGTTCCACAAAATTGGAAGCAACGTCTCCAAAATGACCTACACAGTGTTGACGGGACGTTAGACCTAAAATCAAACAAACAAAACCAAATCTTATGTAAATACATGTATTGTGAAGTGGAAAGGTGAGAGTTTCACACACTTTCTGACATGATTATAACGTATATTTCTTATGCTCTTCAGAAGTGAAAAAAGCATTTGTTACGTTACATGCAAGATAGAGAGAATCTTCCCCATGAAATGTCGACTCAATTATTTCATTAAGTTTTTCTTTTATGAGATTATGAGGAAGTGTATTGTAATGGGTGGAAAAATCATTAGAAGACAGACTTGACGCACGACAACGTCTGGATTTCAGTTTTATGTAAGACTTCTATTTTCTCTGGAATTTTTATAGACCAAACAGATTTCTCCTTGATTTTTCAAAGACTTTGCCGCAATACTTTATCGCATGAATTAATGGCAGTAAAATGTGAAGTTAATAATTAGAAAGCCCGCCTGGGAACGGTCAGCAAAAGAAATTTCTCGTGTGGTGTGGAGTGGGGGTGGGGCTTATATCGATTTTACATGGCCATAATCCTCGACCTTGGTTCTGAACAATTGGTTCAGTCCGCATGAAGGCTTTCTGACTCATCAGTGTTACATCTCCGAGAATATCATCAGGAAAACACGCCTACACAATTCTGACTCCATGAACCCCCACTTTATACAGTAAAACTGGGGTTTACAGGGGTAAATTTATTTTTTTCTTATTTCTGCTCTAAATAAAAGATTGTGGGTACTCGTTAGCTATGAGGCGGTTCCAACGAGTACCCTTCAATCTATATTTTGAGCTGAAATAAGAAAAATATCACAAATTTTCATCTTAAAATTTTCGGGGTTTTCGTTTTCGGCGAAAAAATGTGCAGTGTATTTGTATAGGCGTGTTTTCGTAATGGTAAATCAAACAACTACAGAGATGAAACAACGATGAGACTTCGACAGCATGAAATAACCGAAATGGTGGAGCAAAAGAAAAACCAACGGTTAGAGACCAATAAGCCCGACCAGAGACAGAACATCAGGTACCAACCGACGTTAGGGCCCCCGCCCATCGGGGCTTGAAGAAGTAGATGGGCTGCATGATGCTTCCATGCAGAGCTGAAACCGACCCGCACGCGAGTACTGGTAAACCGCTTAGAGGATCTAAGCCTGCCGAGGCAAAGCGGTGCGAGTCGGCCCGTCCATGTTAATAAACCATATTGGTTCATCGGGCGGCAGGGCTTGAGATGTCATTTCATCTCAAGGTCGGGTAAAAGTCCCACAAAATTGGAAGCAACGTCTCCAAAATGACCTTTAAAGTGTTGACGGGGACGTTAAACCTCAAATCAAACAAACAAAAACCAACCGACGTTACCTAAAATAATTATAAAAGTAAAATAGATGTGACGGCAATGATCAGAAATCGATACCATTACGAAAACACGCCTATATAAATACATTGAAAATTTTATCCCCCAAAAATGAAAATTTTCTGATATAAATGCTGATATTTTTCATAATTCTGCTCAAAATACAGATTTTGGGTACACATTAGGACCGAGGCGGTTCTAACGAGTACCCACTGTCTATGTTTTGGAGCAGAAATAAGAAAAATAATGTTTACCCCTGTAAACCCCAGTTTTATTACATGAATACGGGATTTGAGGGGGTCAAAATTATATAGGCGTATTTTCGTGATAAATTAACCAACACCTCCCATCAGAAACACCAAAGGGAAAGAAACACAAACATGAAATAACCAGACCCTAAGCGGAAAGCCAAACGGACGGTTACTTCCCCACAAAATGGTCTATTGGCTATCCAATACAAAAGCATATAAGCGACACACACACACACACACACACACACACACACACACACACAAACCATAACAAAAATAAAGCGCGACAAAAGAACCGCCTTGGAACGGTCAATGAAACAATTTCACTGGGGGCGGGTGGAGGGGGCTTAAGCCTTTACGCTTTAACCATCACAGAATCTTAGGCCGTAACCACCGGCGTGCAATTTAAGACGTAAGCAAACTTATCAACAGTGACTAGGTTTACTACCATGCATGCAGTCTGTCATATAACATTTATATTGTACCCGATCCGTTTATATTAAGGTGTAACTATACCAAATTTAGTGACACAGTGGCCTTTCTGATATTTAATCTTCATCAGTGTGTCTAAACCCCACAGTTTTTAAACCTAAACGGATGATGGACAATACCCGGCAAACACAGCACCCCCCCCCCACTCCGAGCACACACCGACCGACGTAGCCCATGAGACATGTCAACTGGAGGCATCAGGCAAGAGACGCCCGATCCAGATAGACGTCCCCCACCGAGCAAACATCAGCAAACATGGCCCACGCTCCACGGAATCGCAGAATGATTTTACGAACTGTGGTTCCGAAATCATTGCCAATATATTTTTTCGGAATTTATTTACTAAGTCACCATAGACGGCGAGTTCCGATAAGCCTTGCTGCAGAAGTCATTTCACTGACCGTTCCAAGGCGGTTCTTCTGTCACGGTTTATTTTTGTTATGGTCTGTCTTTGAGTATTTGTATCGCTTATATTATTTTGTTTTTGATAGTCAGTTGGACATTTTGTGGGAAAGTAACAGTCCTTTTGGCTTTCCGCGATTGATGTTTCCATTAGGATCTGTTGTTTCATTATTGTGTTCTTTCCCTTTGGTGTCTCTGATGGGAGATGTGGGATAATTGTATCGATTCTTGATCATTGCCTTCACTTCTATTTAGAAAATAAATCGGAATGACGGCTATAAAATGTAGAATTTTTTTATCGTAGTTTATGAAATCTATTAACTTGATTACGATGTTTAGTAGTCAATAATGTATTACAAGTGTTGAAAGCAGATGCACGACTACACACTCTAGCAAAATGAATTAATTGCGAAATATAAACACCGTAGGATGTCGCACGAGGAACACCACCATCCAAGAAAGGAAAATGTGCAATATCAAAATCAAACTCATCACTTTGAGTATAAATTTTGCAGGAAACCAAGCCATCTATATATACAATAGATAAATGTAAATTCGGTATCAGAAGCATTTGCTTTATTATACTGAAGTTCTGGAGGATAAACCTGACTTAAAAACCATCGAAGTAGGCATTATTAATATTAAATAAACCATCAAGATCTCCAGACGTCGAGCTAAAAGCTTCAATATTTCATATTGGTTATCAACGGAAAGGGACACCGTGAAGTCTCTTTTATAACAAAGCAAGAACAAATCAGCATCAAGGGGTGCGAAATTCTTACCCATCGGAATATCCAAATTTTGTATTAATATCTTAGTACCAAAGCTTACATAAATATTGTCATGTAGAAAGATCAGAGCTTCACACACTTTCTGACATGACCATAGTGTGTAATTTTTATGACCTTCAGAAGCGATGAAAAGCATTTCTTACATAACAAACCAGATACAGGGCATCTTCTCTATGGAATGTCCATTCAATTAAACCATTAAGATTTTTCTTTTATATGATTATGTAGATGTGTAGTGTGAAGCGTGGAAAAATCGTCGGTAGGCAGACTAAATGCAAGAAAACGTCTGAATTGTTATCTATTTTTATAGACGAAAATAGATTTCTCCTACTTTGTCGCAATAATAAATCACGTGGATTTGATTGCGGTAAGACATGCAGTTAGTAATTTAAACAGTTCAGTAAAGGCACAAGACCCTTGTCTGTCGGAGCCAAAACATATTTGGTGCCTGATGCTCTGTCTCTTGTCGGGCCAATCATTGTCTAACTGTTGGTCTTCTTTTGCTCCATTATTTGAGTGGTTTCTTGCTGTCAAGTCCTCGCCGTTGTTTCATCTCTTTGGTGCGACAGTGCTTGAGATGTCATTTCATCTCAATCTCGGGTAAAAATCCCACAAAATTGGAAGCAACGTCTCCAAAATGACCTATGCAGTGTTGACGGGGACGTTAAACCTCAAATCAAACAAACAAACAAATCATCTCTGTGGTAGTTTGATTTTAGTGTTCACGGAGATGTTGCACTGATGAGTTAGGAGGCCTTCATGCGGACTGGACAAATAATTTGTCTAAAACGCGACAGAAGTCAGGGTGAGGATTGTGCCCCCATCCCCCCCCCCTCCCAGTGGAACTTGTTTCACTGACCGTTCCAATGCGGTTCTTCCGTTGCGGTTTATTTCTTGTTATGGGTTGTCTTTGAGTGTGTGTGTATCGCTTATATTTTGTTGTGGATAGCCAATTGGCCATTTTGTGGGAAAGTAACTGTCCTTTTGGCTTTCCGCTGTTGATTTTTCCATAAGGGTCTGTCGTTTCATGTTTGTATTTCTTTCCCTTTGGTGTCTCTGATGGGAGTTGTGGATAAATTGTATCGATTCCTGATCACTGTCTTCACTTCCATTTTCCTATGAAATTCTTGAATACCTAGTAGTCGGCGTCTCATCAGGGCCTACACTATTTGCAGGAAGTTCATTCATTTTCCAAATCAATTTTGATGGAAACACAACCTGACACCCCTAAATTTTGAAATGGACTCCTGTTATATATATGAAGAAAGATTCCATTTTGTACAAAAAGGGTTAAAGCGGAAAGCTAATATCCTTGCAAATCAATATGAGCATAGCTAACTCAGTTGAACTCTTATTCGATTCGACAGGACAAATGAAAATAAAATAATCTAATATATGGCTCATTCTAGCCCAATATTATATCGTCATTATCCACTTAAGAGCATAAATAAATTTCAAAAGGAATCAAAAGTTGCGAAAATCAGTGCTACGTCTTTTGACTATGATGACTGAATCCGATCTGACCTTGAATTTACCTATACCAGCTAATAGTACATAAATTGGATGGAGACTAACGAAGTATTACAAATATGCTTATTTACTTTTTACAGTCTCAACGGGGGTCCCATCAGGGCTTGGAGAAATAGATAGGGCCGCATAGTGTTTCCACGCAGAGCTGAAACCGACCGCACATGTGTACTGGTAAACCGCTTAGAAGAAACGCTTAGATGGAATTCTGCGAAACCACCAATCGTGGATGCTTTCGCTTGGAATTTCCCTCCCAGAGGAAGATATGGACTTTCCATAGTTGTACTGGATTCCTAAGCTTCACAAGAATCCGTACAAGCAGAGATATATCGCGGGTTCAGCTAAGTGCTCAACCGAGCCTCTTTCACAGATCCTTACACGAATCCTTACTGCAATTGAAGATGGCCTTCGGTTATAGTGTGACACTGCATATGCCAGGAGTTGTGTGAATCAGATGTGGATCTTTAAAAACTCCAAAGAGCTTTTAGAACATCTTCAGTCACAGTCTTTTCTCTCAGTAAACAACATAAAATCTTTCGATTTCTCAACACTTTATACAACTATTACTCATGATAAATTGAAATCTAAACTCAAGGAAATCATAAATTAATGTTTCTTCCACATGAATTGTAACAGTCGCTACCAGTATGTTGTCCTTGGCTACAAAGACACATACTTCGTTTGAGATCACTCTGATGCACCACAAAAGTACACTGATGCATATGTCATAAAGATGCAGGAATATCTAATTGACAATAATTTCGTGGAGTTCAGTGGCCTAATATTGCAAACAATTGGCATACCAATGGGTACTAATTGTGCACCGCTGCTTGCCGACTTGTTCTTGTACTCGTATGAGGCGGAGTTTGTACAATGTCTCCTCAGAGCAGGCAAGAAACGCCTTGCACAACAATTCAATTTCACCTACAGATATATAGATGATTTATTGTCTCTGAAAAATTCTAAATTCGCAGAGTACTTGGAATTCATCTATCCACGTGAACTTGAAATTAAGGAAACAACAGAGACCGCAACCTCTTCCTCATACTTGGATTGTTATCTCTATATTGATAATGGGAAGCTTACTACTAGGCTGTACGATAAACGAGATGACTTCAATTTTCCCATTGGTAACTTTCCCTTCCTGAGCAGTATCCCGTCTGCACCAACACATGGATATTACGTTTCACAGCTAATCCGTTATGCTAGAGCCTGTACCAAGTATCAGGACTTTATGGAACGTGGAAAGGTGCTCACTACCAGGTTGTTAAGCCAGGGGTATCAAAAAACCAAACTGGTAACAACACTAAAGAAGTTCTATGGAAGGCACCATGATCTTGTTGATCCGTACAATGTGGCCCTTTCCAGAATTATTTCTGATGTGTTTGCCGATGGAAAGCCATAGGAAGACTTTCCAAAATCTCGGACATACCCTTCTCGGCATTTACTCCTTTTCTTCGTTCGGGTCGATAGGCATGGCGGGCGAAGCTTGATTACCAAGTAATGCTTACTATCCGCGAACGCCTGATTACACTCTTCTGGAGTCCATGTTTGTTGGTCTGAACATTGATATTTGTCATTTGTCTATGGATTAATGATTTTGGATTAACGCTTTGGTACTATGACCTAAACTACTTAGAAGGTTAAGTGGTGCGAGTCGGACAGTCTCTGCATATAAACCCTATAGGTTTGTTTTGGAGGTAGGGCTTGAGGTGTCATTTCATCTCAATGACGAGTAGAAGACACAAAATCGGAAACAACGTCTCAAAAATGAGCTAAACAGTGTTGACGGGGACGTAAACCCCTATATCAAACAGTTTCAACGTTGGGGTGAATTTAGGTATTTATATAGGATCCGTCATTACATCTCTCAAACGTCTTTTTTTTCTTTTAATTTACAAACCAACCGCTGAAATGGGGTGCATGTATATAATTTTGAGCACGTTTATATCTTCTTACAAACAAAATGTCCTAGTATAACCTTTTCCTTTTTCTTCTGTTCCGAAACACCACAGCCCCAGGCGTGACAAGCGTAAAATAGTTTTATGGTGACAAGTACTGCATTTTTTTTAGGTCTTCATGTTATGTTTTCTAACGTAAACTACATTCTGTATTGCAAGTGCAGTGTGCAGTTATATACCTTTAAAAATATACATTGAAACGTGGAATATGAGCGCGGTCACGAAAAACTTAAGGTGCGTTCAACGACGCGGGCGCCCGCCGAGCGCTCATTTTGTAATAGGCGTTCTGTAGGCAACAAAGTAAGCGTTCGGCGGGCGCGCGCTTTTTTGAACGCATCTCTGTTTTCAGGGTTTGCGACCAGGTAAGAGTGAAACCAGCCTGCTCAGTTATATAAACTAGCAAGAGTCTTGAGATTTTCGATGTAGAAACAAAAATTATTGTACTATCGAAGCCGCGAACACAAAGGCGGATGCGCAGTCTGTTCAGCACCTTCGGTGTTCGCAAATTTTATTATGGCCTACCACATACATCACGAAAACATGCCTATATAATACTGACCCCCTTGAACCCCACTTTTATATAGTAAAACTGGGGTTTACAGGGGTTAACCTTATTTTTCTTATTTCTGCTCTAAAATATTGATTGTGGGGCGGTTCTAACGAGTACCCACAATCTATATTTTGAGCAGAAATAAGAAAAATATGGCAAATTTTCATCTTCAAATTTTCATTTTTTCGACCATAAAGGTTACAATGTATTTGTATAGGTGTGTTTTCATAATGTATTCATGTAAGAATGTATTCAAGTCATTGTACAGCAAAGACTCTAACCTATCTGCGTATTCATTGTCATGACACTGACTTCGCTGTCTGCATTACGAAAACACGCCTATACAAATACATTGTCAATTTTTCAGCCAAAAAAATGGAAATTTTAAGATGAACAATTGTGATTTTTTTTCTTCTTTCCGCTCAAAACATAGATTGTGGGACTCGATAGAACCGCCTCGACGAGGCGGTTCTATCGAGTACCCACAATCTATGTTTTTAAGCAGATATAAGGAAAATACTGTTTACCCCTGTAAACCCCAGTTTTACTGTATAAAAGTGGGGTTTAAGGGGATCAAAATTGTATAGGCGTGTTTTCGTGATGTGAATGACGTTGACCCGCAATTACGATATCTGAGGCCGATGGCCGAGGCCAATACAGCTGACCGAGGGCCTGTAACTGAAACAATACGAAATTACTTGATTAATGACACTTTTATAAATTGACACCATTAAATACACCATTATTGATTTTTGACCTCAGTGTTAAGAACAATACAGGCCGAAGACAGACAAATTCACATATATATAATTTTGACTGCCATAAAACCAACTTTATATAGTGGCCTCGGCCATCGGTTTACAGGTTTTTTTTTTTTTTTTTTTATTTCTGCTCAAAGAATAGGTGATTATAGGTATATAAACTCGTTAGTAATATGAGTTATGCATTCTTTTGCCCTAAAAATCAGCAAGCAAATGCATGTTTGCTTATATGCAAATATCTTACGGCATGTAATACCTGTCTCTTAAGTCATTATATTATTAATCTGTTTATTTTCTGCGTGAAAGTTTGCCTCAGGCTTTATTTTGTGATCCGTTATTTACTGTGTAGATATCTTATTTATGTTGTTTTATTGTCTATAACTACAATAACAAGTTGTAGTAGCATTAGTAAACACACCTCAAAAAGAAAACAAAAATACCACCAAAAACTGAAAATTTTCAGATGACAAAATTCTCATATTTTTTCATATTTCTGCTCAAAACATACATAGTGGGTACTCGTTAGAACCGACTCGGGAAGACGGTTCTTAGGAATGTCCACATTCTTAGTTTTGGTCAGAAATGAGAAAATAATGTACACCGTTGTAGACCAAGTTTAATTGTACAAAATGAGGGGTTTAAGGGGGTCAAAATTATATAGGCGTGTTTTCGTGACGTATAGCTTCCTTGCCCTTCAAAAAGATTTTCATGTGATATCCGGCATTTGCACAGAGTATAGAAATTCTTGTCTCACACTGTGTATCTCAATATCCTAATACCCCATTCAGTATATTGGCATGGTGGCCATGTTGGTCATGTGACCCAGATTCATTAGGAACTTTAAGCATATTGACAAACAGTTGACCAAAATATACATGCCCCCTTAAAACACCATTTTTCTGTGTAAAGTGAGTTTTCTGGTCCCGCCCATCGGGGCTTGAAGAAATAGATGGGCTGCATGATGCTTCCACGCAGAGCTGAAACGGACCGCACACGCGTACGTACTGGTAAACCGCTTAGAGGATCTAAGACTGCCCAGGCAAAGCGGTGCGAGTCATGCTGATAAACCCTTATGGTTTCATGGGGTGACAGGGCTTGGGATGTCTTTTCATCTCAATGTCGGGTAAAAGTCCCACAAAATTGGAAGCAACGTCTCCAAAATGACCTATACAGCGTTGACGGAGACGCTGAACCTCAAATCAAACAAACAAAATAAAGTGAGGTTTCCAAGAGTTTTTAATATCGGACTGTATAAAACAGAACAAATATATTGGTAAGACTAGGCCTCTCACCGAAGTAGTTTCAAGTCTGACGCCTGGTTTGAATCACGCGTTGGAAACGCGATAAAATATCCTATTGTCTTAAAATTGTGGATCGGGTCTTTAAAGTGAAAACTATTTGGAGTGGCAAGATCATCACGAAAACACGCCTATAATTATAATTTCTACCCCCTTGAACCCCCACTTTTATATTGTAAAACGGGTTTACAAGAGTGACCTTATTTTTCCTATTTCTGCTCTAAAAATATATTGTGTGTACTCATTTGAACCGCCTCATCGAAGGGGATCTAACGAGTACCCACAATCTATATTTTGATCAGAAATAAGAAACATATCAACTTTTTAATCTTAAAAAAGAAACGTTTTTTCGGCAGTAAAGTTTCATTACGCAAACACGCCTATACAAATACATAGCCACCTTTATCGCCGAAAAATGAAAATTTTATGATGACTTTATTGTGATATTTTTTCTTATTTTTGCTCCAAATAAATATCGTGGGTACTCATTAGAACCGCCTCATCGAGGCGGTTCTAACGAGTACCCACAATCTATATTTTAGATCAGAAATAAGAAAAATAAGGTATGCCCCCGGAAACCCCAGTTTTACTATATAAAAGTGGGGTTCAAGGGGGTCAAAATTATATAGGCATGTTTTCGTAATGACACTGCATTTGAATAGGCGTGTTTTCGTAATTTTCTCCAAACCCCATCGAAATTTGGCAAGGAAACTTCGTATCTATTTTTAGATCAGTATTGTCATTTTTGACAGGATTGTGATCTTGTTAACACAAACATCCTTATATACCAGTTGTTGACAGCCACATTATACAAAAGACAGCGCAAATCATAATAGCATTTATAAACTCTTGATTTATGACAGATTACATTTGAATAACATTGGAGTATGCATCACGAAAACACGCCTATATAATTTTGACCCCCTTGAACCCCACTTTTATATGGTAAAACTGGGGTTTCCGGGGTATACCTTATTTTTCTTATTTCTGCTCTAAAATTTCTGCTCTAAAATATAGATTATGGGTACTCGTTAGAACCGCCTCGATGAGGCGGTTCTAACGAATGCCCACAATCTATATTTTGAGCAGAAATAAGAAAAAAATATCACAATTTCTCATCATAAAATTTTCATTTTTTTTTCGGCGATAAAGGTGGCAATGTATTTATATAGGCGTGTTTGCGTAATGTATGATGCAGCAAGTAAACAAGTCCGTGCAATGAACACCTCTCTAAACCCCACTTTATATAAAGAAAACTGGGATTTACGTGGGTATAGGGTATTTGCCTTATTTCTACTCCAAGACATTAGTTGTGGGTACTCGCATCACGTGAAGAAATTCGTGAAATAAAGACCCCCTAAACCCCACTTTATATAGCGAAAACTGGGGTTTACGGGGGTATAGGGTATTTGCCTTATTTCTACTCCAAGACATTAGTTGTGGGTACTCGCATCACGTGAAGAAATTCGTGAAATAAAGACCCCCTAAACCCCACTTTATATAGCGAAAACTGGGGTTTACGGGGGTAAACATTATTTTCCTTATTTCTGCTCGAAGACATGGGTACTCTCATTGAGGCGGTTCTAACGAGTACCCAAAACCTATGTTTGGAGCAGAAATAAGGAAAATATCACAAATTTTCATCGGAAAAATATACCTTTTTGAGGTTTGAAAAAATGCACTATATCACACGGGTGTGTTATCGTAATGGTTAGAACCGCCTCAAAGATGCGGTTCCAACGAGCACCCGCAAACTATGTTTGCAGCAGAAATAAGAAAATATCACAGATTTTCATCAGGAAGGTAGCCATTTAGGAAATGTAAAAAAAAGCAATGACGTTTTCTGATTTTTGTTCTCCAAATATGTGTACGTAGCCAACAAACACAGTAGACCCCTGGCATTATTTAAGTTCTTCGGCACCGGGTTCCAACGAGTACCGACAATCTATGTTTAGTTGGGTTAGATCCCGTAAAATAAACTTAAACCCACCAGTAATTTTACTGACCGTTCCAAATCGCTGCTTTTGCTGTGGTTCCTTCATTTTTGTGTTGGTGGTTCTGATTCTTTTCCAAATCATATGAGCCGCGCCAAGCGAATTTGGGTCTTCGAGCATTCCGTCATGACAAGTTTTGACTGCGCATGCCCAGCCATTCAGAGGGGCCAGGGATATGGCTTTCTGTCTGAAGGTTCCTCTTGATTCACTGCTTGTATGAGCGAGCGGCGAAGGTTCTGGCGAGACTGCGCAGATGTGCAGGCTCGTCTGAACCTTCGCTGCTCGCATAGGCGATAAGTACCAAAATCGCTTGACGGGGCCCATATATGTTTAACTTTGATTTTTCTGATTCTTCCCCATTTTGGGTGTTCATTTTTAGTTACGTTTGTCCTTCCAGTTTAATGTTTGTCATGTTGTTGATCATCACGTGAACAAGTCCGTGATATGAATACCCCACTAAACCCCACTTTAAAGTGAGAAAACTGGGGTTTACGTGGGTAAACATTTTTTCCTTATGTCTGCTCCAAGACATAGGATGTCGGTACCCGTTAGAACCGCGTTAGAACCGCCTCAATGAGTCGGTTCTAACGAGCACCCACAACCTATATTTGCAGTAAAAATAAGTAAAATATCACAGATTTTCACCAGAAAAGTAGCCCTTTTGGGGATGAAATAATACAGTATGTCGCACGGGTGTATTATCTTAATGTTCTGATTCTTTCCCCAATTACATATATTTCTCCTTTTAGTATAGGTTTGGATATTCTGAGTCACAACCCTACTGACTCGGCTTGCCTGTTGTCCGTTTTGTTTACTGTCGTCGCTCTATGTTTTTTTGTAACCCCTGTCCTTAATGATATTGTGGGAAGAATTTGGGATCTGATTTTATCAGTTCCTGGTCGTTTCTCTTTTTAATTTTTAGATCCTCTTAGCGATTTACCAGTACTCATGTGAGGTCTGGGAAGCACCAAGCAGCACATGAGAGACTCCAATCTTAATTTCCCTAGAATTCCAGTCATGCTCCCAGTTTCAAAGTAATTGTTTGTTACAAAATCTAGCAGCTCTAGTCTGAACTTTTTCAATTACTTCATTAAGAACCACTCTGCTGGGGTCCCATGCAACTACCATATTCCTAGATTGGGCGAACAAGTGTCCTTCAATTCTGATGAAGATTTCGCCTCAGGAAACTAAGCGTTCTATTTACCTAAGTACACATGTTGCTAGTATGTGTATTCCATTTCTAATTGTGTGTGGTTGTCACACCAAGGTATTTAATAGTATTCTCATGTTGGGGGACCGTTCCCTCTAAGTTGAAAGACGCCTTTATTTAAATAATTTCATTATTTTGTTCTCTTTCTAGTTATCTGCATAATATTGCATTAATCGGGTTGAAATCTCATGCCCCATTTTCATGCCAAACATCCTGATCTATCTATATCCTTCTGAAGTTTCATTGAGTCCGCTGTATCTCTATTTCCCGGTAGCAAACACAGTCGGCTGCTAACAGTCTTATTCCTGAGTCAATGTTAGTGGAAATATCATTAATGTACAGGGAGAATAACAGCGGACCAAGAACTGTCCCATGTTGGACCCGAGATAAAAGTGGAGCCCATACTGAAGATTCACCATTAACAACAACACGCGGTTTTCTGTAGCAAATGAAGGAATCTAACCATTTGAGAGACTTTACCCCTTCCCAATTCCATAACCAAATAAGTTAAATAAAGCTCCTTTATCGTTTATCTTTATTAGCTACTATGCTTTGTTATTTCAGCATCAGTGTCATAGAATTATTTAGTTGCACATACTTATGTGTGCAAGCTGTGCTCGCCCTTAAGCTAAGCCTAATTACAAATTAGGCATATTTCTGCTCAGAAGACAGATTGTGTGTACTCAATGAACTGGTTCTACATGTAACAATTACATGTACCCATATTCTTTGTTGTTGTTGTTTTTTAGCAACAATGATTAATGCCATGTTTTGTCTGTACATGTATAAAGTGGGGTTTAAAGGGGTGCTCAATACACGGAATTGTTATCTTGATACTACCGACTTGTGAACGTGAGTATAAAATGAGGCAGGGCTTTTCATGAAATGTCTCGATTTTTTTCTTAATCAAATGAATATTAATTACAACGCCTACCTTTTGTTTTTGCGTCCCGTCACGAGAAAACGTGTCTTCGACCAGGGGGTCCGTGACCAGGTAAGACACAAACCAGCCTGCACAGCTGCACAGACTTGCAAGTTTTGTAAATCTATAAATAGCAACTATACTATACTGTCCAAGCAGAGAACACTATGGTACGGATCAGACAACGCTCATGCGCAGGCTAATATGCACCTCTCTTGTTCACAAATACCAAAAAGAGTTGTTTCATGACGTGGCATGCGTTTCATTGTTGATCATCAGAGAAATTATTAATGTATACGCGTTAAGTGTGTTTTAAGAATTTAAAGATTTATTTGCATTGTCTCGTATTCTACAAAGCTTCACAATACCGATAAATCTTCAGCAAAACATACATATTTTGAACTACTTTGATTCAAAGAGTAACACACCCCATGTGAGAAAGTTCCATCATGGCATCACGTGAACAAGTCCGTGGAATAGAGACCCTCCTAAACCCCACTTTATATAGAGAGAACTGGGGTTTAAGGGGGTATACAGTATTTTTCTTATTTTTTGCTCCAAGACATAGGTTGTGTGTACTCGTTAGAACCGCCTCAATGAGGCGGTTCTAACGAGCACACACTACCTATCATAGCACTGTTTATAAGAAAAATATCACAGATTTTCATCAGAAAAGTAGTCATTTTGGAGATGTGAAAAAATGCACTATGACGCACGAATGTGTTATCGTAATGGAAAACATTTTTCTGATATTCCTTATACAGTGTATCTGCATTAAGGGGAATGGGAGCACATGGCAGACTTTTCGCCATTTTTCAAAGGCAGACAATTTTCGGGACTTCCTGTACGCTTTTTTGTAACCCCTGTCCCGCTTAAAAGGGAGTCTACTCTTAAAGGAAAGCATTTGCTCCCCAGGAGCAAATTCTTTCCTTTAAAAGTTGACCCCTGGTGACATGGGGGACAAAAATAATTTTTCAGGGGTTGCCTCCCCTGAAAGTATTCACATTCTCATTAATCTTAGATTGTGAATGGCCGTTAGAATAGTGTCGTTTTTGGAGCCATCAAAGTAGTCACAATGTCAAACGGACGTGTCATCCTTGTCATCACGTTAACAAGTCCATGTCATGTTCAGCCCAAACCCCAATTTATAAAGAGAAAACTGGGTTTACAGGGGTATATATTAGTATTATTATTTCCACTCCAAGACATATGGTGTGGCTACGCCTTAGAACGAGTATATACTATTTTTTCTTACTTCTATGTTTTGAGCAGAAACGTGAAACAAAAATCTTTTTTTTTTTTAATTTTCATATTTTTCAGTGGAAAAATGACTATTTGAATAGGCGTGTTTTCTTAATGTACTGGCCAATGTAGTCTATATATACTGAGTCCCGTTACAACATAGAGTGTACGACTTATTTTATTTGATACATGTAAGTTTTACATGGGTTTCCTTACTCCAAGCAAACAGTGAAGACTCTGATCAGACGCCACATTTTGCGCCGTCTGGGGCTCTTCACTGTTTGTCAACGTCGCATGTTTGATCCACTAGGTATATATTGGTTAATACTCCAATTGCCAGTCACAACAATGGTCGTCTGCTTTGTTGTTTGCTGGCGGCGCTTTCAAAGTCTTTGTTGCAAACAGTTAGGATCCAGATCAGACTGCTCCTGATCAGGGTCCGCACTATCTACCTTAATGCAGGGTATCAAGTAGCACAATGAGCACGCACCGGAAAGTGTGTTCCGTACTGAGCAGTCTAAGTTCTGCCCTCAGCCTGCACTCAGAGACAATTGACCAACACATTTCGGGAACAAGTCCGTGAAATAAATACGCTCCTAAACCCCAGTTCATTTAGAGAAACCGGGGTTTACGGGGGATAGACATTGTTTTCTTGTTGTTGCTCGAAGACATAGGTTGTGGCTACTATGTTTGCACAATAAATAAGAAAAATATCACAGATTTTCATTAGAAAAAGTAGCCATTTTGTGCACTTTGTTGCGCGGGTATGTTATTGTAGAACAACAGTGCTGTCGGCGCTTTGATTTTCTCAGCCGTTGTGAACATCTTTGGAGTATGTAAACCTATATAAATGTAACGTTGAACTAACGCTTATCAGCTCTATCTCTAAGTTTAAATATGTTCCCACACGGTGGCTACAAGGATGTACCATCTTTAACGAACCTTTGAGAACCATCATCCTATGTCTTGAAACTGAAATAAGAAAAATGAATTATACCCCTGTAAACACTAGTCTTGTATTTATAAAGTTGGGTTTACAAGGTGTTCATTACACGGGCATGAAATATGGTGTAATATTTCAGTTCTGTTGAGTCAGTTCTGTGATGTCGGTCAGTTGTAAGTAGACAAATCACTCAAACTACGTGCTCGTGATTTGATTTCTTTACCACTACCCCCTAAATCTCTCATTAATCACTCAACCATTCACTGCTAGGGCTGATCCATTCTTAAATCTACGAGGGCAAGTCAACAAGTAACCAGCCTGTCCCATTTCCAATTGACAGAGACAAGATTTCCATACCTTGTTTCAACACATGTACATGTACATGTTTTAAGCATGAGGGCAAAATTGCACCCTTATCGTGTCATTCAGTCTTAACCCTTTACCACTCAGGGATTTTGTGAATTTCACTAATTTTCACAGTGTTGCACCTGACAGCAACTTCAACCAACCATTGTTTCATAATGGATGGTCTGTTTTACACCAAACTCGGTATGAATGTTCATTGGGCAGTAGCCTTTCAAATGCAACCTTTCATGACTTGATCATTGTTGTCATGGTAAAGAGGGGGCATCTCAAAGTTGGCAAAAAGTG
Organism: Lucinisca nassula; assembly: GCA_963580285.1. Taxonomy (NCBI): domain Eukaryota; kingdom Metazoa; phylum Mollusca; class Bivalvia; order Lucinida; family Lucinidae; genus Lucinisca; species Lucinisca nassula. Next base: position 67,690,556 of record OY757018.1, read on the forward strand.
TGTTTTCACATGAATTTTTGACCACATTTTAATCTTCACATAGCTGTCAAGGCAACAACTAAGGTGTTTGGCACTGGCCATTTTCACTGTTTGCAGCATGTTATATCAGCATCAATTTTCAGGCATTTTGGACCCCAGACACCCTAAGATATAAATTTTAGCAGCCGGTTGGGCCATACACCCAAAATTTTTCGGGATGTGAGGGGGGCAACGCTCCCCTTCAATCCCCCCAAGAATATTTTTAGTGGGGAGGCGCGCGAAAAAACAGGTCACTTTTTTGCCCAACAAATCCTAAAGCAAATATAACTATCAAGGGGTAGAAATGCAGATTTTAGGTGCTTCTGGGGCTTAAAATGGGGGGGGGGTGCAGACACGTAAAAACACGTATCTAAGTGGTAAAGGGTTAAGACATTGAATATCAAACATGGTTAATGATGCAAAAGCAAGACCGTGCTGAAATTTGGTATTTGTATTTGAAAAGGAAAAGAGGTCAAGTTGACCAATGTTTAATGGTCTCCTGCACCATCGTATGCACAAGTTAAATTCTGGGTTGGGGAATTCAAACGCGGTAGAACATCTTTAAAAGACGAAACCAAGTCTTGACGCCCATCAGATGCCACCGATGAAAAATATGTTATAAAGTACGGGATCTTGTGTATTCTGCTGGGCGAATTAAGCTGGAAGAAACACATTTCACAACAGAATCGTTACTGGTGACACGTCAGTTGACATTCATACACCAGGACAAAATCACATGGTACCGTCTCAACATTTTTACATGATCGCTTGGGTACGCGCAACCTAACAGCCCGTTTGGGTTCCAACTTGAATCCCTTAATGTACCGGCGATCAAATTGCAACCCATGCATCAGCATGCAGCGCATTGTTGAAGCCAGAGAATAAAACTCAATCACCAGTGGGTAGGGCCGGGGTCTCCGAGGCTAAGAATTTCAAAACGCAACCCTCTGTAGGCTGTATTTTGGACACACAAGGCGTTAGTATGTTGGACTTTCTAGCAAAGAAAGGTACAACAACAGGTGCGTATTATGCACAACTAGGTAAACTCTGCAAAGGGATGACAATGCAAGAATCCGCACTTGCAAAACTGCAATGGATGTTGTTGAGCGGAATGGGTACGAGCTAATACCGCAGCCCGCCTATTCTCCGGACATAGCTTCTAGTTACTACATGTATTTCCTATTCCCTAACTTGAAAAATGATATCCGTGGGCGAAATTTTCGGTCCAACGAAGAAGTCGTGGCGGCAGTTGAGGAATGGGCCAGAGACATGGACCCTGGCTTCTTCAGTTCTAGGCTGATGGCACTGGAACAACATTGGTCCAAGTGTATCGTTCTAGAGGGCAATTTCATCGAAAAAGAAGAGATCGATCTCACCCAGAAATAGGTTAGGCTGTTTTTTTATTGACTCGCTTTGTATTGGAGTTTAACGGCTCAATCAACACTATTTAGGTCATTTTGAGCCGGTCAGTTTACCTATCCACACTTTTCCTTGGCAGGCTTATGCGTAAACGGTTAACCAGTACATTGCGCATTCTTTCGCCAGAAACTGACAACTGCCCTTCTTGAATCAGCGGAAGGGAGAGAATGACCGTAGAAAATATTCCTTGATCAATTGCCGACCCCGGACTCGTCCTCGTATGTCAGATAGGATAACATAATCGTGAAGTAGAGGAGTGGCATAACATAAATTTTGTCAAACAAGAGTTTCCGATGAACACGCTCTTAAATTATTTTAGGGCCAAACACTGAGTGCTGGGATGGCAAACATTCCCGCTGGTACACTGGAAACATCTCTGTCACAAAGAGCGGGCGAGAGTGTCAATCGTGGTCTGCGCAGTTTCCACACAAACACACCAGGAACAGGACGGACTTGTTTCACGCGGACGGCTCAGTGGCGAAAGCCAAGAATTACTGCAGGGACCCGGACATGGAGGGAACGCCCTGGTGCTACACTGTTGATAAGACAAAGCGATGGGAGCATTGCAATATTCCGCTGTGCTCGAGTACAAGTACGCATGTGTTGCATGCTGGCTCCGAGGTTATTAATAGAGGCTCTTACATTCGTCGTCCGCTGGGTAGTTTTATACAGTTCATATGAAATGTATCTTTTTATCATATAACGATTTTAAATTGGATTTTATTGCTCAAGAAGTTTAAAAAATAGGGTTGTCACGGACAGCTAACGTCAGGACGTTATATACCGTGCCAACACATGTGATCAGATTATTTCTATGACATGGTGTTATCCGCTAATTTTATCGACGTTATATGATAAAATGTGCTTTATTCACACCCATTCAAATATATTGACACTTTTACCAGCAAAAATGAAAAAAAAAAATGTAATATTTTTCATTTTTCTTCTCAAAACATAGATTGTGGGAACTCGTTAGAACCGCCTCACGGAGGCGGTTCTAACGAGTTCCCACAATCTATATTTTTGAGCAGAAATAAGAAAAATGTATACCCCGACAAGCCCTAGTTTTTTCTATATAAAAATGAGGTTTAAGCGGGTCAAAATAATATGGGCATGTCTTCATGATGATATCATTTTTATGAAATGGCGTTATCCATTAAAAACAACAACGTTATATGATAAAACGTGCTTAATTCAGTCAAGGCTTGATTTATAATGCTCATGAGTTTGAAAATACCAGCGAAACAATCCTACATAATTTTGACCCCCTGGAACCCATTTTATATAGCAAAACCGGGGTTTATGGGGGTAAACCTATTTTTTCTTATTTCTGCTCCAAATTATAGATAATGGGTTCTCGTTCTAACGGATACCCACAATCTATATTTTGAGTAGAAATAAGAAAAATATCGCAATGTTTCATCTCAAAATTTTCATTTTTTTTTTTCGGCGGTAAAGTTAACAATGTATTTGTATAGGCTTGTTTTCGTAATGATTTCTTGAAATACATGTACATATTGGCCAGAAAAAAATGGCGTTCTGTGCTGGTCAGAGCATTGAAAAACGTTTTTTCGTTGTCAGTGTATTATGAAATTTTTGATCGGTCAAATTTGAGTGCTCAATTGACGTGGGCCATAACATTTTTAACCTCGGGGCCTTGTATTATTCTTGTACTCGGAAATTCTGCTGACCATAAGCATGCATGCTTTAACAAATTAATACAGCGCATTTGGTTAACATATCTATGCAGTGTAATACTCTGTGGCTATTGTAGCTGTTGTTATATATAGAGAGGAACATACACGAGTGGTCATTTCATATGAAATTGATGAAATGTGCCTTCGGTGACTTTTCAGCTATCGGCGATTTTTCATAAATTCACAAGAAATGAACACGCGTGTAATGCTTTAAATAAGGTTTTATTGGCGAAGAAGTTCGGCATAAATTCAACAGAAAACACATGATTATCGCGGACGACGTCATGCCGTTATTCGCCAGTAACCATGTGTAATTTACACGTGTAGTTAGTTATAACACGTTATCAACTAAATAACCCCGACGTAAATAAACTTACATTTTTGTATGGACCTTATTTATTAAAATGCAGTTAAACCTCAGTGGCACCCGTATGACATAGTGCATTTTTTTTTTTTTTTTTTTTTTCATTTTTTTTCATATCTCCGAAATGACTAGTTTTCTGGTGAAAATCCGCGAAATTTTTCTTATTTATACTGCAAACATAAGTTGTGGATGCTCGTTAGAACTGCTTCATTGAGGCGGTTCTAATTAGTACCCAGAACCTATGTCTTGGAGCAGAAATAAGAAACCTAATGTATACTCCCGTAATCCCTAGTTGTCTCTATGTGGTTTATTGGGTGTTTACTTCACAGACATATTCACGTGACGGGGATTATAAAATTCGTTCAAGACGGGATGTTTCGAGCCACTGAGGGTAAGGTATAGCGCGAGGTCATGACACATGGCAAGCTTAATAAATCATTATAATAACACATCCTTGCGATATAGTGCATTTTTTCATACCTCAAAAAAGGTAATTTTGTGATGAAAATTTGTTGTTTTTTTTCTTATTTGTACTCAAAAAAATAGGTTTTGGGTGCTCGTTAGAACCGCCTCAATGAGGCGGTTCTAACGAGTACACACAACCTATGTCTAGGAGAAGAAATAAGGAAAATGATGTTTACCCCCGTAAACCCCAGTTTCTCTGTATAAAGTGGGCTTAAGGGGGGTGTTCATTTCACGGACTTGTTCACGTGATGTCATATCATTTTTCTTTAAAATAAAGTTGTGTTTTGTGCTCGCATAAGACTCGTCTCACTGATGCGATTCTAACAAGAACACACAACATACCTTTTCAACATGAAATCAAAAAATTATCCCTGAATTCATTACGCTAACACATCCGTGCGACATAGTTCATTTTTCACATCTCCAGAATGGCTACTTTTCGGATGAAAAGCCATGACATTCTACTTATTTATACTGCAAACATAGATTGTGGGAACTCGTTAGAACCGCCTCATTGAGGCGGTTCTAACGAGTACCCACAACCTATGTCTTGGAGTAAAAATAAGAAAAATAATGTTTACCCCCGTAAACCCCAGTTTTGTCTACACAAAGTGGGGTGTAAGGGGGTGTTCATTTCACGGACTTGTTCATGTGATGTTTCGGAAATATATTTATGTCTGTCATCACGAAAACATGCCTGCATAATTTTGATCCCTTTCAACCCCACTTTTATATAGTAAAACTGGGATTTACAGGAGTACACCTTATTTTACTTATTTCTGCTCAAAATATAAATTGTGGTTACTCGCTAGAACCGCCTCGATGAAGCGGTTCTAACGAGTACCCACAATCTATATTTTGAGCAGAATAAGAAAAATATTACAATTTTTCATCATAAAATTTTCGTTTATCGGCAGTAAAATTTGCAATGTATTTTTATATAGGCGTGTTTTCGTAATGGTTTCAAGGGACGAATTCCATACAGCCGTGGTAAACGAGCCATCGGTGTTCGAGTCAGCAAAGTTTCATTGTAAATTTTGGTTAAACTAATGCTCTTGTATGGCTCTTAAAATGAATTTCTCATGGGAAGCATTGGAATATTTTCCTTATTTCTGTTTTCAGCATAATTTGTAGATACTTGCTAGATCAAAGGATATTTAACGAAGTACTTGAACCAGTATTGACCACTACGTAGATAAAACAGATCAGTCCAAGCACTAAGTGTAACGTTTACATACGGTTAACCTCGAATCACGTCAGTCCTTGACTTTGGGCTAGACGACACTTGTCAAGCGCTTCATCTTATTTCCGTCAACAATAATGGCGGACGCAAAGGTGATTGAAAGTTGAAAGAAATAAAACATGATGAAATCCAAAAGAATGTCAGACCGAAATGCGCGAAACTGACAAGCTGTATTGTATCGCTTTATAAGTAAAATTGTCTTAAATGTTATTTTTGCGTTGGTCCAACTATAGGTCCTCGGCAAGCTGTATTGACCCTCGACCTTTTGCCCCATGCTAGTACCGCTGCCCTCATTTTAGCTCACCTGAGCCGAAGGACCACAGGATGAGCTTATAGTATACCAAGGGTCCAATGTCTGTCGTCCATCGTCCGTCCACACTTTCAAACATCTTCTCAGAAATCACCAATTGGAGTAATATTGTATATGCAACATCTAACTAAAGTTTATATGATAGGTCCTGGTCACATGACCAAGATGGCCGCCATGCCCATATAAGGTAAGAAACATTTAAAAATCTCTTTCTCGAGAATCATAAGCCAGACGACCTTTAATCTTGGCAGACAGCGAAAGGGACTTGAGCTCTACAAAAAACTATATAAATGATTACCCTGCTTTGACCTTGACCTATTTTACGGCAAGGTCAAATTTGGTCCTAAGGCGTTTGAATGAGAAAAGGGTAAAAATAGGGCTTTTATCCAATACAATTGTAGTTTATGAAATTATAATAGGTCCATATGAACCTCTATGAATGTCAAAGGTCAAGGCCATCCAGTGACCTTTGCTCAATGTCACAAGGATTGAATTGCCATCAGAATTTCAAACGTCTTCTCCTCAGAAACCACAGGGCCAACCGAAGTCATATTTTATACAGAACAGCTATGCCTCACAAGAACTTAAGTTTAAATAATAAGTCCTGGTCACAGAAGCCTCCATGGTGTAGTGGTTACGCTACTCGCCTTGTAAACCAATGGTCGCAGGATCGATCCCGGGCTTCTCCTGACTTTCGGATGAGTCTACAAACCGAGGTTCCGTCTCCGTATGCCCTTAGCTGTTAGTGGGACGTAAAACTCAAACACTCACTTACTCAAGTCCTGGTCACATGACGTAGATGGCCGGCCTGCAAATATAAATTAAAAAACTCTTTAAAAATCTTTTTCTTCAGAACCGTATGTCAGATGACCTTGAAACCTAGCAGGTAGCAAAAGGTACTTAAGCCCTACAAAATTTATAAAAATGCTGACCCTGAATTGACCTTGACCTATGGTATAAATTTGAAGAGATTTTTTTTCTCCAATACCACTGGGCCATTTGTACCAGTGACTCAGGTGAGTGATCGTTGCCCTCGCGCTACTTGCTTTATGTACTGTGCCAATACGAAATCACTTGACTAAATGTAACAAGGGGCATTCCTTTTTATGCTTATTAATGCTAAAAGACATAGTTTGTCAGTACGCTTTAGAACCGCCTCATTAAGGCGGTTTTTAGGAGCAGCACGGTAGCAGAAGGAAAACTAGCACATTCTTTATAACAAAAAATCTATATTTATGGGAAATGGATACACATTCAGGGGAGGCAACTACTGGAAAAGTTGTTTTGTTTCCCATGCCCGTAGGGGTCAACTCTTAAAGGCAAGAATTTGCTCCCAAGGAGCAAATTCTTTCCTTTAAGTGTAGACCCCTATTTCAGTTGGAAAGGGCTTACATAAAAGCAAACAGGAAGTTCCGAAAGTTCTCTTCCTTTTGAAAAATGGCGGAAACATCTGCCCATTCCCCTTAAAGCCATCTGCCCATTCCCCTTAAAGCCATGAAAGAATACCTTATATATTACATGGGCATGTCTTCCTAATAAAACCCTGCTTGCTAAAGAGAAAACTGGGGTTAACAAAGTGTTAAGTACTGAAAGTTATATTTGGTCTGAACAACGATTGTGTGTACTCAGACGGTTCTCAAGAACACCTGCGGACTTATTTCGCAGCGGATGATCATGCGTAATTGTATTATTATTATCAACAACAACAACAACAACAATCCCAACTATTATGATAATATTAATACATGTAATAATAATTAATAATAATAAACGAAAATAAGACATCCGGTAGGTACGTCATAGCTCAGACTTTAGGGGTCAGGTTCTACAATTATAATTGAAAGCCTAGATTAATTTACATAAAAAAACAACGAAAGGGCGATACATTTCTTATGATTGATGAAATCCGTCTCTGGTTTTTATTGCGGTTAATTTAGAAACCCTTTTACGTCAGAAAACGGCAATGTTTTATTTTAAGATGTATTTTGTCATGTTTGTGTTCCAGGGGTACACTGACCTCAAGAGGCCCCCGCCCATATAGAGTTGGCTGCATGATGCTTCCATGCAGAGCTGAAACCGACCGCACACGAGTAGTGGTAAACCGCTTAGAAGGTCTAACCCTGCCCAAGCAAAGTGGTACAGTCGGACCGCCCGTGCATACAAACACTATTGGTATGTTTGGTGTCATTTCAAGGTCCTGCAAAATTGAACGCAACGTCTCCAAAGTTGACAGGGACGTTAATGTAAAATCTCGATACTGACCTCACGAGTTTTTAAGATTTTGACGCACTCCAAGAAAAATACAGTCGCATGTTTCGTTCAATATGGCTAATTCGGATTCGCGCTTAATGCCCCTAGACATTACGAAAACACGCCTATACAAATACATTGTAAACTTTACCGCCGAAAAAGGAACATTTTACGCTAAAATTTGTGATAATTTCTTATTTCTGCTGAAAATATAGATTGTGGGTACTCGTTAGAACCGCCTAATCGAGGCGGTTCCAACGAGTACCCACAATCTATATTTTAGAGCAGAAATAAGAAAAATAAGGTTTACCCCTCAAAAACCCCAGTTTTACTATACAAAAGTGGGGTTCAAGGGGGGGGGGGAATTTTTAGGCGTGTTTTCGTGATGAAACTCTTCCCATAGCAACAGATATCCATTTGAAAAGTTTTATTTTTTGTTTTTATGTAGGATGAGTTTACATGTATCTTGAAAGTATACCTTGTGTATACATTAGACTCGCCTCAATGATGCGATTCTAATGAGTACATACAGTATCCCTTTATTTAATGATACACCCTCAGTAATTCGAAGTTCCCTTATCTCAAACGAATAACCTCGGACCCAAAGGTATTCGAGCTATTGAAGTGCAAGCGACTGTAATTAAAAGCAATTCTTAAAACTCCTTTTAATCCTTTTGGTCATGAACTTCTGACGTGTACTCTGTACACAAGCGCAGCATCGAATGTCAAATACAGTCTTTTGGCAGTTGTCTTCATAATGGAACAAATTTACGGCCCCCGCCCATCGGGGCTTGAAGAAATAGGTGGGCTACATTATGCTTCCACGCAGAGTTGAAACCGACCGCTCAGGAGTACTGGTAAACCGCGTAGAGGATCTAAACATGCCCAGACAAAGCGTTGCAAGTCATGCTTATAAACCCTATTAGTTTCATTTGGGCGACAGGGCTTGAGATGTCATTTCATCTCAATATCGGGAAAAAAAATCACAAAATTGGAAGGGACGTCTCCAAAATGACCTGTACAGTGTTGGCGGGGGCGTTAAACCTCAAATTAAACAAACAAACTAACAATGGAACAAATTTCCATTGAAATTATTGAATAGTACTTATTTAAGAAATGAATTTTATTTTTCTGTTGTTCATGAAAGTATGAACGCAGTTGGTCGCCTGCAAAGTGAATGAACCCCGAAGAGGTTCATGTAAACTTTGCTAGCAACTCGGTGTTGTTCATACTTTCATGAACAGCAGAAAAATATAAGTTTATTTCTTAAATACATTCTTTGTTCTTCACCACTGGGCGAAAAATGATTAAAGGACAACTCTTCAAAGCTGCAAACCGTAGATACGTTGTTTTTCTACAAAATGCAAAACAGCGTTGACGTCGCAAACGCCCAAACAAGGTCCAGTTGTTCAAAGCAACGTTAGCTTAACGAGCTCGTTAGTGGTCATATTGTTAACTGTTCTAGCAAGTACAATATCTAAAATGTTGGTATTTTTGCTGAAAACAAATACTAACATATTTGCCATATTTAATGATCAAACTTGTAACGATTTGTTAACTAACGATGTCGTTAGTTTTGAACTGGCCCCAGATCGTAGATAACCATGGTCTAGACGGACGTGTCTGGACGTCACTGAAAATCGCGCGATTCGGTATGAACTACATGTACATTGTTTTCTATAGGTTAACATTAGGCTTTTCATTGGAAATGTAAATATAAGGATGTTCATTTCAGGGACCTGCCACCAGCACATGATCTGTCTTCCAAAAGGCACGCACTTAGTTTTTGTTCACCCTTCACCATTATATTTATAAACAAAATAATGAAGTATACACTAATTTGTCTTTATCATTTTCTCATAATGGATTCGGACGGGAACAACACAAGCCCTGCACAATAACTTCAAAGGAACAGTCACGTTTACACATTCTCGCTTTCGGACTAAAAATGTTACACAATTATTCCCATGCATTTATTGCTTATCACTTCGCCTATGGGGCGCCTTTTTACTATTTAATCCGTATTTATAGATATCCATATTTATTTACGGATATCCATAATTAGAATTATGGATATCCATAATTCGAATTATGGATATCCATTAATATTTATGGATATCCATAATTATTTATGGATATCCATAATTCGAATTATGGATATCCATAATTCGAATTATGGATATCCATAAATCGAACTGAATTAATGATATCCATAAATCGAATAATGGAAATAATGAGGCGGTTCTAACGTGTACCCACAATGTAAATTTTGAACAGAAGTAAGAAAAATATCAAAGTTTTTCGTTTTCTTTTTCGCTGGTAAAACTTACAATGTACATGTATTTGTAAAGGCGTGTTTCGTAATGTTGCTAAAAAATATTGTTTGAGATTCCAAGTGATATTCTGCCTGGCAGACGAGTCGCATGAAAAATTAATATTGTCTATGAAAAAAATGGATATAAATTAATAAATTAAAATGAGAATAAGAAATGAACAAAAAATCAGAATGTCGCCTGCGTAGCACTCTACAATCGATTATAATGGATAATTATGTATATATTGAAAACTATTTGAATCATGCGCTCGACGTAACGAAATGTTTGCTTCAAAAAAAATTGGTAATTGAAATGATTATACGCCTATGACCTGATCAGAATAATAATGTAAGTATAAACCACATTGCCGTCCTGGTAACAAGTTTCTATACACGTACAGTCTTACTTCAATGATACGAGCACCTCATTACGAAACCACGCCTATACAAATGTATTGTAAACTTTACCGCCGAAAAAAATGAACATTTTAAGAGGAAAAAATGGGACTCTTTTCTCATTTCTGCTCAAAGTATAAATTGTGGCTACTCGTTAGAACCGCCTCATACCCACAATGTATATTTTAGAGAAGAAATAAGAAAAATAAGGTTTACCCCTGTAAACCCCGGTTTTACTATATAAAAGTGGGGTTCAAGGGGGTCAACATTATATAGGCGTGTTTTCGTGATGTACTCACACAGCGCCAGGTAAGGTGTGTGGGGGGGGGGGGGGGGGGGGGGCATAATATCCATGTATTTTCGATTTTCATGAAAATAAATGTAAATGTATATGTCGTGTACAGTCATTAGAATCGCCTGACGGTGAAATGAAAATGTGTACAAAATGAAATAACAAAATCAGAATGCAAATTCACTGCGTCTAAAAAAAGCATTCACTGTCTGTATAGGACGCCTCAGGTCTATGTGCAGCAACATAGCGCTAAGCGAAGACATTGATCAGACTGCGCGGATGCGCAGTCTGATCAATGTCTTTGCTTTGCGCCCATGCTAGAAGAGACATCTTGCTTTTCGCGGTTTTCTTTTGATATTTTAGTGTTTCTTCTTAATTACAGCTATCATGGTTCGATTGCGGGACGGGGACGACTTACATACGACCGGCCGAGTCGAGGTGTCAAAGAATGGTTCGGACTGGGGAACAGTCTGTGATGACCTGTGGACGGATCGAGAGGCACAGGTTGTATGCAAGCAGCTGGGATTCCAATGGGGTCGGGTAAGTTGTACTATTGCTTGTTTGTGTTAAGCAGTTGGGGTGAGGAGAAGAGGGGTGTGGTGATGTTCGTTTGAAATTGAATTTCATGGAATGGCAACTTTGTGCGCGGTTGACGGGTTCCTACAATAAATATCCTTATAAGTTCCATTATATATACATTTAATAGGTGTTAACAAGGTATGTATTACTTTGCATGTTTTTTGTATCAAAACAAAGATTTTGAGTGCTCTAGCACCCTCAATCTATACATGTATTTGTACATGTAGCAGAGAGACGAAAGTGTCGAACGTAATAACGTAATAACAGAAAACAAGTAAACGAAATATTTTTTTTTTTTTTTCATTTCAGATGAGAATTTCGAACATTTGGAAAGAGTATAGGAGTTCTTAATTCTCCCTGTTTATTTCTCCCTCCTTGGGTGCAGTATTTGTCAGGTGTGCCGTATAAAGTCCATAGTTGCCTTATTGTCCGTGAAATGAATGTCCCCTAAACCCTAATTTATATAGAGAAAACTGGGTCTTATGGGAAATACATTATTTTTTCTTATTTCTTCTCCAAGACATCGTAAGAAAAATATTCATGAGGCGATTCTAACGGGCACCCACAAACAATGTTTGCAATATAAATAAGAAAATTGTCTTCTCCAAGACATAGATTGTGGGTGCTCGTTAGAACCGCCTCAATCGACCTCTGTGTGTTAATTCACTCGCCTGTTTGTTCGTTTAGGTTTAGATTTTTTATGTTTGCCAAGGTCAAGCGGACAGAGCTCCATAGCTCCACAACAAATGTGTGTTAATTCATTTTCACGAAACACTTTTTATAGCGCGTATCATTATGTCATAGTTTGCCGCGCAACGAAGCAACTGATACACTTTCCCAAAAAGAAATAAACTTATAGATAATAGATCAATAGAAAAAAGCCATGGGGCCAGTTGTTTAAAACTAACGACATCGTTATATGTAGTTAACATACCGTTAAAACTTTAATCATTAAATATGGTATACCTACAAATATTTTTGCTGAAAAAATGTGAGGAGCTCACTTTTTTTCAGGCAAAATACCACTGTTTAGGTGTCGCACTTACTAGAACAGTTAGCATTTTGATAACTAACGAGGTCGTTAGGCTAACGAAGCTTTAAACAACTAGCCGTTGTCAGCCACAGAAAAAAATCTTTATTTGTTATTCTTGACAAAGGCGTTTCAACCCTCAGGAAGCGCGGCCCGATTGAAACTGAGTCTAAGCCCTCTGATGAAAAACGCCTTCATATAGTACATGTTCTACGAGGTGCCGTTTTACTAAAATTCCCCTATTTGGTTACATCACTAAATCGATTTTGTGATATTACTAATAATCATATGACATCTGAAAATCGATTTGTTTACCACTAATTCGATTTTGTGATATCACTTGATCATATCTATGTAGCGTTATCACTAAATCGAATTAGTGATAATACGCAATCGAATTAGTGGTATCACAAAAATCTCAATTTAGAGATATAACTTATTCGATTTTGTGATATCGCAAAAACAGTTTTGATTCAGTGATATATATATCACTGAATCGATTTTATGATACCCTTATTCAATATTGATATCGATTTTGTGATATCACATCTTATCTATTTAGTGATATCTATTTTAAATCAATTTTGTGGTATCGCATTATCATATCTATTTACTGATAACACTAAATCGATTTTATGATATCACAAAAGAGGGTATTTAAATGTATATGTAAAAGGCACCTCATATTATTAATACATAGGTATGTTAGGCTAAAGTGCATGTATAACGTCTTTATTTACTTCACATATATGAAATATATTAAACAATTGACAAAAAAGACAATTAAATACTGCTTCATCATTCTTGAACAATAAAATAATGACATAAGGAACGTCATCTATATCAGACTGGTCTTAATTAGCATATTAATAACCCTGGACAGAAAAATAGGATTTTGTTTGTTTGTTTGTTCGGCATCACGTAAACAAGTACGTGAAATGAAGACCCCCCCCCCCCTAAACCCCACTTTATATAGAGAATCTGGGGTTTAAGGGGGCAAAAATTATTTTTCTTATTTCTGGTCCAAGACATAGGTTGTGGGTACTCGTTAGAACCGCCTCACTGAGGCGGTTCTAACGAGTACCCTCAACCTATGTTTGGAGCATTTATAAGAAAAATAGCACGGATTTTCACCAGAAAAGCAGCCATTTTGGAGATGTGAAAACTGCACTATGTCGTACGGACGAGTTATCGTAATGGTATGTTCGGGAATGTTCCATTTTCAGTTTCAGGGAGCGGGGTCTGGTTAATCTTATTAATTTTTTTTTAATTCTATAAGAAATAGAGAATACCAGGTTCGTGTCTTTTGATATCAAGTTTATCAGGCAAGGCTTCGAGAACGCTTTTAGAATCGCGAGGCTTGCCGAGCGATTCTACATGCGTTCTCGAAGCCGAGCCTGATAAACTTGATATCAAATGACAACACGAATCTGGTATTCTATTTATCAGTTTATCCCCTTGTACACTCTTAAATTAACAATTTACGATCAGTTATTGATGGTCTTCAGTGCGTCCAAGCATTCTAGCGGTCGATATATTTAGTATCAGATGACCATATTTTCCCGTGATATTTTTTTTTAAAGTAATTTTTCTATTTTTCTCCAGTAACAATAACATTTTTATCATTTTTCCAGTAGTCTGGTTCATTCATAAAAGTGCAATGTCACGTTGACGTGATAAAGCTGTCTTGTCCTGTGATAGCACATCTTTATCAGGTCAGTGCGTTTCAATGCAATATACATAGGGGGTAACTGATAAAAATAAATACCACAGAGAGTGTTATTGTCGGTGTTGTTTGACATTACAAACACACGCCTAAACAAATACATTGTAACCTTTAACGTCGAAAAAATGAAAATTTTAAGATGAAAGATTGTGATATTTTTCTTATTTCTACACAAAATATAGATTGCGGGTACTCGATAGAACCGCCTCTTGAGGCGGTTCTATCGAGTACCCGCAATCTATATTGAGGCGGTTCAAACGAGTACCTTCAATCTATATTTTAGAGCAGAAATAAGAAAAATAAGGTTTACCCCTTCAAACCCCAGTTTTTCTATATAAAAGTGGGGTTCAAGGGGGTCAAAATTATATAGGCGTGTTTTCCTGATGAATTGTTTCATCACGCTAATAAGTCCGTGAAATGAACACCCCCTTACACCCCACTTTATATAGAGAAAACAGGGGTTTATGGGGGGTACACATGATTTTCCTTATTTCTGCCCCTAGATATAGGTTGTGGGTACTCGTTAGAAACGCCTCATTTCTAACGAACACCCACAACCTATGTTTTGAGTATAAACAGGGATAATGTCACAAATTTTCATCAGAAAATTGACCGTTTTGGAGATGTAAAAAAATTGCACTATGATGCACGTGTGTGTTACCGTAATGATATTACAAATTAAACACATACTGAAAGTTCAGCAAACAGCGCAGACCTGGGTCGGAACTGTCTGCCCAAGTCAACTACTGTGTGCTATGGCCTTACAGTACAGGAGAAGCAAACTCTTTCGAGCAAACAGGAACGCAAAGAGTTGCCTCTCTTGTGAAAATGGTCAAAACCCCGTCGGATCTATCCCCTCTGGTATGGGAATTAATGAGTATGGTTAATACATGTACACAATGTACATGAGCGAGGGCGCTTTGAAAACTTCTCGTTCGTGCTAGGAGGTCACTTATCAAAATGAATTGAAGTCTCTTGAACTTAAATGCACTTAGCCGATTCATGGTCTTTGGAATCCCTTCTTGCTTTGAAGAATTTGTAAATTCTCCGAAACACATTGATGGCAACATCGTCATTATGAAAGTGGCGACAGGGCAAGTTGGTTTTCAGTTTAGGGTGACGGTGAGAAGGATTACAACAGCTCCAGCTTCTCCAATTACAATTTGTGCAATGTGGACTGGAGCAATAGAAGGGCCCTTTATACTTGTTTTGATTGCTTCTTTCTGGTGTATAATTCTGATCAACACGAAAACACGCCTACATAATTTGGACCCCTAAACCCCACTCTTATATAGTAAAACTGTGGTTTACAAGGGTAAACAGTTTTTCCTTATATCTGATTAAAAGCATAGATTGTGGACACTCGGTAGAACCGCCTCTTCGAGGTCTTCGAGGCGGTTCTATCGAGTCCCCACAATCTATGTTTTGAGCAGAAATAAGAAAAATATCATAATTTTCTTTTTAAAATTTCCATTTTTGGCTGAAAAATTGACAATGTATTGTATTGGCGTGTTTTCGTAATGTGATTCTGTACAATAATTCAATCATGGTCACTTTCTCACAATCCCAGAAAACAGATGCCATCACATTGCCAACAGACGCAACTCTCGTCAACGTTTTGGGTCGATTGTTTGACCCAAATTAACAAAGCACAAAAGCTCTTCAGTTGGAAAGAAGCCATGTGAGGTCAGAGCGTTGCGTAAGAGGGTTAACTATGGAATCTGTAATGGAACCATGGGTTTGGCTTGGTAAACGGTGTAAACTCAAATCCGATGCCTCAGAACGCGGCGTCGCTTCAGGGTCTACTCCGCTTGCTTCACAAACTGACATTTAAGGCTTAATCGATACAGTTCAAATCTCAGTCCAAGACTGGTTTCTCAGCCTACACACAGAACCAACCGACCCATCAGTGCAATCGATGCTTTGCTTTTTTTTGGAGTGGGATATTAGAATGCTTCCACTGTATACTTTAAGACTTGGTAGGATCACGTCTCATCCTGGGTCAAACATATCTTGAAGGATTTGACTGGGTCAGCATGAATGCGATCTTAAAGTGTTTTTGACTTGAATAGATAGCATTTTCAGCTTTTTGTCCGGGGAACACACCTCGGACCGTTTGCTCATTTCCAGAATGTCAGTCAAAGCCAACAAATGTACCAATGGTGTCTGCAATATGGGGCTAGCTGTTCCAAACTAACGACGTCGTTAGTTAACGTATTGTTAAAATTTTGATCCATTAATATGGTAAATATCCGTATGTTTTTGCAGAAATGCAAAAGCTACCCACATTTCCCCACTAATTACCAAAGTATTAGAAATTGTACTTGCTAGAATAGTTTATAATTTGACGTTAACCTAACAATTCTTTGAACAACTATGCCAAGGTGTACTGTTACACTTCTGTCAAACACTCCCATGCGCTGATTTGCCTCAATCTGATGATATGTAGGAAATGTGAGGGTTGAGATTCTTATGAATACCCAAAATTTATGTTTGAAGCATAATTTAGAAAAATAACACCAATTTCCATCAGAATAAATGTCTATATGAAAATGAATACTTTGCCAAGCGGTTGTGTTCATGTTTTGTTTGAATTGAGGTCTTACGTTTCCGTCAATACAATTTAGGTCATTTTGGAGGCGTTGCTTCCAATTTTGTGGGACTTGTACCTGGCACTGAGATGAAAGGACATCTCAAGCCCTGTCGCTCAAACAAACCAAAAGATTTTATATGCAGGGACGGTGTGTACATGTACCGCAATGTTCCTAAGTGTTTGCCCTTTTGGACTACTTGCTGGACCGTGAAACAAAATTTATCAACATTTCTGAAGAATTATAACAAGTTCTCAAGCTGTCCGAACTTGTATAATTTTTACGGCAATCCTAAAGTTTGGATTAGTTATGACATCACAAAAACACGTCTATATAATTTTGACCCCCTTGAACGCCACTTTTATATAGTAAAACTGGGGTTTCCGGGGGTATACCTTATTT
Source organism: Lucinisca nassula (assembly GCA_963580285.1). Lineage (NCBI taxonomy): Eukaryota > Metazoa > Mollusca > Bivalvia > Lucinida > Lucinidae > Lucinisca > Lucinisca nassula. The sequence goes on from OY757018.1 coordinate 67,707,652, forward strand.
TTCTTATTTCTGCTCTAACATATAGATTGTGGGTACTCGTTAGAACCGCCTCGATGAGGCGGTTCTAACGATTATTTTTCTTATTTCTGCTCTAAAATATAGATTGTGGGTACTCGTTAGAACCGCCTCGATGAGGCAGTTCTAACGAGTGCCCACAATCTATATTTTGAGCCGGTTCTAACGAGTGCCCACAATCTATATTTTGAGCAGAAATAAGAAAAAAATCACAATACTTCATCTTAAAATTTTCCTTTTTTCGGTGAGAAAGGTGGCAATGTGTTGGTATAGGCGTGTTTGTATAATGAATATCTGAAGGTGACAATTCAGACCAATTAACATGCTTGTTTAATATATGCATCACTGCTTTGGCTCATAAAATGTGCCATTGTCCTTCCCCAGAATATTTGCCATACATATTTGCAAAAGGTCGAGGAAATAACACAACTCAGTGCACAATATCACATCATAATTACAATTTTATCTCCATAAACATCGCATATTACATGGGATCTTCACTTTTGTTTTGGCATATCAAAACATTTTCAATGGCTTATTAACGCCCTCCCCACCCCTACCCCCGAAATTGGTTTAAATATATTTGTTCTCAGTTTTAATGAACGGAATGTGAGAGCTCGTTCGAACCGGCTCATAGAGCTTCTAGGCGTTTTTAACGAGTACGCACGCTCTGTGATTTGAGACTGAAATGACAGAAAACTATCGTTTTACTGCAAAGAAATTGTAGGCTTTTGATTGGGCAGTACAATGGCAATTATTTTTATATACACCGTGGGCACAAAAGAGATAGAAAGAAAAAGAAAAACATTGCCTTCTCGCGATATCCGTCAGCTTGGATATACTGCACGAATGATAAGAAATGAAAGGAAGATTTTATTACGAAAAAACGCCTTTATAATTCTGACCCCCTTGAACCCCACTTTTATACAGTAAAATTGGGGTTTACAGGGGTAAACCTTATTTTTTTTATTTCTGCTCTAAAATATATATTGTGGGTACTCGTTAGAACCGCCTCGGTGAGGCGGGTCTAACGAGTACCCACAATCTATATTTTGAACATGCAGAAATAATAAAAATATCGAATTTTTGCATCTGAAAATTTTCATTTTTTGGCGGTAAAATGTGCAATGTATTTGAATAGGCGTGTTTTCGTAATGTGCACCACAATTTCATTGTTTTCCGTTCTAATATGACGTATCAGCATCCTGATCATCGTACTGCGTTTGTTGATGTTACATGTTTACATGTAAACTTGTACTTTTCACGACGTCCGCTATATTTTTTTTAGAAAAAAAACATTGCGACAATATACGAAATGTCATGGAAAAGCTTCGCGGTATAACACACTCGAAATTTTTATTGACAGGGACCATAGGATCACGTGAGCACCGTGATCAACGTGGGTGCGATGGTTGAAGTCACATGTAAACAAATCTTTGGGTGTATAATTAAGAAATAATCTCCACGTACCGTGTGTTATCGTGATTAACACACGGTGTTGGAGCGCAGATTGCGAAATATTAATTCACGACGGCGAAGCCGGAGTGAATTAATATTCGCATCTGCCCGACAACACCGTGTGTTAATCACGATAACACACCGGGTGCGTGGAAATTATTTCGATTCTAACATGATGCTAAACTGAAATAAAGTAGTAACAAAGCGTTATCTTGGGGACTATTTTGCAGCGGATGTCGACAGAAGGAAATGTTTACATGCAACGTCACGATGACGCCAAATTGCACGCACCACGTTGACGACGTGAATTATCGCATATTTGCAAACGCTGACGTTTCCACTGGGTTCAATGGGAAATACGTTAACGTCATGTTAGAATATGTCTTGAAAAAGCTTTGCGGTATAACAACTCGAAATTAATAAGAAAATGAATGTATCATATGACGTCGCGTCTGAGAGCGTAATAACGCCATGTAATATTTTCGATAATCCACATTTGATTAAATATGCAAATTAGCTAGATACGTCCCGTAACATTACATGTTTGTTTGATTGATTTGAGGTTTAACGTCCCCGTCAGCACTGTAAAGGTCATTTTGGAGACGTTGCTTCCAGTTTTGTGGGACTTTTACCCGACATTGAGATGAAATGACATCTCAAGCCCTGTCGCCCAATGAAACCAATAGGGTTTATTAGCATGGACGGTCCGCCTCGCACCGCGGTTTCTGGAAGGCTTAGATCCGCTAAGCGGTTTACCAGTACTAGTGTGCGGGCCGGATTCAGCTCTGCGTGGAAGCATCATGCAGCCCATATATTTCTTCAAGCCCCTATGGGCGGGGGCCGAACATTATATGTACGGCGTCTTAAACGACTTCGCGTTTACTAACGGGGGAATATTGACATTTTTGTAAACAATCGTGAATAAAATGCGTTTTAAATGTCATATGATAAATTGAATCTTGCATTCGTGCTCATGTATTATTGAATTTATTAAACGAGTTGAGGAAAAGGGATAAAATGCGAGGCTTTACCGAGCATTTTATCCCTTTTCCTCAACTCGTTTAATAAATTCAATTATACATGAACACTCATGTAAGATGCTCTATATATACATGTACTCATGCAAACCCCAGTTTTATTATATAAAACTGAGGTTTAAGGACGTCAAAATCATTACGAAAACACGCCTATACAAATACATTGTAAATTTTACCACCGCATAATGAAAATTTTCAGATGAAAAAATTCGATATTTTTCTTATTTCTGCTCAAAAACATAGACTGTTGGTACTCATTAGAACCGCCTCGTTGCTCAAAACATAGATTATGGAAACTCGTTAGAACCGCCTCGACGAGGCTGTTCTAATGAGTACGCACAATCTATGTTTTTGAGTAGAAATAAGAAAAAGAATATATACCCCTGCGAACCCCAGTTTTACGATAGAAAAGTGGGGTTGAAGGGGGTCAAAATTATATAGGCGTGTTTTCGTGATGTTATACTGGCGTGTTTTAATGTATGTGTGTGTGATGGTGGTGGTGGTATGCGCGCGTGCGTGCGCGCGTGCGTGCGTGTGTGGGTGTGTGATGGGGGGTAACCGTTATTTGGATGTCCTTTGGAAGCAAGGCATACACCACAGAACTAAAATGTACAAGCCAAACTAGCTAGATGTGGCAAATTTGGCCTCATTAATGACTGACCCTCAATTCCACAATGGAATCAATGATCCCAAATGATAAGAAAATATATACTACTGTACTCGGAGGATAAGTTGACAGTGACGTCAGCGAATGTTTATGTTATTGGGCATAGTCCACTGTTGTTAAAAGGTAAGCAAGCTTCGGTAATATTCAATATAATGTGATTTCATTAAACGCTTGGTAGATATTCGACTTGGCACAGTGGAAAAAGTAGTAGTCAAACAACATTTTGCACTTTATAGTTGTGGGTTCGAGCCCCACTAATATATATATATATATATTTTTTTTTTTTCGTTATCAAAATATTACATTATACTCGTCATTGTTTAAAATATTACAATGCCTTTTTTTCTGCTGAAATCAGTAATTCTATTTTTATGTGTTAAGTGTGTGTGTGTGAATTCGGGTTTAACGTCGCTTTCAACAATTTTTCAGTCATATCACGACGGTGTCTGGTTGCGACAGGGGGCTCAATGCTCACTTTTATAGTGCTGCCTCACTGAAGTATCATGTCCCAGACACAGTACATGATACCACACCCAGTCACATTATCCTGACACTGGGTCGACCAGTCCTAGCTCTACCCAGTAAATCTGAGTGCCAAGCGAGGAGCAGCTAGTACCATTTTTAACGACTTTGGTATGTCGCGGCCCGGGATCGAACCCGTGACCTCCCGTTCCCCGGAGCGGATACTCTACCAACTGAACTATCGGGGCCAATTTTATGTGTTAAGAAGAAGAAACATGGAGCAATGGTGAGAAGCTGGCAGTCTTCAGAAATTAGTCTGAATGTTCCATTCTCTAGAGGAGAGAGATTGATAGTTTTGCATTCTGGCTCAAAGGTCAGAAGAAATCTGGAAGGCCAACACTAGTACTGGAGACTACCATGACGAGATGAATGGGAACAACTTCTTCAAATGGGTAAAAAAAAACAAGCCTATTTCGCATTTGCCAGCAGAGTCGGTTATCATCATTGATAATGCACCGTACCACAACCTTTAGGTAGACAAGTGCCCTACACAGGCTTCCAGAAAGGCAGATATTCAAGCCTGGATGACTCGACACAAGATGCACTTTAATTCTACAATGTTAAAGGCAGAGCTGCTCCAGATATGCAAACGACAGAAACCCGCCTCATCATTCGTACTAGACAATCTATTAAAGGAACATGGACATGACTGCCTGAGACTCCCTGCCTCCCATGCAGACCTTAACGCCATTGAACTGATCTGGGCAACGATGAAATACTACATCGTCAGGCATAACCTAACCTTCAAGATGGCTGACGTGATGAAGCTCGCGTAAGCAGTGACGGAAGATGAGTGGCTCTCGTGCTGCAAACATGTAGAAGATGTTGAGAAGGTATACTGGAAAGCAGACATTGCAGTTGAAGAGGAGGTAGAGAAGATTATAATCGAGGGACCTCCAGTGACGAAGATACGGACACGGCAACCGAGTGCTCCGATTATTCGGACACAGAATCTGCAGAAGAATGTTAAACTTGTGAAAACAGATGGGATGTCTGTTTTAGTGCTGAATGTATTTTTGTATTCTGTTTGTTTGTATTGGAGTTAAACGGCCCAGTCAACAATATTTAGGTCAATTTGAGCCGGTCAATTTATACGTAAGCGGTTAACCTGTACAGAAACTGGCAACTTACCTTCTCGAATCAGTGGAAGGGGAGAATGACCGTAGAAAAGATTTCAAGATTTAAAAGATCATCAAAGAAAAGGGAGAACTCTTATTCACGATAAAAAAAGTTTGGGAGGGGCGGCGATCGAACCACGAATGGTCATCTCGGGTTTTAAACAACCCCAACACTAACCTGTTCAGCCATTTCAACTTGGTCTGTATATTTTCCAAATTCTTCTCACCTTATCGGATGGTTACTAGAATTTATCGATAATAACGGTAAAACCCTGTCTTACCTATCGATGGTGGTATAGTCTTAAACGTCACTTTCAACTTATCCTCCGACAACAGTACACTATGATGATTTGCGGTGTGCTACACTATGATGATTTGCGGTGTGCTGAGGAAAAGTATTGATCGCGACTTGACATAGTGTTAACCTCCAACCCAAACAAATTATGATTTTGATTTGATTGATTTGAGGTTTGACGTCCCCGTCAACACTGTATGGGTCATTTTGGAGACGTTGTTTACAATTTCGTGGGACTTTTACCCGACATTGAAATGAAATGACATTTCGAGCCCTGCCGCCCGATGAAACCAATCGAGTTTATAGGCATGGACGTCCGACTCGCAACACTTTTCCTAGAACCACTGAGCGGTATACCAGTACTCATGTGCGGTCGGTTTCAGCTCTGCATGGAAGCATTTTGCAGCCCAATTTCTATCTTCAAGCCCCGATGGGCGGGGGCCGAAACAGATGTTGGTCTATAATAAACTAAGTTTTATTTGTTCGACTTGTAAACAAAGGACATTCGTAATAATGCGAGATGACATTTGTAACTCATTTTCAGTTTTATTGCTTTCTGCTACACGATAAATTATTCATTTTGATCATTAAATGCTTAATCACTAATTAGTAATCCTGACTGTATTGTTTTATAAGGATCGCGTACACAAACTCATGTCTACGGTCATTTGTGTTGTGTGAAAAAAACACGGCACTGCACATACGGGTAGCGCACAACAGAGACTGTGATCAGATTGCGCTTGTGTGCAAGCTGATCTGCGTATTTGCTTCGCGAATATGTCATAAGGTACACTTTTTGCGCTCCACGACTCATCCATAAGTATAATGATAAAGCAAATGAATACAGTTCATTTAAAAAATGTAAACACCTATTACTCCACATCATGAAAACACGCCTATATAATTTTGACCCCCTTGAACCCAACTTTTATATAGTAAAACTGGGGTTTACATGGGTATACCTTATTTTTCTTATTTCTGCTCTAAAATATATTTGAGCAGAAATAAGAAAAAATCTAAAAATTTTCGTATTTTCGGAGGATAAATTTATAATGTATTTGTATAGGCGTGTTTTCGTAATGATGTACAGAAAACCTACTATTCCAGAAAAAAGTCTTTTGCCAACAGTGTAGACCCAGATCAGACGCCGGCGTCTAATCAAGGTCTACACTGTTTGCTTAAAGTACTTGAACCTTTGAAAAACTTACAAAGAATGATTTAACCACACACCCCTAAACCTGTTCCAAACTATATTACATCCCAGCAGGTACAGGTCGCTAAGGCAACGTCAACATATAAGGGGATATACCCCCGTAAACCCCAGTGTTCTCTATATAAAGTGTGGCTAAGAGGGAAAGTTCATTACACGGAATTGTTAACCTGGTGTTACACGAACTTTCTAACTTGATACACGCGAACTTCAAAGGCCCGAACACCCCTGAGACTATTGTAATTTGAAATAGGCAAGGTTGGTTCGTGGCCCCCGTCCGACTGGGCTTGAAGAAATAGATGTGCTGCATGATGCTTCCACGAAGATCACAAGAGTAATGGTAAACCGCTTAGAGGATATCTAAATCTGCCCAGGCAAAGCGGTGCGAGTCGGACCGTCCATGCTTATAAATCCTATTTGTTTTATTGGGCAGCAGGGCTTGAGAAGACATTTCATCTCAGTGTCGGGTAAAATTCCCACATAATTGGAAGCACCGTCTCTAAAATGACCTATACAGTGCTGAAGGGGACGTTAAACTTCAAACTTCAAATCAAACAAACAAAGACATGAACTGCGCAGGCCTGAACACCCTTGAGCATTTTGTGATTTTAAATAGACAGGGTTGGTTCAAGCCATCGAAGGTTTATCATTGTTCGAGATAACGAGGTACAATAAGGGTAGCTTAGATATAAAGTCGAACTTCAAAACCTCGAACACATTTAGGACCCGGAAACTTTGTTCGAGATCGGGATACTTCGAACTGCTGAAGGTTAACCCATCTATGACAATGGAATCTTCCATCTAGCAAGTTTGGAGTGGTGTATTTCCATTTATAAGGGTGTAAGGTTTGTTTTTGTTTCAAGAAAGTTTACAAAAAATAAATGTCCTTTGAGCAAACAGTGAAGACCCAGATCAGACGCCGCAAAATGCGGCGTCTGATCTGGGTCTACACTGTTAGCAACTGCCCCCCCCCCCCCAAAAAGGGACGCTAGGCATATATAGGTTAATCATAGTACCAGGCCATGAGGCGCAATAAGGGGAAGACAGAATGATATTTTCCGATTTTCTCTAGAATAAAGGAATGCTGTGTGTACTCATTAGAATCGCCTCATTGAGGCGATTCTAATGAGTACACAAAACATTTCTTTTCAAGGAAAAGACTAATTTCTTTTCAAGATAAAATCAGAAAAAAAGATTAATTATTTGTGTATACAGTAGAACTTCGGTGGCTCGAACACCGATGGCTCGTTTACCATGGCTGAGCCCCTGGAGAGTTCCTCTACATATCAAGCAGTGCGGGAAAATTAAGGAGATTTTCGACTTTATCATGCAAATGTATGCTGTGTGCACTCATTTGAATCGCCTTGATGAGGCGATTCTAATGAGATGCAAATGTATGCTGTGTGCACTCATTTGAATCGCCTTGATGAGGCGATTCTAATGAGTACACACAACATACATTTTTATCATAGAACATCGAAAATATGTCCCAAAAATAACCTCGTTATTCTTCCTGGCATTAACCCGCAGTGGCACGAACTTCCCCTGTATCGAACAGATTTTCATGGTCCCAAAGGTGTTCGAGCCACCGAAGTTCGACTGTACATTGATATCTATGACGGGCCTCAGTGGCCTAGTGGATACAAGCGCTGACTCTTAATCTTTAGGTCTCTCGCCGCTGTGGGTTCGAGCCTGTCTCGGGTCACATGTGAGGCGCCCAGTTCTGCAGGGAAAGTCAGGTGTTTTTTCTCCGAGTACCCCGGTTTTCGCCCTCTTCTGATTATCGACCGGCTCGATATGAGTGAAATAATCTTGAAAGGGCCGTAAAACAACAAAAAAGATCATATCTATAGTTATTGAGAGACTTCCCTAGGGACTCGAGAATGAGTACGAATTAGCTATTCTTGCACACCAGACAAGGAAATCCGTGATTTTACCCTGGGATAGAAATTTAAGTTCTGACCCTGGTGTTCCGACCCCAAATCGAATATAATCGCGTGTTTGATAAATGCATTGGTTGATTACAACCTCATGCGCGGCGTCGTCATGCGTGACGTCACTTGCGTCATCATAAAAATGGCGGACGTCGGTAACCGAAGTGACTGCAGCATTAAAAATTCGCAATAGAAATGGAAGGTATGCAAGAAAAAGAATCCAATAAGGGTGTGAGGGGTGGATAGAAAAATCCGTCCCTCGGGATCACTGTCCGGCATCACTCGGCAAGCCTCGTGATGCCGGACAGTGTCCCTCGGGACGGATTTTTCAATCCACCCCTCACACCCATATAAGATTCTTATATGGTAAGCGAGGTATCCATGTTCGAGTTATCAAAGTTTTACTGTATCTCTTTTTTGACTTTCTATAAACTAGTGGTTTGACGTCTGTGGTCTTTAGTATCGCCACATCGAGTCGATTCCAAAGAGTACCCAGATCATGCAGTTTTAAAGATAAAAATAGAAAATGCTCTTAAATTATCCCTCACCATTCATCATCTTAACCTGACAGATTTTCGGCCATTTTTATGTCCCCGGTAGCGATAGCGGGGACATATTGTTTTTGCCCTGTCTGTTTGTTGGTTTGTTGGTTTGTACGTGGACAACTTTAACGTTGGCCATAACTTTTGAACTGTTTGAGATAGAGCTTTCAAATTTGGCCTGAAGGTTCCTTGTGACAAGACCTTCACATTCATGTAAAAAAATTTGACCTGTGACCTTTACCTTGACCTTTGACCTACTTAAAAAAAATAGCATTGGTCATAACTTTTGAACCACTTGAGATACAGCCTTCATATTTAGCATGTATGTTCCTTGTGACAAAGGCTTTACATCCATGCAAAACAATTTGACCTGTGACCTTGTCCTTGACCTTTGACCTACTTAAAATAAAAAAAAATCACATTTTGGTCATAACTTTTGAACGGTTTGAGATAGAGCCTTCATATTTTGCATGTAGGTTCCTTGTGACAAGAGATTTACATTCACGCAAAAAATTTGACCCGTGACCTTGACCTTGACCTTTGACCTACATAAAAGAAAAAAGTTAACATTGGTCATAACTTTTGAACCGTTTGAGATACAGCCTTCATATTTAGCATTATGTTCCTTGTGACAAAAGCTTTACATCCATGCAAAAATATTTGACCTGTGACCTTGACCTTTGACCTACTTAAAATATAAAAATAACATTTTGGTCATAACTTTTGAACGGTTTAAGACAGAGCCTTCATATTTTGCACGTAGGTTCCTCTTGACAAGAGCTTTACATTCACACAAAAAATTTTGACCTGTGACCTTGACCTTTGACCTACATAAAAGAAAAATTTAACATTGGTCATAACTTTTGAACCGTTTGAGATACAGCCTTCATATTTAGCATGTAGGTTTCTTGTGACAAACGCTTTACGTTCATGCAAAAATTCTGACCTGCGACCTTGACCTTTTACCTACTTAAAAAAATAAACATTTTTGGTCATAACTTTCGAACCATTTGGGATAGAGCTTTCATATTTGGCATGTAGGTTCCCTGTGATTGAGGTTTTTCATTTATGCAAAATGTTTGGATCATGACCTTGACATTTGACCTACTTAAAAGAAAAAATAAAATTGTCCATAACTTTTGAACTGTTTAAGATAGAGCCTTAATATTTGGCATGTAGGTTCCTTGTGACAAGAGCTTTACATTCATGCAATTTTTTTGACCTGTGACCTTGACCTACTTTAAAGAAAAAATAGTATTGTTCATAGCTTTTGAACCGTTTAAGATAGAGCTTTCATATTTGGCATGTGAGTTTCTTGTGTCAAGGGCTTCCCACACAAACATCTTGAACTGTGAGCAACTTTGAATAAAAAATGACCATGCCCGGGGACATGTTCGTGTTTCACAAACACATCTTGTCCAAAGGGAGACAACTTTCGGGACGTTCTGTTCGCTTTTCTATAAGCCCCGTTCCACTGAAAAAGACGTCTACTAGTAAAGGAAAGAATTTGCTCCTCGGGAGCAGATTTTTTCCTTAAAGAGTTGACCCCTATTGACAGCGGAGACAAAACAAAACTTTTGTAGGAGTTGCCTCCCCTGAAGGTGTTCCCATTCCCCTTAAGCTATAGAAAAATTACCCAGTGACACAAAAAAAAACAAGTTTAAGTCATGGTAAATGAGTCATCGATGTTCGACTCATTGAGGGTTTTCTGTTTATGAAGCTGCAACCAGTGATGTCGTTAGCTAAAGGATGGTTATACAGATAACGCTTTTTCTACCAACATTTGATATAACGACAAAACTCCTTACAACGACATTGATCATCCCCATTTATCGGGGTTGGAGAAATAGTTGGAATGCATTGTGCTTCCACGCAGAGCTGAAACTGACCAAACATGAATACTGGTAAACCGTTTAGAAGGGCTAAGCATGCCCAGGCAAAGTAAATATAAGCCGTTTGGTTTCATTGGGCGGCAGGGCTGGAGATGTCATTTCATCTCAGTGTCTGGTAAAAGTCCAATACAATTGGAAGCAACGTCTCCAAAATTACCTAAATAGTGTTGACGGGGACGTTAAACCTCAATTCAGACACACAAACAAACAACGGCATTGAGTGATTGTTTTAGGTTTAACGACACGTCAATCTTTTTGAGTCATTTTGTGTCGTCTCCCAGAGAAAGGGAGAAAATAGATAGACGAGGAGAAGAAAGTGAGGCACAGAGAAGAAAGAGGAAAATAAATGGAAGTGTAGAAACAGAAGAAATAACAACATTCCCCGTCTACCCTTATCAGCTGCAAGGACAGCTGTAAGCCAATATCAGTGACGCAAGATACACGTCACCTTTGCCTCCCCAAACCTCCCCCTCGTTACATGTACAACGACAACTTCATTGGAACAAATCCTTATCTCAAGGTGAGATATTCAAGGTGAGATATTCAAGAATACCAGAGATACCAGAAAAAAATGTTATGGAAATCTGTTAGAATCGCCTCCCCGAGGCGATTCTAACAAATATCCACAACATTTGTTTCTTGGAGTACATGTACTTGAGGGGAAAAGGCCCTATATTATCTATTTGAGAAGTTAATTCGTACACTTTTGAAAGAGTTCCTAAAATTTTGGTGATAATTTTAACATTTCGATGACAAAATTGGAATTATAAGGAATGGATTATCACTTGGTTTAAAACTTTATTTTGATTGCTTCACATACAAGGATAAGAAAACAAACAAATACATATGGTCCAGGATTTGACAAAAAGCCAATGGCTTGTGCAAAGGTCATCTCCTGGAACTGTGGCGAATGAATCACTCACAAACTTAGCATGAAGCCCGTTTGTGAGTGATTCGCCGGAAGTTTACACATCGATAAAATCCCCAAAAATGAAATTCATTCCTATATTTTTATAACGGTAAAATGTAACAGAACAAATACTGCCGCTATATATCAGCCCCGCCAAGCGAATTTGTGTCTTCGAGCGTTCCGTCATGACAAATTTTAACTGCGCATGCCCAGCCATTCAGAGGGGCCAGGGATATGGCTTTCTGTCTGAAGGTTCCTCTTGATTCACTGCTTGTATGAGCGAGCAGCGAAGGTTCTGGCGAAACTGCGCGGATGCGCAGGCTCGCCAGAACCTTCGCTGCTCGCATAGGCGATAAGTACCAAAATCGCTTGACGGGGCCCATGTAACAAAGGTCCCCTTCAATATCGTGGATATAAACAAATAATATCATTACGATAACACTCCTGTGTGACTAAGTGCATTCTTTCATTTCTCCAAACGGATGCAAATGTATGCTATTTTTCTTATTTATACTCCGAGCATATAGGTTGTAAGTGCTCGTTAGAACCGCCTCAATGAGGCGGTTCTAACGAGTACCCACAACCTGTGTCTTGGGACAGAATTAAGCAAAATAATGTAAACCCCTGATGATGATGATGATGATGATGATGATGATGATGATGATTTCGTGTTTAACGGCGCGTCAACCCTCTTTGTGGGTCATAAGCGTCAAGCGGTTATTGATCGAACGGTATGAAGAATTGTGAAGATATTAAAAGTAAAAAGTCAAAATGCATGTATACCCCTGTAAACCCCAGTTTTCTCTATACAAAGTGGGGTGTAGAGGGGTATTTTATTCACGGACTTGTTCACGTGATGAAACGTGAGTAGCTTTGACAAATGTAAAAGCTACCCGTACATTGTATATTGGAAATTGTACTTGGAAAAACAGTTATTATTTTGACCATTAAAGAGTTCGTTATGCTAACGATGCTTTGAACAACGGGACCACGGTCGATTTCTGTTTCAGTCCCACACCAGCGCAGCGTTCGGCGAGGGAACTGGGCCCATTTATTTAGACAACGTACAATGCACTGGCACTGAGGAATCGCTCACAAAATGTCAACATAATGGTTGGGGCCACAACAACTGTAGACATTACGAGGATGCCGGGGTCACATGCTATAACAAATCAGGTAAACTGGACTTTTTCGTGTTAACCCTTGTTCTGCTGAGCCCGGATATGCCTTTTCTTTGAAACAATGTAGATCCAGATCAGATGGCTTCTGAAGAAGCCATCTGATCAGGATCTACACTGTTTGGCATTCAGTATACGAATTTGTAGCAATAAATTACATCAAGTAATTTGATTGGGTGATAGACAGAAATGGGTGTGGCTTAAATGAATATTCAGCAGGACAAGGGTTAAGAATGAAACCAATGTTATATGAGCCGGGGCACAGCATTTCCTACAATTTACATGTGCGCCCAGCGAAGAATCAGATCAGCCTGCGCATCCTTATACCCTGACCAGGGACTTCTCTTGCTGTACGAAGGAGCATACATAAATGTTTCACTATACATAAAGAGCACAACGAAGACTCGGATCAGACTGCGCGGAGGCGCAGGCTGATCAGAGTCTTCGCTGGGCCCTTATGTAAATTGTAGGATATGCCGTGCTCCGGCTCATATAATGTTTGTTTTTCTGGCTGTTAAAAGTTTTCGAATGAAAATCATTTTTTTCTCTCTTTTAAGATTCAAACTTAGGTTGTATGTGTTTGTAAGAACCACCTCAACGAGGCGGCTCTATCGTGTATTCGCAGTTTATGCTTTCAGCAAGAGTTAACTGTGTAACCCCAGTTTTCTATACCAATATGGTTTTATGTGCCCAGTGGTTAAAAGTGCTGACACTTAAACATTAGGTCTCACAAATCTGTGGGGTCGACCCTCGCCCAGGTCACATATGAGACGCCAAAGACTGCAACAAAAGGTCAGGTACCTGTTTCGCCGGTTACTCCGGTTTTCGCCGCCTACCCCTGATTAACGAATGGCTCGGATTAAATGAAATTCTACACCCAAATCAAAGAAAAAGTGAGGTATACATGCGTTCGGATTTTCAAATGTCAATGTGGAGAATTATGCCCCCCATCGAAGGAGAGAGCATATTTGGTGCGGATCCAATTGGTGTCGGCGTCAGCACTGACGCTTTCAATCACTAAATTTCTGTAACCAAGGATAGATTCTTACTAAATTGGCATGGCTATATATATCACTAGTATGTGGTTAAATAGTAATTAGATTTCCACGGGCTTCCTGCATCTGTGAGCCCAAAATAACTTTTTGGCACCCTATCTGAGTGAATTTATGAGTTTTTATGCCCCCGCGTCTGATGATGGCTGGGGCATATAGTTTTTCGGTTTTCCATACGTGTGTCCATGGGTAAGTGCGTACGCGCGGTACGTGTCTACGTGTGTACGAATGTATGTCCTTTTGTACACATATGTGTACATACGTACGTACGCAATCTTGTTAGACTCAGGTTTAGGCATTTGTACCAGGGCGAACCTGAACTCATATTTTCCGAACCATGTGATGGATTCGGCATGATGATAGATATAGGTCGAAAGTTTTATTCAGCAGTGCCGCCACCTATGCCAACGACCTCAAGGTCAAGGTCAGAGACATAGAAATTTTTAATATTAAAGAATCGGGTTTAGATATTTGTACCAGGCAGAACCTTATTATTTAAGAGTTCATATCTTCCAAACCTATTTGATGGCTTTTTACGATTTGATACCGGGCTTCTCCAGACTTTCGGATGAGTCTTTAAACCGAGGTCCCGTCTCCGTATGACCTTAGCTGTTGGTGGGACGTAAAACTCAAACACTCACTCACTTTACGATTTGATGGCTATTTGATGACATTTTACGATTGATTTGGCTCAGGTTTGGCGTGATAATAGATAAAGATTCAACATTTTATTCAGCTATACCCAACCCCATGCCCATGACCTCAAGGTTTAGGTCACAGACTTAGATTTTTTTTTATTTTTAAAAGTTTTAAAGAGCTCATATTTTCCAAACCATATGATGGTTTCAGTTTAAATTTGCTATGGTGGTAGATACAGACCCAAAGGTTTATTGGGGAATACCCCCACCCATGCCTAAGACTTCAAGGTCAAGGTCCGTACTTATAATTTTTAATGTTAATTTAAGAGTTCATATTTGCCAAACCATATTTTTATTCGGTACGATGATAGATACAGGGCCAAAATGATATTCAACAATACCCCACCAATGCACAAGACCTCAAGGTGACGGTCACAGACATATTGTTTTTTTTAAACTTAAAGAAGGTTAAGAGCTAATATTTTGCAAAGCATATAATTGATTTGCGTCATATTTGGTATGATGATAGTTACAGGTCTAAAGGTTAATTCAGCCATACGCCTGTCCATAACCTTAAGGTCAAGGTCACATACTTTTATGTTAAATGTATATAGAGATGTTAAATGTATTTAGAGCGCATATGTTCCAAACAATACGATTGATATGCTTCATGTTCATTACGATAACACACCCGTGCGATATAGTGCATTTTTACATCTCCAAAATGGCTACTTTTCCGAGAAAATCCGTGATATTGTTCTTATTTATACTGCAAAAATAGGTTGTGGGTGCTCGTTAGAACCGCCTCATTGAGGCGGTTCTAACGAGTACCCACAACCTATGTCTTGGAGCAGAAATAAGAAAAATATATTGACCCCCGTAAACCCCAGTTTTCTCTATATATAATGGGGTATAGGGGGGTCTTCATTTCACGGACTTGTTCACGTGATGTGTAATCATGATAGACACAGGCCAAAAGTTTCATTCAGTCATATTCCCGCCCCTGCCCCAATGATCACAAGGTAAATGTCGTAGACTTAGAAATGTTTAATGTTTAAGGTTTTTAGAACTCCTATTTTCTAAACAATTTGATTGATTGAGTTCCTATTTGGTATGGTTATAGTTATGTTTTCTACAGTCTAATCAACATTACTTCTAGCTAGGCCAATGACCTTAAGAACACTTATTCGGGTGAGTTATGCTGTCTGATGACAGCTGTTGTTGCAGCATAATTTTTCGGGGTGAGGTTGGCCCCTGGGCTTGGGCATCTTTGTCCTTTTGACACATTTCTAGTTTTTTGGTTTGTTTTTATTTCATTTTTTTTTCAAATTTGGTACAATATATAATTGCAGCGTGTCAGATATGTTTTATAAAAGGGTTATCCTTTGGAAGCAAAAATACACCACAAAACTTAAAAGTATAACGTGTACAGTTTTCTGGGCCAGATTAGCTAGTTTTGGCCAATTAGGCCTCATCTGTGACCCTCAATATTTTCAAGGTTCCACAATTGAATCAATGATCCAAAAAGGACAAAAAATATAAACTACATTATGATGAAGGACAAGGAGACTTTTTTTACGGCCGCCACACATTCGCCTTAACACCAGCTATAGTGACGTTATAAATGTTCTATAAAAGGGTTATCCTTTGGAAGCAAAGAACACACCACAGAACTTAAAAGTATGAAGTGTACAGTTTTCTGGGCCAGACTAGCTAGTTTCGGCAAATTAGGCCTCATCAGTGACCCTCAATATTTTCAAGGTTCCACAATTGAATCAATGATCCCAAAAGGACAAAAAAATATAAACTACATTATGATGAAGGGCGGGGAGACTTTTTACGGCCGCCACACATTCGCCTTAACACCAGCTATAGTGACGTTAAATGAGCCAGCGCGTGACAATACGTTCAATAAGACACGTGCGCCCAACGAAGACTCAGATCAGCCTGCGCATCCGCGCAGTCTGATCAGAGTCTTCGTTGTGCGCTCTAAGAATAGCTTAGGGCCATATGCTACTCCATGCAGCAAGGGAAGTCTCTGATTAGAGTATATGGATGCACAGGCTGATATGAGTCTTCGATGGGCGCACATGTCTTATTGTGGGTTTTGTTATACGCTGACTCAAATATGTTCTATTTGGAAGCAAAGACTACACCACTGCCTTGGGTAGATTTTTTTTACCTTGACCTCCTCCTTTGTAAACAGTGAAGGCTCTGGTCAGACGACGAAAAAAGCTCTAGTCAGACGCCGTCATCTGATTTTGGCCTGCACTCTTTGCCGATGTCAAGGTTTGACATATTCCATCTGTAATGAGTTTACTGTGATATTTTCCATTCCAGTCAGATTGAAAGCCAGGGGTCGAACAGACATGGGGACAGTCGAGATTCGGACAGATGACGGCTGGGTGGAGGTCTGTGACGAGGACTGGGACGATATCGACGCAAAAATTCTGTGCCGTGAGCTGGAATTCAAGGACGGGATAGCTGAGACTGGTTCGGTTTTGGGAATCGAACAGAACCCGAACGCAGAGCCAAACAAGGCTTTTACCCAGTTTAACTGCGTAGGCAATGAGCTGGAGTTGAGGGGCTGCCCCCACCAGAATCTATCGACAAAATGTCATTCCATGAACAGGGCCTCTGCGATATGTTATAACAAGACAGTGATTGACGTTCCTCAAGGTAAGCTGATGTAATAATGACGTCATACGTTTTATAACGACTATCAGAGCGCGCCTACAGATCACTCGGCCGAAGAGCGTAACGCGACATGCGTTGAGGGTAGGAGTTGCGGACCGAAACAGCACCCCCCAACACACACACACACACACACACACACACACACACACACACACACACACACACACACACACACACACACACACACACACACACACACACACACACACACACACACACACACACAACGGCTGTTTCAAGGTTGTCATCATTTACGATGACACGAAGCCATTTTTGGCTAAATTAATTGAGTGATGGAGTTGAGATTTAACGTCCCCGTCAGCACTGTATATGTCATTTTGGAGACGTTGTTTCCGATTTTGTGGGACTTTTACCCGACATTGAGATGAAATGACATCTCAAGCCCTGTCGCCCAATGAAACCAAGATGTTTATAAGTACGGACGGTCCGACCCGCACCGCTTTGCCTGGGCAGGATTAGATGCTCTAAGAGGTTTACCAGTATTCGTGTGCGGTCGGTTTTAGCTCTGCGTGAAAGCATCATGCAGCCCATCAATTTCTCCAAGCCCTTCGGCTAAGAGCCCTTCGGCTAAGTTAAGCCCAATTCTAGACAAGTAACTATTTTAAGGCGGAGTGGCGGATCGAAAAACTTTCAACTGATGCTCTGATCAACACTTACTTATCTGTAGCAAACGTTGTTAGAACATGACATTAAGGGGAAGAGGAACACCTGGCAGATTTTACGTCATTTTTCAAAGGGAGATAACTTTTGGGATGTTTCCTCTTTGCTTTTCTATAAGCACTGTCCCATTGAAAATGAGGTCTACTCCTAAAGGAAAGAATTGCTCCTCAGGAGCACATTCTATTCTTTAAGAGTTTATCCCTATTGACATGGGAGACAAAAATACTTTTGCAGGAGTTGCCTCCCCTGAAGGTGTTCCCATTATCCATAGCCCTATAGAAAATTGCGCCGTGTGAATATTTCCACTGTCACTAGTTATTTACATAGTGCAGGCCCACATAACGTACACAGCAATCTTGTAAACCACACGTATGTTTGAAAAAGTGCTATTTGCGTGAGTATACATTATCTTTATTCCAAAGCATAGATTTTTGGTACTCGTCATAACAGCCTCAGTGAGATGTAACACCCACTCTCGTATTAGTATCGCGTTTGTACGAAACCTAGGTATTTGTTTGTTTGTTTAACGTCCCCGTCAACACTGTATAGGCCATTTTGGAGACGTTGCTTCCAGTTTTGTGGGACTTTTATCCGACATTGAGATTAAATGACATCTCAAGCCCTGTCGCCCTAATGAAACCTAGGTAACTATTATTAATAGACGCGCTAGTCTGGTCGTTGTAACGTCAGTAACCCGTTGTCTGAACAAGACTGATGTGTTTGGAAATTAGCAAGTAGCGAAGACACATATTATACGCCGAGAATGCAGCGTCAGATCAGGGTCGACAATGTTTGCTTAAAGAACAGGATTTTAAGCGCTACACAAAACGGTCTAAGATTACGTTCAAAACAATTTTCTTAGCCTACACTCGGAGAGTGGGCTTCTCCAGACTTTCGGATGAGTCTTTAAACCGAGGTCCCGTCTCCGTATGACCTTAGCTGTTGGTGGGACGTAAAACTTAAACCCACTACACTCGGAGACATTCGACCCGCCAGTGTTACACATTTAAGTGCTTTTGATTATATTTAACCCATAAGACGCCAATCATGACAATCGTCGTCTGCTTTGTCGTCTGCCGGTTACTTCAAAACTTATTTTTGCAAACAGTGTGGATCCAGATCAGACTGGGAGCGGTCTGGTCTGGGCCCACATTGTTTGCCTAGAGGAGCAGTCTGATCGGGATCCACACTGTTTGCCTGTATGCAAAAATATTTTCAAAAAGTTTGCAAGAAGATTCAGCAGACGACATAAGCAGACTAGTTTTTCTCGAAATAATTTTCAGAATTCGCTGTTCGACTTGGTCATGATTCCGACCCATCTAGATACTGGGGAGAAGTGAATGTCCGCCACAAAGGGGTCTGGGGACAAGTGTGTAACCGTGGAAACAGCTGGAATAATGTATCGGCGGATATCGTTTGCAGACAGCTGGGCTTCAAAGGGGGCTCGAATTACGGGACGGTGAATGAAACTTACATGCCAATATGGATCACGGATATGAACTGCACAGGAAAGGAAAAGTCACTGGAGCAGTGTGTAAAAGGGAAATGGGGTCATCCCGTAAGGTCATGTAAACCGGCCTATGTACTGTGCTATCAAAAGGGTAAGTAATGTTTTTAAAACAGGACGACTTCTACCTTTGCAAACAGTGTAGATCCAGATCACAGAGCTTCAGAAACCATCTGATCATGATCTACACTTAAACATAATATAAAGTATTTTGATTGGGTGATAGTCCGAAATGGTTAGGGCAAAATTAATTTATTCAACAGAATAAGGGTTAAGGTTTCCGGTGGGACTGTTATCCGACCTTGACCTTGAGATGAAATGATATCTCAAGTACTACCGCCCGAAAAAAGACACTTGGGTTTAGGGGACGGTCAGATTCGCACAACTTTGCATAGGCGGGCTTAGACCTAAGCGATTTACCACTACTCATATGTTCGGTCGGCTTCACCACCATTCTTGCACGAAAGATAAAGAAATCCTAGTCTTTACCTTGGAATGGGAATTCTTATCCAACCCAGATTATCCTATCCAGAGATTGCATAAAAATTGAGAATTTTCACGTGTTTGATGCGCACTGCTTGAATAGGACAGCACGTGTAGAAGTCACTACACAAACAGTGACGTCAAAAATGCTGCGTTATTGTTATCAAAATATGGGGGGGGGGGGGGGGGCGTCGACAATCGAAGTGGCTGCACCCTCAGAAATGAAAAGTATGCAAGAAAAAGAATCTAACATGGGTGTGAGGGGTAGATAGAAAATCCATCCCTCAGGATCACTGTCCGCCATAACTCGACAGTCCTCGTGATGTCGGACTGTGACACTTGGGACGGATTTTTCTATCCACCTCTCACACCCATGTAAGACTCTTATATGCAGCCCAATCTATTTCTCCAAGCCTCGATTGGCGGGGGGCAAATAGCGGTTTTGTCAATTTGATTTAGTGTAGATCACGGAACATGGATAGTTTTCATTCTCCACACCCCCGTAGGTGTTTACCATTAATATTAGTGGCCCTTGGTAGCTCAATCGAACTCGCATCTTACTGGTGATCAGGATGCCGCGGGCTCGATACCTGCCGGGTCGTGGTGATTGGCCATGAATCTTTTCTAAGGTCATTCTCTCCCTTCCGCTGATTCAATAAGTTTCTGGTGAAAGAATATGCACTGAACCGATCTAGCCTGCCCAGGGAAAGTGTGGTTAGGTTAACTGGTCGGTGCGATATGACGTAAATAGTGTTGACTGAGTCATTAATATTCAAACAAACCAAAGAAAATCAATAAAAACTCCCAGGCTGGACACATTTCGACATTATGATCAGGTCAACACCTACCCTGCAAGCACAAACCACAGGCCAACGTCGGGCCGATAGCGGTACGACGTTACCACGTCGTACCGCTATCTGCCCGACGTTGGCCCGGCATTCTTTGCTGACTGGGTACTTATTAGAGAAAACTGGGGCTCGTTAGTGCTTATTTCTGCTCCTAGACACAGGTTGTGGGTACGCGTAAGGCCCCCTTAAAGCGTTTCTAATGAACACATTCAACCCATGTTTTGAGTATGAATAATATGTTTTGAGTATGAATAATATGTTTTGTGTATGAATAGTATGTTTTGAGTATGAATAATATGTTTTGAGTATGAATAATATGTTTTGTGTATGAATAGTATGTTTTGAGTATGAATAATATGTTTTGAGTATGAATAATATGTTTTGTGTATGAATATGTTTTGAGTATGAATAATATGTTTTGGGTATGAATAATATACTGGGACAAAATTAACCCTTTCGAGATATGAAAGAATGCACTATGTTGCACCGATTTATTTTCCCTAAACAATCTCGTATCACACAACTATTTATTAACCTAAACCACTCTCCGGGCTAAATCAGCAGACGACAAACTATTGATAGTTTTCTCATTTTGCGAGAAAACATGACTTTAAATCTCATGCAAATTGTCTCAGGTTACATGCAATTGTCACCAAGGAGACAATTTGCATGCAATTTGCATGCAATGTCAAATCTTGTTTATTTGGAAAAATAAGAAACGAGATATTTTTAAGTGTCGTCTGCTGCCAAAAAATAACCAACATGCAGAGCGGTAAGGCAGTGAAACATTTTTGTAGGAATCAGTTTGCGGCTGGTTGGGGGCAGCAACTACTACGGTAGAGTAGAACTGACGCACGACAACCATACGGGAACCATCTGTGACTCTGCATGGTCAACTAGTGATGCACGTGTCGTGTGTAAATATCTTAATTTCGCCGACGGGGATCCTGTTACGGAGTCTTACTATGGCAAGGGGACGGGCCCTATTATGATGAATGGTCTAGGTTGTTATGGATACGAAACAAATATTGTACAATGTCGAAATAAAGGTTGGATGTCTTATAATGGAACCAAATGCGCTGAACATGCAAACGACGCATCGGTTGTCTGTTACAAAGATGGTGAGTTTGTCTTATGGACGTATCGCCCATTGAGCTAATTATACCCCCGGCATACGAAGTATGCAATGGGGGTATATAGTTTTTGTCTTTTCCGTCTGTCTGTCTGTCTGTCTGTCTGTCCGTAAACAATTATTTTGTGTCAAATATATCTCAGGAACTGCTTCACATAGAAACTTGAAATTTTGCACACATGATCAGTATGACTACTTGTATTGTGGGAAAGAAAATAAGGGCCAAGGGGTCAGGCCTTTTAGAGTTATTTCCCTTTGTAGTTCTTGCTGTTTAATAGTGTATATTTTTATTTTGTGTCAAAGATTTCTCAATAACTACTGTACATAGAAACTTGAAATTTTGCAAACATGATCAGTATGACTAGTTGTATTGTGGGAAAGAAAATAAGGGCCAAGGGGTCAGGCCTTTTAGAGTTATTTTCCTTTGTAGTTCTTGTTTCAGCTGAGGTGATGGCACTGGCCGGGGGTATACGTGCCCCACTGGGCACTTTTGTCTAGTTATGCCTGTGTATTATGTTTCTTTTGTTTATTAAGAGCAATCACACAGTAAAATATAATATTTGTATTTCATATATTTCATATTCTAATGCGCTTGCGTATGTTTGATAGCGTCCAAAAATTGCGACGATATTCTAAGATATACTTTCGGTCGCGTAACATCGCATTTTGATTTTACGCAGCTCACTCCGCTACTCCGCTGGCCTTTCGGGGCAAAACTATCATATTTTAAACAAAATAAGCGAATAAATGCATTTGAATAGGGATTAAAATATTGAAAAATTGTCATTCGGGGTGATAAATCGGTGCTTTTTTATTGTCGCAAATTTCGTGTTACGGCTCCGCTAAACGAATTTCCGACCGTAAACCCGCCGATTTACTTTCCAAAACGACACTTTTCAATACAACTATTCCCTAATTATACATGTAGGGGCAGCTCTTTATTGAAAGAGTTCTTTCCCCTTGGATGCAAGTTCTATCCTTTTAGAAAAGCCACCACTTTGGAGAGGAATTTACATAAAATTTCATTCAGACACTCCTTTATGGCGCAATAGTTTTGTTTTTGCTTCGCCATTGTGTTCATCTTAATAAATGACATAAAAGGCCGGAATATGGGGGAACGCTGAAGTGTCGAAGGCAATGTTAAAACAGATTGTATGAGACGTTAATGGAATTCTGAACTTATATATAAGTCAATACTACCAAAACAATTATGAACTGTTTGAAATTGCTTTAATGTTCATAGGTTTTTTTCTTCAAAAGCTGTTGCAGAAGCATAATTTGCGTATGGACACGTATACTCGTAATATTGGTCAAGTTCCTGGGCTTCTATTTTAAGCGCACCTGTAAAGCAATAGGATCTGCTGATTGTCATGGGGTTCAAAAGTCTGTTTACCCTATAGGCATATTCAGTTTACATCAAACGAACAAACAAGAAAAAGCTATTGGTGTACACACATGTACAAATCCTAGCAAATTAAATAAATTCACATTACCACAATCACAACAGTTAACACTAAAAAGAATCGAATGGTAGAAATGATATTGGGTGTGTATCTACCGATAATGCCCTGCAAGTTTGAGCTGGGCTGATACATTTATCCAAATATGTTTGGGAACATCTTCTAAAGACCTCGATTAAATATCCTTTCATTGCAAAAACCGTATTCAAATGTCGGGAAATCCTACTATTTTCGCGAACACATATTTCAGTGCATCTAAAATACCATTACAGACGTTAAAAACAATGTTGCCCACTGTCGTTTCGACAAGGTTTTACACTAACCTTTCTGTTTCAGTTACATGTATCTGACTGTTTCAGGGTGCATCACGTGAACAAGTCCGTGAAATGAACACCCCCTTACACCCCACTTTGTATAGAGAAAACTGGGGTTTACGGGGGTAAACATTATTTTTCTTATTTTTATTCCAAGACATAGGTTGTGGGTACTCGTTAGAACCGCCTCAATGAGGCGGTTCTAACGAGCACCCATAACCTATGTTTGCAGTATTCATTAGAAAAATATCATGGATTTTCATCCTAAAAGTAGCCATTTTGGAGATGTGAAAAAATGCACTAAGTCGCACGGGTGTGTTATCGTAATGGGAAGTTTCGTGAAGCTTATCACGAAAACACGTCTATATAATTTTGACCCCCTTGAACACAACTTTTATGTGGCAAAACTGGGTTTACAAGGTTAATTTTTTTTTTAATTTTCTTCTCTAAAATATAGATTGTGGGTACGGTACTCGTTAGAACCGCCTCATCGATGCAGTTCTAACGAGTACCCACAGTCTATATTTTGAGTAAAAATGAGAAAAAATATCATATTTGTTTCCTCTTTAAATTTTTAGTTTTTTTTTTCGGTAAAGTTTGCAATGTATTTGGATAGGCGTGTTTTTCGAAATGAGTACAGTGAAAATCCGCTATTTGGACGAACTAAAATGAAGACTAATTCTGCTTTAATGCATAATAAGGAAGTTTCGGTTATTCGTCACTTATTACCCTCTAGAAAAGGACCACCTTTAGGAATGTTAATAAGAGGTCTTAAAGACCACTTTTGAACAGTTTCAAAAGTATATAGTCTTTAAAAAGGAATTGTGTTATACTCTAGTTTTCTATTGCTTTTTTTCTTCCTCTTGCAGTAAGATTATCTAGGGGCGATCACTCTCATGGCGTCGTCCAAATAATGGAAGAAGCTTGGGCTGTACTTTGTGGGGAAGGTTTCACTGACAAAGAGGCTAAAGTGGTCTGTGGACAGCTGGGCTTCCAGGATGGAATGGCTCTTTCTCAGGGATCGTTCGGCACATTCTACGGGCGCTATGTTCGACCTAATATATCATGCAATGGGACAGAGCAAACCATACTAGATTGTTCCTATGATGAATTCCGAGGTTGCCAAAAAAATTCGTTCCTTGGATACGCAGCGGTGTCCTGCTTTAATGGGAAACTAAACAGCAGTAAGTGCATACACCCAAGTGAATATTTATTTCTCTGATTACGATTTAGCAGGGATTTTTTTTCGAGTAATAAGGCATGTACAATGTCGACTGACCGAAATGACCGAGAGAGGCAATGACTTTTATACCACTGCTACCCATTTACACCTGGGTCGAACGGCCCCCGCCCACGAGTACTGGTAAACCACTTTGAGGATCTAAGCCTGCCCAGGCAAAGCGGTGCAGGTCTGACCGTCCATGCTTATTTAGTTTCATTGGTCATTTCATCTCAATGTCGGGTAAAAGTCCCACAAAATTGGAAGCAACGTCTCCAAAATGACATCTACAGTTTTGACGGGGACGTTAAACCTCAAATCAAACAAACAAACAATCACCTGGGTCGAGTGGGGCATTATCATAACGTGTCTTTCCCAAGGACACAGCTCGTGAAAACGTTATGCGACTGTTCTCGATGGGTTTTGTTGAACATTCTATTTTTGGAACGTTCCTGAAACGTAGTTGTCAATACTATTGTAATGTTCTGTAACTATGAATTATTTGGCAGAAACCCCATATTAAAGACTTCTGTGGTTTCATCTGTGTGGTTGTTTGATTATTTGTGTTCACGGAGATGTTGCACTGATGAGTTAGGAGGCCTTTATGCGGACTGAACAAATTATTTGTCTAAATCGTGACGGAAGTAAGGGCGAGGATTGTGGCCACGTAAAATCGATTAACGACCCCCAGTGGAATTCGTTTCCGCTGACCATTCCAAGGCGGTTCTTCTGACGCGGTTTAATTTTGTTATGATTTGTCTTTGGATGTTTGTGTCGCTTATGTTATTTTACTTTGGATAGCCTATTGGCCATTTAATGGGAAAGTAACTGTCCTTTTGCCTTACCGCTGTTGGTGTTTCCATTAGGGTCGGTTGTTTCATGTCTGTGTGTCTTTCCCTTTGGTGTCTCTGATGGGAGCAGTGGGTTGATTGTATCGATTCCTGATCATTGCCTCCACTTCTATTTTTCACAAAATGCAGAAATGAAAGGTAGCCTACCAGGGTGTACGGTTTGGTGGTTTGGAGTAGAACATATTCACATGTTGTCAGCAACGTTGCACAGAACCTTCGCCAAAGAAGGACTAAAACGACCTCAATTTTTATACAAATATACGTTGCAGTATTCAAAAGAGTTTCAATTTAGTAGTTAGTAAAAGTTACTGCACAACGTTTTTTGTCATTTCCTTAAAACGTTGAGTTTTTACATACAATAAAGTGTGCTTAAAATGAAAAAAAAAGGCATTTTTGTTTAATGCAGATAAATAATCTACCAACTCATAATGGCAACAATATAAATGGTAATAACTGATATAACAGCTCACAACATGAATGCTGGATTAAAATGAGAAAAAAAGAAATATAAATAGAAACAAAATAAGAGAAATAAGACTTCTGTCCAATAACCACAAGGTAAAAATATCGTATATGCAATACATATAGTAAGTGAAATACATATAGTAAATACATATAGTATATGCAATACAAATGAAATAAAACGCATATAGTTTATGCAATACAGATTTGTCTAATGCAGATAAATAATCTACCAAATCATAACGGCAACAATATAAATGGTAAAAACTAATATGTTAGCTCACAACATGAATGCTGGATTAAAATGAGAAAAAAAAGAAATATAAATAGAAACAAAAATAAGAGAAATAAGACTTCTCTCCAACAACCACAAGGTAAAAATATCGTATAAGCAATACATATAGTAAGTGAAATACATATAGTGAAACACATATAGTATATGAACTACATATAGTAAGTGAAAGCGAACAATTCATTTAATAAAGAAAAATATATGAAAACGAGAATGGGAGTGGGTCAAAACTGAGTGCATTCGTACAAAACGCTATCTTTGTTCTACCAAAACAAATATATAATTATCAAACTAAATTGGTGGTATAAAGTTTGTCAGAAAGGTTACAGCGTAACGCTTTAGCTCCCCCACCCCTTAGAGGAGTAACACAAAATCCATAAAAAGCCTAGTCTCAGAACGTTTTATACCCAAAGTAGAACGTTCCGAGAACGTTTCAGGAACGTTTTTCTGTTAGTTCAGTTGGTAGTCTGTTTATGGTAAAACCTCGAAGCACTGCAAACAGACCGTCTATAGTTTCTTTTAAAGAAGCGTGTATGTTATTCGTTTCCGTGTATGTTATTCTGTTTCCAGGTAAAACCTTGAAGCTAGAAGGCGGTAATCAAACAGGACGGGTTTCTGTACATCAGTATGGAATATGGGGTCGTGTCTGTCCCAACAGCTGGGATGATAAAGCGGCCTCTGTTGTGTGTAAAAAGCTTGGTTTCGCTGGAGGAGTGGCATATAAATATTCATCATCAGGTGGGTAAAACGTTGAATTTACTAAGCTAGATTTAATTGTATTTACAGTGTAATTTCAATAACTAAAAAATGGCAAACTGGTTTACCATGGCTATTTTGAACTCCCTCTGGACTCCCTGCAGAATTCTTCCCATGGCTCTAGATATTGATATACAGTGGAACTTCAATGGCGATAACTCGTTTACCATGAATGCGTCGAACCCGTTCTTGAGTCCGCATGGGATTTCTCCAAATATATTATAGGGATAACTTAGGGACATTTTCTTCTATTACCTTGAAAAGGCATGCTTTTTATACTCGTTAGAATCGCATTAATGAGGTGGTTTTAATGAGTACACAAAACATACATTTATAATACAAAACACCGAAATGATACCCCGTAATTATCTCTAATATGCCTACTGTTATAACACCAACAGTAATCCTCCGTGGCTCGAACTACCTTTGTCTCTAGCACATTGCGAAAACACGCCTATACAAATACATTTTGCAAATTTTCGGAAGAAAAATTATGATATTTTTCTTATTTCGGCTCAAATATAGATTGTGGGTACACATTAGAACCGCCTCATCAAGGCGGTTCTAACGGGTACCTACAATCTATATTTTAGAGCAGAAATAAGAAATTTTTACTACAAAAAAGTGGGGTTAAAGGGGTTCAAAATTTTATAGGTGTGTTTACGTAATGAAATTTTCATAGTTCCAAAGGGATTTGAGTCATCGAAGAGTCGACTGTATTAAGGATATTTTTGGGAGGTTTTCTTCATTTATCTTGAAAAGGAATATTGTGTGTACACTTTAGAATCGCCTGTCTGAGGCGCTTTTTATACAGTAAAATCCCGCTATTAAGACGACCTGAAATTAAGACTAATTCTGAATTAAAAAGCTTATGTAGCAGGCTGCAGTTATTCTTTCTTCGAATTTTCTGCACACAATGTCCTCTGGTCAGGAACCACCTTTGGGACTGTTCAAAAGTGGTCTTGAAGACCACTTTTGGACAGTTCCAAAGGTGGTCTTAATATTTGAATTTTACTGTATGTACATACAACATTTCATTTTTAATAGAAGATCGCAAGAATGTCCATTATGCCTCCTTTCTAACACCTATGATGAACTCGCAGTACTTCGAACTAACAAGCGGATAATGTCTAAGATTTTTGTTTGATTGTGTTGCGGTTTTATGTCCACGTCAACACTATTTAGGCCATTTTGGAGACGTTGCTTCCGATTTTGTGGGACTTTTACCCGACACCGAGATGAAATGACCTCCCAGGCCCTGCCACCGAAAGGAGAAGTACGACTGGTACACTTTTCCTGAGCAGGCCTAGACCTCCTAAGCGGTTTTTCTCAAGTCTGATCAATTTCCGCACTGTGCAGAAGCACCAGAAATGATTTTCTTTGAAAAAAATCTAAAAGTTGTTTGCTTTTGAAATTTGCTTGGTGCTTTGAGGTTGAATAGCTTAATTTATTCAGAGTACATTCTTCATTCATCTTCAATTTTTATGGTATGCTGTATCAATACATGTATGAAAACATGTTGGAGAAAATATATAAAAAAATATCAACTGACTATGTTTGAAACTGTGCCAAGCACTGAGAAAACGCCTAACTACGTTTTGACCAGACCCATATTTCAGTGGTAGTGTAAAACAGAAGTAGAAACAATGATCAGGAATCGATACAATCAACCCAAAGCTCCCATCAGAGACACCAAAGGGAAAGAAATACAAACATGAAACAACATACCCTAATGGAAACATCAATAGCGGAAAGCCAAAAGATCAGTTACTTTCCCACAAAATGGCCAATAGGCTATCCAAAATAAAATAATATAAGCGACACAACACACACAAAGACAAACAATAACAAAAATAAACCGCGACAGAAGAACCGCCTTGGATCAGTCAGCGGAAACGAATTCCACTTGGGGCTTAAATCGATTTTACGTGGCCACAATCCTCGCCCTTACTTCCGTCGCGATTTAAACAAATAATTTGTGCAGTCCGCATGAATGTCTCCTAACTCATCAGTGCAATATCTCCGTGAACACAAATAATCAAACAACCACAAAGATGAAACAACGGTGAGGACTCGACAGCAAGAAACCACTGAAATGCCGGAGCAAAAGAAAACCAACAGTTATACTCCGATGGGCCCGACCAAAGACAGAGCTTGAGGCACCAGCCAACATTACCTTGAATGAGATCTCTCTAATTCTCAATAAGCCTTTACGCTGGAATCGCCATAGATTCTGAGGCCTAACCCACCGGCGTGCAATTAAAGAGGGAAGCAAAGTTGTCAACCGTGATTGGGTCAACTACCATGCATGCAGTCTGTCGTATAACATATATGTTGTACCAAATCTTTTTACATCGAAGAATGATTTTACGACATTGTGTGCTGAAGTCATTGCGGTTATATATTTTTCTGAATTTTTATACAAAGTCACCATAAAATTCGGGTTCTGATAGACCTTGTTGCAAAAGAGATTTAAGTCCAATATTGAATTTTGAAATTAAATCAGAATGGCGTCTATAAAATTTTGAAAAGGCTTTGCGTAGTTTATGGTACTGATAATCCTGATAAAGAAATTTAGCCGTTAAAAATTTATTACGAGTGTTGAAGTCAGTTACATGACTACACACTCTGGCAAATCGAATTAATTGCGAAATATAAACACCATAGGATGGCGCACGAAGAATTTCACCATCAAAAAACGGAAAATTTACAATCTCAAAATAAAAATCATGATATTTATCATAAATTTTGCTTGAAACAAACCCATCTACAATAGATAGATGTAAATCCAAAAACGGAGCCTCGATATCAGAAGCATTTGCTTTTTTTTAACTAAGTCCTGGGGGGGGGGTAAATTTGACTGATCAAACTATCGAAATAGGTAAGACGGAACTTGCTTAAAACATCTATCCAAGCTAGAATGGACATGCAAAAATTGTCACTACACGTGTTTAATAACACATGGTTACCGAATGGTGCATAAGGTTTATGACGCCTTCCATGACAGCCATATGTTTTCTATTGATTTTTGGCTTCCGCAATAAAATCCGATTAAAACATTTTCTGATAAACAGAATCATACAGACTTTATCATCTCATCTGAAATTTATGGAACGAACCAGAAGAATAGTTCATAAATCTTATATGAATTTACCATTTATGTAAGATCTTCTATTTCTTTCATCGCCATAAAATATTTTTGCGATTTAAATTTGATTTTGGCTTCATATTTAGCTTGCGGATACTTTGGTAGAACTAGGTGATTACCAAAACTCTAAGTATAAGGAAGAATAAAAAAAAAAAGAACATCGTTATAAACCCGCCTTTCTCTGTACAAAGCCAGATTTACAGGGATATCAATTACACACACTTATCATGATGGTCTAATGATGTGAACAGTACAAAGACAAAGTGAATTTTTGGAAGGACCTATTAATTCTTTATTTTGAAATGTGTATATTATTAACATGAAAATTGATTTTGAATCATCACTTTCTGTTTTTGATCATTAGGGAGTGGTCCGTACACATTGGGTCAAGTCCAGTGCTATGGTAACGAGAGCTCTCTGTTTGACTGCCCAGTAAGTAGCGGGCTATGCGACGCACAGTTTTCATCTGGTGACGCAGGGGTGCTATGTTATGAAAACACAAGTAAGTAGTTTTTTTTTGGAATATCTTCATGTATATGTTCATTAGCAGCCCTATCATGGGGTTTGCGATCTCGGACCAGTTGTTCCAAACTCGACATATTGTTAAGTAGAAGTAAAACAAAGATCAGTAATTGATACAATTAACTTACTCCACCCATAAAAGACACCAAAGGGAAAGAAATACAAACATTAAGCGACCAGACCATAATGGAAACCTAAACAAAGGAAGGTCATAAGGACAGTTACTTTCCCACAAAATGGCCATATGGCCATCCAAAAATAAAAAGACACAAGTGATACACACAGTAAGTAACAAACAACAACATAAATAAATCGCCACAGAAGAGCCGCCTTGGAACGGTCAGTGGAAGATTTCCACTGGGGGGGGGGCTTAAATCGATTTTACGTGGCCACAATCCTCGCCCTTACTTCCGTTGCGATTTAAACAAATAATTTGTTCAGTCCGCATGAAGGCCTCCTAACTCATCAGTGCAACATCTCCGTGAACACAAAAATCAAAGAACCACAGAGGTGTGACAACGGTGAGGACTCGACAGCAAGAAACCACTGAAATGCTGGAACCCTTATCCTGCTCAATATTCAATTTAGCAACACCCATTTCCGACCTTGACTAATCAGATTACTTGATGTAATGTAACCCTAAAATTCATAAACTGAATGTTAAACAGTGTAGATCTTGATCATCTGATCTGGATCTACACTGTTTGCAAATATAGTGGTTGTCGGGAACAGCAGGATAAGGGTTAGACTGATATCAGTCCTAGATGTTAATGGGTTTGCCCATGCTTGTCACATTTTATCTTATGTCATAATGCCAGGCCAGATTTTAGTTTATGCTGTCTCAACATCTAGATGTTAGAGTCAGGATAAAATAAATTCTGGCCTTGCATGATGGCATAAAATAAAATATGGAATGCATGAACACAACTATTAACATCTAGGACTTATATAAGTCTAGATAATGGTTAAAATATGAGCATTTGATATAGTAGATTTGCTGGTCATGAATATGCAGAAAAATATGTAGTTTTTGCATTTGTAAAAGCTACTTACATTTCGCTGATGGTAATTTTACTGAAAAAATGTGACTATCTTTTGCAAATCATTTGCAAAACCTAGTTACATTTATCAGTTAAAATATCTGATAAACAGATAGTGATCTTGCTAGAACAGTTTACATTCTAGCCACATAAGATCAATAAGAGCTAACGATGCTTTGAAAACCGAACTCAAGAAAGACACCAGCCTGTTCATCTACAAAGACGGACAAGAGCAATGTCTGATGTTCAGAGATTTACCCTTGTCTAGAACAAATTTATCTTTACTACAGTTGGTGTTAAGGGAATGTGTGGCGGCCGTGAAAAGTTTTCCTGCGTTTTATCATATAAACTGGTACCTTATTATTAACTATATCTTCTTCGATTGACGAGTTTCTGTGAGGTCAGGGAGTTAATATGTGCAGTAAAATAGTCAATTCTTCCATTCAACCCCAAGGCCGTAATTAAGATCCACACCTAGTCAGCAAACAATGCCGGGCCATCGTCGGACCGACAGCGATCGCCGACGGCCCGACATTGGCCCGCCGTTTCATGGTAGCTGGGCAATGATTATGCCTTGCCAACAGCTTCATTCGATAACCATCGCCACCCAACACAACCGTGTGGCATTGTGTGTCGTTTCATAGTCCTCATAAAATTATACATGCATTTTGTCTTAATTCCGTTACAAAAAAGATTGCAGGTGCTCGACAGAACTCACTCAATGAGGTGGTTCCGAGGAGAACCGACAGTCTATGATTTGAGCATAAATAAGGAAATTAATGTATTTCCAAGTAAATACTATTTTTTTCTGGCGTAAATCTGACAACAATACAAGTGCGCGGATTGAACAACTTATTGTTGCGATGCATTTATATATATACAAACAGCAAAAGTACCACATTCACGGTAAAATGTGTTATTAAACGCCACTTTTAATTGAGGAAAATGGAGTCTTTACCAGCAACTGCGTCATAAATTCAGTGATACTTGATAAAGCACGGATTATAGGTACGTCTTAGAACCGTCTCACTAAAAGTTTTATAATGAGTACATTCAACCTATATTTCGGTACATAAATTTGTAATATGCCAATGTCCATCTTATATGTGCCATTTCTGGCACCATGTTTCACAATACTCAAGATACCCACTTGTCATAGTGCACCCTGGATGGCTCCAAAATTGATAACACATATGCTTTTTATTTTTGCTGCGAACATGGATTGTGAGTTATCGTGTGAGTCGGTTCAAACGAGTACAGACAATCTTTATTTTAAACGCAAATAAGGAAAATGTTGTTAACACCTGTAACCGCCTTTTCCTCTTATAATGTAAAGTGGTTTTTACGTGGGTGTCCATAACACGCATTTGTTATGATGGTAGAATATATTTTTTTTTCCATTGAATGTTGTCACGTTACAAAACTTAGATCTCATTGCGTATCCACCATATTGTTAACACTGAATATACACGTATCCGCATTCAGTAATGGTAATATCAACTTCAGAAACTCCAGAGAGTAGGCGATCACGCTGAAATGTATGTCAATTTTGTCAAACTTTAAAATTTAGAGAAACTCCGATGGTTTGAACATGATCGACTCATTTACCATAACCTATTCTAGATTCTTTTGGTGTCTCTGATGGGAGCTGTGGGTTAATTGTATCAATTCCTGATCATTGCCTTCACTTCTATTTTGTCACACCTGCTTTAACCTTTTGTATACCAAATGGAATATTCCACCTTGTATATAGCAGGAGTCCAAATTTAGAGCTGTGAGGTTGTTTTTTCTTCAAAAACTATTTGGAAATTGGCTGAAAATTTACAAACAGTGCAGGCCCAGATTAGACGCCGCCTTCTGAGCCTGCACTGTTTGCCAGGGTACCCGTTTTGGGGTTTCTGGTACAAAATGCGTTAACTATATGGTACAATATAGGCGACCAGTTTCCGTCCGTTCGCCAAGCCGTCACCCTTTGCGAAATGTACAATGCTAGCATTCACCCAAATGTACAAGTCCATTTCCCAAGAACTATAAGAGCTTCATCAATGCTACTTGGTACAGCCTTCTAAGAATAGCAATTTTAATGCAAGTATCCATATTTGACATACAATCAACGGTTCACTGATTTCGTTAACTATTGCGTCAACCCCGGCGTTCACCCAAATGTTCAATATGTTCTATAAAAGGGTTATCCTTTGGAAGCAAGGAATACACCACAGAACTGAAAAAATATGGAGTGTACATGTTTTCTGGGCCAGACTACCTAGTTTCGGCCAACTAGGCCTCATCAGTGACCCTCAGATATTTTCAAAATTCCACAATGTAATCAATGATCCCAAAGGACAAGAAAATATAATCTACACTATGATGTAGTCCATTTCTCAAGAACTGTTAGAGTTTCATTACTTGCATCTATGAATGACAACTTTTGTGCAGGCATCCATATTCGACCGTGCCCTACACTCCATTGTTCACTGACCTTTTTATCTGTTACGTCATATCTATCTTTCATCCTAATGTCCAAGAGCAGTTCTCAAGAACTGTAATAGCGTCATTAATAAAACTTGGCACAAACTTGCATTTGGACATGACAATTTCTATGCAAACAATTAATTTTTATCTTGGCATGCACTTCATGGTTCACAAACATTTTGTGATCTACTATGCCAAACCTAGCGTTCGACCTTATGTTCGAGCCCATTTTTCAAAAACCATACGAGCTTCATTAACGACAGCTGAGATAAACTTGTATCTATGGATGGCAGCTTTTATGCAAGCATCCGTATTTGACCGTGACCTTCATTTCGTGATCCGGTGACTTTGCGCCCGACAGACGCGATCTAGCTTTTGGTGGAAATCTTGCTAATCCGTAGTAAATTCTTTTCGTAATTCCAGATTGCAAATATTTCTGGATATTTCTCTTATGTTGTCTAGAAAATATATGTTCTATGTACCAATGAGTCAGATAACATACATGTATAATGTAATATTATTTTTATAGACGATCGGAAACGATATTCCGACATATTATCCAAATTAACCCTTTTTGTTCCAACTGGAAGCTTCCTCCTTATATATAGCAGGAGTCCATTTCAAAATTTAGGGGTGATAGGTTGTGTTATCTTTAACATTTATTTGGAAATTAGCTGAACTTTTTGCAAATAGTGGAGCCCCTGATCAGACGTCGCGATCTGCGATGTCTTATCTTGGCCTGCACTGTTTGCCAGGGTACCCGTTTTGGGGCTTCCGGTATAAAATGGGTTAAGCCTTGGGCTTATCAACGGTGTCTTTAACGACCTTTGTCTCAAATGTTTATGGTCTCTAAGTTGTTCTAGCCATTGAAGTTTCACTATACAATTGCCATACCAAATCTTTGCAGAACCAGCTTTGCGTCTAATAGGCACAGCGAATGCGGGTCGTCTCGAAGTAATTTTAGACAGTTCTAAAGGGACTATTTGCGACTTTGGTTGGTCAAGATATGACGCCAGCGTTGCCTGTAAACAGCTGGGATTCATCGATGGCGAACCTAGAAGGTATGAAATCGAGTGAAAGCTAGTCGCATTAACTGATGGGAATAACTAAATTAGCTATGAATTTTGAGATGTGCTTTTCACAAGACTTACACACCCATGTGACAAAATGCATTATTCCATGTTTTCCAATCCGCCTTTTTCCTTTGACGTAAATGTGTGATATACATCTTATTTCTGCTTCATGCATACATGTAGATTTAGGTATTCATTGGATCCACCTCAAAGAGGCAATTCTTACAAGTATCCACAGGTTTATTTTTTGTTGAAGCCAGCTGATTGAGAGTGCTCGTTAAAACCGCCTCACTGAAGCGGATACCCACCATCTATGCCTTTACGCGAGAACAAGGAAAACAATGTATATCCGTGTAAACCGTAGGTTTATTTATACATTGGGTGGTTTCATTACATGTGATATGATATGGAAGACTTATCGAGATTCATAATAGACCAAACCAGTTACCATCAAGAAATTCAACCGCCTCAAGCCACCGAAACGAAAGAAAAACTAAGTAACCCGATGTCACAATATACAAAATCACAGGCCCCTACAACCGAACATTAAAGAATCCACTGCAACAGAATGACCACTTTTAGACCGTCAGCAGCAAACGAACTGAAGGTGGGAGTGGGGATGGACTTAGCCTAAACCCAAAGTTTACAAAATTTAAATCCCTTAGCCACGATATCAACATCGGTGTTACATTTTCTTTACATGATAAAAATACAAGTATCACTTGTAAAATATGGTGCTTGATAACATGCAGAAGTGTTTTATATATATTACATAAAAACAATATAAGCAATTCGTGACTGTATAAGTAGTATAGTTTACTCGTATATTTACAACACATGTATTACACGTCTAAGTATAAAACAGGGTAACAATATAAATATTACATATATAAATGATATACATGATCAGATTAACATTTACAGTATTGTGCAAGATGACACTACAAGTACCATCTGTAAGAGTATAATACATGATGACAATATAATTACAAATGTATAACTTGGCTGTATAAAGTTTAAAACTGACACAATAAGAATTTAGGTTTTACATTTACATGAATACGTTTTCTACATGGGAACAATGTCAGTGTTATAAATTACAGAAATATAGGTATTAAATGTATAAAATTATACATTATAGCACTATAAATATCATATATAAAGTATTTTATGTAACTTTTATATAAGTCTTACATCTATAAATTAAGTCATATAGATGATACCAATATAGTATTTAAGTATTATTTAAGATAACAACAACATAAGTATTACATGTGTTTGTTTGTTTGATTTGACTTTTAACGTCCCCGTCAACACTGTAAAGGTCATTTTGGAGACGTTGCTTCCAATTTTGTGGGACTTTTACCCGACATTGAGATGAAATGACATCTCAAGCCCTGCCGCCTAATGATACCAATAGGGTTTATAAGCATGGACGGGCCGACACGCACCGCTTTGCCTGGGCAGGCTTAGTATATAAATTCAGAAAAATATATAACCGCAATGACTTCAGCACCCAATTTCGTAAAATCATTCTTCGATATAAAAAGATTGGGTACAACATGGATATTATACGACAGACTGCATGCATGGTAGTTAACCCAATCACGGTTGGCAACTTTGCTTCCCTCTTTAATTGCACGCCGGTGGGTCAGGCCTCAGATTCTATGACGGCTCCAACGTAAAGGCTTATTGAAAATTAAAGAGATAATGTTGGTTGGTGCCTGATGCTCTGTCTCTGGTCGGGCTCATCGGAGTCTAACTGTTGGTTTTCTTTTGCTCCAGCATTTCAGTGGTTTCTTGCTGTCGAGTCCTCACCGTTGTCTCACCTCTGTGGTTCTGTGATTTCTGTGTTCACGGAGATGTTGCACTGATGAGTTAGAAGGCCTTCATGCGGACTGAACAAATTATTTGTCTAAATCGCGACGGAAGTAAGGGCGAGGATTGTGGCCACGTAAAATCGATTTAAGCCCCCCAGTGGAAATCTTCCACTGACCGTTCCAAGGCGGCTCTTCTGTGGCGATTTATTTATGTTGTTGTTTGTTACTTACTGTGTGTATCACTTGTGTCTTTTAATTTTGGATGGCCATATGGCCATTTTGTGGGAAAGTAACTGTCCATATGGCCTTCTTTTGTTTAGGTTTCCATTATGGTCTGGTCGCTTAATGTTTGTATTTCTTTCCCTTTGGTGTCTTTTATGGATGGAGTAAGTTAATTGTATCAATTCCTGATCTTTGTTTTACTTCTACTTTTTAGATCTGCTAAGCGGTTTACCAGTACTCGTGTGCGGGTCGGTTTCAGCTCTGCGTGGAAGCATCATGCAGCCCATATATTTCTTCAAGCCCCGATGGGCAGGGGCCAATATTACATGTGTTAGAAGTCTTAATTGTATCAATATAAGTATTTTTAAGTACATATATATTATGCATTTTAACAATGCAACATTTACCCGCATGCGATTCTTTAGAAGCTGACATCATTATAACAACTCCGTGAAACGAAGACCCCTCTAAACCACACTTTATATAGAGAAAAGTGGGGATTATGGGGGTATACATTATCTGACCTATTTTTGCTCATAACATACACTGTGGGAACTCGTTAGAACCGCCTTGATGAGCACTAACAATATATGTTGAAAGCAAAAATAAGACAGATCTTACTATTTTTAACCTAATATTTGAAATTTCTGTCTCCATGTTGGACGCCGTCATTTCACATGGACATGTTTACCTAATGACATGGCCCATTAGTTCAATCTGACGATGTCATTAATTAACATGTCGTTAAAATCCTTGCTAAAATAATGTGAGAATCTTTTGAATCTGATTTAGCTTCCCACATTGTTTCAGCAAAATACTTATCATTACGATAACACACCCGTGCATTTTTTTACATCTCCAATACGGCTACTTTTCTGATGAAAATCCATGATACTTTTCTTATTTATACTGCAAATATACGTTGTGGGTACTCGTCAGAACCGCCTCATTGAGGCGGTTCTAGCGAGTACCCACAACCTATGTTTTGGAGCAGAAATAAAAAAAGTAGTGTTCAACCCCTTAAACCACGGTTTTCTCTATATAAAGTGAGGTTTAGTGGACGTGATGTATATTTGATAATTGCCAGTCCATTTATAAAGTTAAAAACAAAACGGGCTTAGATTAATTGTAAAAGTTGCTGTTTTAGTCCTGGGTGAACTAAATGTGGAATTCTTTATTTAAAACAAAAACTGTGCTCCTTGTTATCCTAAAGAAAATATATTACGTCATAAGAACGATCTTTAATTATTTTCAGCCATTTTCCGTCGACAGACGGCGTTCCCGTTGTGATGTCATCGATGGGTTGCTATGGAAGCGAAAGTTCTTTATTTATGTGCAGAAATCCAGGCTGGCTACAAAACATTGATGAAAGATGTTATGAAGCTAATAGAAATGCTGGAGTATTCTGCTACAATAACGGTTAGTAGCGTTGCATCTTATTCATGTGAAGCCATAGACACAGAACTCAGTCATTTGAATGCTCTGAATGAATGTTGTTTTTTTTTCAAATGATGACATTTTTGAATGGAGACAATTTGCGAAATATCAAATCGTGCTTTCTGGGAAAAATAAGAAACATCATCAACAATTTGTTGTTTGCTTAATTAGCCCAGAGAGTGGTAAAGATTAAACCACATTCAAGCACTGGCAACACTGATTAGTCAATTGTCTCTGAGTGTAGGCTAGGAAAATGATTTTTAATTGAGACTCAGGCTGTTTCGTTCAACTCTTACATCACGAATACACCCTTATATTGTCTTGAGCCCCTGAAACCCCACTTTTATATTGTTAAACTGCGGTTTACAGGGGTGTACATCATTTTCCTTATTTCTGATCAAAACTTTAGATAGTGGGTACTTGTTAGAACCGCGTCTGCGAGGCGGTTCTAACGATTACCTACAAGCTATGTTTCGAGCAGAACTTGAATATGAAAAATTGTCAGAATTTTTCAAATGAAATTTTTCATTTTTGGTGGTAGTTTTTTCCTGTATACTTGAACAGGCGTGTTTTTATAATGAAAGCCTGAACCTTACAGCGTTCTGTGGCGTTCTGGATCAACAATATTTGCCGATGTCACAGCACATGCGCCCAGTGCCGGTGTTACAAATAACCCTTTTTATTTTATACTCTGCAGTGAAATCAATGCATATCTGAAACAAATAAAAGTGATATTTTCACACTGTAGTAGCAGAACAGAAGTAGAAGCAATGATCAGGAATCGATACATTTAACCCACAGCTCCCATCAGAGACACCAACGGGAAAGAAACACAAACATGAAGCAACAGGCCCCAACGGAAACAACAACAGCGGAAAGCCAAAAGGACAGTTTCTTTCCCACAAAATGGTCAAAAGGCTATCCAAAATAAAGTATAAGCGACACAAACACCCAAAGACAAACCATAACAAAAATAAACAGCAACAGAAGACCGCCTTGAAACAGTCAGCGGAAACGAATTCCACTGGGGGTCTTAAATCGATTTTACGTGGCCACAATCCTTGCACTTACTTCCATCGCGATTAAGACAAATGATTTGTTCAGTCCGCATGAAGGCCTCCTAACTCAACAGCCCGGACTACTTTTTTCCGCCAAAATTCAGATATGTTATCTATAAAATAATTCTGCAAAACACCTTGAAAAACATTCTTTGAACTGTAAAAATGCGGTATTCAAAATGGTGATATGTTTATGTTTTGAAACTGACAGTTGTGGCGTCATAGCCAGGTCAAAATTGTGACGTTTGATACGATTGATCAGTTACCTTAAATATCCGTCTAAAATTATAAAACAAAAATAACATTTCCTTTTTTTAAAGGCGGATACCAAAAATACTCCATCTCGTGTGTTGAAAATATCCGAATTTTCATTCGTGCTTCGCACTCGTGAAGATTTAGATATTTTCAACACTCGATGAAATATTTTGGTATCCACCTCAAAAAAGTAAATATCCTCTATTTGCATAGAACACATTGTGATTAGCACAGTTACTTACCGTTTTACGGATTTTGTATAATTTGCTTGCATATATAACGTTGTGTCGATTGATGAACAACCGACCCAAATAGATAAAACATTAGTGATACGAAGATACACACAAAAATACAACATGAGTACCTGCAGCACAAAACCAATTAACACACTTGTATGAGAAACTACCAAAAGATTGGCTGCCTTTGGATGTTCAGCAGGAAAACACGATGTGAGTGAAGAGGGGGGCGGGTCTCGGGGAGGCAGTAGGGATGCTAACTCGGAATTTATAAAAATTTCATTAGACCCCTTAGTTCTAATGCAGACTCTAAAAAAACAAGTTGATCGGCATGGAGGAATCCAAGCTCAACAATGAGTATTTACAGCAGCATGCATAGTAAACATTCATACATACTTAGGTGAATCATAAATCAGGCTTTTCTTCCCTTTGGTGTCTTTGATGGGTGGAGTAAGTTAAATGTATCGATTCCTGATCTTTGTTTTACTTCTACTTTTATATCGGCTGGAAAGCAACTTGCGGAATGCCACAAGCAAGCAGCAAATTCTCAGATCAACCTCTGTTGAGGCACAGGCTGATCGGAGACTACACTGGTTGCATATGCTTACCCAGATGATAAACTACCTAATAGGATGGATAATAAGAGACTCGGGTCAGACTAAATATGCACAGATTGACCTGAATTTCTGATGACCGTACATGTCACCGACATTTTATACAAATGGATTCAATTCCTTGCGAAGCATTTTATTGCAGATATTTGTTGTTTGTTATTTTGTTGTTTTTTCTAATAAGCTCACAAATGAACGAGTCGATTATAGATATTGCAAATTTCTATCGATTTTTTCGGTATAAACTAAAACTATTCCTATAAACAAGGGTTACATGTACTAGTAGCAGTGAAATTCTGCTATAAAGCCCAAATCAAGTTCAGGCTGATTCTTTTTTAAAAACATATTTCAAAGATGCCCGTTTTTCCTCCCTTGTATTTTCTATACACGGTGCTCCCTAATTTAGAGAGCATCTTTAGGACTGTTCAAAAGTGGTCTTTAGGCCCACTTTGAACGGTATCAAAGGTTGTTTTAATGTATGAATTTCACTGTACTTAAAAATATACATGTACTTTTTGCTTGGACATATTTCAGTAAGAATATCTGGCGGCCAGAGCAATGAAAACACTACTGCAGGAAAAGTTGAAATGTATGTTGATGGGAGCTGGGTCACAGTGTGTGCCACGTCCTTTAACGAGACTGAAGCGCAGGTACATCATGTTATCAAATTCGTGTATTCAGTGTGCTTGATTTTTCGATGAGGCGGTTCCAACGATGTTTTGAGTTCAAATAAGAATAATGTCATACTATTTCTTCAGAATGTTTTTTAGTTTTGGAGATAAGAAAGATTGCATGGTATCGCAAGTACTATCATAATGCCCCAATTTTCACCCTACCCTGTCTGGAACTAGCCCGGACATTCCAATTCATTTGCGTATGTAACTGGACGTCAAATTGGTCATCATCAAGCATTTGCGATGGTTATTTTGCGATAAGCGGTCAAAAATCGGACTTAACCATGTAACGCACATTTCATTGAATGGTTTGGGGCTTTTTAGCAGCTCACAGCACTTGCCACTTTGAGCAGAATAGCACAGGTTTTAACAAAACAACTGATTTAGTGCGTTACAATGAGGATTACGGTGACGGTGTTTAAAATTGGCATTTAGGGAGGTCAGTCGTCGATTTTAAGGAAAAGAGCCCGCTCACTCCGCATGAAGGATCTTTAACCCTCAAGTGCAGTGTCGCGAACGTAAATATAAACACACAAACGCAGAGACGAAACAGCGATGACATCACGAAAACACGCCATATTATTCTGACCCCCTTGAACCCCACTTTTATATAGTAAAACTGGGGTTTACAGAGGTAAACCTTATTTTTCTTATTTCTGCTATAAAATATAGATTGTGGGTACTCGTTAGAACCGCCTCGATGAGACGGTTCTAACGAGTGCCCACAATCTATATTTTGAGCCGAAATAAGAAAAATATCACAATTTTTCATCTTAAAAGTTTCATTTGTCCGGCAACAAAGGTGGCAATGTATT
Source organism: Lucinisca nassula (assembly GCA_963580285.1). Taxonomy (NCBI): domain Eukaryota; kingdom Metazoa; phylum Mollusca; class Bivalvia; order Lucinida; family Lucinidae; genus Lucinisca; species Lucinisca nassula. The sequence continues at coordinate 67,750,205 of OY757018.1, forward strand.
TGTATAAGCGTGTTTGCGTAATGATGGGTCGACAGCACGAAATAATTGAAATAAATCCCAGCAGACGGGATCCGGACTCTATCATACATTGCAAAACGTGTACGAAATGACGTTCTCCACTAAAGGACAGTTGCGTTATCTGATAAACATGTGTATGGGTTACACAAATCATCTGATCGGACTTTTGAGGCTGATCAACAATTTCTTTGCAGGTGGTTTGCCGTGAGCTTGGGTACCCAAACAGTCGCAATCTTGTCCCAGGAGCTTTTGGAAGGCGATATTATTCTGATTCTGTCCACAACTTCAACTGCACAGGAAAAGAGTTAACGATTGCATCTTGTGGATATTCATTGGAAGGGATTTGCCAAGACAGACCGTCCAATTACGCGAGCGTTCTCTGTTCTAAGTTCCCCATTGATCATACAGGTATGTTTGGTCGCTTTTTAATCCTAAAGATGCCAACTACAACAATTGTCGCCTGCCTTGTTCTCTGCTTGGAATTTTAAGTCGTTACAAATAGTGCTGACACTGATAAGAATTACCTTTAGGAGCAGTCTGGTCGGCGTTCACACTGATTGTCTATATGCAAAAACGCTTGCGAGAAGAGTTATTATGAAATTGTTTGTCGTGTGTTTCGATAAGTGCACATGACATACATTTATATTTATCAAAAATGGAATGATACGCCTATTATGCCCAATGGTTTGGTGCTATTATTAATCACCAGTGGCTCTAACAACCCTTGTCGCGAACGAAGTCTCATAGTCCCATAAGGTGTTTGAGTTATTGAATTTGATTGAATTTGACTGTGTATAACTCAAGATGCAAAAATGTGTTATTCTTATCATCTCATATTCATACATGATAGTGAATAATGATGGCCGTTCCTTAACATAAAACCTGACATATAGGCCTTGTGCATTTTTGTTTGTAATATAGCATGTCCACGAAGTCAAGCGATTAGGCCTACACTCCAGGTACCAATCGAACTCCATTGCTTGACGTCGTAAAGAAGCCAACCACTCTAACGGCGTCGTCAGAAGCATTACGAAAACATGCCTATACAAATATATTGTGAATTTTACCCCCTAAAATAACTAAACTTGTAGATGAAAAATTGTAATATTTTACTAATTTCTGCTCAAAATATCGTTTGTGGGGACTCGTTAGAACCGCCTCGATGAGGCGATTCTTACGAGTACCCACAATCTATATTTTAGAGCAGAAATAAGAAAAATAATGTTTACCCTTTTAAACCCTAGTTTTTCTATATAAACGTGGGGTTTGAGGGGGTCAAAATTATATAGGCGTGTTTTCGTGATGAACCGGTTCTACATCAAGGCTGTAGAAGTGGTATATACACTGACAATTGTCACAGGAAATTTTGGGATATTATGAATGTTTAAACTGCACTATTTTAATAACTCTTGTACCCATTCCAGATGTAGTCTTTAAGTGGTAGAGGTCTATAGGACAGTTATTATCACATACCATTGCCGGGAACCATCAAATATTTATACAATTCCATATTTCATTACGAAAACACGCCTATACAAATATATTATAACTTTACCGCCGAAAAAAAACGAACATTTTAAGATGCAAAAATGTGATATTTTTCTTGTTTCTGCTAAGAAAATATAGAGAACGAGGCGGTTCTAATAAGTACCCACAATCTATATTTTAGAGCAGTAATAAGAAAGATAAGGTTTACCCCTGTAAACCCCAGTTTTACCATATAAAGGGGTGAAAATTATATAGACATTTGATGGTAGGATTGAAAGTATTAAAGAAGAAAGCTAGGCCTTCTCCTTTTTCTTACTTGTATTATTATTATTATTATTATTATTATTATTATTATTATTATTATTATTATTGTTGTTGTTGTTGATAGAAACTTAGCTTGGTTATCGCTGACAAAAGTGTCTACAATTGAACTTAATCGTTTCTTTCTTAATTTACCAGATGTAAGAATTCTGCCTTTCAAGTCCTTCCCCGCCACTGTTATAGTAGAAAAACACGGGATGAACGGAACCATATGTTCAGAGGCCTGGGATAACGTTGATGCTGACGTTTTATGCCGACAGCTTGGCTATAGCGGTGGCGTTGCCTTTGGACCGCAGTACTCGGGTTCGAGTACACCGATGTGGATGTCTAATGTGCAGTGCAATGGGACTGAGAAATCAGTTCAGTCCTGCAAGTTTGATAAGACACCATCCAGTGCATGTCTTTCCAACCATATGTCAGCAAGGGTGTACTGCTACAATGGGAAAGGTGAGTTTGAACAAGTTTGAAAGGAATAGGATTCAGTGACATAGTATTACGCTTCAAAGGCCTCTTTTAACCATAAAACGCCAATCACGACAATTGTCGTCTGCTTTGTAGTCTTCCGGTTACGTTAAAAACAGAAGTGAAGGCAATGATCAGGAATCGATAAAATTAACCCACAACTCCCATCAGAGACACCAAGGGAAAGAAAAATAAACACGAAACAACTAGACCTCAATGTAATCATCACTAGAGGAAAGCCAAAAGGACATTTACTTTCCCACAAAACGACCAATTGGCTATCCAAAGCAAAATGATACAAGCGGTACACACACTCAAAGACAAACTATGACAAAAATAAACCACGACATAAGATCCGCCTTGGAATGGTCAGTGAAACGAATTCCACCCGGTGTGTGTGTGTGTGTGGGGGGGGGGGGCTTAAATCGATTTTACTTGGCCACAATCCTCTCCCTTACTTCCGTCGCGATTTAGACAAATAAGCTGTTCAGTCCGCATTATGTGGATGTCTAATGGGCAGTGCAATGGGTCTGAGAAATCAGTTCAGTCGTGCAGGTTTACCCCCTAGAACTTCAGTTAAATAAAGCAAATTCTTCTGATACCGAGGCCCCGTTTTTGGATTTACATCTATCTATTGTAGATGGATTTGTTTCGTGCAAAATTTATGATAAACGCGATGACTTTGATTTTGAGATTGTAAATTTTCCTTTTTTGGATGGTGATGTTTCTCGTGCGCCATCCTATGGCGTTTATATTTCGCAATTAATTCGATTTGCTAGAGTGTGTAGTCATGTAACTGACTTCAACACTCGTAATAAATTATTAACGGCTAAACTCCTTAATCAGGGTTATCGGTACCATAAACTACGCAAAGCCTTTTCAAAATTTTATAGACGCCATTCTGATTTAATTTCAAAATTCAATATTGGACTTAAATCTCTTCTGCAACAAGGTCTATCGGAACCCGAATTTTATGGTGACTTAGTATATAAATTCAGAAAAATATATAACCGCAATGACTTCAGCACCCAATTTCGTAAAATCATTCTTCGATATAAAAAGATTGGGTACATAATGGATATTATACGACAGACTGCATGCATGGTAGTTAACCCAATCACGGTTGGCAACTTTGCTTCCCTCTTTAATTGCACGCCGGTGGGTCAGGCCTCAGATTCTATGACGGCTCCAACGTAAAGGCTTATTGAAAATTAAAGAGATAATGTTGGTTGGTGCCTGATGCTCTGTCTCTGGTCGGGCTCATCGGAGTCTAACTGTTGGTTTTCTTTTGCTCCAGCATTTCAGTGGTTTCTTGCTGTCGAGTCCTCACCGTTGTCTCACCTCTGTGGTTCTTTGATTTCTGTGTTCACGGAGATGTTGCACTGATGAGTTAGGAGGCCTTCATGCGGACTGAACAAATTATTTGTCTAAATCGCGACGGAAGTAAGGGCGAGGATTGTGGCCACGTAAAATCGATTTAAGCCCCCCAGTGGAAATCTTCCACTGACCGTTCCAAGGCGGCTCTTCTGTGGCGATTTATTTATGTTGTTGTTTGTTACTTACTGTGTGTATCACTTGTGTCTTTTAATTTTGGATGGCCATATGGCCATTTTGTGGGAAAGTAACTGTCCATATGGCCTTCCTTTGTTTAGGTTTCCATTATGGTCTGGTCGCTTAATGTTTGTATATCTTTCCCTTTGGTGTCTTTTATGATGGAGTAAGTTAATTGTATCAATTCCTGATCTTTGTTTTACTTCTACTTTGTAAGACCCCATCCAATGCATGTCTTTCCAACCATACAAATCCATGGTGTACACGGGATGGACAGAACCATATGTTCTGAGGCCTGGGATAACGTTGATGCTGACGTTTTTTGCCGACAGCTTTGCTAAGGCTTGTCCTTGAGTGTTTGTATCGCTTATATTATTTTGCTTTGCATAGCCAGGGAAAGTCATTTTTGCTAAGAGTGTGGACCCAGATCAGACTGCTTCTCTATGAGCAGTATAGAGCAGTCTGATCTGGGCCCAATCTGTTTGCCCATATAGAAAATGATTTCTAAAAAGTTTGCAAGAAGATTCAGCAGACGGCATTATCAGATGTTGTTTTTCTCGGCGTCTTAAGGATTTATTTATTATGTTCTGAATAGGATCATCCTAATAATGTATAGCAGGGTTCAGTTTTGAAATTTAGGGGCATTAGGTTAAACTTCATTACGCAAACACGCCTATACAAATACCTTGTAAATTTTACTGCCGAAAAAAAAGGAAAATTTTAAGCTGAAAATTGTGATATTTTTCTTATTTCTGCTCAAATATAGATTTTGGGTACACGTTAAAACTGCCTCATTCAGGCGGTCCTAACCAGTATCCAGAATCTATATTTTAGAGCAGAAATAAGGCAAATAAGGTTTACCCATGTAAACCCCAGTTTTACTGTATAAAAGTGGGGTTCAAGGGGGTCAGAATTATATTGGTGTGTTTTCGTGATGAGTTTCAGAAATTAATTTATAAATGGCGTACCTTCTTTGAAAACAGTGAATAGCTTGATCATCCGCCACAGAATGCTTAACATTAATAACTAGCAGGGAGTTTTCAATGGTGATGGCAGACTGTGACCATCAGGAGGGAAATTTGTACCTACCCTACTCAAATCCATGGTGTACATTTTTCTTGCCAAACGTTTATTTCTGAGTGTTTCCGTGGAATCGTCCAACAGATGAACTTATGTGATTTATTTTTTGCAGAGTTACATTTTCTTATCTATGGTTTCAGGCTTTGGTATACGTCTGGCTGAAGGCACCATGGCTTCTGAGGGTCGTGTAGAAATTTCTTACAATGGAAAATGGGGTACAATCTGTGATTCCTTCTGGTCGGATAAAGACGCCAGAGTTGTCTGCCGACAGTTAGGTTACCTGGATGGCGTTGCACAGGCCAATTCGTTTTACGGTGCCGGTACTGGACCGTCATGGCTATATTATGTGAGGTGTGACGGTGATGAAAATTCAATATGGTCTTGCACCAATAGCGGATTCAACGTCAGCAATACGTCATGCAGGAATCACAAGTATGATGCAAGCGTCTACTGCACAGGAAGAGGTAAATAAATTCAAGAAGCAAACGGGAGTTTTATTGCACACCATGCAAATATAATGTAGGTTATAGCAAAAGTTATAATTTATTGCGTGTGACACGCAAACAAGCCTTAAATATTAAAAAAAAATCTTCTTTCATATCCCGTAACACGGTACTTTTTTTCTTATGAAACAAATGCGATAGTGTTCTTATTCATACTACAAACGTAGGTTGTTGATGTTCGTTCTAACTAGTACCAACAACCAATGTCTTAGAGCAGAAATAAGAAAATATAATGTATGCACCAGTAAGCACCAGCTTTCTCTATGTAAATTCGGGTTTACAAGGATGATCGCTACACGTACTTGTTTGCGTGATGGAATCGAGGGATGGCCGGTTGGTGCAAATAACTTAAGTCTTGATTCTTTGTAGGATACCAATTTATGAGTTAGCTGCTACCTTTCGATGAATAAGGTTATTCGTCATGACTGACAAATAGTATGGTACTGGAGATAATTAACAAACTCCAGGTAAATTCTGAAAGAAGAAAGTACAGTGGCTTCCTGTCACAGTCTTTGTATTTCACACATGTTATTGGAAAACTATTTAAGTTAGTATTGAATAGTTATTAAATACATTCATTGGGTAAATAATATCTTCCGCCTCATAACAGTAACCTCAGTAAATCTGTTTTGACGAGTTGCAGTATAAATGTTTAAAAAAAATCAGAATAATATACTACCGTTTTTTTTGTTGAAAACCATACCTCTCTAATAGCTATGGCAAACATAAGCAAAAAAATTAAGAGCGGATTTACATCCAAACAAATAATTTAAGAGCGGTTTTACATCCATCATAATTGTTGTTTTGTTTTCTTGGTTAGTGCGCCTTGACCCAAATGTCACATATGGAGCCATACAACTTTGGAATGATAACAAGTACCATCTTATCTGTGCGGACGGGTTTGACGATATGGCGGCGAAGGTTGTCTGTCGCTCGATGGGGTACCAGAATGGTATCAGCGTCTGTTGCTCTGCCTTCGGTAAGATGAATCTACCAATCACGTACCACAATGTCAGCTGTACCGGAAAAGAGCTATGGCTTCTGGGATGTAAATACAAAACAGGCATCGATGGTTGCGTAAGCAAGAAGTATGCGTCGGTGACATGTTCAGATGTCCCTGCAAGTGGTGGTAAGTTTTTAATATAACAAAACAAGCACGCATGTCATAAATTCCACCCGTTTTACCTTTAAAATACCAAGAAAAACTGCATCTGAATATGTCGTCTATTTATGTCGTGTGTTGAATATTCTTGCAAACTGTTTTAGAATTATTGGCATACAGTTAAAAGGTTTGAACCCATATCAGACTAATCCCAGAGAAGCAATCTGATCGGAGTTCACACTGTTTGCAACAATGACTTTAAAAGTAACCGACAGATGACAAAGCAGGCGAAAATTGTCTTAACTGGATTTGTATGGGTTTTTAGCCAGTTTTTCAGATCCCTCAAATAGAAAGAAAATATTGGTCTGAAAAAGCAATTAAAGGGAGATTTTTTTAATTAACACTTTGCATGCTGTTTTTTCAGCAGACGGGATTTCTAAATATGAAAACTAGATTCTACATTTCATGCAAATGTCTGCATGAGATGTCACATCCTGTTCATCACGAAAACACGCCTATATATTTTTGACCCCCTTGAAACCCACTTTTATATAGTAAAACTGGGGTTTCCGGGGGTATACCTTATTTTTCTTATTTCTGTTCTAAAATATAGATTGTGGGTACTCGTAAGAACCGCCTCGATGAGGCGGTTCTAACGAGTACCCTCAATCACAATTTTTCATCATAAAATTTTCATTTTTTTTTGCGATAAAGGTGGCAATGTATTTGTATAGGCGTGTTTGCGTAATGCAGGCTTAAAATCATTCTTCGATATAAAAAGATTGGGTACAACATGGATATTATACGACAGACTGCATGCATGGTAGTTAACCCAATCACGGTTGGCAACTTTGCTTCCCTCTTTAATTGCACGCCGGTGGGTCAGGCCTCAGATTCTATGACGGCTCCAACGAAAAGGCTTATTGAAAATTAGAGAGATAATGTTGGTTGGTGCCTGATGCTCTGTCTCTGGTCGGGCTCATCGGAGTCTAACTGTTGGTTTTCTTTTGCTCCAGCATTTCAGTGGTTTCTTGCTGTCGAGTCCTCACCGTTGTTTCACCTCTGTGGTTCTTTGATTTTTGTGTTCACGGAGATGTTGCACTGATGAGTTAGGAGGCCTTCATGCGGACTGAACAAATTATTTGTCTAAATCGCGACGGAAGTAAGGGCGAGGATTGTGGCCACGTAAAATCGATTTAAGCCCCCCAGTGGAAATCTTCCACTGACCGTTCCAAGGCGGCTCTTCTGTGGTGATTTATTTATGTTGTTGTTTGTTGCTTGCTGTGTGTATCACTTGTGTCTTTTGGTTTTGGATGGCCATATGGCCATTTTGTGGGAAAGTAACTGTCCTTATGGCCTTCCTTTGTTTAGGTTTCCATTATGGTCTGGTCGCTTAATTTTTGTATTATTTCCCTTTGGTGTCTTTTATGGGTGGAGTAAGTTAATTGTATCAATTCCTGATCTTTGTTTTATCTCTACTTTGTAAAGGTTAAGCAAACTTCTTTCTAAAGCAACTACGTGTTGCTTTTGCAATTCGTGTTTGTTTTACGTTTTGACAGCACATTTAATCAAAAATCATGAGCAGTTGAATATGAGCCCCGCCAAGCGAATTTGTGTCTTCGAGCATTCCGGCATGACACAATTTTTACCTGCGCATGCCCAGCCATTCAGAGAGGCCAGGAATACGGCTTACTGTCTGAAGGTTCCTTTTGAATCACTGCTTGAATGAGCGAGCAGCGAAGGTTCTGGCGAGTCTGCGCGGATGCGCAGGCTCGCCTGAACCTTCGCTGCTCGCATAGGCAATAAGTACCAAAATCGCTTGACATGGCCCAAAAAATGTCTTGCATGAATACAATGAATTTGAAGAAATATTGGATTAGTTTGGAACATAAAAAAACTGATAGTAGTTTTTTCTTCATCATTTTCATCGGTATTATAAACTTCTCAAAACCTTTTCTAAGTTTTATAGACGTCATTTCGATTTTGTTTTCAAATTCAATGTTGGATGTATACCTCTTCTGCAACAACTCCTATAGATACATGAGTTTTAGTGAATATTTAATATATTAATTCAGAAAAATATAAACCTGCAGTGATTTTAGTACCTAATGTTAGAAAGTCATTCATCGATATAAAAAAATGTACAACATAAACGTTATACGGCGTACTGCGTGCATGGTAGTTAACCCAATCCTGGTTTGTTTTCTTTTGCTCCAACATACCAGTTGTTTCATGCTGTCGAGTCTCAGCGTTGTTTCATCTCGGTATATGTTTGATTTTTATGTTCTCGGAGAAACATGGAGCCCAGAGATCATTTCAAATAAAATGACCACAAAACACCGCAAAGGGAAAGAAACACACAGCAACATAAAGCAATTATACCGCAATTAAAACATCACAAGCTGAAGCCAAAAAGGCAGTTTCTTTCCCAATAATAACCAAACGGCTATCCAAAATAAAACTATATTGGTAACACAAAGTTGGAAAGACAAACAAAGGCATTAATAAACCATATTACGATAACACATTCGTTTGAAATAACAGTCGACGCTCGTTATCTCGAACCTCACGGGACCGGATAAAAAGTTCGAGTTACCGTAGTATGAGATAACCAAAGTGTGACGTCACATGTATCTCGGAGCCCATGATATGCTTGGTATTCTTGGTTATTCTAGAGTAATAGCACTTACATGCAAAGCTTACTGAGCTCTTAAAATTTGTCTATGAAAGTAATTGAGCTTGTCGAAGTATGTCGATTATAAAGGTTTCTCACGTGTTTATTGTCTTTCTTTCAAAATCCTGTAAATTTGGGTATCCAAATAAGATATAAATAGATGGACTGGTTCCCCGCTTGTGAATGAATTCCTTATATCACTTCAGCGAGCAGTGCATGCTATACGTCATACAGTTGTCCCTCGCAAACAGCTTCGGTCCTTCATGGGCCATCTTCTTTATGATCTACAGTTTGTATGTGCATCGGGACAAGGGACAGTACTCAATTTTGACCCTGATGATGAGTATGTCAAACAACCAACTAAAGAGCCTTGTACGAGATAGGCGAGGTCGAGATAACGAGATTCAACTGTACATCAAAAACGGTTATTTTTCCAATGATATTTTTCTTGCTAATACTCCAAATATTGGTTATGGGTACTTGTTAAAATCGCCTCACCGAGGCGGCTCTAACGAGTAACTACAACCTATATCTTGGAGCAGTAATAACAGAATATTGTCTACTCAGTAAACCCTCGTTTTCTCTAAATAAAGTGGGGTTTCTAGGGGTGTTCATTTTTATAGCCTTGTTAACTTGATGACAACAGACGCATCTCCCACAGTATGCTAACATCACGAAAACACGCCAATATAGTTTTGACCCCTTGAACCCCATTCTTATAAGTAAAACTGGGGTTTCCGGGGATATACCTTATTTTTATTATTTGTGATCTAAAATATAGATTGTGGGTACTCGTTAGAACCGCCTCGATGAGGCGATTCTAACGAGTGCCCATAAACTATATTTTGAGCAGAAATAAGAAACAATATCACAATGTTTCATAATAAAATTTTCATTTTTTTTCGGCGATAAAGGTGGCAATGTATTTGTATAGGCGTGTTATCAAATGTGCTATCAAAATGTATCGTAGCCTTCGCGGGTTACGCCAGTCAGCTGTAGTTGATAAGCTCATCCATAAGAGCGAAAACTGGTAACTGGCCATACTTTACAGATGCGCAAAATGATCTGATCTTCCACGTGGCAACCCCTACATTTTCTGAGCACATGCTTAACTATATCGCCTTTTTTCAGAATACGAACTGAAGCTCGAGAACAAGTATTACGGCAGTGTACAAGTTCGACACTTTGACCTCTGGGGTTTTGTGTGTGCTGACGGCTTCGATGATAATGATGCCATGGTCATTTGTCGTGAACTCAACTTTAAAGGAGGCTTCGCCTATAACCAGTATAAATTCAGGTATTGTTGCGCGCAACAGACTGTCAGCAGAAAACTGTTTGTTTCCTTTTAATTTCCTTGAAACAAACGCATGTACATTCCGTCAATTTGTTACATTTGGAATTTATTAAACCATTATTTCAAGCAATCATTTGCTGTAAACAGGTCACCTTTGTCACCGCTTGTGCTTCTTGAAATAATGTCTGTTTTACTCTTTGGGTTTTAAAATGTATTTAAAAAAAGTTTTATTAAGGAAAATTTATTCATGCCTAAAATCAGGGACTATATTATCTGTTTCAGATTGTTCAAAGCATGTTTCTTCTTAAAATGTGCTACTTTGAAATTAAATGCATTGTATGTTTAACATATGAGAACTTTTAAGTAAGTCACGTGACCAATTGATCAAACGTTTATTTTATACATGTTGGGAAGGCAATATACTGCCTAGCTTGTAAGCAGACTGATCTTCAACTTCATTGTAAGCATATACTCGAAAATATATTTTGTGATTGACGCTGTTAACATCATGAAAACACGTCTATATAATTCGGACCCACTTGAACCACACTTTTATATAGTCACACTGGACTTTAAATGGTAAATCTTACTTTTTTATTTCTGCTTTTAAATATAGATTGTGAGTGAGTGAGTGTTTGGGTTTTACGTCTCACCAACAGCTAAGGTCATACGGACAGCCCGGGATCGATCCTGCGATATCTGGTTTACAAAAATATAAATTGTAAGTACTCGTTGTGACCGCGTACCAACAATCTATATTTTGAGCAAAGATAAGAAACAATATAAAATTTTTCCATCTTAAAGTTTTCGTTTTCGCGATGAAACATTTACAATGTATTTGTATAGGAGTGTTATCGAAATAAAATCGTTTGATTTCATTAGGATAACGTCCCTGTGTGATATAGTGGTTTCTATGCCTCAGAAACAGAAAATTTTCGATGAAACGTTATAACACGGTATTCTTATTGATTGCGGTTGCTCATAAAAACCACCACTTTCGCATGGTACTTGCATACCATACAATGTCTGTTTTAAGCCCACATTGCGGAAATGATGTAGATCCATGTGGGTGTCCCTTTTTCCATCACGAAAACACGCCTATATAATTTCGACCCCCTTGAACCCCACTTTTATAGAGTAAAACTGGGGTTTCCGGGGGTATACCTTATTTTTCTTATTTCTGCTCTAAAATATAGAGTGCGGGTATTCGTTAGAACCGCCTCGATGAGGCGGTTCTAATGAGTGCCCACAATCTATATTTTGAGCAGAAATAAGAAAAATATCACATTTTTTTCATCATAAAATTTTCATTTTTTCGGCGATAAAAGTGGCAATGTATTTGTATAGGCGTGTTTGCGTAATGTAAAATCGGGTTTTCAAGAGTGTTTATTACACGTACCATTACGAAAACATGCCTATACAAATACAGTGTAAGTTTACCGCCGAAAAACTAAATTTTTTAGAAGAAAAAAAGTGCTATTTTTCTTATTTCTGTTCAAAATATAGATTGTTGGTACTCATTAGAACCGCCTCAATGAGGCGGTTCTAACGAGTACATACAATCTTTATTTTAGAGCAGAAATAAAAAAAAAATATAGTTTACCCCTGAAAACCCCAATATAAAAGTGGGGTTCAAGGGGGTCAAAATTATATAGATGTGTTTTCGTGATAAGAGTCATGTTTGTTGTCATTAATACTGTAGAAGTAAGAGCACTGGACTGCGCTGGCTGTCTAACATCAACTGCAGTGGTCAGGAAAGCTATCTCGGCCGATGTGGGAACATACAGTGGGGTTCCATCCAGAAATGTGCCAATGATGTGGATGCAGCCGCATACTGCTACCAAAAATCAGGTCAGGGAAACATGTCATTATGTTTACATGGCATAGTCATGCTAAGGAATAAGAAATTGTAAATTACTTAAGAAAGCCAGGAACAAAAAAATCAACCATACATTACGATAACATACCCGTGTGACATAGTGCATTTTTTCACATCTCCAAAATGGCCATTTTTCTGATGAAAATCTGTGATATTTTTCTTATAAAAACTGCAATCATAGGTTGTGAGTGCTCGTTAGAACCGCCTCATTGAGGCGGTTCTAACGAGTACCCACAACCTATGTCTTGGAGCAGAAATAAGGAAAATAATGTTTACCCCCCGTAAACCCCAGTTTTCTCTATATAAAGTGGGGTTTATGGGGGTCTTTATTTCACGGACTTGTTCACGTGATGAGATTTGAAGACATACAGAGGACCCTTACTTTACCGACAGTCTTTGTTCCCTGACAATATGCCACTTTAGCGAATTTGCTGCCAAGCGAATGAGTGTCTTCGAGCATTCCGTCATGACAAATTTTAACTGCGCATGCCCAGCCATTCTGAAGGGCCAGGTATATGGCTTTCTGTCTGAAGGTTCCTCTTGATTCCCTGCTTGTATGAGCGAGCAGCGAAGGTTCTGGCAAGACTGCGCGGATGCGCAGGCTCGCCTGAACCTTCGCTGCTCGCATAGGCGATAAGTACCAAAATCGCTTGACGGGGGCCATATAATAAGCTTTCTTCCTTAATTACTCTAATAAAAACATGTTGTGGTCATTTGTTAGAATCTGACAAATATCCACAACATTTGTTTCTTTTAGTATTAAAATGTTTGTTTGTTTGATTGATTTTTGGTTTCAAGTCCCCACCAACACTGTATAGGTCATTTTGGAGACGTTGCTTCCAATATTCTGGGACTTATACCCGACATTGAGATGAAATGACATATCACACCCTGTCACCCAATGAAACCAATAGGGCTTATAAGCATATGGACGGTCGGACTCGCACCGCTTTGCCTGGGCAGGCTTAGATCCATGAAGCGCATTACCAGTACTCGTGTGCGGCAAGATTCAGCTTTGCGTGGAAGCATCGTGCAGCCCATCTAATTCTTCAAGCCCTGATGGGCGGGGGCCGATTAAAAGTTACAATATACTTGAATACAATGTGTCTCCAAATTTATGTTTTGAGAAACAATCCCTGTTATAATTCGAAATTGTTTAATTAGAATGACTTTACTTTCAGCGAAAGGGAACTTGTCCTTAAAGATTGGGGGCGTTGTTTCCCTTTAAGACTAGACCATTTTCAAAGGGATTCTGTTCATAGGAAAGAAAACAATGAATTTTGGGTGAAATAAAAAGCGTATCTAAGTTTTCAGGGCAAACTATGTTTTAAATAGTTAGGGCCCCGCAAGTTTATTTATGGGTACCCTGTCTGTCTGTCCGTCCGTCCGTCCGTGCGTCTGTCCGTCCACATTTTTTTATGTTTTTTTCTAAATAACTTACAAACCGTCAGACGCATCAACTTCAAACTTTAAATATAAGGTCACAATATCATTACACAATTTCATTGCAAGTTACGTAACTCTAACTACAATACTCTCAGAGTTATGGCCCTTTGAAAAACTTAAAAATGTCCACATTTTTTCATGTTTTTTTTAATAACTTACAAACCGTCAAGCCTATCAACTTCAAACTTTAAATATATTGTTTCATTATTATTACACAAATTTATGACAAGTTACGTAACTGTAACTTTAATACTGTCAAAGTTATGGCCCTTTGGAACAAAATTCAGTTGTTGTTTTTTTTTTAGTTTTTTTTTTTCGTTTTTTTTTTTTTTTTTTTTTTTCATTTTTATTTCAAAACCGCTATAGATATTCAAATGAAACTTCCTATAGTTATTGACAATTGCCCTATAGTAATGCCCTGTCTGTCCGTCCGTCCATCCATCTGTCCATCTGACCGTCTGTCCATCAACGTTTTTTTTATCTTTTTTCTTTATAACTTCCAAACCTTCAAACGCAACATTTTCAACCTTTAAACGTAAGATCACAACAACATTAAACAATTTCATGGCATGTTACTTAACTCGAGCTATAATACATTAAGAGTTATTGCCTTTTGAAAGATAAATTCAAAACCAATATAGATATCCAAATGAAAATGAAGCTGAAGTTATTGACTGTTGCAATATAGTAATACCCTTACATGACAAGTTATGTAACTCTAGCTGCACTACTCTAAGAGTTATGGCCCTTTCAAAAAAATCCAACTCCTCTGATGGCACTGCCGGGGCCCTAGTCATATTCACTGACAGCTCTAGTTTTTTAGCTCTTCCCTAACTTCTAATCTTAATCTGACGCGCATCCGACTGAGCTAGCAAGGCCGGAAAAATGTATCTTAGGAATCGTACTTATTCCACTTATTTTGAACCGATCGTTAACCAGAAGTGGGCGAACACCGGAGTACCCTGACCTTCAACTGCAATTGCATCTGACCTTCAATTGCAGAATTAGCATCTCACAAAAGGTGATAGAACAAAGCAGCTGTTTATCATTACGCAAACACGCCTATAAAAATACATTGCCACCATAATCGCCGAAAAAATGAAAATTTTATGATAAAAAATTGTGATAGTTTTCCTATTTCTGCTCCAAATATAGATTGTGGGCACTCGTTAGAACCGCCTCATCGAGGCGGCTCTAACGAGTACCCACAATCTATACTTTAGAGCAGAAATAAGAAAAATAAGGTGTATCCCCGGAAATCCCGGTTTTACTATATAAAAGTGGGGTTCAAGGGGGTCAAAATTATATAGACGTGTTTACGTTATGTGAATTAAGCCAACCATTTTAATTTGTGCAATTTGTGTATTACAATATACATGTACATGTACTTTGAAAGTTTCAGGTTTGCAGGTGAAAGAAATTTCACTAAGACAGAAGCTTATTTATTTATGTCAACATACAGTTTACTAAATTATATTTAAATTTAAAGAATTAAATACAGTGTATTTTTCTTTGTACAATAATTATACATATAACGGCATCATAACTTTCTTGTACACAACACAGGCTACAGTTTCCGTTTAGTTAACGGTACAAATTCCATGTCTGGTCGAGTTGAAATGCAGATTGACGGAGAATGGGGCACGGTGTGTGGTACGGCGAAATTTGATGACAAAGCCGCTGACGTTCTCTGCCGCCAACTCAATTTCACAACAGGCAGAGCTCTGACAAACGGCTTCTTTGGCGGTGGAGTGGGCCGCATTATGGTTCCTTCATTGCGATGCAAAGGGGAGGAGAGGAACCTGTTGGAATGCCAGATGAGGATTGAACCAAAGGAGCCGATATCTTATGAGAGCAGCAGATTGAACTTTGCTCTGCAGCGAAGTACTTATTACACATGCAGAACGCATAGACAGGACGCCGCAGTACAGTGTTATGGCAGAGGTAAATGTATTCTTATTCCACTGTGTCTTTGTTATGGATAAAGTGTTTGAATGCTCTTAACTTCTGTATTTATAGGCCTAGAATTTCGACTAACGAATGGGACAACCCCAAACAGTGGTCGGGTAGAAATTGGCATAGATGGCATATGGGGGACCGTTTGTGGTCACGCTTTTCACGAGAACGAAGTAGCCGAGGTGCTTTGCAAACAAATGGGTTACAAAGGTGGCAGAGCGCTTGAAATGGGTTATTTCGGTCCTGGAACAGGGAAAATTTACATGACTAGAATTAATTGCAAAGGAGACGAGCCAAGCATTATGCAGTGTCCAGTGATATTCGAGCCAGATGGGTTTGAGCAAGGCACAGGGAATGCACCGCGATATCGTGAGCGGTGGCGTCATTCGGCGTCGTACCATTACCGTTATAGTTCGTGTTGGAGTCACAATGATGACGCCGCCATACAATGCTTTTCGTCAGGTTTGCAAAACAACGTACATAGTAACCAGAACAGCACGGATGGTATTGCTGATATTGCACATGCAGAGCACTGCAGCACACAGCACCAATTGTATATGAAACACAATATCACGGTTTCTTTATGCAACAATGGCAATGTAATCATGGCAGTTTTTATTACATCTAGCTTAACTCTCACCATCCTTTCTTTGGACACGTAAGGGCGTGTATATTTGTTATGAAAAAAATATAGGAAGCAAGCTAATCAGTAAACATTATCACGAAAACACTCCTATATAATTCTGATCCACTTGAACCCAATTTTCATATAGTAAAACGGGGATATACAGGGGCAAACGTTGTTTTCTTCATTTCTGCTCTAATATATGACAGAAATAAGAAAAATATCACCTTTTTCATCTTAGAAGTTTCCTTTTTTCGGCAGTAAAATTTAATATGTATTTGTAAAGGCCTGTTTTCGTAATGTACTGCTTGTCACTCTGTTATGGTCAAATTAAACACAATTTGCTGAAAATCGGGGGGGGGGGGGGGGGTGTAACATATAGAGGATCTTACACGAAGGCTCGTTTCATAAATTTCATATGAAATGACCACGAGTATAAGATTCTGTTTATCATATGACCTATTTAAATTGGATTTTATCCATCACGAAAACACGTCTATATAATTTTGACCCCCTTGAACCCCACTTTTATATAGTAAAACTGGGGTTTTCAGGGGTAAACCTTATTTTTTCTTATTTCTGCTCTAAAATATAGATTGTGGGTACTCGTTAGAACCGCCTCAATGAGGCGGTTCTAACGAGTGCCCACAATCTATATTTTGAGCAGGAAAAAGAAAAATACCACAATTTTTCATCTCAAATTTTCATTTTTGGCGATAAAGGTGGCAATGTATTTGTATAGGCGTGTTTGCGTAATGGCCTTTAAATTGGACATTTTTTCAACAAAATATGCATGGTTGACATGGACGTCGTAATGACGTTATTTAATCCCGCCAAAGTGTTATTACACGTGTGGTCATACGATTTTTATTACACGACGTTATCCACTGCTTATCAACGTCATGTGATAAATGGGATATTCAGCATATATTGAGCGTGATGAGGGTCAATATTGTGACTTCATTATAATATTAAATCCATGTGTCATAACAGCATACTCTTTTTCACGGCTGTATGACTGACGATTCTTTCAGGGTAAAAAGCGTTCGATTAGTTTTATCTTGCTCATTAACCCTTATCTTGCTGAATATTCATTTAAGCAACACCCATTTCTGTCTATCAAGCAATCAAATTACTTAAAGTAATTTATTGCTACAAATTTATAAACTGAATGCCAAACAGTGTAGATCCACGGCCCCCGCCCATCGGGGCTTTAAGAAGTAAATGGGCTGCATGATGCTTCCACGCAGAGCTGAAACCGACCCGCACATGAGTACTGGTAAATGGCTTAGAGGATCTAAGCCTGCCCAGACAAAGCGGTGAAAGTCGGACCGTGCATGCTAATAAACCCTATTGGTTTTATTGGGCGGCAGTGCTTGAGATGTCATTTCATCTCAATGTCGGGTAAAAGTCCCACACAATTGGAAGCAATGTCTCCAAAATGACCTTTGCAGTGTTGACGGGGACGTTAAACCTCAAATCAAACAAACAAACAGTGTAGATACTGATCAGATGGCTTCTTCTTCAGAAGCCATCTCATCTGGATCTACACTGTTTGCTGGATCTACACTGTTCGCAAAGATAGGGGTTGTCGTGAACAGCAAGATAAGGGTTAATAGATCGTTGGTGTTTATTCACCTTATTTGCATTACCTGCTGGTTCCTAGTGTGAAGGTTATCAGTGTTGGCAAAAACAGGTAACCAGACCCCCTGACCTTTCAAGGTCAGGGGGTCTGGTTACCTGTTTTTCCAATATTGACAATGTGCAAGCTGGGAGCCAGCAAATAATGCAAATATGGTGAATTAGCATTCACTATCTATGCCTCAGAGCACAAATAAAATAAAAGGCGTACCCTTGTTAAATCCATCTATTCTATTTACTTGAAAAGTCTGGATAACATCGGGGCTCCTTTCACGAACAAGGAAAAGCGATGCATCAATTGCACAATCGTCCAATAAAACTACGATTGCTTATGTCCTTGCAATGAACGCCCCTGTAAACCCCACATAATATGAAAATTATGGGTTGACAGGGGTATTCAATATTTTCTTTATTTTTTCTCAAAATCATAGCTTGTGGTACTCGTTAGAACTGCCCCAACAAGGTGGTTATACGAGCGTTAAGCGGTTCTAACGAGCCCCCTAAAGCCATTGTTTGGAGCACGAATAGAAAATAGCAAACATTTTCGTCATAATTATAAACCAGTATAGAACAATGAAAGCATAAAGGGTGTCCGTCGTAATAAAAACAAAACAAAACTGCCAAAGTACTCGTAATATAAGCGCCAAAAAGCTAAAATGTCTTTGAACACTTAAGGATAATTATACATATACTCAGATCAGCCTGAGTATTGGTGCAGTCTGGTCACTGATCTCAGTTATCTGTGTGCACTATAGAACTGACCCATTTACCCACTGGCAGGGGATCTTTCTGTCGCTGTAGGGATGGTCATTCAAACGGAAGATTCTTCATGTTGACATGGAAGGCTATATTTTGAAACAGAGGGTGCACATATTGATCTGAGTCTTCACTCAGCATACGAGTTCTAAGATACTTTTTTCCGGCCTGGCTAGCTCAGTCGGATGCGCGTCAGATTAAGATTAGAAGGTCACGGGTTCAATACCTGCCGGGATCTGAAACATTCTTTCGTAAAGACTGATCAAGAAATCCTTTTTTGTGGTTATTTTCTCCCTTCCACTGGTTCAAGAAGGGTTTTGTCAGTTTCTGCCGAAATAATGTGCACTGAGCTGGTTAATTGCTTATTAGGTAAATTGGCTGGCCCGATATGACCTAAAGTGTATTGCTTTTCCATCAAAGATGTAATATGAAGAGGTTATCCTTTGGAAGCAAGGTGTATACCACAGAGCAAATCATATGAAGTATTTAAGTGTTTCTGGGCCAAACTAGCTAGTTTCGGCCAATTAGACCTCATCAGTGGCCCTCAAATATTTTTTTCAAATTCGACAATGGAATCAATGGTTCCAAAATACAAAAAAAATATAAACTACACTATGATGAAGGGAAGGGACAGGGAGAGTTTTTACCTGCCGCTACACATCCACTGCGAAAAAACATTTTTTGCTGGAGGCGTGTCGATCATTTCCATTGTAATGTACTAAAGAAACCGTGATTAAAAATGTCCATTTTTTTTCTTTTTCGCCGCGTTTTACGGCGATAACTTCTTTATTTTTTATTTTTTATCATTACATCCAGCGAGAAAATTGTGGAGGACAAGCTCCGCCAACTTCTCTTTAAGGACTCAGCAGGCTCCTGAATGGTATACTTTTGGGCTCTTTTACAATTTTGTCACTCACACCACCGAAATGTAAACAAATGACAAGCCTAGTTTATCTTTATATGGATAAATCTCGCGCAGCCAACGGAGCGTCCTTGTGAAGGACCATTGTACAGAACATTGGAATGAAGACAGTCAAAAACATGGAATACGTGGTTTTAGTCAGTAAATCCGTAAGAGAGACAATACAGATCTAACACCTTTGATCTATTTTGTTCAAATATTGAAAACTAGTACTCCAGAAATTGCGACTTTCTGTTTAACTCTCGAATGTGCACATTGTAAACCTGCAGGATATTTGAATGACCCACATAATTTCCCATCAGTCAAACACTGACAAGACGACAAATTGACAAACCCCAACAGTATGACTGGGCTTGTTGAAACTGAAAATTTGGGACAAAGTTGAAATCGCAGTAATCTCCAACTGATTGCAGCTTTTCTGAGATAACTTAGGGACATAAAACCTTTTGGAGAGGTTGGCGGAGCAAGTCCTGTACAAAAGTCTCGCTGGATGTGTTGATCATAAATATAAAATAAAGAAGTAATCGTCGAAAAACGCGGCAAAACAGATAAAATCTTGATTTTAATATAAGTAGTGTACACTGCAAGCGGACACCAATTGGACACTGTTAAATCAAAGAACTGATAGCACTGTTGAATCGAGATTTATGAGCTTGAAAAGTTGTCCCGGGCGCAGACATGGCTGTTTTGTTTAAACCTTCAATTTCCGTAATTTAAGCAAAATATTTTAGACCCTGGTCAGACGCCTCTTTCTGTCATCACGAAAACACGCCTATATAATTTTGACCCCATCGAACCCCACTTTTATATAGTAAAACTGGGGTTTCCGGGGGTAAACCTTATTTTTCTTATTTTTGCTCTAAGATATAGAGTGTGGGTACTCGTTAGAACCGCCTCGATGAGGCGGTTCTAACGAGTGCCCATAATCTATATTTGGAGCATAAATAAGAAAAATATCGCAATTTTGCATCATATATTTTTCATTTTTTCGGCGATAAAGGTGGCAATGTATTTGTAAAGGCGTGTTTGCGTAATGAGCGTCTGATTTGGGTCTAAACTGTTTGCCAATGTCCCAGCACATGTGTCTAGTCAAAGTTTTTTCAATAAAATGCCTTTTACACATCACTCTGACGTCACAACGAGAAGAAATTAGCGGTTTTGTTCTATAAATAACCGTTGAATGTAGCTTCTACAAATCATTGATAGTCACGTGGACATCAGCACAAAAGAGCGTCTGTGCTTAGTAACTGGGTCGACTGACAACAAATCGACCCCAAAAGATAACACTTGTCATTCTAGTAATAGATGCCAGAGCTTACGTTTTAACACTGCTTAGAACGGTACGTGCACATGAGAAAGTACAACAAGCAGCCTGTGCTCACACGCACCCAGCAAGGACATGCCGATATTGAGACGTCGGATCGAGGTGCATGTAATTTCATGATTTTACTGCAACGTCACATCAACATTTATGCAACGTCACATCTACGTCGGTGCAACGTCATGACTTTGCACCGACGTTGATTTGACTTTGCCCTATCGACATGTGCCTAAAAGTGTGTCCTTTTTTGTTTCGCCCTAAAGGTGGGTCAGGATAGAGACATGACTTTTTCGACCTACAAAGACACAGCAGGCTAATCCGGATCTTGGCTTCTTGTTTATGCTAACTTGCACATTTACATTGCACAAACTCTTTAATTACTATGTTAATCACAAAAGCACAAACACTTGGAGAAATCACGCCTACTTTGCTGCTAGTCACCTATATGTAAATGGCAAAAAGAAAGAAAAAGCACGTGTATTTTATATTTCTGTTTCGCACCATTTGCTTAAAAGTCGGGTTCTTACGGATCCAAACATTTCTCTGCTATCCTTTGTTGTTGTCAAGTTCGTGGCCACAGTATATACTGTTGTCGGAAGATAAGGTGACAGTGACGTAAAAGAGTAAACCATCACAGGTAGGTTTGACAGGTTGTACCGTTATCATTATCACAGCCTTCATTGGCTGGCAAGACAGATCGTACAGTTATAGTTATCGTAACCGAAGCGTCGTTACCTTTTTGCAACAGAGGACAGTGCTTAACAACAAAAACATTCGCGGACGACACTTTCAACTTATCCTCCGACAACAGTACTATAGTCTTTCAAAACGCAGTGAGACCTGACTGCACTTTTAATTTTCGACTAGTCCGCGTTTTAGGTAATACGCCTTCAGTTTGGGCGATATATTTTGACCAAGGATCGTACTGTATCATATTAACCACTTGGTAACGACTTCTACAAAGTGACACTATTAAAAAAACCTTTTATAGAACTTATTTATTTATAATTTTAAAATCCTGTGAAAAAAAGAAACTCGAAACCTGCTTCCCCTAAAACATGGAATAGTCTTGTCACACTTGATCGTTGAACTTTTAAAGGTCGTTGATAAACTATATTCAATTCACAATGGTAATCTGAAATTATGGTTAACCTCATGTCAGTTACAGTGTTTAAAAGCCTCATAAAGTAATTATGCAAAAGAGTAATCACCTTGTAACATCGTTCCACGTTAAATAATATACTGTTTCTTTTCTGGTCGTTTAATGTCATCTTACTTTTTGGTCCACAGAGAGTTTCAGAGAAAATTATAATGAGCTTAGCTTAATACATAATTGTAACCGTGTGATTGGTAAAAAACAAAAACAATATACATAGCGTGCACAGAAAGGGAGTTTGACAAACAGTTTAGACCTCAGGATACGATGGATAATCAGGGTCTTTACTGCTATCTAAATGTACTGGACTTTTCCAAAACTTACAACAGAGACAAACAACCACAGGCTCCTTATATTGGTAATGTGCCTGTCCCTTGGCATACGGTGGTTAAAATGCGGTATAATCTTAATAAATCTGAGATCACAGGATGCAGTTATATTTTGGAGTGTATTTAGCCCCCTAAGCATTCATCACGAAAACACGCCTATATACTTTTGACCCCCTTGCACCCCAATTTTATATTGTAAAACTATGTCTAACTTCAGAACTTATTTTCAGGGTAAACCTTATTTTGCGTATTTCTGCTCTAAAATATAGATTGTGGGGTCTCGTTAGAAACCTTATTTTCCTTATTTCTGCTCCAAAATATAGATTGTGGGTACCCGTTAGGACCGCCTCGATGAGGCGGCTCTAACGAGTACTCACACTCTACATTTAGAGCAGAAATTAGAAAAAAAATACAATTTTCATGTTAAATGTGTTCATTTTTTCGGTGATAAAGGTTACAATGCATTTGTATAAGCGTGTTTTCGTGATGGCACATGTATTATAGATGGACCGCGATAAGTGGGAACAAGTCTATGAACATGAGCGCTTTAAAATAGTCTGTGACTCACTCAGACAGAATGCGTTTACCCTGTCTTTTTATAAAGCTTGATGGCATCTTTCCTGTGTACAGCGAACACTCTACGCAGTTTGAGCTGAGTCTTTCCTGGATGCACAAATTCGACAAGATATTTTAATTTTAGATTATCGTGCTACATATGATAAGAAGGAGATTAGTAATATGAGGGATGTTTAACTGTCGTAAAACGTAATTTATAACTGTAAATTCGACGATTTACCTCTCCAAACGACTATTTTGAAAACGGTTTCCGTTCTAATGCATTGTCAAAATGTTTTATTTCCACCGAGCGACAACCTAATTCCAGGCAATGGAAAGCGGCGTTACAGTATATCCCGGTCTCATTTCTTAATGTTGACCAATCAAACACCGTCTTTCTTACGCAGGTGCATTATAATAGCTATTTTCATGTACGCCCTACCTCTTTATAACACTATTAATGAGGTCCAAAGCAGAAACCGTGTTAGTTAAACAACCGTGTTATATCCAAACAAAAATGTATAGAATATATAGAAAAATGGCCATTTATGGTCATTTTTCTATATAATCTCTACATTTTGTGATCAGTCTTCAAACCGTGTTATATCTAAACCGCGCTTTAACGAACCGTGTTATAATGAAGTTGTGGTGTAATTGAAACATTGAGTCCTGAGGTACAATAATGTATATGTAGTATTCAGAAAAAAGAATGACCAAAATATGAATCTTCGTATCTTATTTCAGTGAAGTTATCCAGCACAAATGACCTAAATTACGGCAAATTGGAGATAAACGTCAATGACACTTGGTTGTCAGTCTGTGATTCCAAATTTGACGTCACTGCCGCCAAAGTGGTTTGTAAACAACTAGAATACAATGACGGCCGGTTCCAACCAGGGTCTGTTCTCGGGCCGGGAGACAATATTACTGTGTACGACGTTGATTGTGACGGTACGGAGAAAACGTTGAAGCTGTGCCAGTATAAAATTGGGAAGTGTCCAACTAATAACTATGTGACCGTCTATTGCAGCATGAACAAAATCGAAACAACAAGTAAGTATGTGCTGTTGTGTTGTTATACAGTCAACCCTCTCCATACCGACCTTTATAAAGGCAAAACTCGTTACAACGACAATTTCAAAGGAATAAATACTTAGCTCAAGCCTTAGTCTCGATTTCGAGCGGCGTTGGCCTCCCTCGGATTGGAAATGCCCAAATCGAATCCATAGTCATGAAATTTAATACTCCAAGAAACAAATGTTATAGATATTTGTTAGAATCGCCTCACCGAGGCGATTCTTACAAATGTCTGTAACATTTGTTTCTTGGAGTAATGATATGGAACAGAGCTTTTATAATCTATCGTACTCCTATACGGGCTCCTTTTTTACGGCAAATTCATTATTGTGGCACAATAATAGGAAACAAAAATACTGTCGTTATAACGCGGGTCCTCTGTTACAGTTTAATTTATTGTTGTGTTCACTCTTTGAAGCGGTTCTAGTGAATAGCCTGCTCGGTTACAATCTAAGGTTGCAACAGAAGAAGAACCAGTAAAAGAGAGTAAACCGCATTGAGGGTCAATCTATCTTTCTCTGGATAAAGTAGGGCTTACAAGGGTGGTCATTACAAAGACTTAAACAACGCACAATATCGTAGGTACCAGTTCTATAGCGATTCCCTGATTTTTTTTCTAGAACTATTTCTCAGTGAATAGTCTTCCCTTTTCCGCAGTGATGGCCAATACCGCAGAGGAAATCCTTACATTATAAGACTGAGAGTCCTCTGTTATTCATTTAGTTTTTGAATAGTTTTAAGGACCCGTCCAGTGACTTTTTGTTGCTGTTGTTATTTTAGCTAAATTCTAGATTAAGCCACCCATACAAGGTAATCGCCAAATATGACCGACTCAGTATAAGAAAGAAAGATAGATAGATAGATAGATAGATAGATAGATAGATAGATAGATAGATAGATAGATAGATAGATAGATAGATAGAGTTCTGATGCCTCGAACACCTTTGATTGCTCAAGACTATGTAATTCATTCACGACTGCGGAAGTTCCAGCTACTGTGGGTTAAAAGATCATCCCATCAACAACACAAACTATAAACTTCAAAATTCAATGTTGGACTTAAATCTCGCTTGCAACAAGGTCTATCAGAATCCAAATTTTATGGTGATTTAGTATTTAAATTCTGTAAAATATATAACTGCAATGACTTCACCACCCAATTTCGTAAAATCATTCTTCGCTATAAAAAGATAGGGGACAACATAAATGTTATACGACAGACTGCATGCATGGTAATTAATCCAATCACGGTTGACAACATTGCTCCCCTCTTTAATTGTACGCCTGTGGGTCAGGTCGCGGATTCTATGACGGTTCCAGCGTAAAGGCTTATTGAGAAAAGAGAGTATCTAATTTAATGTATTGTTAGTTGGAGTCTGATGCACTGTCTCTGGTCGGGCCCATCGGAGGCAAACTGTTGGTCTTCTTTTGCTCCAACATTTCAGTGGTTTCTTGCTGTCGAGTCCTCACCGTTGTTTCATCTCTTTGGTTGTTTGATTGTTGTGTTCATGGAGATGTTGCACTGATGAGTTAGGAGGCCTTCATGCCTTATTTGTCTAAATCGGGACGGAAATAAGGGCCAGGACTGTGGCCACGTAATCCCCCAGTGGAATTCGTTTCACTGACCGTTCCAAGGCGGTTCGTCTGTCGCGGTTTAGTTTTGTAATGGTTTGTCTTTTAGTGTGTGTATCGCTTACATTTTTTTGTTTTGGATTGCCAATTGGCCATTTTGTGGGAAAGCAACTGGCCTTTTGGCTTTCCGCTATTGATGTTTCCATTAGGGTCTAGTTGTTTCATGTCTGTGCTTCTTTCCCTTTGTTGTCTCTGATAGGAGCCGTGGGTCAATTGTATCGAAGATCATTGCACTGATAAAACTAGTTGTTCGATTGTCTCAGAGAGTAGGCTTGGGGAAATGGTCCTTAACGTGTTCTTAGACTGTTTCGTTTAACACTTAAATTCCTGTTCTTTAAACGAACAGTGCTGACCCTGACCTGACAGGCAGATCTGGGTCTACACAGTTTGCCAGTGTCCGTGCACATGAGGCAGAAATTTTACAGATCTCTAGCCCTTTATACACAACACTCTGACGTTACAACAATTAGAATGGCGAGGCTATTTTCCGTAAATTGTGGTTACCTAGACATCAGCAACGAAAAGCTGTGCTTTGTTACTTCTAGTCTACTGACAAGCAAACGACCCAAAACAAATAACACATTTATGTCGAATACAGTCTATTCAGCATGAAAGATTGAAATATTTCATTTTATTGCTTATATTCAGTGAAACGTCAAGGGCTCGAGCACCGATGGTTCACCAACCATGCCAGATTCGAACTCGTTCTTAATTAGCTCAGAGATATATTTAGGACAAACCAGGGACGTATTTCTTATTTTATCTGGATAAAGTAGGTTAATTAAACACACACGACATACCCTTCTTAAAAGTAGGAGATCGAAAATATTTGCTAAAATATTCCCATTAGTGTCATATGGCTTATGCCTAGGTCACATAACCCGACTGATGTCCGGCATCGGTGGAGCTCGGTAGATGTTTTGGGTGTCGCCGAGTTCCCCTCATCGGAAGCATAGCTCGGTGACGTGAACGGGCTCCGTCCGGAAATCTACAGGCGATCGACCAAACACCGGTTGATGACCGAACGGAGTCTGTCTTAACAGGGGAGATTTTTTTCGGCCTATGTGGTAGCAACTACCGGCCGGTGGTCGATCGGACATCGGGGGGTATACGGCCGGTACCTGAGCAGGTTACAGGACACCGTGCGATCAACGGACGGGTTGTAAACGGTCTTTGAACACTGCCCGGCCGATGTTCGGCCGTTGTAACTCGGACTTGGAGGGGGGCGGGCGATGGTCAGCTATTTCATCACTGTATATATGTCCAACCGTCATCATTTTTCCTGGCAACTTTTGGCATCCTTAAAGTCTTGTCAAAAGACGGAGTACATATTGAAATACTGATGTTGCTCGTGTGAGAAGTTGCTTGTGTAAACACAACTTGCTGACTGTTGTACACGGACTGGAGCGAGCGGTTTATATGCAAGCAGCGATATCCGGCCGAGTTCCGGCCGATGTCCGGCCGAGCTTCGGCCACTGTCCCTTACATCGTTCATCCACCGGTACTATATTTTCCAAGGCTCGGTCCGTCATCGGTCGGACCTCGACCGAAACTCGGTCGGTGTCCGTTCACAAAAGCTTATCCTCTGGTGGCCTCCCGATGCACGGGTCACCGGCCGATACTCAGCCGTACACCGGCCGATGTGTATTCCGATGTGATAAGGATGGGGCTGCAATGAAGGAGCTCGGTGAGAGCCCGTCGAATTTTAACTCCGAAATTAAATTTCGCCGAGCTGCCCACCGATGCGGTTTTAAGCCCCAGACGCCGGCCGGTGACCACGGGATTCCGGCCGGTGTTTGGCGAAAGTCGCATCGCTCGCTCATCGAAACCTCATCGGCCGGGCTATGTGACCTAGGCATTAACGTCTGTAAAATAGGCCCATATGATTATTACCCCACGTTGAATGTGATAAATAGATGATCTGACACGAGTGGTCATTTCATATGAAATTTATGAAACGAGCCATAGGCGAGTTTCATAAATTTCATATGAAATGACCACGAGTGTAAGATTCTCTTTATCATATGACTACTTTAAATTGGATTGTATCGCCTTTTAATGTGACAATTTTTCTGCGAAAAATGCATGGACGACGTTACTTAATCCCGCCAAAGTGTTATTATACGTGGGGTCGTCCGATTTTTATTACACGACGTTATCAACTGCTTATCAACGACGTAATATGATAAATGGGGAATTTTATGATGTTTTATTAAACAGTGAAACTTCTATTACTCACCGGAACAGCCATATTTCGTCAACATGGTACATGCATAGGAAAGTGATTAAGGAGTCCAGACACTTGTGCCCTTGTCAAAAACGCGAAGAATACATCAAGATCCGATTGTTGAAAGCATTGTTGAATTAACGAGCTCTTAAGCGGTCAAAATGATAACTACATTGTTGCTGAAAAAATGTGAGCAGCTTTTGCATTTACAAAACTTACTCACATTTCCAGCAGAAATATAAGCAAACTACTCATATTAAATGATTGAAGTTAAAGACATTGTTAGTCTACACTCGGAGACAATCGACAAACCAGTGAACGCAAGTATTTACCTCAACCTCTCGTTTATAGTTTATTTTATTCCTTTCAGAGAAGTTAGAGCTTAGAGTACGGGAAAGTAAATATTACGGTTCCTTGGAAGCTAACCTTTACGGATTTTGGGGCCCAATCTGTCCCCTAGAGTGGAACAATGATACCGCCAAGGCTGCCTGTGTACAACTTGGCTATGTAGGGGGCGTTGCGTTCAACGGAACTTCCAGGATGGATACACCGATGGCACTGGGAAACTTCAGTTGTTCTCCACAAAATAAAAAGTTGAGCGAATGCAGCTTCAAGGGGTTTGGGGACTACCTCGGATGTAGTTTTCCAATAAAAGGGCACTATGCTAGACCCACAGCTGGAGTGTTATGTTACAAGCATAAAGGTGAGTCGCTGTAACGTGAGTAGACGAAAATAGCATTCTTTGATTGCACAGACCACCTTCACATCACGAAAACACGCCTATATAATTTTAACCCCCTTGAACCCCACTTTTATATAGTAAAACTGGGGTTTACAATGGTAAACCTAATTAGGGCCCCGCAAATACATTTGCGGGTGCCCTATAGTAATCACCCTGTATGTCCGTCCGTCCGTCCGTCTGTCTGTCTGTCTGTCTGTCCGTCCACACTTTTTATGTGTTTTTTTCTAAATAACTTACAACCCGTCAAACGCACCAACTTTAAATTTTAAATAAAAGGTCACAATATTATTACACAATTTCATGGCAAGTTATGTATCTCAAGCTACAATGCTCTTAGAGTTATTGGCCTTTGAAAAACTTAAAAATGTCCACTTTTTCATGTTTTTTCTTAATAACTTATAAACCGTCAAACCTATCAACGTCAAACTTTAAATATAATGTCACACTATCATTACACAATTTCATGGCATGTTACATAACTGTAGCTTCAATTCTCTCAAAATTCACTTTTTTTCATCTTTATTTCAAAACCGCTATAAATATTCAAATGAAACTTCCAATAGTTATTGACAGTTGTCCTATAGTAATGCCCTGTCCGTCCGCCCGCCCGTCCATCCGTCCGTCTGTCCGTCTGTATGTCTGTCTGTCTGTCTGTCTGTCTGACCGTCTGTCCATCAGCATTTTTCATGCTTTTCTTAATGATTAACAAACCTTCAAATGCATCAACTTCAATCTTTAAATGTAAGATTACAACAACATTACACAATTTCATGGCAAGCTACATAACTCAAACTACAATACTCTGAGAGTTATGACCCTTTGAAAAACTAAAAAAAATCAGCTTTTTTGGCGTTTGTTTTCATCTTGAATTTAAAACCAATATAGATATCCAAATGAAACTTGCTGAAGTTATTGACAGTTGCCCTATAGTAATATCCTTTGAGCTGGCGCATGACAAATTCTACAATAAGACATGTGCGACCAGCTAAGACTCAGATCAGCCTGAGCATCTGCGCAGACTGATCAGAGTCTTCGCTGTTCGCATGAGTCTTCTTTCTTATGAATGTTTTCATTGCTCTTAAAGGAACTCATTTTTGATTTTTATTTGCCTTCACTGCAGCTGGTGTTGTGCCGTGTGGCGGCCGTAAAACGTCTCCCCGTACATCAACCATAGTGCAGTTTATATTTTACTTTTGGTCCTTTGAGATCATCGTGAATATTCTGAGAAATCAGAAATAAATTATTGGTTTAGACTCATTCTAGACAGGTTTTGAATTATTTACACCCCATTTTGATTTATATCAGTCTTTGAATCGACTGCCTATTCGAACTTCGCGAAATTGCAGTATGCTTGCTCTGGCTTTCTTTGCCGAATCATTACAGGGTCACTGATGAGGCTTTATTAGCCGAAACTACGTAGTATGGCCCATCTTCTTTCTTATGAATGTTTTCATTGCTCTAAAAGGAACTCATTTTTGATTTTTATTCTATAGCTCCTACAAGGCTGACCTGACGGGCCGGCTGAACTGAGTCTTCGACCGTATCACGGGTCTTATTGTAGGTTTTTCATTTTTTATTAATAACTTACAAACAGTCAAAACTGTAGATATAAGGTCACAATATCATTACACAATTTCATGGCAAGTTACGTAACTCTAGCTACAATACTCTAGGAGTTATAGCCCTTTGAAAGAAATCAACTCCTCTGTTGGCGATGCCGGGGCCCTAGTCAGTTTCCCTGACAGCTCTAGTTTTTCTTATTTCTGCGAAATAAAAAAACTGTCACAACTTTTCATCTTGAAACCTTCGTTTTTTCGGCGGTAAAGTTTACTATGTATATGTATAGGCGTGTTTTCGTAATGTTGAATACACAGACCACCTTCATTAGCTTGAGCACTTATGAAATGTGAAACATAGTGCATTCCAAAGTGGTTAATTTGCGGATGAAAATGTGTGATGTTTGTCTTATTATATACTTTAAATATAGGTTCTGGGTGCTTGTTAGGACCGCCTCAATGTGGCGGTTCTAACGAGTACCAGTAACCTACATTCTAGATGCTTTTTAGAACCGCCTCAACGAGGCGGTTCTAACGATCACCAACAACCAATGTCTTTGAGCAAAATTTAGAAAAATAATGAACATCTCAGTAAACCCGTGTTTTCATTATATAAAGTGTGGTTACGAGGTTGTATGTTTCATGGACTGGTTAATATGATTAATTCTTTCGAAACAAATCACGATAACAAGACCGTGAAACGAAGACCCCCTCTTCACTCACTTTGTCTAGAGAAAATTGGGGTTTACAGGGTTATACATAATCTGCCTTATTTTTGCTCAAAAACATAGATAGTGGGTACTCGTTAGAAACACCTCATTGTGGCGGTTCTAATGAGCACAAACAAACGAACCGCCTCATTGAAGCGGTTCTAACGAGCACCAACAATCTATGCTGAAAGCAAAATAAAGAAAGATGTAACAATATTTACCAAATCATTACGCACACACGCCTATACAAATACATTGCCACCTTTATCGCCGAAAAAATGAAAATTTTATTATGGAAAATTGTGATATTTTTCTTATTTCTGCTCAAAAATATAGAATGTGGGCACTCGTTAGAACCGCCTCATCTATATTTTAGAACAGAAACAAGAAAAATAAGGTATACCCCCAGAAACCCCAGTTTTACTATATAAAAGTGGAGTTCAAGGGGGTTAAAATTATATAGGCGTATTTTCGTGAGGATTTGTGATTTCTGACACAATGTTGAACGCCATTATTTCACATGGACATGTCTTTCTAACAACGGTGGGGATAGCTCAAGACACTGAGGTAGAATGGGGACAACGTGAGGATTACTTTACAATCTTTTATGAAATATTGGTATTGTGTGTGCGTTCATTTAAATCTTCTTGCTGAGGCGATTCTAATACATACACAAAGAATACCTAAAATAAAGATACATTGGAACTCTGCCTTTTAAAACAAACTAAAATTAAAACTAAGTCTGGTTTTAAAAACATAATTAGAATCTTTCAATTATTCTATCTTTGTGTTTTATGCTTGTAATGACCTCAATTAAGTGACCACCGTTTGGACTGTTCAAAAGTGGTCTTGAAGACCACTTTCGATCAGCCCTAAAAGCGGTCTTAATATAGGAATTTCCCTGCATTTTGTGTGTAATCACTAGAATTGTCTCACTGAGGCAATTCTAATGAGTACACACACACTATACATATGAAAAAAAAACTTCTTCAAATTGTCTTAGTACAGTCCAACTCCAATGGCTCAGACACCTTTAGGACCATGAAAATTGTTCGAGACATAGTTATTCATCATCATTACGAAAACACGCCTATACAAACACATTGCCACCTTTATCGCCGAAAAAATGAAAATTTTATGATGAAAAATTTTGATATTTTTCTTATTTCTTCTCAAAATATAGATTGTGGGCACCCAGTAGAACCGCCTCATCGAGGCGGTTCTAACGAGTACCCACAACCTATATTTCAGAGCAGAAATAAGAAAAAGAGGTATACCCCCGGAAACCCCAGTTTTACTATATAAAAGTGGGGTTTAAGGGGGTCAAAATTATATAGGCGTGTTTTCGTGATGATGTTAACAAGTCCGTGAAATGAACACCCCTTCAAACCCTGCTTTATATAGAGAAAATTGTGGCTTACAGGTGTATCTATTATTTTGCTTATTTCTGTTCTAATACATAAGTTTACGGACCTCCATGGCCTACTGGGTAAGTGCGCTGACTCTTTAACATTAGGTCTCTCACCACTGTGGTTTGAGCCTGACTTGGGTCACATTTGAGGCACCCAGTTTTGCAACGGAAGGTCAGGTGTTTTCTGTCCGGGTTCTCCAGTTCTCGCCCACCTCTGATTAACGATCGGCTCGATATGAGTGAAACATTATTTTGAAAGGACCGTCAAACCAAAACAAATAAAGACATGGGTTGTTGGTACTCGTTACAACCGCCTCATAACCTATGTTCGGAGTAAAAATAAGAACAATATCACAAATTGTCATCGAAAAAGTAGTCATTCTTGAGAAATGAAAGACTGCGCTATGTCCCACGGGGTGTGTCATCATGATAACAAGTCCATGAAACGGAGACCCCACTGAACCCCACTTTTTATAGGGAAAAGTGGGGTTTATGGGGGCATACATTATCTGGGTTATTATAGCTCATAAACATAGATTGTGGGTCCATGTACCCACAATTTATGTTGAAAGCAGATATAAGAAAGATATTACAATTTTTACCTAATATTTGTCATTTCTGACACCATGTTGGACGCCATTATTTCACATGGACATGTAATGTCCGATTCATAACGCATGGTGACTAGGCATAATAGGGATATTTTTGATTTTCTTGAAAATAACGGTAAATCGTGTACACTCAAAAGAATCGCCTCGTTGTGGCGAATGTAATGAGAACACACACTATTTATTTTAAGATTAAGAAAAAAAAGAAAAATATCCCACAAATATCAATGTTTGCAGTAATGAGAAATTTTCCTTGAGACTCAAAAACAAGTGCTGCATCTGCTTTGATTTTGATATACGATATGACTTTTTCATATTTAAACCATAAACTGCCATGAAAACCTGAATCTGAAAATGTCGTCTGCTTCTTTCTTGCTTTCTTGCAAACTTCTTTTTTCATACAGACAAACAGTGCGGACTCAGCTCAGACTGCTCCTAGGAACAGTCTGATCTGAGCACACACTGTTTGCAGAAATGACTTTTGAAGTAACCAGCAGACTACAAACAAGCGACAGTTATTGTTGTGATTTAGGTTTAGGTTTCAAAACTTTGGGGTTTAGACACACTGATGAAGACTGAATATCAGAAAGGCCTCTGTGTCACTAAATTTGGTATAGTTACGCATTTATTGCAACCACTTGGTCGGTATCTCTGCTGGTGGATGATTCGTTCGTCCCCGAGAGTATCATCAGCTCAGTATCAGTTCCTTAGTGCTGAGGTTGATACTGCGGTGTTGAAATCAGCACTCAAGTACTGATCTAAATAACTATATTATATCTTTAACTTTTGCAGTATAAAATTCTAAACTTTCTAAAACTAAGACTGACTTGTCAGGTGAGACATGTATCTTAGCGGATTTGGTTACCACGTTTTGTTATATTTTAAATATTGCAAGTGTCGCTCCTTTGGACATCTCCTCTCTGATGCCCGGGACTTCCGTGGAGCGTGGGCCATGTTTGCTGATGTTGGCTGGGTGGGGGACGCCTATCTGGATCGGGCGTCTCTTGCCTGATGCCTCCAGCTGACATGTCTCATGAGCTACGTCGGTCGGTGTGTGCTCGGAGTGGGGTGTACTGTGTTTGCCGAGTCTTGTCCATCATCCGTTTAGGTTTCAAAAATTTCGGGTTTAGACACACTGATGAAGATTGAATATTGGAAAGGCCTCTGTGTCATTAAATTTGGTATAGTTACACCTTAATTACATCTTATGGAGTTACTGTTACTTTCACAGAGGGTGTCAAGTTCCGCCTGTCTGGTAGCTCTCCAACCCGAGGTCGTGTCGAGATCATGTTCAATGGGGAGTGGGGCCGGGTCTGTAACAGCAGTTGGGGTAATACAGAGGCTAGTGTGTTCTGTAAACAACTTGGATACGTTGATGGAAGGTCTCAGAATCTAGCCAATCGTAGCTCAGGGCATGTCTGGCTGAACTATCTCAACTGCAATGGACAGGAAAGGTCAATTCTGGAGTGTAGTAATACATGGAACCCGGGCTCGGATAACTGTGACGATGCTGGGGTTGTCTGTTTTGATTCAGGTAAGTTTAAATCTTATTTATTTTACTTTGGTTTCACTGAACCCTAAGAATGGAAGCATTCTCTAAGGTTCGTAAGGCGTGGCTGTGGGTACTCAGTGGTCCAACATGATGGAAGAAAACCACCTACCTTGGATTACTAATCACTACCTTGCGACAGGCGAACCCAAATCGAACCTGGACCACAGCAGTGACAAACAAAGAACAAACCTCTGTGCTATTCGGGGCGCAGTCTGGCCGCGAGGTTATAAAACTTTTATCATGCTCAACTCACTTGAGCATGAAATTTATCCTGCTCATTAATTTTCAAATGCCAACAAATGTAAGCATTTTAACAATTATAAGCAGGATAAACGACATTCTGTGTTGATCTGAGCAGGAAAAATGCCTGATTTATTTGTAGTGTAATAGTTATGAGACTTACATTACGATAACAAACCCGTGCGACATAGTGTAATTTTCTCAACTCATAAATGGCTACTTTTCTGATGAAAATCCGTGATATTTTTCGTATAAATACTGCAAACATAGGTTGTGAGTGCTCGTTAGAACCGCCTCACCCACAACCTATGTTTTGGAGCAGAAATAAGAAAAATAATATCTACCCCGTAAACCCCAGTTTCTCTATATAAAGAGGGGTTTAGTGGGTCTTCATTTCACAGACGTATTCACGTGGTGCAAAATTCATGCTCAGCTGGGTTAAGCACGAAAAAAGTTTTATAATCTCGGGGCCTTATTATCCCCTCGCAACAACGTTGCGAATGGGGATATAGCATCGGTGCCGTGCGTCCGTGTGTGTGTGTGTGTGTGTGTCTGTGTTTCTGTGTTTCTGTGTGTGTGTGTCTGTCCGGAACCTTGTGAGCAGGATAGAAGACACAGTATTCATCTTAGAAGCATCAAACCTTCCACAAATGTTCACCATGTACAGAGAATGAACCCTATTGAATTTCAAGGTCAGGGGTCAAAGGTCAAGGTCACAATGGACTTGACCTTGAAAACCTTGTGAGCAGGATAGAAGACACAGTATTCATCGTAGAAGCATCAAACCTTCCACAAATGTTCACCATGTACAGAGGATGAACCCTATTGAATTTCAAGGTCAGGGGTCAAAGGTCAAGGTCACAATGGACTTGACCTTGAAAACCTTGTGAGCAGGATAGACGACACATTATTCATCGTAGAAGCATCAAACCTTCCACAAATGTTCACCATGTACAGAGGTGCCGTGCGTCCGTGTGTGTGTGTGTGTGTGTGTGTCTGTGTTTCTGTGTTTCTGTGTGTGTGTGTCTGTCCGGAACCTTGTGAGCAGGATAGAAGACACAGTATTCATCTTAGAAGCATCAAACCTTCCACAAATGTTCACCATGTACAGAGAATGAACCCTATTGAATTTCAAGGTCAGGGGTCAAAGGTCAAGGTCACAATGGACTTGACCTTGAAAACCTTGTGAGCAGGATAGAAGACACAGTATTCATCGTAGAAGCATCAAACCTTCCACAAATGTTCACCATGTACAGAGGATGAACCCTATTGAATTTCAAGGTCAGGGGTCAAAGGTCAAGGTCACAATGGACTTGACCTTGAAAACCTTGTGAGCAGGATAGACGACACAGTATTCATCGTAGAAGCATCAAACCTTCCACAAATGTTCACCATGTATAGAGGATGAACCCTATTGAATTTCAAGGTCATGGGTCAAAGGTCAAGGTCACAATGGACTTGACCTTGAAAACCTTGTGAGCAGGATAGACGACACATTATTCATCGTAGAAGCATCAAACCTTCCACAAATGTTCACCATGTATAGAGGATGAACCCTATTGAATTTCAAGGTCAGGGGTCAAAGGTCAAGGTCACAATGGACTTGACCTTGAAAACCTTGTGAGCAGGATAGAAGACACAGTATTCATCGTAGAAGCATCAAACCTTCCACAAATGTTCACCATGTACAGAGGATGAACCCTATTGAATTTCAAGGTCAGGGGTCAAAGGTCAAGGTCACAATGGAGTTTCATGTTAATGAATGGTATGCAGTTACAGTATTCATCGTAGAAGCATCAAACCTTCCACAAATGTTCACCATGTACAGAGGATGAACCCTATTGAATTTCAAGGTCAGGGGTCAAAGGTCAAGGTCACAATGGATTTTCATGTTAATGAATGGTATGCAGTTGCGAGGGGATGCTACGCTTGCGTTGCCTTGTTTAGGTAGGCGAATATAGTCACGGTTGATAACTTTGCTTCCCTCTATAATTGCACGCCGGCGGGTCAGGCCTCAGATTATTTGACGACTCCAGCGTAAAGGCTTACTTAAAATTTTTGGTAATGTCACTCTGTCTCTGGCCGGGCCCACCGGAGTGTAACTGTTGGTTTTCTTTTGCTCCAGCATTTCAGTAATTTCATGCCGTTTGGCCGTTTTGTGGGAAAGTGCTGTTTGTTTGTATTTGAGTCTAACGGCCCAGTCAACTCTATTTAGGTCATTTTAGCAGGTCAGTTTACATATCCACTTATTCCTGGGCAGGCTTATACGTAAGCGGTTGACCAGTAAAGTGCGCATTCTTTCGCCAGAACATCACAACTGTCCTTCTTGAAACAGCTGAAGGGAGAGAATGCCGTATTTGTGTGAAAATAACTGTCCTTTTGGCTTTCCTCTTTGGGTTTAGTTATTTCATATTCGTTTTTCTTTAGCTTTTAAGTCCTTGATGGGAGATGTTGGGCAGTTGCATCGATTCATTATCGTTGCCTTCACTTATCTTTTTGCAAATTTTACTTCAAGAATCCAGATGATTATTATCACTTGATTACATGTATGACATTTTAAAATACTGAGGGATCATTGTTTTTTCATGAGCACCTAGTACATTTTAGGGGACTCGCATATGATTCAATCGGATTGGATTGTCATAAAGGGCAGGGAAAGGAAACCATGCTGGGCGTGACAAGCGAAAACATGTCTTTGAGCAAGTGCATTCAGTCAAGACTAAAACTAGCCTGTGTATCCGCGCAATCTCAGATCAGCCTGCGCAGTTGAACAGTCTGAACAGTTTTCGCTGTGCACAATATGGATTTTCCTTTATTCAAAGTTACTTCATACAGACCGAGATGACCTTTACAGTGTTGACGGGGACGTTAAACCATAAATCAAACAAAACAAACATGCAGACCGAGAACCATTACGAAAACACACCTATGCAAATGTTTTGAAAACTTTACCACTCCCACCCCACAAAAAAAGGAAAGTTTCTGATAAAACATTCTGATATTTGTCATATTTTTTTTTCAAAACAAAGATTGTGGGAACTCGTTAGAACCGCCTCGGTGAGGCGGTTCTTACGAGTAGCCACAATCAATGTTTTAGCAGAAGTAAGAAAAATATTGTATACCCCTGTAAACACAGGTTTTTCTATATAAATGTGGTAGTTAAGGGCATCACGTGAACAAGTCCGTGAAATGAAGACCCCCCCTAAACCCCACTTTATATAGAGAAAACTGGGGTTTAAGAGGGTAAACATTATTTTTCTTATTTCTGTTCCGAGACATAGGTTGTGGGTACTCGTTAGAACCGCCTCATTGAGGCGGTTCTAACGAGCACGCACAACCTATGTTTTGAGCATTTATAAGAAAAATATCACGGTTTTTCATCCGATTAGTAGCCATTTTGGAGATTTGCAAAAATGCACTATGTCGCACGGGTGTGTTTCGTAATGGGGGTCAAATTGTGTAGGCAGGTTTTCGTGATGACCGTTTTCAGACATATGTGGTCGTTTGTTTATCTTTTCGAAGTGGCTATTGACAGTTAATTGGCAATTGCGGTTTATCTTTAAAATTGCTATTGCAAGTTAACTGGCAGTAGCGGTTTTACATTAAAATTGCTATTGCCAGTAGACATTTTAACGTGAAACCGCTATTACCAGTTAGTTAAATGATTATAGCAAAAATATCTTACGACAATATCTTATTGCCATTTAGTATGAAATAAAATGAAACACTTAAAGTAAAATGAACTCATGATATGAATGATTATGCACATATGATTTTGACAAGTGCCATATATCCCTCTAATATAATAAGCTTGATGCTACCAAAAATGCAGCTAGCAGAGATCAGTCTACATGTATGTGAATGAATTAAAGACTCTCTACATTTGCCTATTATTTTCTACTCGCCAAAAACATAAAATTATTAAAACATGTCCGTTCAATGCAATGGAATATTCATTACCAAAACACACCTGTTCAAATATAGTGGAAAATTTTACCACAAAGCAAATGAAAATTTTGAGATCTAAATTTCGGTAGTTTTCATATTTCTGCTCCAAACATAGATTCTTGGAACTAACGATTACCCACAATCTATGTTTTTGAGCAGAAGTAAGAAAAATAATGTATGCCCCTGTAAACACCAGTTTTACTATATATTACACTATACCATGTCCAGGTGTCCTCATTAACTTAATATATTTAAAAACAACTTTAGTCTGCCTGAGCAATAAAATTTATTTCTATGCAAAGTACTTGTTATTACTAGTAATTTCGAGAAGTGGATTTCAGTATATATGTTACATGTCTCTGTAATAAAGTTGGGATTACAGGGACTACATTTATTTTTCTTTCTAAGCTAAAACGCAGGTCGTGTATACTCGTATGAAAGCCACCAACATTTATATTGGGTCCTGTTGCCATTAAGGCAGTTCAATTTATTCCCAGCGGGCACATGACGTCTAGGCAACGTCGCACCAACCTCGATGTATCGTCATGTCGTTATAAAGATCTTGGTATGACGATGCATTCACGTTGTGTGTCCAGTGGGTTATGCTTGAAGACGCCGTTTTATAACGCCATAAAAAGGCGTTCCAGGCTAAATATCTTATATGATCTATGTTTGGAACAGCACAACACCCACCACTCTAGAACAAGCCTATGCATGTAACCCAGCAGGCACATGACGTAAATGTGACGTCACATCGACGTCGATGCAACGTCATGACGTTTATGCAACGTCACATCAACGTCGGTGCAACGTCGTGACGTTGCACCGACGTTGATTTGACGTTGCCCTAGCGACGTGTGCCTGCTGGGTAAGCTTTTACAGTCATAACAGTAGTTACTGAAAAAGTAATAACCTTCTGCATGCCAACTGGCAATAGCGATTTTAACGTAAATTTGCTACTAACTGGCAATAGCCATTTTAACGTAAAACCGCTATTGCCAGGTAACTGGCAATAGGCGTTTCCTTATTTTTTTTTCAGCAACAATACTGCTGTGTTAGATAGGGTACTTCATATAACACAACATTTGAACAACTTACAAATTCATTTAAGAAATGAAATTTATTTTTCTGCAGTTCATGGAAGTATGAACGCAGTGGGTCGCGTGCAAAGTAAATGAGCCCCTCATCACTGGGCGAAAAAAAATGCTTGTAGGGCAAACTTTTAAAGCTGAAAAACATTTACACGCTGTTTTTCTACAAAGAGCGGAGCAGCGTTGACGTCATCAACGCCCGTAGAGAACAATGATTTAGAATGACGTCATTTAACGTCACTGAAAATCATGTGATTCGATGCGTTCATTGACGTATGAACGCAATTGTTTTCTATAGGTTTACATTAGACTTTATACTGGAAATGTAAATATTAGCATTTGAACCACTTACAAATTCATTAGCATTTGAACCACTTACAAATTCATTAGCAAACGGATCTGCTATGTCTATTTTCAGTTCGATTGATGAAGGGCGATGGTCAAAGCCATGGAGCTGTAGAGGTCCATCTTAATGGACGGTGGGGTACTGTTTGTAATCATAACTGGGACCAGAAAGACGTTGGTAGGTTTCACTTCACTTTATTGTGGTATTCAATGCATTACAAAAAACACGCCTATACAAATACATTGTAAAATTTACCACCGAAAAAAATAAGGTGAAGAAAAATGTGATATTTTTCTTTTTTCTGCTCAAAATATAGATCATGGGTACCAGTTAGAACCGCCTCATCGAGGCTGTTCTAACGAGTACCCACAGCCTATATTTTAGAGCAGAACTAAAAAAAAGGTTTACCCCTCTAAACCCCAGTTTTACTGTATAACAAAGGGGTTCATGGGGGGTCAAAATTATATAGGCATGTTTTTGTGATGGGTAAAGATAAAATGTGCCATTTTACTAAGGGATAACATGCATTTGTCTCTGTATCTCAGACATTGGCATATCAAACAATTGCCTAAGTCAAATAAAACTTTGGGGAATGTTTTTTTTTTTTGTTGTTGTTTTTGTGCTCTTTGGAACATATAGCAAAACTGAAACACTAATTTCAGTCCCTTGAAGTTTGAGATCATGAGAGTGGGCTATATTATGAAGCAGAAAGTCAGTTTCTCAGTGTCAAATTCTTGTGTTGGATAAATTTGCAGATGTGAGCTTCATTGTATTGATGCCTGATCCAGCACAAAAATCCACCTATATAACTTTGACCCCTTGAACCCCACTTTTATATAATAAAACTGGGGTTTACAGGGGTAAACCTTATTTTTCTTATTTCTGCTCTAAAATATAGCTTGTGGGTACTCGTAAGAACCGCCTCATGGAGGCGGTTCTAACGAGTACCCACAAGAGGCGGTTCTAACGAGTACCCACAAATCTATATTTTGAGCAGAAATAAGAAAAATATTACAAAAGGAGCAGTCCCTATAAGGCCCATTTTATGGCCCCTTTTGATTTTCTTTAAACTTTGCAGACTCAAAAAAGGATGTATTTGCTGTAATGTGGTGAAATTTCAGATCCGCAGATGTAATGGTATTGGCTCTATGAGCAACCAAAGTGGGTGGGGTAATTCTACCCCATTGAGAGACCCGTGGTTCTTACGCTATTATCTCTAGCACAAAGCATCCTGGCAAGTGGGTCTTTTTAGTATTGTTTAGACCTTTATAGATGTTATACATAATGTATATGTTTTTATGGAAAAATTCTTCGTTTTACCACTATACTCACTTATAATTTACTGACCGTCTTTACGCAAAACCACAACATAAGTTTATTTCCATAGCTACTGCAAAAGTACTTAACAGGGATAATTAAGGAGGGTCGCGCATAATTGACTCTGCCGTAATCAGCTTCGAATTTTTACCTCAAAATGATTTTTGTTTCTGTTTAGTTTTCAAAGTGTTTTCTGAGGTTTTTGTAACATTTAATAACCATTGCAATGTGCATTTTGTTATAAATTATTTTGCGACTTCATAGACTACTTTCCGGTCTAGTCCGCATGGCTGGAAGCACAGGAAAATAGAGGGATAAACAGACTAACCCTGTATTTTTCCAGCTACTGGTTTGTTTCCTCCGATTGCAGCCCATCAGCTGTCCATGGCAAATCTGAACTCTCTTTAACGCACAATGTTTACTTTATTTTTCCATTGGTGTCAAAAATATAGCCTCGAAGAGTCTATCAGTTCACCTATTCCACGGCCATACTTTGTCAACACAAACAAAACAATGAATCAATAGTGACGTTTACTTTAGTTTGCGTGACGTCATATATATGGAAAGAAAACACTGCCATATTTGATAACTAAAAGTGCAGACTGTAATACCTGGCAGCGCACAATATTCTTTTAACTGTCAGGTTCAATTACTGTTAAGCCATCTCAGTGAACAAATAGCCTGTGCCAGCACCCATAATTAGGATCTTGCACTCAACAGGTGTAGGCCTACTGGTAAACTGCTTAGAGGATCTAAGCCTGCCCAGGCAAAGCGGTGCGAGTCGGCCTGTCCATGTTAATAAACTCAATTGGTTCAATTGGCGGCGGGGTTTTAGTTGACATTTCATCTTAAGGTCGGGTAAATGTCCCACACAATTGGAAGCGACGTTCCAAAATGACCTTTACAGTGTTGACGGGGACGTTAAACCTCAAATCAAACAAACAATAATCAAGCATAAGCAAAAGGGTGTACAAGAAAAAATCCCTTTGATCTTTTTCGAATATTAAGATGATGGTTTAGGTTGTGCCACACGGAGCCTTTGTATGCCCACACATCCACCATCATAACAGAATTTTGTCAATGTACCGGCTCCAGCCAATCGGGCTGCATGATGCTTTCACGCAGAGCTGACCCCGACCGCACGTGAGAACTAGTAAACCGCTTAGAGGGTCTAAACCTGCCCAGGAAAATGGGTCCGAGTCGGACCGTCCATGCATATAAACCCTATTGGTTTCGTTGAGCGGCAGGGCTTGAGATGTCATTTTAACGTCAACATAATATTGGT
Organism: Lucinisca nassula; assembly: GCA_963580285.1. NCBI lineage: Eukaryota > Metazoa > Mollusca > Bivalvia > Lucinida > Lucinidae > Lucinisca > Lucinisca nassula. The sequence continues at coordinate 67,793,026 of OY757018.1, forward strand.
CATTTTGGAGAGGTTACTTCCCAATTTGTGGGTCTTTTTACCCGACATTGAGATGAAACCTGACAGCCAGTGAAACCAATCTATATGTTTATAAGGACCGCCCGTCTTGCACCACTTTACCTGGGCAGGGCGGTCTACTCGTACTCATGAGTCATTGGGTTAGTATCATGCAGCACAATCTTTTTTTTCAAGGCCATTTCGGGGCTATCATGCATTGAAGAGACTATATATATGAGAAGTTTTTGGGCGACGCCTTTGAAGTGGTGTAGCACACTGAAGTGATTCAGCTATGATTACAAAGCCCCCCCCCCTCAGAACAGAACTCGCATGACAAGACATAAAGCACAATGATGAAATGCATTAGGCTGAGAAAAGAGCCTTGAGGAACACCGACCTTCAATTCGAATTCTTCAATGGAACCAACACAAAAACGCATACGGCTCCGCGAAATAGCATACACCCACTGGACCATTCGAACATTCCACTCCTCCACTTCAAATTTTCTCTGTGCCTCCCAGATGACTTTCCGAGACACTCAACCAAATGCCTTCTCAAGGGCCACGAAAGCCACTATGTGGGAAGGCAACTGCCATTTTTTTGCCTCCGCTAGTGATGTTTCCATTACGGTCTAGTTATTCATGTTCGTGGTTCTGTCCCTTTGGTGTGTCTGATCGGAGGTGTTGGGTAATTGTATCGATTCCAGGTCACTGCCATCACTTCTATCCACTTTCGGAAAGTAAAAGGATAACTTATCTCACCTCCCTTTCACAGTTTGCATAAACAGGCAATAGATAATTAAATAGCGTTTCCGGTCAATATGGCATGAAAAAAAAATACTTGTCAAAATTATAGAAAAAAAAAAAATAGAAGTGTTTCTACTTTCTCTATAACGTTGGCAGGAACTTAAATGGGAAAAAGGAAATTTTTATATTCTTTTGCATAAGCTTATTGTATTTTTTTTTATCAATTTCAACCCATTTCTTTAGGGGGTGGGGTAATAAATTGTCAAAAAAGAAAGCTAAAAATGTATAATAATGTTTCCCAGGTATATTAATAACATACATCTGACATTGTTTGAACGTCTGCGACAATGTTAATGGCTTCATATCTTTTAAACATGAACAAAACGACAATATTGCTATATCAGAACATGCATTGTTTGGCCAGAAAAATCCATTTTTCACACCATAAAACTTATAAATGAAATTGTGTTTCACTTCTAATGAAATACTTTGATACCTTTCACATTAAGGAAGCAAAAGTATGTGCAATAATTAAGGTATAATCCTTGTTCTTGACATTTAAACAATATCTTAATGCTTTTTTAGCCATTTTTATTGGGGGTGGGGTAATTTTTTCTGCAATATTTCTCTCAGATGCCTGGTGACATGGTCAAATTTCACGCCTATTTCGTGTATCTAATATTATTACAAAATATATGTGAAAAAAAGAAAAATCTAAAGACGAAAAATGCATTCTTTTTTCAAATATAGCGAAAATTGCATCTCAAAACGGCAAAACATGCAGAAAAGGACATTTGTAAATAGGTGTTTCGACAAAAATCTGTGAAAGAGTTTGTCTTTCACACATAGGTACGCAAACATGACATTATCCTGCATTGTGTTTTTTTAACCAAACTTGGAAATATTGTTTTAAACAATTGTTATCGACAATTTGTCAATGACTGGGGTAATTATTGAAACATTCGATAAATTCGAAAACAGTACCCATCTTTAAGGCTAAAAAGCTCGTAAAAAAGCCTGGTGTGCCTATATTTTTATACCGGCAAACGAGTGCAGAGATTTCAAGCTACAAAATATAAGCAAATAAAAAAATCTAAAGAGAAAAGAATTAGTCCCCACCCTCCTTAAAATATAATGGGCATTGCTAAATTATGAGCATTTCTTTCTTCTGTAATTACTTATAGAGTTATTTGCCCCTGAATCCATTTTTTGACATATTTTCTGTCATATTTAAAATCTAGTGATATATGGCAAAAGGATTCTTCAAAACAGTAAAAAAAATCAGCACACACTGATTTTCTGTCGATCTTATGAAGCTATTAGGTGATTTGTAAATATCTTCTTTGATAATGACTTAAACAATATGGGTGGGTTAAATACACCCCTTTGCTATTTCTACTGCAAAACTTCCTTGGCTTTATGTCAACTCATCTTCATAAATCTATCTTACTGACAATTAAGATGAAGTTAGAAAAAACGAAACTTTCTCATAATCTTTAGAATAAGTCTCCTTTTAGGTCATACTTACCGGTACCTATAACATTGAAATGTTACTGAACTTAATAAATCTTGCATTACATCCAAACATTTATTTTGAAGCTTTTCTGTTGATTTTACATGTATTTGGAACAGCAGCCAAAATGGTTAATAGAAAAAGGGGGTTCATCTTGTCCAGATTCCATATATGCTTTCAGGTAAACCAAGAAATGATGCTTGCAGAGCCCTTCAAGCACTGGCTTACCCAGTCCCTTCACTTGTATATCATTTAGGAGCCTTCAATAGTATCTGGCCTTTGATTCTGGTACTCTTTGAGCCTTTCATTTAACTCTTGACACCACATACATTGTCGACCAACTGGTAGGTGTTGTTGTTTTAAGAATTTACCTATCAAGTGATTTCGACAGCCAGTCTGAAATAGATTATCAGCTTTGGCTGACCAACAATTGCTTAGGGATTTGACAGGAAGCAGATCCTGATTTAGACACCGACATTCATGGTAGAAATCCAGTAAACGAAACAAGCATTCAATATTTTACACCTAAACCCATGGTGATGGTTGGCTGGACATATAGGGTCCTTCATACCACTAGTAGTCTGTGCTACTGACCATTCTAAGGCAGTGGTTCTGATGTGGTTCATGTAATACTTTGGCTTGTTGATTCCCCCTTTGGGTGTTACATTTGCTGTGTGTCTTTTGTTTAACATTTTTATCACCCCTTGTGAGGAAGAAATTGTTGATTTTTGCATATGTGTTTTTTCTGTCCTTGATTTGGCCACATCTTGTGATTGTGGCTTTCCTTGAACCTTTCCTTTTTACTTTTGTTCATGGGTTAACAAGTCTGATGTTTGACTTTGGTGTGTTTGTCTTCTATCCTGTTCTCTATCAGACCGAGAAGGATGTTACTGTTACAAATGAATTTAGTGCTATGTATATACCCGGTAACCATCTATCCTTTCTATTCATCTTCATCAGACAAACTTGATGCACTCCAAGTGTCTATGGCTGCATCTACGACGTGGTCTTTGTGAGCTCTGTTAAGTTTAGCGTCATTATTTTCTGCATTGTATCTAAAGAAACTTAAGTACCAGAGTACATATGCTATATGTGCACAGCAACCAACTGTGCGTGCCACACTTCGGCACCGACAGTACCACCCACTAATGGATTTAGTCCCTGACTGCACTCGATCCATAAACTATTACGTTTTGCTGGTCAGCCCCCGCCCATAGGGGCTTGAAGAAATATATGGGCTGCATGATGCTTCCTCGCAGAGCTGAATCCGGCCCGCATACTAGTACTGGTAAACCGCTTAGAGGATCTAAGCCTGCCCAGGAACCGCGGTGCGCTGTCCAGGAACCGCTGTCCGTGCTTATAAACCCTATTGTTTCATTGTGCGACAGGGCTTGAGATGTCATTTCACCTCAATGTCGGGAAAAAGTCCAACAAAATTGGAAGCACCGTCTCCAAAATGACCTTTACAGTGTCGACGGGGACGTTAAACCTCATATCAAACAAACAAAACATTTTGCTGGAAGTATGCCTGGAGAGAATCTGGGCTTTAAATATACTTTCCTCCTCTTTAGGCATCAAGATTTCATACCGCCCATTCTCATTGAAATGCTCACCTGAGTAACACTGAGCTTGTTTTAGCTGATATATGTCCATGCTCAAATCCCTAAGCTCATTTTCAGCTAGTTGAGGAAACTTCTAAACCTGCATCCTGCACCTTTTTCCCATTTAACACGTTTTTCCCCCCAATCATATTTTAGTACTTTTCCCTGCAGCTTGTTAGGACTTTTCCCCAATGCCATCATTCTTTTGGTGGCCGGATTTGAAACAAGCACCTTTCGATTGTAAGTCTAACGCACTAGCCACTGAGCTATCAAGGCTATTTACTTTTAATAGAATGTGATGTAGAGCAAAAGAATAAATATAAAAATTCATGTAAAAACAAGATGTGTTTGTGAAACACTAATGCCCCTGGACAGCGCATGCTAAATATGAAAGCAGTACCACTATGTAATCGAAAGAAATGGCCAATGTTCAAGTCTTGAAAAAGTAGCTCAAGGTCACAAGTTATAAAAATATGAGATCATTAGAAAGGTCTTGGACACAGAATGCACATATGAAATATGAAAGCTCTATCACTTACCAATCGAAAGTTATGGCCAACGTTAAAGTTAAAACTTTTTAAAAAGTATGTCAAACCTCAAGGTAAAAGTCATGAGGTCAAAATTATGGTACCACTGGAAAGGTCTTGTGAAAAAGAATGAACATGTGAAATATGAAAGCCCTATCACTTACCAATCAAAAGTTATGAACTATGTTAAAGTTTTTTAAAAGTAGGTCAAATGTCAAGGTTAAGGTCACAAGGTCAAAAGCTATCATACCACTAGAAAGGTCTTGTGACAAGGAATGCATATTTGAAATGTGAAAGCCCTACCACTTACCAATCGAAAGTTATGGCCAATGTTAAAGTTTTTTAAAAGTAGGTCCAATGTCAAGGTCACAAGGTCAAAAATTATGCTACCACTGGAAAGTTCTTGCGACAAGGACTGCACTTGTGAAATATGAAAGCCTTATCCCTTACCTATCGAAAGTTATGGCCAACGTTAAAGTTTTTAAAAATTTTGGAAAAAGTAGGTCAAAGGTCAAGGTTACCAGATCAAAAATTATGGTACCACTGGAAAGGTCTTGTTATAAGGTATACACGTGTGAAATATGAAAGCTCTATCTATTACCATTCAATAGTTATGCCCAATGTTAATGGTTTTGTAGGCAGACAGACAGATCAAAAACTATTTGCCCCCCCCCCCCCCCCCCCCGAATCAATACAGATCAATTTCTTTATTTCTAGACATTTCTGTTGTAACGAAATGTGCACAGTTATTGTTTCTACCATCAGTTATAGTATGCCCTAGTTCTTACTGTTCACAAGTATGATTTGTGAAGATGAATTGACATAAAGCCAAGGAAATTTTGCAGTAGAAATAGCAAAGGGGTGTATTTGACCCACCCATATTGTTTTAAGTCATTATCAAAGAAGATATTAATAAATCACCTAATAGCTTCAATTGATCGACAGAAAACCATTGTTTGCTGATTTTTGACTGGTTTTGAAGAATCCTTTTTGCATATATTTATAGATTTTAAATATGACAGAAAATATGACAAAAATGGATTCAGGGGCAGATAACTCTATATGTAATTATAGAAGAAAGAAATGCTCATAATTTGGCAATGCCTATTATATCTCAATTATCCCTGTCAAGTACCTTTGCAATAGCTTTGGAAATAAACTTACGTTGTGGTTTTGCGTAAAGACGGTCAGTAAATTTAGCTGAAATTTAGGTACAACTTATAAGTGAGTATAATGGTAAAGTGAAGAATTTTTCCACAAAAACATATACACTATATTTAACATCTATAAAGGTCTAAACAATACTAAAAAGACCCACTTGCCAGGATGCTTTGTGCTAGAGATAATAGCGTAAGAACCACAGGTCCCTCAATGGGGTAGAATTGCCCCACCCACTTTTGTTGCTCATAGAGCCAATACCATTACATATGCGGATCTGAAATTTCACAACATTACAGCAAATACATCCTATGTTGAGTCTGCAAAGTTTAAAGAAAATCAAAAGGGGCCATAAAATGGGCCTTATAGGGACTGCTCCTTTCATCTTAAAATTTTCATTTTTGGGGCGATAAAGGTTACAATGTATTTGTATAGGCGTGTTTTTGTAATGATTGCCTTCACTTCTATTTTCCAAACCCCCTTTCTGCACCAGGATATCACGTCTATGTGAAATATATATAGAGGATCTTACACGAGTGTCCATTTCATATAAAATTTATTAATCGAGCATCTGGCGAGTTTCATTAGCACGCCTATGTGATATAATGTATTTATTTCATACTTCCAAAACATTTTTATGATGTTTTTCTTATTTATACTCCAAACATAGGTTTTACGTGCTCGTTAGAACCGCCTCAATGAGGTGTTCTAACTAGTGCCCACAACCTATTTCTTGGAGCAGAAATAAGAAAAATAATGTTTACCCCATAAACTCAAGTTTTCTCTATATAAGTGATGTTTCGAGGGGTGTTCGTTCCAAGGACATTATGTAAACATAATGATATACAATGACTTCGAGTGTAACAGCATATCAACTACTTTTAGCAATAATGCTTCACTTTGTGAGCCCGGTTTAAATACATGCATCCGCATCTGAAATATTGGCTATTAGCAACTAGCAACCAACTCATTTGATTGTGAAATTAAAACTGCCCACAGATTTTTTTATACCATGAACTTTTATTATCTTCTGAATAGTAGAGAATTAAGTTTGTCCTGTTTATAAATATTAAAAATCCAAATATTTATGAGCAGAACCAATTTAATACTCAGCTGATCTAAGAATTATGAAGTGAATAACATTGGGAACTTGGTGTGGCGTTTCAGACCTATTGTCTATGATTTTTTGTCACAGATGTAACATGTGGTCAGCTCGGGTACCAGAAAGGAATTCCGCTGTGTTGCTCGTCCTATGGGTACCGGAAGTCCAAGGATTTTATGGATAACGTTCGTTGCCGTGGCGACGAAAAGAAACTGACACGTTGTAAACATGATGAACCATTTACCAACGTTTGTTCCATGGAATATGCTGCTGTTGCTTGCCATAACGGCAATTTACCCAAAGGTATGTCAAGTAATGGGATGGGCCTAATGGGTATAACTCTTAATCATTAGGTCCCTCACCGATGTGGTTCAAGCCTCGCTCAGGCCACATGTAAGATGCGAAGTTGGGCAACGGAAGGTTATGTGTTTTTTCTCCACGTGCCCCCGTTTTTGCCCGCGTCATATTACCGATCTGCTGGATATGAGTGAAATAGCCATAGAAATGGAATATTTATTTACTGTTGAATATGTAGTAACAATTAACATAAGCCTTATAAATGTGCCTTTTCGTCGACAAAGAAGTGTACAGTATATAAGTAACAAAGTAACACAGCACATGGAACATAAAAATAAATTAGCACGGTAAGTATATGCACATTGCAACATATAACAACTAAAATAGAAAGTAAGACAAGCACATATATTACAAAAACACACATTCTAATGCACTTGCGTATGTAACGCGACGTCTGATTGGATAACGTCAAAAATTTGCGACAGTATATCCTGCGATATACTGTCGGAAACCCGACGTCATCGCGTAACGTCGCTTTTCATTGGCTGGCATTTGGTTTTACGCTGCTCACAGCGCTAGCCGTTTTGTGCAAAATAATAGTTTTTAACAAAACAACCGTAGAAGTGCATTAGAATGGGGATAACTGTATTGAAAAATTGTGATTTGGGGAGGTAAATCGTCGGTTTTACGGTCGCAAATTACGTTTTACGGCTCCGCTGACGCGTCGCCGTAAAACGAAATTTCCGACCGTAAAACCTCCGATTTACCTCCCCAAATCACAATTTTGAAAACAGTTATCCCCTAATTGAAAAGCAGGACAATCAAACACAGATTAAAGGAGATTATCTTGAAAGGACCGTCAAACCAAAGCCAAAAAATGTTAGCTACTTTCCATTTTACCCATAGAAATATATTTGCCTAATTTGAACAACTCAGGTGTCTCGAACAGGGAGTTTTATTTCCTGGGAAAAGCTGGAAGCTGTTTATATTGAATGAGTATAAGATATATTAAACTGGAGTACCACAAGGATATATTCAGCCTGAATACTTAACCCTTAAGACATCGAGAAAAACTAATCAAAAAATGTCCTCGTCTACTGATGGTGTCCGCTGAATTAGTTTGCAAACTTTTTAAAAAAATATTTTTGCATAGAGGCAAACAGTGTGGGGCCCAGATCAGACTGTTTCTACAGGAGCAGTCTGATCTGGGTCCACACTGTTTGCAAAAAATACTTTTGGTAACCAGCAGATGGCAAAGCAGATGGCAATAGTCATAATTGACATTTTATGGGTTAACCCTCATCCTGCTGATCACGACGACCCCTACATTTGCAAACAGTGTGGATGTAAATCATATGGCTCCTCTAGCTTCTGAAAAAGCTATCTGATCAGGATCTACACTGTTTGTCGTGCAGTTTGTGACTTGTTCAAGTATATTAACCAATATGATTTGATTGGTAGATATTTAGCAATGGGTGTGGCTAAATTAATATACATGTATTCTGCAAGGGTTTTATACTTAACCAAAATTTTGTCAATCATAAATGGCTAGAACAAATGTGACTGTGAAATTCTTTTTCTTGACAAGGGTATTTCGAGGAAACGGGATTTATCTTAGTAAAGTGTCAGAGAAGCTGAATCTGACTTACTGGTGACACATCAAATGACATTTATTCACCAGGACCTGTGAAAAAGGAAGCTAGTCCGAAGCTCTAGCAAAAGAAGTAATCTTAGCTACAATAGCCTTAGCACCTTACGCAGATGAAATAACCGAATCTGGAAGGGCATTCTTATCTGTAATTGTCTGAGGGAAGAAGGATCCCTTGTAGATGTCAGTTCTTGCAGAGGGTACCAGAAATGCCAAAGAGTGATGCTTTCTGCCACTCCTAATTGCGGGGGTGCATATCTGGGATCTTTTTCAGGATTCTGTCTATTTTATATAGGTATGATATATTAAAATTGCCTTATTCATTGCGAAAACACGCCTCTTCAAATATATTGAAAATTTTAACACTTAAACATCAAATATTTTCAGATAAAAAAAAACATCTGATGTTTTTAATGTTTCTACTCAAAACATAGGTAGTGGGTACTCGTTAGAATCGCCTCTGCAATTCGGTTCTAACGAGTGTCACAATCTGTGATTTTGAGCAGAAATAAGGAAAATAATGTATACGCCTGTAAACCTCGAGTTTTATTTGTTCAAAGTAGGGTTTCATTGGTTCAAAAATATATTGGCATGTTTTCATGAGGCAGACAATTGCAATAAGTGCATACAACATTCGTTTTGCAGCAAAACCATCAAGGCTTATCCCCTAACCACTTCTGTCAGGAGGCTGGGAATGCATTCTCAGTGGACTTAAAAATGGGCTCATATCAGCCATCGATGTGCGAGCCATTTGCTTTTAAATGTTATCAGTTGTGTAATGCTTTATATTACCTACGTCAATATTTTATTAAATTAAGTATACATATTAAGTCTTTTTATTTGGAATCAAAACCAGCCAGTCTTGGACATTCCTAGCCAAACTGTCCACGTGGAAGACAGAAAGACGTAGCAGATAGTAAATGAGTCATGCGGGGGACTATTTTCAGATGCAGAGGTGTCTATTACCGGTGGTGGCCATGTTGGTTCTGTGACAGTGAACTTTATGAACATCAGCGGAAGAATATGTGCAGATGGCTGGGATAATAAAGATGCGAAAGTGCTGTGCAGGCAGCTAGGATTTGCAAGAGGTATATTATATTTATAGCCCCAATATACGAGGGTAGGCTGAAAAGTTCTGAGCCTGACCAAGAAGCTGCAATCGAACAGCCATGAAATTTTGTATTCATTAAATCCAAACCTTTATTACTTGATCTGACTCAAATGAGCTCAAGTTTACCTGCAATAACGTAGAAATTCTGGACTTTGAAAATTGATACTAGCACGTTTTGAGAAAATGGACAAAATCTGGCATCGTGGTGTCATCAAGTACCTCCATAAAAAAGTGGTAAGCTCCTAAGGACATTCATGCCGATATGGTTGCTACATTAGGGGATGATGCTCCTTCGTATGCAACCGTGAAAAGGTGGGCAGCAAATTTTAAGATGGGCAAGGACAGCCTTGAAGATGATGACCGGTGTGGACGACCCACAACGGCAACAACTGAGGAAACCATCAGCCAAGTGCACAGGGCCGTGATGGATGACAGGCGTTTAACTGTGAATCAGTTAGCTAACACTGTTAGCATCTCCCGTGAACAAGTAGAGAACATTCTACACAGTGAATTAGGAATGTTGAAGGTTTCTGCCAGATGGGTGCCACGGCTTTTGACGCCTGACCAAAAGATGACCAGACTGAACCTATCACAAGCCAACGTGGCTATTTTTGAAGCAGACCAAGATGGTTTTCTTGACCGTTTTGTCACTCGGGATGAGTGTTGGGTTCATCACTTTGAGCTAGAGACCAAAAGACAATTCATGCAATGGAAGCACCCTGGCTCACCCCCTCAAAAGAAGGCAAAGGTCGTCTCCTCTGCAGGGAAGGTGATGGCATCAGTGTTCTGGGATGCCAAGGGTATAATATTCATAGATTACCTTCAAAAGGGCAGAACAATTAATGGGGAGTATTATGCAGATCTGCTAAAACAATTGCGAAAAGCAATTAAGGCTAAACGACCCGGACAATTGACAAAAGGGGTCTTGTTCCATCAGGACAATGCGCCTGCTCATAAATCGGTTGTCGCAATGGCTGCTGTGCATGACTGTGGCTTCACAATTGTCGATCACCCTCCGTATTCACCTGATCTAGCTCCATCAAATTATTTCCTGTTTCCAAACATGAAAAAGCACTTGGCTGGGCAGCATTATCGGTCAGACGAGGATGTGATAGCTGCTGTGGAGGAGTTTTTCAGGGACCAAGATGAGACCTTCTATACCACTGGGATCCAAGGACTCCAGCATCGCTGGAGGAAGTGTGTGGACAGGAAGAGAGACTATGTTGAAAAATAAGGCACTTTCAGCATGGACAAACCATTGGATCTTGGTCAGGCTCAGAACTTTTCAGCCTACCCTCGTATATGATTGTGAGAGATCTTTAAATAATAATAATAATTATAATAATAAACGACCTTATTTATAGACGGTAACACGTTTAGTACTAGTACTAATCTTCTATGTGGTCCTCTTCTCCTGGGTAGGAACCAGTCTAAGCAATGTGGATAAAGTCTCTTGCTCAAGGAAACAACACCTGGCGCATGCGGAGATCGAATAGGCTACCTCTCGATCTTAAATCCGATGCTTTACCACAACAATAAAAATAATTTGTCTTTAATAACTGATTAACCACTTTCCCACTGTCTCAATTAAATGTATACGGACAGCAAAGGCTCTTACAATACTGCGCATGCGCAGGTTTTCACGAACATTTGCTGCTCGCCAATACAATATGTAACCTTTGCGCATTAGGGGGTCCATTTGCTCTTTAAGGGTAGATTGTTTTGACAATCGACCCTAAGTTACTTAGCATGGGACTTTTTTAGTGCTACAGTTCACATGACTATCACTGATTTCTAGGAAATACAGGTAAATTATTTATAGAAAATACCAGCGTTAATTTTATCACAGTGAGATCAGCGTGTTGCATAATTAGATTATCTATAGCATCTGGGCAGGAATCACGGGTTGGGCTTGGCAAACAGGGTCGACCTAGATGAGACGACACTAAACAGGAATTTAAAGGTCGAAGCCGCAAAACGCAGCATCTGATTAAAGTCAACACCTTTTGCTTAAAAAATGGATCTTAAGGATTAAATTTTAAGTCTCAGTTCAGGGATATTTTCCATCACGTGAACAAGTCCGTGAACTGAAGACCCCCCTAAACGCCATTTTATATAGAGAAAACTGGGGTTTATGGGGGCATTCATTATTTTTCTTATTTCTGCTCCAAGACATAGGTTGTGGGTACTCGGTTCTAACGAGCACACACAACATATGTTATGAGCATTTATAAGAAAAATATAAAGGATTTTCATAGAAAAGTAGTCATTTTGGAGATGTGAAAAATGTACTATTTCATACTGTTATCGTAATGCCCAGTCTACACTCAAGAGACAATCGATTCAGCAGTACTCTCAGTGTTTTGATTCATGTTTTCAGGTGAAGCGTATACTCACTATAAATGGAGCACTGGGCGGGGTGAGGAGGCGCCGATCTGGACCTCGCAGGTCAACTGTACTGGGAATGAAAGAACTTTCGCTGACTGTCCTAAGGTTCCTTATGGTCAAGTCAAAGAGTGTGTTAAACATCATTTTGCCGGAGCCTTCTGTTTTGATGATACTGGTATGCTGGTTTGTTTAATTCATTTACATCGTTAGACATTTTTGAATGAGTGGCTTATTTCTGCTCCAAGACATAGGATGTGGATTCTCGGTAGGACTGCCCTGATGAGGTGGTTCTAACGAGCACCCAAAACCTATATTTGGAGTATAAATGAGAGAAATATCACAAATTTTCATCCGAAAAGTTGCCATTTTTGGAGAAATGCAAGAATGCACTATGTATTACAGGTGCGTTATCGTAACAGTAACCTTCAAACGATTCACAGTAAAGTACCGATATAAAGATTACCATTATGCAAACACGCCTTTACAAATACATTGCCACTTTTACCGCTGAAAATCAAAAATTTTCAGATGAAAAAGTGTGATATTTTTCTAATTTCTGCTCTAAATATAGATTGTGGGTACCCGGTAGAACTGCCGAGTACCCAAATCTATATTTTAGAGCAGAAATAAGAAAAATAAAGTTTACCCCTGTAAACCCCAGTTTTACTATATAACAATTGGGTTCAAGGGGGTCAAAATAATTTAGGCTTGTTTTCTTGGTGCGATATAAAGACTGCCTAGAACTAAATTAAAAAGAGAAACGATCAAACGATCAAAGACTAATTCTTCTTTTAAAGAGACAGCTAGAAGATTTCAGTTTACCTTTCAGCGTTTTTCTACACCTGGTGTCCACTAGTAAGAGACCACCTTTGGGACTGTTCAAAAGTGGTCTTGAAGACCACTTTTGAACAGTCCAAAAGGTTGTCTTCATTATGATAACACAACTGTGTGCTACAATGACATTTTCATATCTCCAGAACTAGCATTTATCAGATGAAAATGTTCGATATTGTTCTTATTTCTAGTCCTAATATAGAACTGCCTCATTGAGGCGCTTTTAACCAGTACCTAAATGTATGTTTATGAGCAAAAATAAGGAAAATATTGAATAGCCCCATTTACCCCAATTTGCTCTATATAAACTGGGGTTTAGAGGGGTCTTCATTACACGGACTTGTTAACCTTGTGTTTATCTAGGAATTATACTGTGTAAGAAACGTATAGCCCCGTCAGAGTTTTACTCAGGAAGACTCGAGCCGCTAAAGCCTTTTGATGTTATTGTTTATTGACCCTGAGTATAGATGAATAAATTGAAGCATTATGATCAAAGCTGGAATCTTCAGGTGCTTGTTGTGAACAGCCTTGCAAAGTACTTTTCAAAGGATCATTCGCACAAGATGTTTTATACGAACAATATGAATACAGTTTGTCTTATTGTTTCAAATGATGCATGTAAGAAGGTTTCTAACTATTCAGAACGTATTTTGGCCACCGGCATTAGTCGAACGGATGCAGGCACAATCTTGTCTCCGCAACTCCTCCTACAGTTTAAAAGGGATTGGAATGAAACGTTCCCGTTATTGTTCCTATGACGAGAAGATAATCATATTTTATCAAGGTCATGCTCGACTGATTTTACCAGAGTTATGACCCTTTGTCAGTTTAAGCCATTTTATCAATCAAAGATCTCCGCAACTCCTCCTACAGTTATCACTTGGGATTTTGATGAAACTTTCTAGTTATTGGCCCTATGACCTGAAGATGATCATATTTAATCATGCACAAGACTTGCTGTTGAAAAAAATACCAAAGGGCCATATCTCAGGTAGAATCAGTCGAGCATAACCTCGATGAAATATGATCGTCTTCAGGTCATGGGAACAATAATTTAAAAGAAAGACGCAGGGAGCACCACAATCACAAGAGGCACACACTCTCGAAACCCAGAGGAAGAGGAAACATACACAAAACAAGAAAAAATTGCGAGTGTATATGAAATGGAACAATCACCCCTCTCTTCCCCACACGGGGTGATTAGACCATTAGAAACACTAAACAACAACTCACAACAAATTCGCAGGCTCTTCCGTGGCGATTTATTTATGTTGTTGTTTGTTACTTACTGTGTGTATCACTTGTGTCTTTTAATTTTGGATGGCCATATGGCCATTTTGTGGGAAAGTAACTGTCCATATGGCCTTCCATTGTTTAGGTTTCCATTATGGTCTGGGCGCTTAATGTTTGTATTTCTTTCCCTTTGGTGTCTTTTATGGATGGAGTAAGTTAATTGTATCAATTCCTGATCTTTGTTTTACTTCTACTATACAACAAAAATAACAGCAAAAGACCAACACCAAAACTACCGCCTTAGAAAGGTCTGCAGCATATGCCACTTGGGGCCTTAAAGATCTTTTACCGGCCGAATCTTCGCCCTAGGTTAGGATTTTGTTAAATTGCAGCCTAACAATACAATAAACATTAAATATTCGGTTTCCCTGCTAGCATTCTACATAAATCTACAGCGGGCCGTTAGCGGCCCGTCAGCTACCCTGACGGGCCGCTAACGGCCCGCTGCAGATTTATGTAGAATGCTTACTGGGTTGTGTAATGATTTCCTAACTCAATCAGTGCATCATCACATAGACACAAATCAAATTCTAGCTGTCCCCCCTTACACTGTTGGCCAGAGCTAAAGAAAAACATAAGGTAAACCACGAAGGGGCCTAGCGACTAACTGGAACTGGAAAGTTTCATCAAAATCCCATGACAACTGTAGTACAGAGGACCCGCGTTATAACGACATTCGTTATAACGGCAAAACGCGTTATAACGACAATTTCAATGGAATGAATTCTTAGCTCCAGGTTTTACCTCATTTCCGAGCGGCTTGGGCTTCCCTCGGGTTGGAAATGCCCAAATCGAATCCATAGTCATGAAAGATTCTTGTAATTTAATACTCCAAGAAACAAATGTTATAGACATTTGTTAGAATCGCCTCATCGAGGCGATTCTAACAAATGTCTATAACATTTGTTTCTTGGAGTAATGATGTGGAACAGACCGTTTATAACCTATCATACTCCTAACTGGGGTTCTTTATAACGGCAAATTCATTATAACGGCACAATAATAGAGAACAAATACTGTCGTTATAACGCGGGGCCTCTGTAGTTGCGGAGACAAGAATTTTTGTTGATAAAATGGCTAAAACTGACCAAGGGCCATAACTCTGGTAAAAATACGTCGAGCATGACAGTGCATACATACCCCGATCGGACACCGAAATATTACTGGTCCGGGTCTGCACTATTAGCCTATCATTTTAGCGGGTTTCCAGGTAAGAATGTTGTAAAAGAAACAGTCAACACGGATTTTCAAAAAACTACACTGTACCCGGAAAGAAGTGGCTATGCATATGCTTTTGAGTGATCTGTGTTAAGAGTCTCATATGTCGGCGTATTTCGTCTTCTAGGTATATTTTATCGTATCGGCAGTGGTGAGAAAGATGCCAGTTTCGGACGTGTCGAAGTGATGGTAGATGGCGTTTGGGGGTCAGTGTGCAGCAGCTTCTTTGGCGTGAATGACGCCAAAGTCCTCTGCAGATCACTGGTAAAGCTTTTATTTTATTTACTAACAAAGCACTTCTATTGCTCATGTGCACAAGCTAACATGTTGTAGGTATCTTTTATCGGATGGGCGGAGTTAAAGCTGATGATGTTAATTATGGGCGTGTTGAAGTGATGATTGACGGAGCGTGGGGTTCACTATGTAGCAGTTACTTTGACTACAATGATGCGAAAGTCTTCTGTAAATCTCTGGTAATTTTCTTGGTCGAAGCTTGTTTATAAAGCCATATAATCCTTGTGTCTATTTTGAAAACATTTTTTCTGAAATTATTGTGATATGTACAATGGAACTTCAATGGTTCGTTTACCACGACTGTTTCCGAAACTGGTTCCAGAGCACGCAGGATAATTTTCCTGTTATTTCATATATTAAAAAAAATAACCGTCGCCATGCTGCTGAGTACGGATATACCCATCCCGAAAACACGCCTATATAATTTCGGACCCCTTGAACCCCACTTTTATAAAGTGAAACTAGGGTTTACAGGGGTAAACCTTATTTTTCTTAATTCGGCTCTAAAATATAGATTGTGGGTATTCGTTAGAACGGCCTCGATAAGGCGGTTCAAACGAGTACACAATCTATATTTTCAGCAGAAATAAGCTAAAATATCACAATTTTTCATCTTAAAAATGTTCGTTTTTTCGGCTGTAAAGTTTACAATGTATTTGTATAGGCGTGTTTTCGTAATGCTTTTTAAGAAAACATTATATTTCAAGATCAAATGGCTTCTTAGAAGCCAGCAGATCATTTTCTGATGATCTGTACTGCTTTTTATTCTGATTCTGGATCCATAGTAAAAACGGATATCATGCAACACAAATGGCTGAAAATCGGGGAGGAGTGTAGCATATTGAAATATTCAGCATGGTGAGGAATAAGATAATTAAGTGAGACTTTTCTTATTTTTCTTGAACATATATGTTGTTTCTACTCATCAGACTTGCCTTGATGCGGCGATTGTGCTGCGTACACAGCATAACTTTGATTTAAAAGTAAAAAGAAATGATATTTATCATATGACGTTGCGTCTGAGTTGGTAATAACGCCATGTAATAAATTTGATAATCCACTAGTGGATTAGCTAGTGGAATAGATATGCAAATTAGTTTGATACGCCCCATAACGTTACAGTCATGCACGACACCCTTTACGACGTCGCGTTCACTAATGCCGAAATATTGACATTTTTGTAAAACAATCGTGAATAAAATGCGTTTTAAATGTCAAATGATAAACAGAATCTTGCATTCGTGCTCATTTATTATTGAATTTATTAAACTCGTTGAGGAAAAAGGGATAAAATGCTTAGCAAAGCCTCGCATTTCATCCCTTTTCCTCAACTCATTTAATATATCCAATAATACATGAACACTCATGTAAGATCACCCATCTCTAAATAACAGTCATTATTGCATCTTGACTGGTGTCTCGAACTTTGATCCACTTTGGATCCAAACATGCTCCAACCATTGAAATTCAACTGTATATATCCTTATAATCATTGGCCATTAATATAGTATGTCATATATATATTTACGTGTGTGTGGTTTTGTTTGGTTGTTTAATTGAAATCTGTAGTTTTTCCTTACGGCTTCTAGTATTAATCTTTCTATTATGACTTATAAGAAAATACAATGTTGTAGGTTATGAATCTGAGAATTTCACTATTCCTGATGATTTTTGTTTGCCTAATGCATGCTTATATATGTCTCGTATTTGTACATTCCATTCACTTTGTACCGTGGATATTCTGACAGCAACTAGTTCAGTGACTATAACGCGCTTGACACAGCTCCCCCGTTCAGTCATCACGTTATCTTATCTGGGTAATGAATACCCCTGAATTGCTCAGCTTACCTAAAATAGAAAATGAGATCTTGTTTTTGTGTTGTTGTTTTGTTTTCTTATCAAAACACAATCTGTGTTTGCTGTTGAGATCAAGAAGTGCAACAAATTATCTTTAAGAAAATTGCATTTTGGAGGCAGGAACGAATTCACTCTGTCACCAAAGCATGCATACATTATGCTTGAATATTTGTATAACCATTATTATTATGCATGGCGTGTCGTTAGCTTGAATCCATATATATATTGTCATCTGCAGCATGCTGATCTTATCAGGTAAAGGTTCTAACTTTTCCAGTCTTTATATGATTTCATCTCTATCTCTATCTCAGCCGCTTTCTTTTTCAATCTTTGTCTTAGTCTTTCTCCATCTCTTTCTCTTTTGCTCTCTCTCTCTCTCTCTCTCTCTCTCTCTCTCTCTCTCTCTCTCTCTCTCTCTCTGTATCTCTGTCATGTTTGCGTGAGCATAATGTGTATGTGTATGTTGTTTTTGTCTACTTACGGCTCTTTTACCTATTAAACAGTAACAACAATTTGCAGTACAATGTTTAGTATTTTCCCATTTTTCACGTACTGCAACAAGTACATGTATATAATGTAGACCCCGATTAGGCGCCGCGTTTTGTTGCGGCTGATCTGGGTCTACGCTGTTTGCCAATGTCTCATTCATGGGACGCTTAACATATGCAGACTAAATCAATATTTTAGTCGCGTCAAGTCAAACTTTTGGTTCGGACATGTATAAAATTCAGTTACAAAGTCCGTGAAAAGAACACCCCTTTAAAGCCCATTATATATAGAGAAAACTGCAGTTTACAGAATATACATTAATGTACTTATTCCTGATCTAATACATTGGTTGTGGGTACTTTTAAGAAGCGCCCTAGTGAGGCGGTTCTATCGAGCACCCACAACCCATATATTTGTTTGGAGTAAAATAAGAAAAATATCACAACAGTTCATTGGAAAAGTGGCAATTTTTTGTAGATATGAAAGAATGCACCATGCCACATAGA
The DNA here is from genome assembly GCA_963580285.1 of Lucinisca nassula. NCBI lineage: Eukaryota > Metazoa > Mollusca > Bivalvia > Lucinida > Lucinidae > Lucinisca > Lucinisca nassula. The sequence goes on from OY757018.1 coordinate 67,811,605, forward strand.
TGTGTTATCGCAATGGATCAGTCAGTTCAGAGACTTCCCTGACTGCATGAAGTAGCTGTGGACCACATCACGAAAACATACCTATATAATTCTGACCTCCTTTAACCCCACTTTTTCACAGCAAAACTGGTATTTTGGAAATATCTGAGGGTCACTGATGAGGCCTAATTGGCCGAAACTAGCTAGTCTGGCCCAGAAAACATGTACACTCCATATTTTTCAGTTCTGTGGTGTATTCCTTGCTTCCAAAGGATAACCCTTTTATAGGTCATATTTAACTTCACTACAGCTGGTGTGTGGGACTGTGTGGCGGCGGTAAAACGTCTCCCTGCCCTACATCATAGTGTAGATTATATTTTCTGGTCCTTTGGGATCATTGATTCCATTGTGGAATTTTGGAAATATCTGAGGGTCACTGATGAGGCCTAATTGGCCGAAACTAGCTAGTCTGGCCCAGAAAACATGTACACTCCATATTTTTCAGTTCTGTGGTGTATTCCTTGCTTCCAAAGGATAACCCTTTTATAGGTCATATTTAACTTCACTACAGCTGGTGTGTGGGACTGTGTGGCGGCGGTAAAACGTCTCCCTGCCCTACATCATAGTGTAGATTATATTTTCTGGTCCTTTGGGATCATTGATTCCATTGTGGAATTTTGGAAATATCTGAGGGTCACTGATGAGGCCTAATTGGCCGAAACTAGCTAGTCTGGCCCAGAAAACATGTACACTCCATATTTTTCAGTTCTGTGGTGTATTCCTTGCTTCCAAAGGATAACCCTTTTATAGGTCATATTTAACAGGGTATAGCTTATCTCGCTCATTTCTCCTCTAAATTATAGATTGTGGGTACTCGTTAGAACCGCCTCATCGAGGCGGCTCTAACATGTACCAACATTCTATATTTTGAGCAGAAACAAGAAAGATATCACAATTTTGAATCTGAAAATTGTCGTTTTTGGTGGGCGGTAAAATTTATCATGTATTGGTATAGGCGTGTTTCGTAATGAAGTTTCATGCATATAGTGAAACCAGCGCGGTCTAGTCTGTTTCATCACTTCGCACACATGACATAAGGCACATTTTAGCTCGGCCAGGCCAAGTTTGTTATCAAAGTTCTTATATACAGTGAAAATCAGCTATTAAGACCACTTAAAATTAAGACAAATTTTGCTTTTAAAATCATATTTAGAAGGTTTCAGCTACATTTTCATTGTGTTTTTCGGGAATGCTCTAGGAAGAGACCACCGTTGAGACTGTTCAAAAGTGGTCGTAAAGACCACTTTTGAACAGTCCCAGTGGTGGTCTTAATATAGGACCTTTACTGTACTTAACACCAATGACAACCTTACACTTAGTACAATGCGAAAAAAGTAAATTTTCTATCAACGGCAAATATTTATTGATAAAGCATTCAAAGTCGTGAAGAAATATATGGGCTGCATGATGCTTCCACGCAGAGCTGAATCCGGCCCGCACACTAGTACTGGTAAACCGCTTAGAGGATCTAAGCCTGTCCAGGAACCACGGTGCAAGTCGGACCGTCCATGCTAATAAACCCTATTGGTTTCATTTGGCGACAGGGCTTGAGATGTCATTTCATCTCGATGTCGAGTAAAAGTCCCACAAAATTGGAAGCAACGTCTCCGAAATGACCTTTACGGTGTAGACGGGGACGTTAAACCTCAAATCAAACAAACAAACAAACAACGTTGTCCTCAAAGCTCATAGAGCAGCGCATGCGTGCTGATCATACAGCACTCCCAATGGTTTTTGTTTTTTTGTATCATTTACCTCACTGCCTTAAGCAATTGAAAACAGAAGAAAACAGCACTCACCCATGGTAATCCCTTGTAACTAGCAGAAGAGGCTGTTGTCTTTCGTGGATTCTGGCGGTTTGACGACACGGTGTTCGCAGTTTGTCTTGACGTCAGGACCTTCTGCCTACCCGGACTCCTGTCTGCTCGTAACGTTTTTTTTTTTTTCAAATTGTACAAAGTACCTTTAGAGCATAGAAAATGCTTTGCAAGCGTTGTTACGGTTAACCAGCTCTCAGCATACCAATGGCCGCCGCACTTTGGAGTTGATTTCGTCTCCGCAATTAAGCGCAAGGATAATTGAATTTTTGAAGGTATACCTTTGTCAGGCGAGAATCAGATGACAAATGTACACTTTCAAAATCAGTGTTAAGCAAGGGATAGAGAAGGTGTACGTAAATGTTATGGAAACGGCTGTGGCCGTTTCCATAACATTTACGTACACCTTCTCTAGCGTTGTGGCCGTTTCCACAACATTTACGTACACCTTATCTGGCGTTGTGGCAGTTTCCATAACATTTATGTACACCTTCTCTAGCTTGTGGCCGTTTCCATAACATTTACGTACACCTTCTCTAGCGTTGTGGCCGTTTCCATAACATTTACGTACACCTTCTCTGACGTTGTGGCCGTTTCCATAACATTTACGTACACCTTCTCTAGCGTTGTAACCGTTTCCATAACATTTAAGTACACCTTCTCTGACGTTGTGGCCGTTTCCATAACATTTACGTACACCTTCTCTAGCGCTGTGGCCGTTTCCATAACATTTACGTACACCTTCTCTAGCGTTGTGGCCGTTTCCATAACATTTAAGTACACCTTCTCCGGCGTTGTGGCCGTTTCCATAGCATTTACGTACACCTTCTTTAGCGTTGTGACCGTTTCAATAACATTTACGTACACCTTCTCTATCCCGGTTTTTCGATATCAAATTGTTCAACGGGTTGGGATTGATTTGCAATTAAAATAAAAACTCGGAGCCATTTGTTTTTATAGAAAAATAATTTTTAAAAGTGTCAAATGTTCATTGTTGTTAAGAATATAAAACGAGTCATGTGTTATTGTGCGCCATGTAAAAAGCTGCAACGTACTTCTACCGCCTTTCTGTAACAGCCGACTCTTTTAGCGACAAGGTAGGGCTATGGTTGGCTTACTACTAAGTAAAGCAACGCAGAGTGCGATAAATACCGCGTTGCTTCACTCCGTAGTCGACCTCGTTATATTACTCCGGTCACCCCGCCCAAATGCTATAATATTGGAAAAACTTAATCACTGAATTCCGGCTGCAGGTTAATTTGGAATTTTGTTATGCGCATATGGTCATTTGACCCGGGCTATAAATCTTCTTCAGGGATACAAAGCGGGATTCCCACTGTATCGTGGTACCTATAAGGAAAAGATAGAAAATATTTACAATCCCAGACTCCACTGCAATGGTACAGAAAGCGAGCTGAAGTGGTGCCCACACGAGGGCTGGTCGAAAGTCACCGACCCAAAAGCTTCTTGCTTTGGACACAAAAAGGATGCCGGAGTCATTTGTTATAAATCAGGTACAATATATTAGCCACAGACTAGGGAATCCTGATTTCGTCATTTGCGAACAAGATCAGCCTGCGCTTCCATGTAGTCTGATCAGCTCCTTAGTGATACATCACGTGAACAAATCCGTGCAATAAAGACCCCCCTAAACCCCACATTATATAGAGAAAACTGGGGTTTACGGGGGTAAACATTATTTTCCTAATTTCTATTCCAAGACATAGGTTGTGGGTACTCGTTAGAAACGCCTCAATGAGGCGGTTCTAACGAGCACCCACAACCTATGTTTGCAGTATTTCTAAGAAAAATATCACGGATTTTCGTCAGGAAAATGGCCATTTTGGACATGTGAAAAATTGCACTACGTTGCACGGGTGTGTTTTCGTAATGGATATTTGTATCAAAAATATTAAAGCTCTATATACCGGTAGTTTGTGTAGCTGAGAAAACTGGTTTATGCATCACAATGTCACATCACGAAGAAAAAACGCCTATGTAATTCTGAGCTTTTGAGCCCCACTTTTATATGAGCCCCGCCAAGCGAATTTGTGTCTTCGAGCATTCCGTCATGACAAATTTTAACTGCGCATGGCCAGACATTCAGAGGGGCCAGGGATATGGCTTTCTGTCTGAAGGTTCCTCTTGATTCACTGCTTGTATGAGCGAGGAGCGAAGGTTCTGGCGAGACTGCGCGGATGCGCAGGCTCGCCTGAACCTTCGCTGCTCGCATAGGCGATAAGTACCAAAATCGCTTGACGAGGCCCATATAGTGAAACTGGGGTTTACATGAGTAAACCTTATTTTTCTTATTACTGCTCTGAAGTATAGATTGTGAGTACTCGATGAGGCAGTTCTAACGTGTACCCACAATCTGTAGCTTGAGCAGAAATAAAAAAATATATCAAAATTTTTCATCTTAAAATGTTCGTTTTCTAGCGGTAACATTTACTATGTATTTCTATACATCACGGAAACACACCTATATAAGTTTGCCCCCCTCGAACCCCACTTTTTTCAAGTTAAACTGGGGTTTACAGGGGTAAACCTTATTTTTCTTATTTCTGCTCTACAATATAGATTGAGGGTACTGAGTACACACAATCTATATTTTGAGCAGAAATAAGAAAGATATCACAATTTGTCGTCTTAAAATTTTCATTTTTTGGGCGATAAAGGTCAAACTGTATTGGAATAGGCGGGTTTTCATAATGGGCGTGTTTTCGTGATGGGTATGATTTTGTGAAACACAAACTCATCACGAAAAAACGCCTATATAATTTTGAACCCCATAAACCCCATTTTTACATAGTCAAACTGCGGTTTACAGGGCTATACATTATTTTATCTTATTTCTGTGCAAATGTTTTAGATTGTGGATACTCGTTAGAACTGCCCCGATGAGGCAGTGCTATCAATGTTTAGAGCAGAACTGTGAAAAATGTCTCATTGTTTAATCTGATTTTTTTTTTATTTTTTGGATGGTAAAAGTTTCAATGTATTTGAATAGGATTGTTTTTGTAATGAACCTGCTCAGCTACACTTACTAGCACATCACGTGAACAAGTCCGTGAAATAAAGACCCCCCTAAACCCCAGTTTATATAGAGAAAACTGGGGTTTACGGGGGTAAACATTATTTTCCTTATTTCTGCTCCAAAACATAGGTTGTGGGTACTCGTTAGAACCGCCTCAATGAGGCGGTTCTAACGAGCACCCAAAACCTATGTTTGGAGTAGAAATAAGAAAAATATCACAAATTTTCATCAGAAAAAAATACCTTTTTTGAGGTTTGAAAAATGCACTATATCACACGGATGTGTTATCGTAATGAAAAGTCTTGATGGTTTAACGTAAAAAAGAAGTGAAGGCAATGATCAGGAATCGATGCAATTACCCCACACCTCCCATCCCAGACACCAATGGAAAAGAAACGTGAGCATATAATGAAAACTTCAGAAGCAGAAACCCAAAAGTCTACCAAACATTCTTGTAGCTTGGTCACAGAGATTGTATCTTAAGGCGACCCAGGGATATTTGTTTTGCTGATAACCACGTGGTTATCACTGATCAATAAACCAAACCGTGTGCAAAATAAATATTGTATACACTGTTTGACCATTCTATTGGCTAATCGGCAGACGGCAGACTGATGATATTTTTTTATACTTTTCTCTGAAAACAGGTTTCGATATTGCTAAAGTAAGGGATTACAGTAAAAAAACAATCTATGCACCAGTGGTGAAGTGCTTTGATTTCTTTTTCTTTTTTCAGTCAAGTTAGGTTCTGGAGTTGGCAAACACATAACGAATGGCCCAGTCATGTACTATAATCAGAAGGATGGTATTTGGGAAGCAATCTGTGACGAAGATTTCAACGATTACAGCGCCACTCTTGTCTGCCAGGATCTCGGATTCTCCACAGGCAGAGCCATTCTAGGGTCTGCTTATGGGCGACTATTCGAAGATATTCTAGAGAACAAAACTCTGCCCTGTAGACAGGCGGTTTCGTCGCATGGGTCTGTTGATGGCTGTTTGACATCAAGTCCTGGACGTTGCAATCAGTCATCCAATTATGCTTCTGTAATATGTTTTGATGAAAAGACGAAAGAAATGGCAAACAATGAGAGTAAGTAGTAATTTTCTTAGTGAAGTATATTCTTAGTGAAGTATGCAAATAGTAATGACCAATTATATTACGAAATCACGCATATACAAATACATTGTATATGTCGTTTTTTCGGTGGCATTTTTAATGCCACCGAAAAAACGAAAATTTTAAGAATGAAAAATTGTGATATTTTTCTTATTTCTGCTCAAAAATAGGCTGTGAGTACTCGTTAGAATCGCCTCGATGAGGCGATTCTAACGACTACCCACAACCTATATTTTAGGGAGAAAATAAGAAAAATATCACAATTTTTTTCATTCTAAAAATTTTCGTTTTTTTTTTTCGCCGGTTTACCCCTGTATAAAAATAGAAGTTAAGGCAATGATCAGGAATCGATACAATTAACCTACAGCCCCCATCAGAGACACCAAAGGGAACGAAACACAAACATGAAAGACCAGCTCCTAATGGTAACATCAACTGCGGAAAGCCAAAAGGACAGTTATTTTCCGACAAAATGGCCAACTGTCTATCCAAAACAAAATGACATAAGCAACAAAACACTAAAAGACAAACCAGTTTTACTATATAAAAGTGGTTCAAGCGGGTCTAAATTTTATAGGCGTATTTTCGTGATGACAGAATATCCTGACTGTGAGTACATGTAGCAGTTCTCATCATGTTAACCAGTCCATGTAATGAACACACTGTATACCCCCAGTTTATATAGAGAAAAGTCGGGCTTACAGGGATATTACGATAACACACCCGTAAGACATAGTGCATTTTTTTCACATCTCCAAAATGGCTACTTTTCGGATGAAAATTCATGATATCTTTCTTATTTATACCACAAACATAGGTTGTAGGTGCTCGTTATAATCGCCTCGTTGAGGCAGTTCTTACGAGTACCCACAACCTATGTCTTGGAGTAAGAATAAGAAAAATAATGTTTACCCCCGTAAACCCCAGTTTTCTCTATACAAAGTGGGGTGTAAGGGGGTGTTCATTTCACGGACTTGTTTACGTGATGTGGGGTATTTTTTATTTTTCGCTCAAAAACATAGATTGTGGGTACGCGTTAGAACCGCCCCGTTGAGGCGTTTCTAACAAGCACCAGCGGTCTATATTTGGACTAGAAATAAGAACAATATAAAACTTTTTATCTGAAATAGATACTAGTTCTAGCAATAAGAAAGATGGCATTTTAGTTTTTATTCATTTGTTTCGTCATTTTTTCTCAAAACAAAATTTTAGTACTCGTTCGAACCGCCTCAGTGAGGCATTTTTAATGAGCACCAATAATCTATATTCAGACTTGAACTAAGATTATGCTTATTATGCTTTCATAGGGCGGCTGGGCTTGAGATTTCATTTCATCTCAGTATCGGGTAAAAGTCCCACAAAATTGGAAGCAATGTCTCCAAAATGACCTAAATAATGTTGATGGGGACGTTAAACCTCAACGTAAACAAACAAACAAATCCACTGACTGTATGTCTTCCAGCTGCAAACACTCTGGTGAGACTGCGCATTAGGACAGGCTTGCCGGAGTCTTTGCTGCTCTTCTGGGTGATGATATCCTTTTCTCCTTTGTTTTTATTCAGGTTATTCCTTCAAAATAAAAAAGGCAAAGTCTGGCGATAATACAGGTATCGTTGAAGTGACTCATTTTGGCCAAACAGGTCGAATCTGTAGCGACAACTGGGACGACATCGACGCCTTGGTACTTTGTCGGAACAACTCTTTCTCAAAAGGCATCGCTTACCATCACATTGATAATGAGTTCGCCCCCTTGCTTGGGCGTGGACCATTTTGGATGCTTAATGTCACGTGTGAAGGGACTGAGAGATCATTGGATAAGTGTAAATTTGAGGATCGTTTCAGACAAGGAAATTGTACCAGTAAAACTTCTGCAGGTGTGCTATGCTACAACGAAGCTGGTAAGTTGATTGAGTATAAGTTAACCCTTGTCCTGCTGAATATTCATATATGCCACACCCACTACCAATTATCAACCAATCAGATTACCTTTAGCAAATTATTACAACAAATTCACAATCTGAATGACAAACAATGTAGATCCTGATCAGATGGCTTCGTCAGAAGCCATCTGATCTGGATCTACATTGTTTCAAAGATAAGGCATATCCGGGATTAGCAGGACAAGGGTTAATTGGTTTGAGAGAAGAGCAAGCATTAGTCCTTTCATGCTGTGTAAATCCGGGTAATAAACCCTTGCAATGGATAATTATACCCTTGTATAGATCACTTTATCTAGTTACTTTACAAGTCACTATTGCAAACAGTCTTGACATAGATCAGACTGCTTCAGCAGGAGCAGACACATCAGGGTCGTCTATTTGTCGGTACACAAAACTTTTTTTAAACAAAAAGATTGCATAAAGACGCAGCAGACGACATAAACGGAACATATTTTCAATTGCCACTTTTCTTGGCATCTTTAGGGTTAATAACCCTCTCCAGGTAATTTGGCATTGTGTGCGACTTACTGTATGGTCTTCCTATGTTAGGTGCGGTGGTGTATTCCTTGCCGCAAAAGGATAACCTTTGTATCCCCCGCCACTTTTTGAGTGGTGGGGTATTATGTTAAATGTATACCCTCCAAAGTTTTTAGTGTCCGTCCGCCCCTCAATGTTTCATATCCGCTCCATTACTCTGATACGATCTGAGATAATTTCATGAAGCTTCACAGATACGTATGTAGAGCGTCATGAGAAGATGTGCGAAATCCAAACGTAACTCCGAATTTCCTACTTTATATGTTGAATTTTGCTATTTCTTTCATAGTTTCATGTCCCCTCCATAAAGTTCTATACCATTTTAGATAATTTCACGAAACCTAACAAATATGTAGAGCACCATAAGACAACCTGCTAAACACATGAACCTTCAATCTGATTTTCCTCCTTTTTGGAGTTATTGCCCTTTGAACATTGAACATAGCCATTTCTATCATGTACTTGTGTCCGCTCCGTAACTCTTACTTCGATAAAAATATTTTCATGAAACTTCATACAAATGTAAAGCACTATATGACAACTTGCAGAACATGTGAACCATACCTCTATTGTGTCTACTATCGGAGTTCTTGAACATTGAACATGCCATTTCTACCTACTTCTGGAGTTATGATCCTTTGAAATAGTAGTTTTGCCAATAGTTTACTCGTGTTGGTCTATAAGTTGGAAGCATTTTCAGACAGTTTGATGAAACTTCATACAAATGTAACGCCTGATAAGTTGAGGTCAAAAACACAAGAACTGTAACTCAGGCTAACCTACTTCGCGAGTTATGGCCCTTTGAACATTGAAAAAATGATTTATGTAATATATTTGTGTCTACTCTATAACTAAAAACTCGTTTGAGACATTTTTATGAAAATTGCATATGTATATCACCATGATATGTTATGCAGAACATAAGAACCATACATGTAAAGTAGAAGTAAAACAAAGATCAGGAATTGATACAATTAACTTACTCCACCCATAAAAGACACCAAAGGGAAAGAAATACAAACATTAAGCGACCAGACCATAATGGAAACCTAAACAAAGGAAGGCCATAAGAACAGTTACTTTCCCACAAAATGAATTACCTGCTTTTGGAGTCACCTCCCTTTGAAGAAAATGCATGGCGACCGGAAGTGTTTTCCCGAACTTCATCATAGTGAAGTTCATATTTTCTAGGCCTCGGGATAAAATAAGATAAGCAGCAGATATTTCTACATTGGTGGCAGCGCTGGTATAAAAACGGTGCCGCTGACTCCGCCATGAGCAATATGTGACTTCGGGACGGAGAAATGTAACGTTTATTGATATATATCACTTCTTGGGCCGGTTCTTTTAACGAAGCGGACTGTGTGGGATGTTTTTCACGAAGTTAAGCAACGGATATTTCGGGTAGTACCTGGCTTCGGAGACCGCGTTGCTTGAAATATCTATAGCGAAACATCGATGGCACGAGCACAAACAGCTCGTTTACCACGGATCTTACGAAGTCATTCATGAGTACACGAAAATTTTCCCATAACTGCAGATATTATTAAATTTGGGATAATTTTCGGATTTGATCTTGAAAAGGTATGCTGTGTTTCCTTTGAAGAATCGCCTCGATGATGCAATTGTTATGAGTACACTCGGCATCCTTTTATTTTACCGAAAATCGAAATGATACATCTACTATGTGTCCTGAACTGGCGCTAAGATTTACCCTTATAGGTTCGAACTACACCTGCCTCGAACAATCTGTAACTGTCCATTGATGTTTGAGTCGCTGATGTTTTCCTTTACATGTACAATAGGTATCACGTTTCTTACTAGGTCTGGAATATCGACTTGCCACGAAGGAAGGAGAACCTGAGAAACATTATGGCCGTGTCGAATTATCCCTTGGAGGGGTATGGGGAACCGTTTGTGACGCTGGGTGGGGTGACGCTGACGCCAGAGTTTTATGTCGCTCCAAAGGATACCATGACGGTTACGCTCTGAAAAAGGCCAAGTACGGACCAGGTAAACCGGGGCCGATCTGGATAAGCCATTTAAAATGCAGGGGAACGGAGCCGAGTTTACACAAGTGCCCACACCATGGTTTCAAGAGCGCTATTATGGATGGGTCAAACGGCTGGTGGAAGTGTAGATCCCACAAGGACGATGCGTCTGTATACTGCATTGATAACCGTAAGTGAACATTTAATAGAGCGAAACCCCAAGGGCTCGTTCCTGAGTCCCTAGTGAATTCATCCCGTGTAGCTCCTGACAATAAAAGAGGTGTAATTTAGCAAGATAATTTATCATCGGAAGGTATCCTGTGTGAAGTCATGAGTATACATAGCATACCGTAATCTTATAGATGCAGCATGACGCCTGACACGTCGCAATGAAAGCCCTCAGTAGCTCGAACCATCCATGTCTTGAATGTATGTCAAATTCCCAAGGTCATTCGAGCCATTGAAATTTCACTGCATGTACTTCGAATTGGTATAAAAAACGTAAGACCTTTTTTCATCGTGTAAACATGTCTGTGCAAGGCAAACATTTTCCACCCACACTTTTTATAGAAAAAGTGTGGTTTACAAGTATGCATTATTTCTATATTCTTGTTTTAAACATAGACTGTGGGTACCGGTTAGAACCTCCTCAGTGCTCAAAATTTATATTGGAAACAGAAATAAAAAGAAAAAAAGATATTATCAGTTTTCATCGAAGCAACTACAGTATAATTCTATTATAACGACCAGCTAAATTAATTCAAGGGGAATGGGAACACTTTCAGGGGAGGCAACTCCTGCAAAATTATTATATAAAAGCGAACAGGAAGTTCCGAAAGTTGTCTCCCTTTGAAAAATGGCGGAAAATTCTCCCAGGTGTTTCGCTTCCCCTTAAAAGCATATTAAAACGATTTTGTAATTCTTTCTTTGTGCTGTCCACACTTAGGATCCTCTTGTAAAAGGCCACTAGAGCAGTTCAAAATGGAATGTGTGGCGTCCAAATGGGAATGTGTGGCGGCTGTAAAAAGTCTCCCTGCCCTACATCATAGTGTAGTTTATATCTTCTTGTCCTATGGGATCATTGATTGCATTGTGGATTCTATTATTTGAGCGCCACTGATGAGGCCTAATTTGCGGAAACTAGCTAGTCTGGCATAGAAAACATGTCCACTTCATATTACCCAGTTCTGTGATGTATTCCTTGCTTCCAAAGGATAACTCTTTTAAAGAACATATTTAATATAGGAATTTTAGTGTGTTATTTTTTGTGAATGCACCGCTCAAAAGTGTTCAATCCTTTGTAGAATCATTAACATGTATGATCAATTGGCTGGGCATTATTTGTGTGCATGTTTCTGCCTTTGTGTATGTCGGCATCGGTGGTTCGTCGGAGGTGCATCTGGCTGGCGACCAGAAGGCTGCTGGTTCTATACCTACCGAGTCGGCTAAATGCTTCTGTGGAGACAAATGATGAAACATTTTCTACAGCAATTTTCTCTCTTCCTCTGGTTCAAGATGGACAGTTTAGAATTTGATTGTGTTAAGGTTAAATGACACGTCAAGCCTTGTTGGTCATTTTATGTCGTCTCAAAGAGAAAGGGAGTTAAGAGAGAGGCGATGAAATTGAGTGAGGAATGAAAAAGGAAATAAATGAAAGTGTAGAAAAAAACAAAGATCCCACCTCTACCCATACCTACTGAAGGACAGCAGGCCTTGCCTAACTGTAAGCCAATACCAATTGGACGCCCAATGATGCAAGAAACATGGCACCCTCGCCTCATCCAACCACTTCAATGTATACTGTATTGCTTAAAGTATCCTTAAGCTTGCCTGTGAAAAGAAGACTAAGGGACTCAATATGACTTAAGTAGTGTTGACTGGGTCGTTAAGCACGAAACAAATAAATTTCCTTTTTGTATGCCTTCATATCACTAAAAGTAACTCTTTCTGTTGCTTTGGTGGCTTGAGATGGTTTCCGTCTAAGGTCATATAACTACGAGTGTTGCCATAAAACATCTGTTTATGACGTCACTTATCATGCTCAATTGTTGCAGAATTATCATTGCCAATGTCGGCGCACTGTGTTAGAATTGTGTTCTTTCCTGAGTAACCTATTCTTTCTATTCTGTAATATTCTTATTGCATATTCTTTTTCTTTTCAAGTCGATTGTTTCTCTAAAGATACGATATGAATCTGAGTTGTGTTGTTAATGTCCGCGTAACATTCACTGACCGCACAATAGCATTTGTACAGAACCAAATTCTTGTCCCTATGGAATGCTTTGCAGAAAGGGTTGGTTATCTGACAAATCTGGAGTAGGCTTAATTTCTGGGACATAGGCAAGCAGTGGAGACCCAGATCAGATGAGCAGAATGTAGCGTTTGATCAAGGGCTACACAGTTCGCTTGAAATACTGGAATTTAAGTTTGAAAGAAACAGTCTAAAATTCAGTTAAGGACAATTTACCAACCTTACATTTAGAGACAATCGATCCACAAATGCTTCCAGTGCTTTTATTTCTCTTGCAGTTAAACTGAACAAAGGATTTAACGCATCAATGGGTGCTGTGCTTGTCAGCCATGGTACGGAATGGCACGCTGTTTGTGACACTGATTTTGAGTACAGGGATGCTCGAGTGGTGTGTAGAACTCTTGGATTTGAGGACGGAAAGGTAAGGATAACCAATTTAAGCCTTTTGGAATCTTATATAGCTTATTTCATTCAAGCCTATTTAAAATTCAGGTATGCCCGGTTAATCATCACGAAAACATGCCTACATAATTTTGACCCCCTCCAACCCCACTTTTATATAGAAAAAAATGGGGTTTACAGGGGTAAACCTTATTTTTCTTATTTTTGCTCTAAAATATAGATTGTGGTTACTCGTTAGAACCGCCTCGATGAGCCGGTTCTAACGAGTACCCGCAATCTATATTTTGAGCAGAAATAAGAAAACTATCACAATTTTTCATCTAAAAAATTTCATTTTTTCGGCTCATTCTCTCCCTTCCGCTGATTTAAGCAGGGCAGTTGTCAGTTTTTAACGAAAGAATGTGCACTGTACTGGTTAAACGCTTACGTATAAGCCAGCCCAGGGAAAGTGTGGATAGGTAAACTGACCGGCTCAAAAATGACCTAAATAGAGTTGAATGGCCGTTAAAAACCAAACCAAACAAACAAACAAACTTAAATATATATTGAAATCAGATCTGGGACACAAGAACACGTTCGAACTAACGACGGTAAACGAACCATCTGTGCTCAATATATTGATATTTCATTGTATATTGACCTAAAAACAGCATCACAAAAACACCCCTATATATCTTTGACCCCCTTGAACCCCACTTTTGAATAGTAAAACTGGAGTTTACAGGGGTTGATTCTTTCATTCAAGAGTAGACCTCTTTTTCTATGAGACAGGGCTTATAGAAAAGTGAACTGGAAGTCCCAAAAGTTGTCCCCCTCTGAAAAATGGCTTGAAAATCTTCCAGGTGTTCCCATTTCCCTTAATTTTGGCGTTGTTGCTTTATGTATGTGCTTCTACCATTTGATCTCTTTGAAGGAAGATGTTAGTCAACTCAGTACGAAAACACGCCTATACAAATACAATGTAAATTCTACCGCCGAAAAAAAAACGAAATTTGTAGAAGAAAATTGTATTATTTTTTCTTATTTCTGCTCAAAATATAGATAGTACAATCTATATTTTAGAGCAGAAAGACGAAAAATAAGGTTTACCCCCTCTAAACCCCAATTTTACTCTGTAAAAGTGGGGTTCAAGGGGGTCAGAATTATATAGACATGTTTTCATGATGTGTATATTGTATTGATTTCTCATCATTGCCTTTACTTCTCCTTTTTACCAGGTCATCCGTGGTTCAGCATTCGGTAATATCTCAAACCCTATTGGCGTGAGTTCCATCAAGTGTAACGGAGATGAACCCAATTTTGGTCACTGTCCAGTTGTCCATTCCTTCAACTGTCCATCAAACATGTATGCCTCGGTGTTTTGCTCAAAGGAGACGATAGAAGATTTAGGTGAGTATTTGGTCGTTCAAAACTCATCACGAAAACACGCCTATATAATTTTGACCCCCTCGAACCCCACTGTTATATAGCAAAACTGGGGTTTGCAGGGGTAAACATTTTTTTCTTATTTCTGCTCAAAAGCATAGAATGTGGGTACTCGTTAGAACCGCCTCGTCGAGGCGGTTCTAACGAGTGTCCACAATCTATGTTTTGAGCAGAAATAAGAAAAATATCACAATTTTTCATCTTATATTTGCTTTTTTTTTCGGCCGTAAAGGTTACAATGTATTGGTATAGGCATGTTTTCGTGACGATTGATGTTGTTAAATGTAGTTAAATCATCATTTAATACTAGTGGACTCTTGCATTGCTATATGTTGGACAATTCCATTTGTGATATAAGGGGTGTCAGGCCTATTTTTTCATTTTTATCCTATTTTTGACAGCAAATTATGTAAGCAGATAGTGCAGGCCCTGATCAGAGGCCGCTTCTGTGGCGTCTGATCTGGGCCTCCACTGTTCGCCAAGGTACCCCTTGGCTGATATGCTAAAATTTTTGTCGGAAATGCGTAAGTGTCAAACATACTAGAGTGGTGTTCTTTCAACAACAACAACAACAACAACAAAACAGCTTTTCTTTGGATGTTTATATTTTCCTATTGATCAGTAACGCTTTGGTACTACGACCTAAACTACTACTCATTATTTATACATTTCTGTTATTTCTTTTCTGTAAAGTCATCTAAAACAACGTTTGTTTAGGTTTCCCCCTACACATTTGTTTGGGAGTCACCTGAAATTTTTTAGGTTTTCTGATAAAGTCGAATTATGTTTTGTATGGTGCATTTTGACCTTTTGTGCTTAATTTGTACATGTATAAGTACTGAGAAAAATTTTGGTACAATGTTTCTCATTTTCTATAAAAACACGGGTTGTAGGTACTTGTTATAATCGCCTCGTCGAGGCGATTCCAACAAGTACCCACAACATATGTTTCTGACAAGAAATGGGGGAAAACAATCCTTGTAATTCCTCTTTGCTATGCCTGCATCACCAAAACACGCCTATATAATTTTTAACCCTTTGAACCCCACTTTTATATAGTAAAACTGGGGTTTGCAGGGGTAAACTTTATTTTTCTTATTTCTGCTCTGAAATATAGATTGTAGGTACTCGTTAAAACCGCCTCATCGAGGCGGTTCTAACGACCACCCACAATCTATATTTCGAGCAGAAATAAGAAAAATATCACATTTTTTCATCTAAAAATTTTCGATTTTTCGGCGGTAAAATAGTCAATGTATTTGTATAGGCGTGTTTTCGTAATGTTTAGACTCGCAGACAGAAAGTGGTCACACATCCGTGCGACATAATGCGTTTTTCTTATCTCCAAAATGGCTACTTTTCTGCTGAAAATCTTTGACATTTTCTTATTTACACTGCAAACATAGGTTGTGGGTGCTCGTTAGAACCGCCTCATTGAGGCGGTTCTCACAAGTAACCACAACTTATGGCGTGAAGCAGTAACAAAAAAATACTTATACCCCGTAAACGCAATTTTCTCTATATAAAGTGGGGTATAAGGGGGTGTTCATTACACGGACTTGTTCACGTGATGTGATACATGGAACAAAGCAGAATGGAAACATTTAACACACCCACAATAAAAAAGCCCGTGTTGGCCGTACTTTATGTGGAGGAAAAGGGAGTTAATCATGGTTAACACTATTTCCTTCATTCTGTCGCTGAAACACAGATTGAGGAAACTCGCTAGAACTGCCTCAACCAGGAGGAGGCGGTGCCAACGAGCATCCGCAATATATGTTTCAGTCAGATGTAAGACAACAATCACAAACTGTCATCAGAAAAAAAAAAAAAACACTTTATAGAGACATGTAAGAATCCATATTGTTCACGGGTGTGGTAGTCTTATGTCTTTTTTACAGGATTCAACCTAAGAATATTTCCCGACAAACATAGTAAAACGAAGGCCTTCGGGTTCCTGGAAGTCCAACGGGATGGTGTTTGGGGAAGCGTCTGTGCCAGGGGTTTTGATGATAAGGCCGCAGCGGTAGCGTGTCGAGAGATTGGATTTTCCGGTGGGGCGGCGTACAACCCACCGAAAAATTTCTCAAGCCCACTTTTGCTTGACAACATGCAATGTGCTGGATCGGAGAAAACTTTGCTAAACTGTCTATTTACACAGTGGAACGTGCGGACTGGTTGTGACTATTACAGTGATAGAGCAGGAGTTCTATGTTACAATGACACAGAAGGTAAAATTGAAAGTTTGTCTTGGCATCGCGATAAAAAAACGTCTGTATAATTTGTGCCTTTTGTATACCATAAAGTGGACGCTGGCACCGGCTATTGTCGTCATATAGGCAGTTAGCAGTTACCCCCTATATTTATTGCATTGGAACACCTTGACCTGATCAAGATATGCTATCACAGGACAAGTGAGCTTTATCAGGCCAGCTTGCCATTGCACTTTGATGAATGAACTTGACGACTGAAAAAAAAAATGTTATAATTGCCAATTTAAGAATGTACAAGGTGGTGCACTGTTGAATAGACTACCAGATTCGTATCATTTGATATCAGATTTATCAGGCTTAGCTTTGAGAACGAGTGTAGAGTCGATCTGCGTTCTTGAAGCCTTGACTGCTAAACTTGATGTCAAAGACACCAATCTGGTATTCTCTATTTAGATTCTGGTCGCTCGTTAGAACTGCCTCAATTAGTCGGCCTTTATGGACAATAACAATCTATGCCTCATGTATACAAATTATCGCAAAAAATATCGCAAATTTACATATTTGAGAAAGGCCCATTTCAGAGTCACGATGGATAGCATTTATTTGAAGAAAAATAAGACCACCAAATCAAACTGCTATATTTAAAACACATGCATTCACTTCGGAAACACATGTGAACAGAAAATGTTTGTGAGCTGAAAACTAATATTCGCCCACATTATTCGTCCAAATGTTGAGGTCAGTCTTTGCAACGGCCACAATGACTAAATAAACTGTAAATGCAGTGAGGGAATAACTATAATTGCAAATGCAGTTATGACCAGACACGCCAGGCTAAAAATTACAAAACAATCTGCAAGTCAGTGGCATACATTACGAAAACAGTCCTATACAAATACATTGTAACATTTATCGCCAAAAAATGAAAATTTTAAGATGAAATATTGTGATATTTTTGTTATTTCTGCTCAACATATAGATTTTGGGTACTCGTTACAACGCCTCAATGATGCGGTTCTAACGAGTACCCGCAATCTTTATTTAAGAGCAAATATAAGGTTTACCCCTGTAAACCCCAGTTTTACTATATAAAATTGGGGTTCAATGGGGGGGGTGTCAAAGTTATATAGGCATGTTTTCGTGATGGAATTGAACGCCACTGTGCATTACTTTGAGGTAAAAACTGTTAATATTTAAGCGAACGGAAATAATGCAGCCTATAGATTCGGTAGAGACGGTTGCTACCCTCTGGATCCCCTGGCTGCCATGTAATGAACACCCCTCTACATCCCACTTTGCAGAGTGAAAACTGGGCTTACAGGGGAAAGCATTATTTTCCTTAATTCTGTTCCAAGACATAGGTTGTGAGTACTCGTCAGAACCGCCTCATCGAGGCGATTCTAACCCTCAACATATGTTTAGACTATAAAAGGAAAAAATTTACAATTTATCATTAGATAATAACCGTTTTGGAGTTATTATAACGGGGTTGTAAATACTCATATCGAATCCATTCTCAATTAAGATTCTAATGGTATGTTTACCTAATGGTATAAGTGTGCGTGTTTGAGTTTTATGTCCCATCAACAACTAAGGTCACATGGGTTTGGGATCCTTATGATAAACTGAAAGATTTTACAATATATAGGAACATACACATATGGCAAATGTTCTTCTAATTTTCGTCACTGTAGTCAACTTATATGGTTAGAGACATGACCTCTTGTATGAAAATATCACATGGTCTCCTCTATATATCTGCAAGCAACAAAGGCTCTGGTGAAACTGCTCTTATACACAGGTTCACCTGTATGATATGTTCCCTTTTATGATGAGCTTGTACATACATAAATTTGAAATTGGTTAAAAAATCAGCATATCTTAGCCCCATTTAGTGAAACCTATGGTTTACAGAGGTGTACATTATTTTTCATATTCCTGCCCAAGACATAGGTTGTTGGTATTCGTAGGTTCTAATGCTCCCCCAGCCTATGTCTGGGTATTAAAAAAAGGAAAAAACATCACTCATTTTTAATAACTATCTGCAGTATGTCGTGCGGATGTGTTATCTTAATTTGGTGGTGGTAGAACGCCTCAAAGTGTAGTCTCTCTGTTTTTCCTTTTCTGTTGAACAATAAAGCACATTTGTTATTATTTTTAAAATGGAATTTATTTAACACGTGCACATTAGAAGGCATAGACATTTTTGTAAATTGTTACAATGCCTATAAGCCTGACATGCGGCTATGAGATTAATTAAACCCCCGCAAACGAAGTTTGAAGGGGGTATATATGAGTCAGCTTGTCGTCTGTCGTCGTCGTCTGTCGTCGTCGGTCCGTTACAAAAAACTTTAACATTGCTCATAACTTCCTTATTCTTTGACCGATTTCTTTAATATTCACACACCACACACCTTGCCACTAGTACTTAAGATTGATATACACAAACCTGACCTTGACCTTTACGTTGACCTTCCTCAAGGTCAAATACTTGTAAAAATTTGTCGGTACAAAAAAACTTTAACATTGCACATAACTTCCTCATTCTTTGACCGATTTCTTTAATATTCACACACCACACACCTTGCTACTAGTACTTAAGATTGATATACACAAACCTGACCTTGACCTTCACGTTGACCTTCCTCAAGGTCAAATACTTGTAAAAATTTGTGGGTACAAAAAAACTTTAACATTGCACATAACTTCCTCATTCTTTGACCGATTTCTTTAATATTCACACACCACACACCTTGCCACTAGTACTTAAGATTGATATACACAAACCTGACCTTGACTTTCACGTATACCTTCCTCAAGGTCAAATACTTGTAAAAATTTGTTGTCGGTCTGTTCCAAAAAACTTTAACATTGCACATAACTTCCTCATTCTTTAACCGATTTCTTTAATATTCACACACCACACACCTTGCCACTAGAACTTAGGATTGATATACACAAACCTGAGTTTGACTGAGTGACACCTTGCATGTAATTGGATTTCTATGATTATCATAATATTTCCGACGTTGACCTTCCTCAAGGTCAAATACTTGTAAAAATTTGTATATAAATACTTGTAAAAATTTGTTGTCGGTCCGTTCCAAAAAAACTTTAACATTGCACATAACTTCCTCATTCTTTAACCGATTTCTTTAATATTCACACACCAAACACCTTGCCACTAGAACTTAGGATTGATATACACAAACCTGACTTTGACTGAGTGACACATTGCATGTAATTGGATTTCTAAGTTTATCATAATATTTCCGACGTTGACCTTCCTCAAGGTCAAATACTTGTAAAAATTTGTCGTCGGTCCGTTCCAAAAAACTTTAACATTGCACATAACTTCCTCATTCTTTAACCGATTTCTTTAATATTCACACACCACACACCTTGCCACTAGAACTTAGGATTGATATACACAAACCTGACCTTGACCGAGTGACACCTTGCATGTAATTGGATTTCTATGATTATCATAATATTTCCTTATATATTTTCAGAACCATGCAGCCATCACAGATATCTTACATGTTGGGCAATAAGGGTGCCCATATCATTTGTGTTATCAGAAACTATTATTATGTCATTGTTTGGCTCAGACTATCAAAAACTTATATCTCTGTGACACTTACTTGGAGTTACTATCTGACAACGCATGCGGGGGTATAATTGGCGCCCGTTAGGCGGCAGCTCTAGTTTAAATTAATCTTTATTCTGCTAAATAAATTGATTGAGCCACTCCCATTCCTGATTGTCAACCAATCAAATTGCTTGCTGTAATGTATTTGTTCAATTCACAAACTACATTATAAACAGTGTAGATCCTGATCGGATGACACTTGATCTGATCTACACATTTTGCAAAAACAGGGATTGTCTTGTTCAGCAGGATAAGGATTATAGTCATTTATTGGTGGGCATGTAATCGTGATGTGAACTAAAAGAGAAGTGTTTATTCCCATGCTTCATAGAGGATCTTACATGATTGCTCATGTATTATTGAATTTATTAAACGAGTTGAGGCTTTGCCGAGCATTTTATCCCTTTTCCTCAACGAGGATATTATTGAATTTATTAAACGAAAAGAGGAAAAGGGATAAAATGCGAGGCTTCGCCTCGCATTTTATCCCTTTTCCTCAACGAGTTTAATAAGTTCAATAATTTATCCCTTTTCCTCAACGAGTTTAATAAATTCAATAATACAGGAACACGAATATAAGATTCTATTTATCATATGACTCTTAAAACGCATTTTATTCACGATTTTTAACAAGAATGTCAGTATTCCGCCATTAGTAAACGCGACGTCGTTAAGGACGTCGTACATGTATCGTTACGGGAGTATCAAACTAATTTGCATATTTAATCCACTAGTGGATTTTTGAATTTATTACATGGCGTTATTACACTCTCAGACGCGACGTCATATGATTAACTATTTTAATCCATACGCCCATTCCTCCAACTCGTTGTTTGTAGAAATAAAGTGAATAAAACATTATGCACACATTATGCATATTTTGAAAATATAAAAATATACTAAACATCCAATATTCCGACCACCTTTGGGACTGTTCAAAAGTGGTATTCAAGACCATTTTTGAATAGTCCCAGAGTTGGTCTCTTACTAGAGAACACTAGTTGTAGACAACAGAAAGAATGCATTATTGAATCATTTTACATGTGATTTTAAAGACAAAACAGTATTAATTTTTGCCGGTCTTATAGAGGAATTTTACTCTAATGGTCGTTTTTATGGGTGCTTCTTGAAAAGAGAAATTTATATGTTGTGAAAAATTCTACTTCTTCCTCAGTATAAGAATTTTTTACTCAGAAAACAAAATATTTCAAAGTTGTCGTAACCCTTAAATGATTTTATTTTAGGTCTTGGTTTCCGGCTTGGAGGATCAAATGGATACACAGACCGCGGTAGGGTCGAGGTAAAGTACAATGGAAAATGGGGAGGGATTTGTGACTGGCTCTGGGACTCCAGAGATGCTAAAGTTTTTTGCCACAAATTGGGATTCAAGGACGGTCTTGAGATCACAGGGGCTAGATATGGTCACGTGGATGGACCCCTATGGTTTACGAGAGTGAGCTGTGAGGGGAACGAGACGACCGTGCTACAGTGTAGACATACTGGGTTCAACAGCTCTGATGGAATGGAGGGTGTGTATGCTGGACTGTGTAGATCAAGGTCACATGATGCAGCCGCTAGATGCTTCAGACAAACACTCGGTAAGAGTCAGATCTTGTATATGGGGTGCACAAAAGCAAAAATGCGTCTTCGGAAATATGCGCCCAGTGAAGACAGTGATCAGACTGCGCAGTCTTCACTGGGCGATTTATTGATAGCCATTGACCAAAAGTTGTCTTTTTTTATTTAGAGCAGGAATGTAGGTTTTACATCCAGGACAACACTGTTTGGGTAATATGGAGACATTGCTCCCAATAATTGTGTGGGACTTTTACCCAAAATTGAGATGAAATGAAACCTCAAGCGCTATACCCTCAAACAAACCAAAATGTTATATATGCAGTACTTTGCCTGGGCAGGTTTAGACCTCCTAAGCGGTTTACCAGTACTCATGTTTGGTCAGTTTCAGCTTTTCGTGGGAGCGGGTAGGAGCTCTAATTTAGAGCAGGAAGGCTGTTTAATAACCTAGCGGGTAACTTTCTGCTCAGCGTGACACATTTATTTGTATACAAAAATCGTTCACAATAGAAGAGAAGGCGATGATCAGAAATCGATGCAATTAACCTACAGCACCCTTCAGAGATACCAAAGGGAAAGAAACACAAACATCAAATAACTAGACCCTAATGGAAACATCAATAGCGGAAAGCCAAAAGGACAATTACTTTCCCACAAAATGGTCAATCGGCTATCCAAAACAAAAATATAAGCGATACACACACTCAAAGACAAACAATATTAAAAATAAACCGCGACAGAACGATCAGTGAAACGAATTCCACTGGGGGCCTTAAATAGATTTCACATGGCCGCAATTCTCGCCCTTACTTCCGTCGCGATTCAGGCAAATAATTTGTTCAGTCCGCATGAAGGCCTCCTAACTCATCAGTGCATCATCTCTGAGAATACAAAAATCAAACAACCACAGAGACGTAACTCTTGCCCTTCTTGCCCTTATCTTCTTTTTTGCTTCATAGTTTTTCTGCGAAATTCATGTTAAGCTAACACAATTAGTTAAGCAAATGGTTATTTCAAAGTGTCATGATCTGTTTTCGTCACAGTTCTCCGCAAAACTCAGGATAAGCTTTTAAGGCTTTTAAGTTTGCCATCTATGTTATTGCTTGTAGTTATATGCATGCTCTGCGGGAAGTGTGCTATCTGGGACGGGTCTTAACTAAAGTTGCTAGAAGTATGGGCCACGACTCGTTTACTTGTATTTAGTTTTGGTTACTTTGAAAATCGAATATCGCTTGTGCCGGTGCTAGGAGGCGTATGCAGCCTTGCAAACTATATTGCTGTGTATGAACAGACTCAATAAAACGGGGTCTCCGATTTTCGTTCTTTTATGTGTTATGTTTCCAAAGGCAACCTTTTAGCTTTTTATTATAAGCAAAAAAATACCTAGTAAGAGCAATATTAATTAAAGCACCAAATAGCTTGAAGACATATCAGCCTTCATATCGACTTGAACTGGAGCCTTTCCGGATCGCATGAAGTGGATTTGCGGCATCGACCATCAATATAGACAACAATTACTAAAGGATCTTACATGAGTGCTCAGGTATTATCGATTGTAATAATCGAGTTGAGAAAAAGGGATAAAATGCATTTTATCCATTTTCCTCAAGGAGTTTAATAAATTCAATAATTCATGTGCACGAATGCAAGATTCTATTCATCATATGGCATTAAAAATGCATTTATTCACGTGTTGTTGAGAAAAATGTCAATATTCCGTCATTAGTAAACGTGGCGTGGTTAATGACGTCAGCCATGTACGGGGCATATCTAACTAATTTGCATATTTAATCCACTAGTGGATTATCGAATTTATTGCATGGTGTTATTACACTCTCAGACGCGACGTCATATGATAAAGACTCTTATGAGACTGCGTTGACGAGCAGGCTGATCTGAGAGTTCAAAGGGCGCACATAATTGAAGATGCATTTGCCGTTGTTGCGGACCAGAAACTAAGGTTAACATTCACAGAATATTTGTTCATCTCTAACGTCGAGCCACTTAAAATAGAAAGTTTCGCGTAGTACTCTGTGAGTCATAACATTGATATGATTGAAACATTTCATATGTTTAACTGCAAATAAATGTAGTGTTACCCTTTAATCCTGCTACGAAAATTTTAAGAGCAGACGAGTTGTTGATTTTTTTTTTCGGAATTTTTTAAACCTATTATGTGATTCGTCTGCTTGTGCTTTACATTATGAAATCACGCCTATACAAATACACTGTAAATTTTACTGCCGAAAACACGAACATTTTAAGATGAAAAATAGTGATATCATCGAGGCGGTTCTAACGAGTACCCATAATTTATTACATTGTTGAGCAGAAATAAGAAAAATAAGGGTTGTCCCTGTAAACCCCAGTCTTTCTGTATAAACGGGGGGTTCGATGGGGTCAAAACTATACAGGCGTGCTTTGTCGTGATGGCTCTCTTACACGCTTAGGAACTGTTATGATTTGTACTTGGCTAACTGTTTTTAGCATAGTCCTGATATTTCAGAGGTTACAAAGATACGTCTGGTGAACGCGGCCAACAAACCTGATTATGGTCGGGTGGAGGTATATCTATCGGGTCCTAACCAGTGGGGAACAGTTTGTGATGATTACTGGGATGACCGAGATGCTACTGTTGTCTGCAACCAGATGGGATACGCCAATGGTACAGCTCTTAAAGGTGAGATAGATATATTTACTTTTTTACTTAGCATTCTGAAACTTGTGAACAAACCCATTTCTTTCTACTTCCAAAATATGAACTTATTACCTCCAAAACCTAAGACGTCTTTACGTCACCTTAAACTAGATATTCAAGAATTGCATTAGAAGTTTGTTTTGGCTCCAGCAGATAAGGCTGCTAACAAGTGGTCGTTGTTTGACGGCTCTGTTATGTTAACACTCTTTGCTGTAGAGAGGGGCTTTAGATGATGACAACATTTGTCATTCTAGCCACCAAGTTTGCTTCATGTGTTACAGAAGGCCAAGACAATCTTCCTACGTTAGATTGGTTACATAAACTTCATACAAAGACCATACAAAGCACGGTTTATTGCAAATTCAAGCTATTGTACCACCACTGAACTCTCCAGATTTTAACTCCATGTTTTACTGCCATCAAAAAATTATGTGATTAAATATTACGACAATTTTTTTTTGAAAGATCAGGGAGAAATCTGATTTGGTCTATAAAAATTCTAATGAAGTTTTAAATAAATTGAAAGCCACACGTTTCGCGCTTCAAGTCTGTCTACTTATGATTTTTCCACACTTTACACTTCTCTTCCTCGCAATTTTATAAAAGCAAAACTTAATGATTTAATTAAATGGACATTTCCTAGGGAAGGCTCCCTCTATCTTGCATGTAATGTAAGAAATGCTTTTTTTCACCTCTGAAGAGCATAAAAATTATACTTGATGGTGGTGTCAGAAAGTGCTGCTTGACAATATTTACAAAGATTTTGTGCTAAGTTATTTAGACAATTTGTGGGTATTCCGATGGGTACAAATTGCGCACCCCTTGTGGCAGATCTGTTCTTGTTTTGTTATGAAAGAGACTTCATAATGTCCCTTTCCATTGAAAATCAATCTGAAATCATTGATGCCTTTAGCTCGACTTCTAGATATTTGGATGACTTATTACATATTGACAATACCTTTTTCGATGGTTTGATCAGTCAAATTTACCCACCCCTCAGTACTTCCGATATATAAAGCCAATACTTTTGTTACCGAGGCCCCGTTTTGGATTTACATCTATCTATTGTAGGTGGACTTGTTTCTTACCAAATTTATGATAAACGCGATGATTTTGATTTTGAGATTGTAAATTTTCCTTTCTTGGATTGAGATGTTCATCGTGTGGCAACCTATGGCGTTTATATTTCGCAATTTATTCGATTTGCCCGAGTGTCTAGTCATGTAACTGACTTCAACACTCGTAAAAAAAGTATTAACTGCTAAACTTCTTAATCAGGATTATCGGTATCATAAACTACGCAAAGCCTTTTCAAAATTTTATAGACGTCATTCCGATTTAATTTCAAAATTTAATGTTTAACTTAAATCTCTTCTGCAACAAGGCCTATCGGAACCCGAATTTTATAATGACTTAGTATATAAATTCAGAAAAATATATAATTGCAATGACTGCAGCACCAAATTTCGAAAAATCATTCTTCGAAATAAAAGGATTGGGTACAGCATAAATGTTATACGACAGACTGCATGCATTGGTAGTTAAACCTATCATGGTTGACAACTTTGCTTCCCTCTTTAATTGCATGCCAGTGGGTCAGGCCTCAGATTCTATGACGGTTCCAGCGTGAAGGCTTACTGTGAATAAGAGAGAATCTAATTTTATGTAATGTTGGTTGGTGCCTGATGCTCTGTCTCTGGTCGGGCCCATCGGAGTCTAACTTTTGGTTTTCTTTTGCTCCAGTATTTCAGTGGCGGTTCTTCTGTCGTGGTTGGTTTGTTATGGTTTGTCTTTGAGTGTGCGTATCGCTTACATTATTTTGTTTTGGATAGCCAATTGGCCATTTTATGGGAAAGCAACTGTCCTTTTGGCTTTCCGCTGTTGGTGTTTCCATTAGGGTCTAGTTGTTTCATGGAGCCGTCAAAGTCAGACCCCAACCGCCGGCTGTAATTAAATGGGGGAGCAAAGATAAAAGCCGTGATTCGGCTAACCGTCATGCATGCAGTCTGTCGTATAGCATTAATGTTGCATCCAAACTTTTATATCAAAGAATGATTTTACGAAATCGGGTACTGGGATCATTTCAAGCATATATTTTTCTAAATTTGTAGACAAAGTCACCTTACAATTTTAGGTTCGGAGAGGCCTTTTTCAGAATAGCTTTAACTTCAACCTTGAATTTGATCATTAAAAACTTTGCTCATTTGATATAGCAAATATGCTAATATTTGTGTTGAAAAAAAATGTGATTATCTTACTTTACCTTAGTTTTCATATATATTGTACTTTCTAAAACAGTTAGCATTTAATCGCAAACGAGCTTGTTAAGGTAACGATGTTTTGGACTACTGTTCCATGATCTGTTAAATACAGTAGAACTTCGATGTCTCGAACACCGATGGCTCGTTTACCATGGCTGAGTCGAACCCGTTCTTGAGTCCCTATGGAATTTCTCTAAATAAGAAATAGGGAGGGTAAAATTTAGGATATTTTCGTGTTTTATCTTGCAAATGTATACTGTGTGCACTCATTTGAATCGCCTCGATGAGGCGATTCTAATGAGTACACACAGCATACATTTTTCATTATAGAACACCGAAAAGATATCCTAAAGTATGTTGTTTTGCCTCCTGGCAGTAGCCCGCAGTGGCTCGAACTACCCCTGATTCGAACGATTTCATAGTCCCAAAGGTGTTCGAGTCATTGAAGTTTGACTGTATTAGCAAAACATGTAGCGGTGTTTCTTGAATACTACCTTACCAATGAAAATGCTTTTTTTACAGGTGCCCAGTTTGGTCGAGGTACTGGTCCAATATGGATGGACAATGTGAGGTGTGTAGGCAATGAAACTAGGCTACAGGATTGCAAACACAACAGTTTTTCAGTACAGAACTGTAACCATGGAGAGGACGCGGGTGTTGTCTGCAGTGGTGAGTATAAAGTTTAATCACATTCACAATAAACATACACCAATATTATTTTGTTAAACACCCGCCCCACTCAAACCTCACTTTTATACAGTATATAGTGGGGTTTACAGTATTAAACAGTATTTTTCTTACTTCTGTTCAAACTAATAGATTGTGGGTACTAGTTTGAGCTGCATTGCCAAGGCGGTTCTAACGAGGACAGCATGCTATGTTTTGTGAAGAAATATTTTGGATTTTTTTTATTTTTTGTGGTGAACTTTTCAAGGTATACTTGAATAGGCATGTTTTCGTTATGTGAACTCCGAACGCAATTTTTGAGACCCAAAAATGGGACATTGGAAAACAGGGCAGGCTTAGATGAGCCTCTGCAGAACTGTTATAACAGAAAAAGAATTATTAGGCCGTTATCCCCTTGTGAGATAAACAGAATATGTGACAAGGTTAATACCGAGACAAGGAAAGCTCAGGCACATTTTCAGTTTTTGTTTGTCTAACATTATGATATGTGTGTGTGTGTGTGTGTGTGTGAATTCGGGTTTAACATCGCTTACAACAATTTTTCAGTCATATCACGACGGTGTCTGGTTGCGACAGGGAGCTCAATGCTGACTTTTATAGTGCTGCCTCACTGAAGTACCATGTCCCAGACACATTACATGATACCACACCCAGTCACATTATCCTGACACTGGGTCGACCAGTCCTAGCTCTACCCAGTAAATCTGAGTGCCAAGCGAGGAGCAGCTAGTACCATTTTTAACGACTTTGGTATGTCGCGGCCCGGGATCGAACCCGTGACCTCCCGTTCCCCGGAGCGGACACTCTACCAACTGAGCTATGGGGGCCGGTCTAACATTATGATAACACACCTGTGCGACATAGCATAATTTTTTTCACATCTCCAAGATGGCTACTTTTTCGATGAAAACCCGTGATATTTTTCTTATTTTTACTCCAAAAATAGGTTGTAGGTGCTCGTTAGAACCGCTTCATTGAGGCGGTCCTAAAGTGTACCCACAACATATGTCATGGAGCAGTAATAAGAAAAATAGTGAATACCCCTGTAAACCACAGTTTTCTCTATATAAAGTTGGGTTTGGAGGGGTGTTCATTTCACGGACTTGTTAACGTGATGAATGCGAGGCTATGCCGGGCATAGTAAACTGAGAACTAGCCTGAGATTAAATTGTTTAGGTCTCACCCCTTTCTCACCAACCTACTCTAAAGAATGTGCTTTGAATGATTTAAATTTTCTAAAGCTATTGTCACTGGACTGCCAGAGGATGCAGAAACGCAATATCCAAGACGGTTCCTTCACACAACTATATCAGCGCAAAAAGGAAGAGCCTTTATTATTCTTACCTTCTACAGAAAGCTGCTCTTTAAACATTATTTCCAATGAGCTGCTTAAATCCCATTTCAATACATTCATTTCCATGTATAATTGTTAAGTTTAAACCAATTGTTGATTTCTATAACGTTCATTGTATTTACCTTTCATTACATTTCTTTCCTTGACACTTGATAGCAGTTTTGTGACAGTCCATTTCATCTTATTTGATCGCAGACATGCCATTGTAACTCTCCCAAAATCTACATCTTGAGAGAAACAGAAAAGGCGCTTCCCTCTTTGCACTGGTAACTAATCTTACAACAGAAGACAGTTTTGGGAACAAATAAGTCCATTGGAGTATTAAGCAAAGATTGACACAGCTAAAAAAACCCTAGAGATGAATGAACTGATCTAATTCTGTAATAGAAAGGGATATTACTGACTTGGCTAGAAAATGCTGTCCTTTAAGACTGAAAACATTTTTTCGTATTTGCTCGCTACATTATGATAACATATCCGTACAGCATTGTGGGCGAAAATGTGTGATAGTATTCGAATGTATAGGACTTATAACGTAGGTTGTACAGGTAGGTGCTCGTTAGTGACCTTCTCTTTGAGGCAGTTCTAACGAGTTACCAAAACCTTTGTCTTACATCTTAAATAATGAATACCCATGTAAACCCGAGTTTTCTTCATATAAGCAGGGTTTACGGGGGAATCATCGGGCATGTTTAATTAACGTGATGAGAACCGCATCAATCAGGTTGTTCTAAAGAGTACCCACAATCTCTGTTTTGTACAAAATATAAGGAAAATTAAGGTACACCCTGGTAAATATTTTCCTATATTAAGTGGTACTTACAAACTAATATCTGTTTATTACACAGACCTGTTTAACTGATATTCTACTTCAGTTTTTCGTTATGTTTCAGGTACATACAAGCCACCGCTGACTACCGGTATCCCGCCAGTAACAGAGAAGTCCCGACTGAACCCAGAAGTTCTCGAAGCTAATTTTACAGCTGTGATAGCTGTCACTGTTACAATTATTGTGATATTAATAGCAGTGATCATAGTGGGCGGGCTAGTGTTATATCGGCGGACACGCCCTAAGGGCGAAATAAAGAAAGTTTTAGTGAATAACGATATGAATGAACCCAGTCAGGCCACTGGTGCTAATTCGGCTGATGGGCGTGTGACGTTATCAAAGTTAAAAGCTCATTTCTCCAAGTCAAAATTAAGTAATGGAGCCGACCCGGAAGTGCCCGTGGCGGGGATAAATAATCCAGTTTATGATGATCCAAATTCAAAAAATATTATCATGGAAGAGGATCGAATAGAACAGCCAACTGGCAGCCATTCGTTTGCATAGAACACATCTTTGGTGGAAGCAACATATTGTTCTTAGCGCTCCATACGCACAACACGTGTGTGCATATTGAAATTCAAATATAAGTAGTTGCCTTATATAAAGCATTTCCTTCCATATCATGAGTGTTGGCCTTTTGTGGAGGATTTTGCTCTTATTCAGAGCAAATTACACTACTGCAAAGACGAGCCATTAAAATCCCTTGAAAATACATGACTGGCATATTAAAAACAGTAAATCCATTAAAAATGGCCATTATTCCTTGTTTTAAAATTATTCATGGCCTTAGGTATTTTTACATTATTTTTTAATTAATGGCCGTAATTTGATAATCTACCATGAAATTCCCATTTAAACTGTTTAAAGGCAATGACTGGGCATGAATGTAATGGTATCCAATATTTCATGGTACCATTGCTTCTTGTTTTTGCTCTTTTTTATGCCGGTTATCACTGCATAAATTCATATTTGATGGCCATTACAGACTGAACAGGAAAAATAATGGCAATTGAAAACCTGGTTCTTCAGATTATTGGCCGTAATTATATATAATTAAAGTTCTTTAATATAAAGGTATGTTGCATGTACGCGTAAGAACTGCCTCGTCGAGGCGACTCTTATGAGTACACACAACCCACATTTTGAAGATAAAAAGGAAAAGTCGCCCTAAACACCCTGAATATTTGTTACCTGAAGCAATGGCAAGAATTTCCTGGAATTCAATAACAAGTTCGTAACAACATTTGTAAACAAACAATTCGTGTCCAAGCTATTGAAGTTTTATTGTAGGTTACGAAAACACGCCTATTCAAATATAAAGAAATTTTACCACCAAACAATGAAAGTTTGCAGACACTTCTTTCATAGTTCTGCTGAAAACATAGGTTCTAACGAGTACACACAATCTATGTTTTTGAGCAGAAATAAGAAAAAGGAATGTATACCCTGTAAACCGCACTTTTACTAGATAAAATTGGGGTTTCAGGGGTCAAAATTATACAGGCATGTTTATTCGTGATGATATCTGATGTGTCGGTTCGCAACTTCTGTCCTAGGTTATCTACCTTGATAGATATAGGTTTATTACCAATCTCTGACTCTTGCGTCGTGGGGAGTGTGGCTGACTACTTGACTCAGTGCTTAGAGCAGAGCGGCCCTGGTTCGAATCCCTAGATAGGCGGTTTATTTTTCAGCTTTGCTTCATGCCGTTGTTACGACATTTATCCCGTAAAAAAGTAAAATAGATTTGCATGTGTTGTCATTGAAAATGTATGTATGAAACAAAATGTCAGTCATCCACTATATCCATACAGGTGTTTTATGTTTTGGTTAGAGAGAGGCGGAGAAATAAAGCTTAGCTCTAGATAACATCCCGAAAACAAGCATATATATATTTGAACCCCCTTAACCCCCACTTTTATATGTTTAAATTGGGTTTACAGAGGTAAACGCTATATTTTTCTTATTTCTGCGCAAAAACAGAGATTGTGGGTACTATGGTTTGGCAGAAATTTGAAAAATATCAGATTTTTGTTGTAAGAAAATTTTCATTTTTGGGTGGTAAAATTTTCTAAATATTTGACTAGGCACGTTTTTGTAATGATGATGAGTTCTAACTATATTTTTGTGCGCGTTTGTCTTATTTCTTCATATGGAGATACGTTGTTGGTATTCGTTAGACTAGCTTCATTGAGGCAATTCTAAGAGATACCCACATAGTAGCGGTTTTCGACTGGAGACCTTTCGTGGAGCACGACTAAGCTCCGCCCACGATGCGCAGTGGAAAATTGTGCTCCACGTTTTTGTACCAGTCGAATGTAATTCGTGCTTCACGCGTTATAATGTCTTCTGGTTTGATGCCTGAAGCAAGAAAATAAAAAAAAATATTGTGACTGGTTCATATTTTAGCATTCTTATAAGCCCCTCAGTTGCACAGAAAGCAAAAGCATGTACAACTGATTAAGTATATTCGTAATAGATTCGCGGATAGGCACCGTTGCGAAAGGTCAAATGGCAAAGCTAGTCAGGTGATAGACACAGTTAATTTTTTAAAACAAAATGTCTGCGCCCGTGCAAGATCTGGTTAAAATCATGGGAGCTAAAATGGTCAATATTTGGCTCTCACATCAGGTCCAGACAGGATGTACGAATTTAAAACTGAATGTGTTTTGGATCAGTATAAGGAAATCGTCTTTAAACAACTTCATAAATGAAATTTTACTGTGCTACTTTTATTTCCGCGTTATGTTCAGCCATATTAATTCAGTCACATGACCGATTTTTTGCTCTTTTTGAAACGTGGTCCTTGTGCTCAACGAAATTGTTCTAAATTTCACGAGTATCCCGGTCGAACGCAAATCATGCTCCGTGCTTCAATTCGTGAAGCACGAAAACACCAATCCAATATCGCAGGTGTCACATTGTGTTTGTAACAAGAATTGAGGAGCAATACCCCTTAACCATCCGCTTCATTGTCTTTTATCTGGAGCTATAGAGAGAACGAAAGCATCACGAAAACATGCCTGTATAATTTTGACCCCCTCGAACCCCACTTTTATATCGTAAAACTAGTAAAACTGGGGTTTACAGGGGTAAAGTAGAAGTAAATCAAAGATCAGGAATCGATACAATTAACTTACTCCACCCATCAAAGACACCAAAGGGAAAGAAATACAAACAGTTAGTGACCAGACCATAATGGAAACCTAAACAAAGGAACGCCAGAAGGACAGTTACTTTCCCACAAAATGGCCATATGGCCAAAAACCTTATTTTCTTATTTCTGCTCTAAAATATAGATTGTGGGTACTCGTTAGAACCGCCTCGATGAGGCGGTTCTAACGAGTACCCACAATCTATATTTTAAACAGAAATAAAACTAATATCACAATTTTTTCTTCTTAAAATTTTCATTTTTTGGAGGTATTTGTATAGGCATGTTTTTGTAATAGGGAGCTATGGAGTGAGAGAAAGAGGAAGAGAGATGATTAAAAGACTGAAAGGAAGAAAACATAAATATGTGTGCTATTTAGGCTGTAACGGAGTTGTCAGCCTGTATCATTAAAGCTGAATTATTTTCGAAACGGTTTTGCCTTTTTCTTATTTCTTGTTATTCTCTTAACACAAATGTTTTGGGAAAAGCAGAATGTTGTCCATACAACACCCTTGTAACAAACCCGTGCGACACAGCGCCTTTTTTTCGCATCCCAACATTGCTACTTTTCTGATGAAAATTCGCAATATTTTTCTTATTTATATTGCAAACATAGGCTGTGGGTGCTAGTTAGAACCGCGTTCTAACGACTACCCACAACCTATGTCTTGGAGCACAAATAAGCAGAATAATGTATACCCCTGTAAACTCCACTTTTCTCTTTACAAAGTGGGGTTTAGTGGGGTGTTCAGTTCACGGACTAGTTCACGTGATGGGGACACATCTTTTTTTTTTATTTTTTCTTGTTCTCCGTTTTTGTTTTAAACATATCATAGTGGTCATTGTCGGTCAACTGGCAAAATCCAATATACAATGAAATGGCTATTGCCAGGTCGACTGGTAATAGCCAAAGAGTTCAAATGGCGTTGTCAGTCGACTGGTTGTAGCCAAAGAACTGCAAAGTCGACTGGTATCTGCCAGTTTAGGTAATTTGGTTAGTGCAAGTCGACTGGCACTAAGGATTTACACATATTTGGGCTATTGCCAGTCAATGTTTAATGCTACGTCTTTGTCATATTATAACCTTTGATTCTGGTCAATCACTAAAAACATCTGGTGGCCAAATAAGGTACAGTGTTTCACGTCGTTAAATACTGTATGTATAATAGAAGTGAAGGCAATGGTGTTGTGCTTCAGAGAGTTATCTTTATACATACTTCTTTTCTAGGTAGTTGTGCAATCTTGCCAGTTTCCATTCAAATTGAAAATTTGCAAACTACAGAACATGTCTTAAACTTCGTTTACTTTGCAAAAACATCACAAACTTTACAACAAGTTTTACATAAAGTTTGGTCATACACAGATTCAGCAAATGAAGTGTAAGGCAAATCTAAATACAGTTTCACAGATTAAAACAATCCACATATACAGTCGAACTTCAATGGCTCGAACACCTTTGGGACCTCGAAAACCTGTTCGAGACAGGGGTAGTTCGAGCCACTGAGGGTTTCTGTCAGGAGGCATAACGAGATACTTTTAGACATATTTTCGGTGTTCTATAATGAAAATGTATGTTGTGTATACTCATTAGAATCGCCTCATCGAGGCGATTCTAATGAGTACACACAACATACATTTGCAAGATAAAAGACTAAAATCTCCTCAATTATCACCCAATATTTCTTATGTAGAGGATTTCGCAAGGGGCTCAAGAATGGGTTCGACACATCCATGGTAAACGAGCCATCGGTGTTCGAGCCATCGAAGTTCTACTGTATGTCTTTCATATCCAGCACTGATACTGAGGAGGCTCAATAAAACACATCACGATAAATAACCCATGCGACATTGTCCAATTTTTCACATCTCCAAAGTGGCTTCTTGTCTGATGAAAATCCGTGATATTTTTCTTATTTATACTGCAAACATAGGTTGTGGGACTCGTTAGAACCGCCTCATTCAACCAGTACCCACAACCTATGTTTTGGAGCAGAAATAAGAAAAATAATGTATACCCCTGTAAACCCCAGTTTTCTCTAAAAAGTGAGGTTTAGGGGTCTTCATTTCACAGACTTGTTCATGTAATGCAGAGATTCCAATCCTCTGTATATACTGTATTCTTTGTCTCAAAAGCAAAGTTTCACATCACTGCAACTGGTGCTAAGTGTAGTGTGGTGGCAGTCGAATATATACCCATACAGCATCACAAAGCAGGCTATATGTCTATGTTTTCTTTGGAATAGTCGAGTCCATCATATGAATAAGTCCGTGTATTAAAAACGATCCTCTTAACTTCATAGGGACAAAAATGTGCGGTTTACTAGGCTATACATTATTTGGTTTAAACAGTATTTATTTCAAACATGCAAAATATGAAATACAGACAAATCATAGAATTCAGGATCTGACAGTAAGCAAAAATGCTTGTCTAGAAGTCATCTCCTGATATATTATTACATTAAACATTATTTCTGTAGTGTTGCTCAAAACATAAGTTTTGGGTACTCTTTAGAACCGCGTCATTGAGACAGTTTCAGTCAAATGAGCACCCACAAGCTATGTTAAGATTAATAAAAGAAATCACGTAAAATCTTTCCTTTAAGAGCAGGCTCGTTTTCAACCCACATCGTTCTGAATGGAATGTTCCACTTATACACAGCAGGAGTCCAATTCAAAATTTAGGGGTGTCAGATTTTGTTATCTGTAATTTTGTTAATTGTAAACCGTGAAGTTCCTGACCAAGACCTGCACTGTTTGCTACTGGTCCGTTTTGGGGCTTCCGATATCAAAAGGGTTAAGCAACAAGGAGGTCGCCAAACCTATCTACCTGGTATAAATGCCGAAAAATATGACAGGTGTCTCCGTTCACCTTGCCGTATTAAAGGTCATTTTGGAGATATTGCTTCCAATTTTGTAGGACTTTTACCCGACATTGAGATGAAATGACTTCTCAAGCCCTGTCGCCCAATGAAACCAATAGGGTTTATTAGCATGGACGGTCTGCCTCGCACCGCGGTTCCTGGACAGGCTTAGATCCTCTAAGCGGTTTACCAGTACTAGTGTTAGGGCCGGATTCAGCTCTGCGTGGAAGCATCGTGCAGCCCATATATTTCTTCAAGCCCCTATGGGCGGGGGCGGCTTTAACCCATTCTCTACTAGTGGACTCTTCCATTACTATATGTTGGATAAGTTGATTTATTTTTTCGTTTTAATCCTATTTTTGACGGAAAACTCTTTTAGCAAATAGTGCAGGCCCTGATCAGACACCACGTTCTGTGGCGTCTGATCTGGGCCTGCATTGTTTGCCAAGGTACCCCTTTAGGGGTTTCCCGCATGGTATCGGTCAACGCCCAGTAATTGGAAATTGGCTAAACGCCTGATCTGGACCTTCACTGTTTGCTTAAACTACAGGCTTTTTGCAAATTTTATTCTACTCCAACAGAACAAACCTTACACCTCTTATATTGGAAATGGATGTCCAAAGTTGTTTAGTGAAAGGGTCAAAGTTTTATAAATGGGCTGAAGGAACAGCTTCAGAAATACAGTTTTGAATTTAAAGTTAAATGTACTCTCTTTTTATTAATTTTATTTTATTTTTGGGTTTTGAATTTACAACACTTTCAAGATAATTTCGAGTCGATCGTTAATTGGAGGTGTGTGAAAACCGGAATACCCGGAGAAAAACCACCTGCCTGACCTTCCGTTTCAGAACTGTTAACCATGCGAGGTTCATGCCACAGTAGTGCGGGAGTGTCAGCGCTCTTGTACGTAAGGCCACGGGGGCCGTCACTCTCTTTTGAAAATAATTTGCCACTTAGAAAACATGTTTCATTAACTTGTATGTAACAATTACAATCTTACACTACATACTTTGGACAGTTCCATTCCATCATTCCAATGATTCGGGGAATACTGGTTTGTTTTATTTTTTTTTTGTAAGTTTTGCTAAAATCCCCATATTGTTTTTGGCGAACACTGAAGGCCCGGTTTAGACCCCGTGTTTTGCGGCGTCCGATCTTGGTATTCACAGTGACTGTTTGGCAATGTCGCCTTTGGGGATACTGGGCATATATTGGCAAAAAACGCCCAGTGACGTTTACGGGAAATGTGCTCCAAGATCCGTTAGTACATTAATAAATCACACCTATTCAAATATATTGAACATTTTATCACCATGAAATGAAAATTTTCTGATAAAATATTAATTATATTTCTGGTCGAAACATAGATCGAGGGAACTCATTAGAACCGCCTCGGCGATGAGGTTTCAACAAATACTCACTAAGCAAACGCGCCTATACAAA
Source organism: Lucinisca nassula (assembly GCA_963580285.1). Lineage (NCBI taxonomy): Eukaryota > Metazoa > Mollusca > Bivalvia > Lucinida > Lucinidae > Lucinisca > Lucinisca nassula. The sequence continues at coordinate 67,848,888 of OY757018.1, forward strand.
TACATTGCCACCTTTATCACCGAAAAATGAAAATTTTAAGATGAAAAATTGTGATATTTTTCTTATTTCTGCTCAAAATATAGATTTTGGGCACTCGTTAGAACCGCCTCGTCGAGGCGGTTCTAACGAGTACCTACAATATATATTTTAGAGCAGAATATAGATTGTGGGCACTCGTTAGAACCGCCTCGTCGAGGCGGTTCTAACAAGTACCTACAATCTATATTTTAGAGCAGAAATAAGAAAAATAAGGTGTGCCCCCGGAAACCCCAGTTTTACTATATAAAAGTGGGGTTCAAGGGGGTCAGAATTATAAAGGCGTGTTTTCGTGATGTCGCAATCTATGTTTTTGAGCAGAAGTAAGAAAAACAATGTACAGTTGCGTTTTAGCAGTTCAAAATTATATAGGTGTGTTTTTATGATGAACAGTTCCAACAGAAAAAGTAGACCTCATTAAAGATTCTGTAACAAAAGTTTTGGTTTTATATTACCTCCAGCCCTAATCCTTGACAAATGACTGTTTATTCATTCGATATTTAGATGTATAATCAGCTTAAGCTCGGAGATAGGTCTTTAACCAGTTGTGCACCTCGTCGATCTTGTATCCTATGGGTCCTCTGTCACCTGCGTACACTACAACACTATTCAAAATGATGTACAATCTTTCATACAAACCGCCATACAGTTTATTTGCTTGATCATCCATTTTGTCTACAACAATAGGACAGTCTGTGTGAATGTCAAAGCTGCGTAATTTCCTCGCCGCAGTTAGCCGTTCTTGTATTGATCTGTGTTTTTTTATATCAACATTATTTTCAAAGCGCCATCCATCGGCTGCATGTGCTTCTTCGATATAAACAACCAAGAAGTCCGCATCATCCCGAAACTCAGCGAAGATCTCGTTAAATCCCGCGAGTTTCGCGATGAATGGAGGTCACGTGCAGCTGCCAAAATTTAACACAAGAGGGCGATCCTGAACCTGGAATGATAACAATGAGGTCTCGGAAACACCATCAAGTGAGAGAACTGTGGGATTTGGAGCTTTACATCCAACGAAGGCTTCTTTATTTATATCCAAGTACCTAGCACGAAAACATTGTTTCAAGTAGCCAAGAGAATAGATGGAGTCTTCATAATCTTGCGGTTTCAGTGGCACATTACCATGTAGCAACCGAAAATCCTTGTTATAACTCTCCTTAATGCTTGGTACAAACTTCGACAGTAGAAGTGTGGTCACTTCAAGTGGCAGCCACACAAAGATTAGAGATAGCAAACGCTTCCATGCTATGAGGTAATTCCAAAGTGACGTCATTGTGACTCCCTGTAATAATATTAACGTTTTATTTTTATTTCAAATGTCACTCATCGTACATAATTATGTATACAATAACAGTATGTATATGTGACTCGGATTGGGCGCAGGCATAGCCATATTTGTCCCCTCTATTGGTACCACAACATAGCATATCCTAGTTATGGACTCATAATACATGTATAAAATCGAGGATCTTTCATGGTTACTACATGTGGAAGTTAATGAACGAGACCGGCCATTTTTATCAATTTCATATAAAATTACCACACGTGTGATATTCGGTTAGTCATTCCGTTGCCCTCTCCATTGTTGTTTGTATTGAGGTTTAGCCACCCAGTCAACATATTTATTTTATTTTGGAGACATTGCTTCCAAATTTGTGGGCCTTTTACCCGACATTAAGATGAAATGACATCTCAAGCTCGCCCTGCCATCAAATGAACCCAATAGGGTTTATATGCACGGACAGTCTGAATCCCACCACTTTGCATGGACAGGCTTAGACGCTCTAAACTATTTACCAGTACTTGTGTGCGGTCGGTTTCAGTGTGCGGTCGGTGGAGCACCATGCAAACATATTTTCTCCAATCCCAAATGGGTTTGGACCCCATGTGACCATTTAAGTCAATTTCCACCTTTGAAATACTAATATACACGTAACTTCTTCAGAAAACATTTCATTGTCACGAACGGCATGTGAGAATATCTCGCCAGGCTTTCGGAATCATCAAGTCCATTCTATGCCTTTATCCTATTGTATTCTGGTGGATTCTTCCATTGCTAATACTTTACGGGATGTCTTAAAATTTTAGTTCTATCTTTGATTGATAGTCCTGTTAGCAAACAGTGCAGACGTCTGATCTGCAGTGCAGACCCTGATCAGACGGCGTCTGATCTGGGACTACACTGTTTGCTTATGTCCCTTTCACAGGTTAAGATAAGAATTTGTTTAATTAATACGAGGTTCACTAATATGGGCTATTTGGCCGAAACTAGCTAGTCTGGCTTGACAGCTTGGTTCTTGATTTCATTATTTTTATTCTTGTGCCAGTGTTCTCTGTTTCCAAAAGCAACGCTCATAGCTTTTTTTCGGCGTTTAATGATGTGCTCAAGACAACGTCTTAACCCAGAAGTCCACCGAATGCTATGTCCTGTGGATGCGAAATCTGACTTTATAACTAGAGTTGACGTAGCCGAACAAAGAACGAACAACCGAATTCCTACATCGTGCAATGCAAAACGCCAGTGCAACAAAAACAAAACGTTATTATATCAAGCATTTAAGGGGAACTATTGCAAAAGCATTCTGTTTCCCATGTCAATAGGTGTCAACTCTTACAGGAAAGAATTTGCTCCTGAGGAGCAAATTCTTTCCTTTAAGAGTAGACCCCTGTTTCAGTGGGATAGAGTTATAGAAAATCCAACAGGAAGTCCCGAAAGTTGTTTCCCGTTGAAAAATGGCGGACAAATCTGCCAGGTGTTCCCATTCCCCTTAAGGGCAATCCGATTTATCACAGAAGAATTTAACGCCATCTGTCACACAGCGGGGCCCAAACAAAATTTGCCCTGGTCTGTTACCTGTGTGGTTTCCAGGTTGTGGGGTACCTTCAGGAGGTGGGGGTGAGAGATTTACCTCAGTAAATGTTGTCCAAAGAAATAGACTTAGTCCGTGTTTTGGTGGTAAAGCTACTCGTCTTAAATCAGGTGTCGTAGTTTCAATTCTGGGCTTCTTCAGATCTCTTGATAAGTCTTTTAACCAAGGTCCCGTCTCCATACGTTCGTTTGTTTGTGTCTAGGCTTAACGTCCCCGTCAACACAGTCATTATTTGGATCATTTTGGAGACTATGCTTCCAATTGTGGATTTTGAGATGAAATGAAATCCCAAGCCCTACCACCCAAACAAACCGCTATGGTATATTATATATACTAGGGACAAAAATAAGGGAACCCCCAAATTCAAATAGGAAGAAGCGAAACTTCAATATGACAGGGGAGGTTTATATGCAAAGGTGATCAGTATCTGGTCCATGCACCACGAGCATTGATGCATGCACGACACCTTCTGGGCATGTTAGTGATTGTGCGACGGATTATCTCCCTTGGTATCCGACGCCATTCTTCTTGCAATGCTCGGCCAAGCTGCTGCAGATTGTTACAACGCTGCGGTCAGTTGCGCACGCGGCGACATGTGCTCAATCGGCGACATGTCGGGGTATTTGGCTGGCCACGACAGTGTCCTTACACCTTGTTGTCTCAGAAATTCGACGGCAACACGGGCTCGATGTTGGCGTGCGTTGTCGTCTTGGAACTCGAAGTTCCCACCAATGCTCCGGGCGAATGGGACAACCACTGGGCGTAAAATTTGGTCTTCGTAACGCTGGCCAGTCAAGTTACCTTGAACGATCATGGTAGCTTGACTGGCCAGCTTTACGTAGACCAAATTCCAAAACGACAACGCACGCCCACATCGAGTCCGTGTTGCCATCGAATTTCTGAGACAACAAGGTGTAAGGACACTGCCGTGGGCAGACAAATCCCCCGATATATCGCCGATTGAGCGCATTTGGGATGCGTGTGCAACACACCGCAACGTTGTAACAATCTGCAACAGCTTGGCCGAGCATTGCAAGAAGAATGGCGACGAATACCAAGGGAGATAAGCCGTCGCACAATCACTAGCATGTCCAGAAGGTGTCGTGCGTGTATCAATGCTCGTGGTGCATGGACCAGATACTGATCCCCTTTGCATATAAACCTTCCCTGTGACATTGAAGTTTTGCTTCTTTCTATTTGAATTTGGGGGTTCCCTTATTTTTTGTCCCTAGTATATATCTAGTGACGGTCCGACTCGCACTACTTTGCCTGGACAGGCTTAAATCTTTTAAGCGGTTTGCCATTGATCTAAGCAAGATGCAGCTCAATCTATTTCTTCAAGACAGGGTACGTAAAACTGACACAAACGAACATACAAACAAACAAACAAATTCTAAAAGTCTGAACATGTCGCATGAACGTCTATGCGACGTCTTGGCGATGCATCTTATCAAGGTAAGAAAAAACAAAAACAAACATACCGGTTAAATCCAGATGAAAGCACAAAACGAGTATACACAAGGCCTTAGATGTTCTACATTAAGGTGATATCTATATTAAGCTATAACTGACAACATCACATAAGTTATTCATAATATGTTTGACGGCAAAACAGGTCAAACCTTCTCCGTTATCTACTGGTACAGTACTTGACCTCAAACAGGTTTTTATTTGTTTGAATGACTGTTTAACATCCCCGTCAACACTGTTAAGGTCATTTTGGAGACCTTGCTCCCCACCTTACCCGACATTAAGATGAAATGACATCTCAAGCCCTGCCGCCAAATGAAACCAATAGGGTTTATAAGCATGGACGGGCCGACTCGCACCGCTTTGCCTGGGCAGGCTTAGATCCTCTAAGCTGTTTTCCAGTACTCGTGTGCGGGTCGGTTTCAGCTCTGCGTGGAAGCATCATGCAGCCCATCTATTTCTTCAAGCCCCGATGGGCGGGGGCGGGACCTCAAACAGGCAACATTACGATAACATAGTGAATCAAAATGGCTCCTTTTCTGATGAAAATTCGTGATATTTTTCTGATTTATACTGCAAACTTTGGTTATGGGTGCTCGTTAGAACCGCCTCAATGAGGCGGTTCTAACGCGATGCGGGCGGTTCTAACGCGTACCCACAACATATTTCTTGGAGCAGAAATAAGGAAAATCATGTATATCCCCGTAAACCTCAGTTTTTTCTATATAAAGTGGGGTTTGGGGGTATTTATTTCACGGACTTGTTAATGTGATTATTAGCCTGTGACAATCTACCTGAAAATTATAAGGCACCACCACAGCACTACTTGTTTGATTTGTCTATGAGACTCGGCGGGCATTACGTGAACAAGTCCGTGAAATGAACACCCCCATAAATCCAACTTTTTATAGATAAAACTGGTGTTTAAGTGGGGTAAATATTGTTTTTCTTATTTCTGCTCCAAGGCATAGGTTGTGGGTACTCGTTAGAACCGCCTCATAAGGCGGTTCTAACGAGCACCCACAGCCTATATTTACAGTATAAATAAGACAAATAGAACGGAATTTCATCGAAAAAAATGCATCATGTCACACGGGTGTGTTCTCGTAACTACCTCATCAGGTTAACAAGTCCGAAATATGAAAAACCCTCTTAACCCGATTTTTGCTAGAGAAAATTCTGATCAGCGCCTCTGATAGTGCAATTCCTCCCTATATAATGTTCACCCCGTTAACCCCACTTTATATAATTAAACTGGGGTTTACAGGGGTATACAGTACTTTAATTATTTCTGCTTGCAAACATATATTAAATGTATTCGTTAGAATCGCCTCGCCGAGGCGGTTCTAACGAGTTCCCACAGTCTATTTGTTGAACAGAAATATGAACAAGAGGGCCCAGAGGGCCCTGGTTCGCGTACCTGTGTGTCACTGTCTCGAGTACATTCTATTTTTAGCTCTGGTGGCCATCTTGTTCATCAGCAGAGTGATTTTAGCTTATTTGGTAGGGAGTAACCTAGGCAACATTCCTGCGAAGTTTGAATCTAATTGGTCTTAGGGTTGAGGAGGAGTTCACATTTGAATCAAATTTACAATATTTTTCCATTTTCAGCTCTGGTGGCCATTTTGTTCATCGGAGCGGGATCTTTAAGGCTATTTGGTAGAGGGTCATCTAAGCAACATTACTTCGAAGTTTGAATGAAATTGGCCCAAGGGTACAGGAGGAATTGTCGTTTGAAGATTTTTTTTATTTTTAGCTCTGGCAGCCATCTTGTTCATTGGAGTGGAATGAGTTTTAACTATTTTGGTAGGGAGTCAGCTAGGCAACATTCCTGTGAAGTTTTAAATCCAATTGGCCCAAGGGTTTAGAAGATCGCATTTGAAGCAAATTTACAATGTTTTTCTATTTTTAGCTCTTGTGACCATTTGTTAATCGTTTATGCTATTTTCCTTGAGGGTCATTTACACAACATTCCAATGAAGTTTAGAAGCCTTCAAAGTGAAGTGGTCATGCTACTTGCCTTGTAAACCAGGGGTAGCAGGATCGATCCCGGGCTTCTTCAGACCTTCAAACCCTCAAACAAACGGACGGTGCAAAAACTATATGCCCTCCTACGGGGGCATAAAATACGGGGGCATAAAAATTCTTAATCTGAGCCTTCAGGATAAAGGTCAGTAAATGACCTTGACCTATGGAATTGATAAACTTGGGTTTCAGCTGATTGCAAATATCATTTCTGATGTCACAAGCTACCATGCATTAAAAAAAATCCACTATTGTGCCTTTTTTCCATACAAATGTCTGAGTAACCAAATTTGACCTTGCCGTAAAGCTGGTCAAGGTCAACCAAAGGTCATCATTTAAAAAATCTTGGAAGGGCCCCCAAAGTCCCCGATGCTGGATACCAAGTTTCAAGGTCATCGGCCATTCGGTTCTTGAGAAGAAGATTTTTAAAGGTTTTTACCAAATATGGGCAATGACCGGTCACAGGTCAAAAATTTTGCATGGTTGGGAAGCCCTTGTCACAAGGTACCTAAATGCCAAATATAAGGGTCTATCTTAAACGATTCAAAAGTTATGAGAAAGAAGATCAAAGGCCAAGGTCACAGGTCAAAATTTTTGAAAAGCTGGAAAGTCCTTGCAACAAGGAACATACATGCAAAATACGAAGGCTTTATCTCAAATAGTTCAAAAGTTATGATAAAGTAGGTCACATGTCAAGGTCAAAATCACAAATCATTTTTGTATGAATAGGAAGCCCTTGTCACAAGGAAACTACATGCCAAATATGAAGGCCCTATCTCAAATGCTTCAAAAGTTATAATAAAATCTGTCAAATGTCAAGGTAAAGGTCACAGATCATTTTTATGTATGAATAGGAAGCCCTTGTCGCTGTATCTCAAATGCTTTAAAGTTATGACAAAGTAGGTCAAAGGTCAAGGTCATGGGTCAAAAGTTTTGAATGGTTCAGAAAACCTTGTCACAAGGAACATACATGCCAAATATGAAGGCTCTATCTCATATGGTTCGAAAGTTATGATAAAGTAGGTCACTGGTCAAGGTCACAGGTCAAATCTTTATATTAGAGGAAAGCCGTTGTCACAAGGAACCTACATGCCAAATATGCTTTATCTACATGCTTTATCTCAAACGGTTCAAAAGTTATGACAAAATAACCTTCTGATCTACGTTTTGATTTGACATGACCCATATTCGACCTTAACTGAGATATTGTCCAGATGATCATCCTGAGCAAGTTTTATGATGATCTGACTAAAACTGTGGCCTCTTAAGAGTGTTCAAAACGTTTTGACCTGCTGACCTACTTTTTGACCCGACATGACCCATATTCAAACTTGACCCAGATATTGTCAAGATGATCATTCTGAGCAAGTTTGATGATGATCAGACCAAAACTGGGGCCTCTAGTGTGTTTACAAGGTTTTTCAACAATCTGACCTACTGACCAACTTATTGACCAGACATGACCTATATTCGAAATTAACCGAGATATTGTCAAGTTTGATGATGATCGGACCAAAACTGTGGCCTCTAGTGTGTTCAGGGTTTTTTTCTATGATTTGACCTACTGACCTACTTTTTGACCAGACATATTGTACCCATATTCGAACTTGATGGTCATTCTGGGTAAGTTTGATGATGATCGGACCAAAAGTGTGGCCTCTAGAGTGTTCACAAGGTTTTTCTATGATTTGACCTACTGACCTACTTTTTGACCCGATATGACCCGTATTCAAACTTGACAGAGATATTGTCAAGATGATCATTCTGAGCAAGTTTGATGAAGATCGGACAAAAAACTGTGGCCTCTAGTGTGTTCACAAGGTTTTTCTCTGATTTGACCTACTGACCTACTTTTTGACACAACATGACCCATATTCGAACTTGAACGAGACATTGTCAAGATGACAATTCTGGGCAAGTTTGATGATGATTGGACCAAAAATGTGGCCTCTAGTGTATTCACAAGGTTCTTCTATGATTTGACCTACTGACCTACTTTGTGACCCGACATGACCCAAATTCGAACTTAACCAAGATATTATCAAGATGATCATTCATAGCAAGTTTGATGATGATGGGACTAAACCTGTGGCCTCAAGTGTGTTCAGAAGGTTTTTCTATGATTTGACCTACTGACCTACTTTTTGATCTGACAACACCCATATTCGAACTTGACCGAGATATTGTCAAGATAATCATTCTGGGCAAGTTTGATGATGATCGGACCAAACTGTGACCTCTAGTGTGTTCACAAGGTTTTTCTCTGAGTTTGACCTACTGACTTACTTTTTGACCCGACATGACCCATATTCGAACTTGACCTAGATATTGTCAAGATAATCATTCTAAGCAAGTTTGATAATTATCGGACCAAACTGTGGCCTCTAGTGTATTCACAAGGTTTTTCTATGATTTGACCTACTGACCTACTTTGTGACCCGACATGACCCATATTTGAACTTGACCCAGACGATCATTCTGAGCAAGTTTAATGACCATCGGATCAAAACTGTGGCCTCTAGAGCGTTCACAAGGTTTTTCTATGATTTGACCTACTGACCTAATTTTTGACCCGACATGACCCGTATTCAAACTTGACCGAGATATTGTCAAGATGATCATTCTGAGCAAGTTTGATCACGACCGGACCAAAACTATGGCCTCTAGAGTGTTCACACGGTTTTTTTCTCTGATTTGACCTACTGACCTACTTTTTGACCCGACATGACCCATATTCGAACTTGATCGAGATATTGTTAAGATAATCATTCTGAGCAAGTTTGATAATTATCGGACCAAAACTGTGGCCTCTAGTGTATTCACAAGGTTTTTCTATGATTTGACCTACTGACCTAATTTGTGACCCGACATGACCCATATTCGAACTTGACCCAGATATTGTCAAGACGATCATTCTAAGCAAGTTTGATGACCATCGGATCAAAACTGTGGCCTCTAGAGTGTTCACAAGGTTTTTCTTTGATTTGACCTACTGACCTACTTTTTGACCCAACATGAACCATATTCGAACTTGACCGAGATATTGTCATGATGATCATTCTGACCAAGTTTGATGATGATTGGCCCAAAATTGTGATCTCTAGTGTGTTCACAAGAAAAGTTTACGGATGCACGCACGCACGGACGCACGACGGACGACGGACAAAAAGTGATCCCAAAAGCTCACCTTGTCACTACTTGACAGGTGAGCTAAAATATGAAAACTTTCTATCAGACAATTTTCATTTTCGATTCAATCGAATAGGCGTGTTTTCGCAATGACAGGTTTTCTTCATGAGAGGCTCATACAAGAGAAACCACAATAGAACGACTGCCTTTGGGCGGTCAGCAGAAAACAAATCTACCGGGCGATGGTGTTCGGAGTCTTCAACCCTAGACTTTTGAATATACTGATTGAAAGATCACTAACCAGGCTTCGCACATTAAAACTGCCATAGAAATCAAATATACCAGCTCTCTGAGATGTTTCTATAGATGACTTTAGGCACTTTCACTTCCTGGCAACGCCAATCCGATTTATGCGCATGTGCAGTTAAGGTTGGTTTGCTTTTTCGCCTTTAGGAAGTTAGTTTGTTATTCGCTTTTCGCTTTTCGTTTTTCGTTTTTCGCTTCTCATTGTTTCGCTTTTCGTTTTTCGTTTTTCGACCTTAAGTCAAATGGTACGTGCGTGAGTGAGTGAGTGTTTTACATCCCACTAACAGCTCAGGCCATACGAAGACGGGTACTTTGGTGTGGAGTATTTTTATTTTGTTTTCGTTTTTCGCTGTTTGTTTTTCGCTTTTCCGTCAGAAGTCAAGTTTTGAGGTTTTAATTGTACTTGAGGGAGGGAGTGTTTTACGTCCCACCAACAGCTTTAGCCATCCGAAGACATGGACTTATGTTTCGAGTATATACAGTCGAATTTCGTTGATTTGGAACTTTGTTCGAGACAAGAGTAGTTCGAGCCACTGAGGGCTACTGCCAAGGGGCATCCTTGAGATTTTGTATATCTTTTCAGTGTTCTTATCAGTGTGTAATCGTAAGAATAGCCTCAATGAAGAGACTCTTATGAGTACACACAGCATACATTTTGCAAGATAAAAAACAAATTATCCTAGCGGAGAGTCTATTGGGTAGCTTAACACTAAATATTGCTGAGCCGGGGAACAAGCACTTTGGGACAGAAGATTTGATAGAGGATCAAATACCAGCTGTGCATTTTATTGGTTATATAGGCTGGATTTATTTCATTTTAAGAAAAGGGTACTTATAGCAAAACAAAATAATAGATGCTTTGCAATTATATCTGCAAGCCCAAAAATATTGCTGCCACATTTTCATGGTCACCCCTTTGAGAAAAAATTGCCCTGTTATTCACTGCGGCGCTACACATCAACAATATGGCGGCCAATAGCTCAAAAAGGAGACGGGCTACATGTGGATTTTTTCTTTGGGACTTATTCAGCTAGAGTTGCTCTACAAACCACCAAGGTTTGAAATATTTTGCATGTACATTTTTTGTTGGAGATGGAAAAATGTTACTATTGTCGTCTATGGAAAATATTTAGTGGTAAGCTCCCTATACCAAAAGTTGGAAAATCAGCCCCACACTCCAGTTTTCAGTTTGATTTTTATTTGCCTTCACTGCAGCTGGTGTTGTGCCGTGTGGCGGCGGTAAAACGTCTCCCCGTACATCAACCATAGTGCAGTTTATATTTTACTTTTGGTCCTTTGAGATCAGCGTGAATATTCTGAGAAATCAGAAATAAATTATTGGTTTAGACTCATATTCTAGACCTGTTTTTTTATTATTTGGACCCCATTTTGATTTATATCAGTCTTTGAATCGACTGTCTGTGTGAATTCGTAAAATTTGCAGTATGTTTCCTCTGGCTTTCGTTGCCGGATCATTACAGGGTCACTGATGAGGCTTTATTAGCCGAAACTACGTAGTATGACCCATCTTCTTTCTTAAGAATGTTTTCATTGCTCTTAAAGGAACTCATTTTTGATTTTTATTTGCCTTCACTGCAGCTGGTGTTGTGCCGTGTGGCGGCGGTAAAACGTCTCCCCGTACATCAACCATAGTGCAGTTTATATTTTACTTTTGGTCCTTTGAGATCAGCGTGAATATTCTGAGAAATCAGAAATAAATTATTGGTTTAGACTCATATTCTAGACCTGTTTTTTTATTATTTGGACCCCATTTTGATTTATATCAGTCTTTGAATCGACTGTCTGTGTGAATTCGTAAAATTTGCAGTATGTTTCCTCTGGCTTTCGTTGCCGGATCATTACAGGGTCACTGATGAGGCTTTATTAGCCGAAACTACGTAGTATGACCCATCTTCTTTCTTAAGAATGTTTTCATTGCTCTTAAAGGAACTCATTTTTGATTTTTATTTGCCTTCACTGCAGCTGGTGTTGTGCCGTGTGGCGGCGGTAAAACGTCTCCCCGTACATCAACCATAGTGCAGTTTATATTTTACTTTTGGTCCTTTGAGATCAGCGTGAATATTCTGAGAAATCAGAAATAAATTATTGGTTTAGACTCATATTCTAGACCTGTTTTTTTTATTATTTGGACCCCATTTTGATTTATATCAGTCTTTGAATCGACTGTCTGTGTGAATTCGTAAAATTTGCAGTATGTTTCCTCTGGCTTTCGTTGCCGGATCATTACAGGGTCACTGATGAGGCTTTATTAGCCGAAACTACGTAGTATGACCCATCTTCTTTCTTAAGAATGTTTTCATTGCTCTTAAAGGAACTCATTTTTGATTTTTATTTGCCTTCACTGCAGCTGGTGTTGTGCCGTGTGGCGGCGGTAAAACGTCTCCCCGTACATCAACCATAGTGCAGTTTATATTTTACTTTTGGTCCTTTGAGATCAGCGTGAATATTCTGAGAAATCAGAAATAAATTATTGGTTTAGACTCATATTCTAGACCTGTTTTTTTATTATTTGGACCCCATTTTGATTTATATCAGTCTTTGAATCGACTGTCTGTGTGAATTCGTAAAATTTGCAGTATGTTTCCTCTGGCTTTCGTTGCCGGATCATTACAGGGTCACTGATGAGGCTTTATTAGCCGAAACTACGTAGTATGACCCATCTTCTTTCTTAAGAATGTTTTCATTGCTCTTAAAGGAACTCATTTTTGATTTTTATTACATCATATTTTCACACATTGGTAGGTTCTATCCAATTCTGTATCATAAAATGGATATTCCTGGCATGTGGTTTGCCATAGAAACTGTAAAAAAAGTGTAAGGTTTGTGGTAATTTAGGTCTAACTGGGTGTTTTGATCAGTTTTTGCTTCTGATCTGTGCATTTTGAGGAGGGGGGGGGGGGGATTTTAAAGCCATGTTAATCAATTGTTAATGGGTTTGTTTTGGAAAAAGTCTTACAGTAAGTGTATAACCAGAAACACAAGAGAAAGGATCTACTCCATCTGGTATTTAACACTAAGGTTACCTGGTTTTTGGCCTTGGTCTCTAGCGAAAGCAAAACTTCAAAATTGTCTCTGACGCAATATCGCGATAAGTTTTCTCATCTCTTATTGGTTCTTATTGATTAGATTCATGTTAAAGGGTCTGAACAGATATATATCCACTATTTCTCATGGTATTGAGGCATTTATAATCATTTTTGTCAAAGTTTTATCATCAAAATATCCTCAAAATGCCAATTTCACATAAAATAGGGGGTATAGGTGTGAAATCAGCCATAAATACCAGTTGGTATGCTATTAAGGCATACTTTAGTGCATTTTAGGATTGAAGTGTTCCAAAGACATAGGAGAAGAACCACTGATGCCAGCCGGTGTCTGGGTTCCATTCCAGAAAGAGGTAAACTTTGCCCTTTTTCACAAAATATTGTTTGTTCGGCTTTCATTGTAGAATCTGAAAGCGATAACTTTTTCGCAAACTTCAAAGATTCTTTGTCACTGAACATTTATTATGCATGCTTAAATTATTAGATATGATCTAAATTTCTATTTGACAATGCTTTTGATGGATCATAAAGACAATAAGGGTTTGGTATAGGTAGCTTAACACTAAATATTGCTGAGCCGGGGAACCAGCACTTTGGGACAGAAGATTTGATAGAGGATCAAATACCAGCTGTGCATTTCATTGGTTATATAGGCTGGATTTATTTCATTTTAAGAAAAGGGTACTTATAGCAAAACAAAATAATAGATGCTCTGCAATTATATCTGCAAGCCCAAAAATATTGCTGCCACATTTTCATGGTCACCCCTTTGAGAAAAAAATTGCCCTGTTATTCACTGCGGCGCTACACATCAACAATATGGCGGCCAATAGCTCAAAAAGGAGACGGGCTACATGTGGATTTTTTCTTTGGGACTTATTCAGCTAGAGTTGCTCTACAAACCACCAAGGTTTGAAATATTTTGCATGTACATTTTTTGTTGGAGATGGAAAAATGTTACTATTGTCGTCTATGGAAAATATTTAGTGGTAAGCTCCCATTGCCAGACGTCTTGCGTCCGTATTTATGTTCACTGCTTTGATATGACGATACCTCTAGTTTCTATATCTAAAATTTCAAGACCCATGCTAGCCTGTGTATCTCAGTACTCCGGTTTGTGTCTTACCTGGTCACAATCACTACAGGCGCGTTTATTCGTGACGTTTGGATCCATTACGCAAACACGCCTATACAAATACGTTGCCACTTTTATCGCCGAAAAAATGAAAATTTTATGATGAAAAATTATGATATTTTTCTTATTTCTGCTCAAAATAAAGATTGTGGGCACCGTTAGAACGAGTACCCACAAATTCTATTTTAGAGCAGAAATAAGAAAAATAAGGTATACCCCCGGAAACCCTAGTTTTACTATATAAAAGTGGGGTTCAAGGGGGTCAAATTTATATAGGCGTGTTTTCGTGATGACAATCACTACAAGCGCGTTTACTCGTGACGTTTGGATCTTCAAACTTTCGCATTGACAGCACTAGTTGGTCATTGTCTCAGAGAAATGGTCCTGAACAGGCACTTTGACTGCTTCGTTCTGCGGTGTCTGGTCTGTGTCTACACTGTTTGCCAAACCCAACACGTGCATCCTTTCCAATTCCTATAAATAACATCCTTACTCAACAAACTGACCTCCCAGCGATAAGATTTCTTTTTTATAAATAACTGTTAACTGAATTTTCCCACAAGATATTCACGTGGACATAAACACGAAAAGCTGTTGTGCTTAGTGACTTGAGAAGCAATCGACCAAACATGCGTCTTCATACAGTCACACGCCCACCACTGAGTCATATGAGCCTGTGCTTCCACACATTATGTTTAGGGTATTCATCCTGTTAACAAGTCCATGTAATCAACACACCTCTACATCTGCTCCAAGACATATGTTGTGGGTACTCGTTAGAACCACCTCCAGGAGGGTTCTAACGATCAGTCACAGCCTATTTTTAGAGCATGGATCTGAAAACTACGACCAATTTTCATCAGAAAAATAACCCTTTTTTGTGATAGAAAGAATGCATTATATGACATGCATGTGTAATGGAAGTGTGGATGCATTTTTGCATGCATCCGGTGTTTGCTGGATTCGAGATCTGACTGACTGAGTACGCAGGCCGGTTTGAACCTTCCCAATATTTACTTTTATCCGAAGATATAGTTTTGGCAGTTTTGTTTTGATTTTAGTTTTGCAGCCCTTTAAATTAAGAAATAGATCAGCTCTAGCTGTGATTTGTTGACTAATAAATCACAGTTTGGAGGTCAGTTGTGAAGTAGATCAAATCACGAGCGCGTATCACAGTTTGGAGGTCAGTTGTGAAGTAGATCAAATCACGAGCGCGTAGCGCGCGTGATTTGTCTACTTACAACTGACCGACAAACTGTGATTTATTACTCAACAAATCACAAACTAGAGCTGATCTATTTCGATTCTAACACGCTGAAAATCGGCAATAATGCTGTTGTTTCCTTCAAAATCTCACAACTTTTCGCCATTGTTAGAAGAAATCCCGCTAAAATTATCGACTGAAACATATGCATTTATATCCTTTTCTAACGTTTTCGATGCGAGAAAATGACGTTACACCGTCTGACGTCAAGTAAATCGACTAGTGACGTCATCAATTGGCAGTTTTTAATGACTTCACTCGTCACGCTCTTCCTTGTCGTGATTTGTTGTAGAATAAAACACAGTTATTTTCCATTGCCTATATAGGCGCGCTGTGTTAGAATATTATTTCACTTTCATCAGAATAATACACCCGAGTGACATACATGCAAATCATTTTTGATGTCTCTATAAGTGATATTCTTTTAAAGGAAATTTGTAAAAAAACATTTTTATTTCTGCTCCACAATAAATTGATTTTGTTTGATTTGAGGTTTGACGTCCCCGTCAATACTTTATAGGTCATTTTGGAGAAGTTTCTTCCAATTTTGTGGGACTTTTACCCGACATCGAGATGAAATGACATCGCAAGCACTGTCGCCCAGTGAAACCAAAATGGTTTATAAGCATGGACGATCGAATTGCACCGCTTTGCCTGGGCAGGCTTAGTTCCTCTAAGCGGTTTACCAGTACTCGTGTGCGGTCAGTTTCAGCTCTGCGTGGAAGCATCACGCAGCCCATCTATTTCTTCAAGCCCCAATGGGCGGGGGGAGGAGGCGCCAAAATAGATTGAAGGTGCTCATTAGACTCAATACGACGGTTCTGATAAGTACCCACAATCTATGATTAGGAGAAATATCATTAGGAAAACATGGCCGTGTGAAATAATGGCGTCCAACATGGTGTCAGAAGTCAAATATATTAGATAAAAATGATAACATCTTTCTAATTTCTGCTTTCGGCATAGATTGTGGGTGCTCGTTAGAACCGCCTCAATGAGGCGGTTCTAACGAGTACCTACAATCTATGGTTTAGAGCAAAAATAAGGTAGATAATGTTTACCACCTTTAAAATGGGGTTTAGGGGGGTCTTCGTTTCACGGACTTGTTATCGTGATGGCCACAGGAAATCCCAGATATCTGCATTACGATAACACACCGTGAGTTCATATCTCCAAAACGGCCACTTTTCCGATAAAAATGTGTTATATTTTTTTTCTAATTTATAAGCCAAACATAGGTTGTTGGTGTTCGTTAGAACCGCCTCAATGAAGCGGTTCTAACGAGTACCCACAACAAAGTCTTGGAATAGAAATAAGCAATATAATGTTTACCACTGTAAGCCCCAGTTTTCAGTAAAGTCTGGTTTAGAGGGGTGCTCATTTTACGGACTTGTTAACGTGATAAAGTAGAGATAGGAGAGTTGTTCGTTACAGGCATCGTTTTACCTGATGGTTATTTAGGGGATAACTGTACTGAAAATTGTCATTTAGGGAGGTAAATCGGAGGTTTTACGGTCGGAAATTTCGTTTTACGGCGACGCGATAGCGGAGCCGTAAAACGTAATTTGCGACCGTAAATCCGACGATTTACCTCCCCAAATGACAATTTTTAATACAGTTATCCCCATTCTAATGCACTTATTCGGTTGTTAAGTTTAAATTGTACTATTTTGCACAAGGCGGCAAGCGCGGTGAACTGCGTAAAACCAAATGCCAGCCAATGAAAAGCGACGTTACGTAATGACGTCGGGTTTCCGACAGTATATCACAGAATATACTGTCGCAAATTTTTGACGTTATCCAATCAGACGTCGCGTTACATACGCAAGTGCATTAGAATTATATCTCGAGGTACTGGCATGTCTTGTGAAAAAATGTCCAGAAAACCCCCACTCATGAAGTATCATCCCGTTGACAAATCCATACAATGTATACCCTTGAAAAAACACTTTTAAGAGAGAAAATTCGAGTTGACAAGAGTATATATTATTTCCCCAAGTTTTACCCAAAATATATTTGTAGGTATTCTTTAGAACCTCCTTCCAGAGGCGTTTCAAACGAATACCCAATATTTGTATTTGGAGTATAAATAGGGAAACTATCAAAACAGTCAATCCATCTAAAATTATTAGATGTAAAAACTTGCTATAATATTCAGTAAAATTCCGATCTTAAGACCACCTTTGAGACTGTTCAAAAGTGGTCTTTAAGACCACTTTTGAACAGTCCCAAAGGTGGTCTTTGACCAGAGGAAACTGAATGCAGAAAAGACAAAGAAAGAATAACTGCAGCCGACTATATAAGCTTTTCAAAAAAAGAATTAGTCTTAATTTTAGGTGGCCTTAATAGCGGAATTTCACTGTATATATTTGTTGTGTTTTTTTATTATTATTATTATATTATTATTATTATGCTGCAGTGATATGACACTTGCCTACGCCATATCAACCCGTTCGTCCAGGTCCTGGCCCTCAGACAGTTCATAAATCATGATTGCGCCATATCAACCGGGTGGTCCAGGTCCTGGTCCTTAGACTGTTCATAAACCATGATTACGGCATTTAACCCGGTGGTCCAGATCTTGGCCGTCAGACAGTTCATAAACCATGATTACGCCATTTAACCCGGTGGTCCAGGTCCTGGCCCTCAGACCGTTCATAAACCATGATTACGCCATATTAACCCGATGTTCCAGGTCCTGGCCCTCAGACAGTCCATAAACCATGATTATGCCCTATCAACCCGGTGGTCCAGGTCCTTGACCTCAGACAGTTCACAAGCCATGATTATGCCATATCAACACGGTGGTGCGTGTCCTGGCCCTCAGATAGTTCATAAACCATGATAACGCCATATCAACCCGGTGGTCCAGATCCTGGCCCTCAGACAGTTCATAAACCAAGATTACGCCATATCAACCCGGTGGTCCAGGTCCTGGCCCTCAGACAGTTCATAAACCATGATTATGCCATATCAACCCGGTGGTCCGGGTCCTGGCCCTCAGACAGTTCATAAACCATGATTCCGCCATATCAACCCGGTGGTCCAGGTCCTGGCCCTCAGACAGTTCATAAATCATTTGTACCCCATATCAACATGGTGGTCCAGGTCCTGGCCCTCAGACAGTTCATAAACCAAGATTACGCCATATCAACCCGGTGGTCCAGGTCCTGGCCCTCAGACAGTTCATAAACCATGATTATGCCATATCAACCCGGTGGTCCGGGTCCTGGCCCTCAGACAGTTCATAAACCATGATTCCGCCATATCAACCCGGTGGTCCAGATCCTGGCCCTCAGACAGTTCATAAACCATTTGTACGCCATATCAACCCGGTGGTCTAGGTCCTGGCCCTCAGACAATTGATAAACCATGATTATGCCCTATTAACCCGGTGGTCCAGGTCCTGGCTCTCAGACAGTTCATAAACCATGATTACGCCATATCAACCCGGTTTTGTTTGTTTGTTTGATTTGAGGTTTAACGTCCCCGTCAACACTGTAAAGGCCATTTTGGAGACGTTGCTTCCAGTTTTGTGGGACTTTTACCCGACATTGAGATGAAATGACATCTCAAGCCCTGTCGCCCAATGAAACCAATAGGGTTTATAAGCATGGACGGTCCGCCTCACAACGCGGTTCCTGGACAGGCTTAGATCCTCTAAGCGGTTTACCAGTACTAGTGTGCGGGCCGGATTCAGCTCTGCGTGGAAGCATCATGCAGCCCATATATTTCTTCAAGCCCCTATGGGCGGGGGCACATATCAACCCGGTGGTCCGCGTCCTGGCCCTCAGATAGTTCATAAACCTTGATTACGCCATATCAACCCGGTGGTCCAGGTCCTGGCCCTCAGACGGTTCATAAACCATGATTACGTCATATCAACCCGGTGGTCCATGTCCTGGCCCTCAGACAGTCCATAAACCATGATTACGCCATATCAACCCGGTGGTCCGGGTCCTGGCCCTCAGACAGTTCATAAACCATGATTACGCCATATCAACCCGGTGGTCCAGGTCCTGGCCCTCAGACAGTACATAAACCATGATAGTGCCATATAAGTCCAGTGTTCCAGGTTTGGCCCTCAGACAGTTCATAAACCATGATTACGCCATATCAACCCGGTGGTCCAGGTCCTGGCTCTCAGACAGTTCATAAACCATGATAGTGCCCGATGCTAGGTTTCTATTGGTTTTAGTGCATTAAACAACTACTGCATACGATACACCACAACATTGTTACGCTGCATCTCGATGTCGGGTAAAAGTCCCACGAAATTGGAAGCAACGTCTCCAAAATGACCTATAAAGTGTTGAAGGGAGCGTTAATCTTCAAATCAAGCAAGCAAGCTGCTTTCCTGCAATTCAAAGGAGCGACAACCAGAAATAACAAAAATTCCGCCGAAGGCTATGTCGCACCTGCGGGGGACTCTTACATAAGGGTGAAAGTTAGGTTGGTCGCAAATGTTGATGGCTTGACGAACGGACGGAAAGTTCAACTCCTATGTCACGCCTTGCTTAAAGCAGGTGCGTCAAAAACCAGTAAATTAATCGTGATTGTGATTGTCCGTAAAAACTTTCAGGTTATCTCCGTAGCGGACACTAAAAGACTGGCCTTGGACCGGTCCGATTCAAATGTTTTAGTGCACGCTCTGCATCTACCTCGACGTGATGCGTTCCTAGCCATGTTTCATTTTTGACATCCACTTATCCAGACTCCTGCTCCTCTATGAAGCTGAGCAGGTCTGTTTGTGTCGTACATCATTACGAAAACACGCCTATACAAATACATTGTAAGTTTTACCGCCGGAAAAATGAACATTTTTAAGATGAAAAATTGTGATATTTTTCTTATTTTCGCTCAAAATATGGATTGTGGGTACACGTTAGAACCGCCTCGATGAGTCGGTTCTAACGAGTACCCACAATCTATATTTTAGAGCAGAAATAAGAAAAATAAGGTTGGCCCCTGCAAATCCCAGTTTTCTATTTTACTATATAAACAAGTGGTGTTCAAGGCGGTCAAAATTGTATAGGTGTATTTTCGTGATGATGTTCCAAAACCCACAAGACAGGTTTTCTCGTGACGGCCCTCAAATGCGGTTGACAAGGGTGAATATGGAGTTGAACAATGATAACTTGTACACAACATTGCAAAAATAGTCTGTATTTAATTCTTATCAATCTGAAAGTAGGGCTACATGTATTTATGGAGAATGTCTACACTAGCAGCTCATGTACATACACGGCGTCAAAAGTTAAGCCCCACTTTATCCAGAACTCAATTTCTCAAGGGTTGGTTATACTACGTAACCAAACCTTATAAGCTGCATGGTGCTTTCGCGTAGAGCAGAAGTACCGCCAAACCGCTTTGGTCTCAGCCTACCCAAGCAACCTGTAGCGAGTCGGACCGCTCATGTGTATTAATTATATTGGTTTCATTAGGTGGCAGGGCTTGATATGTCATTTCAACTCAGTTTCGGGTAAAAAAGTCCCACAAAATTAGAAGTAACGTCTCCAACATGACCCAAATAGAGTTGACGGGGACGTTAAACCTCATTTCAAACAAAAATCAAAACCTTTTAATATAAATGTAGATAAGCATGTCATTTTTGCATAAGATTGTAAAAAATAATGCGATTTTGTACGAGCATAAGACTCATGAGTTTTACATGAAGCATATGGGGGTGAAGTTTATCTGCAGAGCATAAAAACATCAATTCAAAATGAAGGACTCTAATGCCTTTATATCGGAACGCGGCTCACTGTAAATCACACAATGATATAAAAAATATATGCTGATTTGCACAAAACATCACGAAAACACGCCTATATAATTTTGACCCCCTTGAACCCCACTTTTATATATTAAAACTGGGGTTTCCGGGGGTATACCTTATTTTTCTTTGTTCTGCTCTAAAATATAGATTGTGGGTACTCGTTAGAACCGCCTCGATGAGCCGTCATGTCTTGTGTAGTGCGTTGTTCCAGTGTATGAACAGTATCACCCAAAAGGACTTTAAAAATGCATTTTCTAAATGGATAAAAACACTTGAAAAGTGCGTACAGGTCAAAGAGACTTACATGTAACTAGTTAGTTTTGGCCTGGTAACTCTTTGACCAAGTAAGCCTTATATTTACAAGCAAGAGTCTCCCCAAGTGTCTTATGTTCTGTAGTTTGTGAATACAAGTATTTTGACAGACTGCCATCGTTATCATCCGAGTTACAATCTTTAGGTTAACATTAGGAAAACATGTCCGTGTGAAATAATGGCGTCCAACATGGTGTCAGAAGTGACAAATATTAGATAAAATTTTTAACATCTTTCTTATTTCTGCTTTTAACATAGGTTGTGGGTACTCGTTAGAACCGCCTCATTGAGGCGATTCTAACGAGTACCCACAATCTATGTTTTTGAGCTAAAATAAAGCAGATAATGTTTACCCCCTTACACCCCACTTTTCTCTATATAAAGTGGGGTTTAGAGGGGTCTTCGCTTCACGGACTTGTTATCGCGATGACAAGTCCCTATAATAAAACTCTCCAAAGAGGTACGTATTGCATACTAGGCGACCAACACATTACGATAACACGTTCGTGTTTTCATATATATTCAGAATTAGCATATTTTCTGTTGGATATTTTCCTTATTTCTAGTCCTTATATAGAATTTATTGTTGTTTAGAACCGCCCACGCAATCTTTATTTTTTAGCCAAAATTAGGCAAATAATTAACAACCCCGTAAACCCCAATTTTCTCTATATGAAATGGGGTTAAGAGGGATCTTCATTACACAGACTTGTTAACCTGACGAAATGTTTAGGTGAGTATGTGCATACGCGCAGTCTCACCAGACATGTAGAAGGAACCATGAACTTTTACCACCAAAAAACGAAAGTTTCCGATAAAAAATTCTGATGTTTCGTTTTTCTGCTCAAAATATAGATCGTGGATACTCGTTAGAACTGCCTCGATGATATATGGGCCCCGCCAAGCGAATTTGGGTCTTCGAGCATTCCGTCATGACAAATTTTAACTGCGCATGCCCAGCCATTCAGAGGTGCCAGGGATATGGCTTTCTGTCTGAAGGTTTCTCTTGATTCACTGCTTGTATGAGCGAGCAGCGAAGGTTCTGGCGAGACTGCGCGGATGCGCAGGCTCGCCTGAACCTTCGCTGCTCGCATAGGCGATAAGTACCAAAATCGCTTGACGGGGCCCATATTTTAAATGGAAATGAAAAAATAACATATACCTCTGTAAGCCCCAGTTTTACTTTATAAAAGTTTGGAATAAGAGGGTCAAAATAATACAGGCGTGTTTTCGTGATTAATTACATCCGTCTTTCACTACGAAAATAATTCCATTTATTATTATGGACTGTCATATTTACTATTTTTGAACTGGATATCTTCCTGTAATGGAAGCTTTAACTCAATGTTTTCTATATCTGGATTGTTTTTAGTGGCTTCATATAAAGGATTTGAGAAAGCACTAGTCTCTGAACCATTAATGTCACCCGATCCTGTCGAATAACTAGCGTCTCCATTTCTCTTTATGTTAATTGTCCCTGAATTCACCGAGTCAGTAAAGCCATTCGAGTTGGTAGGTCGAAGGTCAAGGTCATAAATTTGGTTGGTAGCACTTATGTTGCCCTCTTGGTCCTGACTGATGATAGAATCATCAAACATTTCTTGTCCGTAACCTCGTCTTTTCCAGCGATTTCTCGCCATAATCACTATCACAATTATCCCCGTTATCAAAAGAATAAGGCACAATGGTATTGCTACAGCTGCAGCAATATTTGCACGTGCTGGCGAAGTTCTTTGGAGTACACCTGTTTTATTCGTTGATGTGAGTATTGTTGTTGTCGTCGGTAAAGTTGTTGTGATGTCTGCGCGTTGTGTTGAGGAAGGTCGTGTAGTTGTTGTAGGCTTACTTGTTGTCAGTTTTTGTGTTGTCACTTGCTGTTTTGATTTTGATTCTACTGTCTCCCCGTGTGTTGTCTGTTGATTAGTCGTTTGTTTCATGGTTGTCTGTCTTTCTGTTGTTTGATGTAATGCTGTTTGCTGTGGTGTTGTTTGCGTATGTGTTGTTAGTTTCTGATAAGGTGGTGTTGTAAGCTTCACTGAAGTTGTTGTTAATTTGGTCGTACTGAATGTGACCTTCCCAACTGTAGCAGAACTAGTTTTCTCACTGGTAACAAAACCTGACATTGTGGACGATGTTGCTGCTAGCACCTTCGTTTTCTCTGTTGTTACAGTGTCAAGTTTAAGAGATGGCTCCGTGACAGCTGACTTAGTTGTGTAGGGTCTGTCTGTAGAAGCTAAACTTCCTGAGGACGTGCTTGGTAAGGTGTTCATTTCAACAGGGCTTGCTAAGAAAGAAAATAAACAGATGCATTAATGTTAGTAGCTGCTACAGTAAACCTGTCACAAACGTAGTCTCTTTCAATACGATATTGGGCATTGAAAAGACGAAAATGTAAAACTGAACGCTTTTAAATATGTTTCTTAAAGAGGATTTTTTTTACTATTTTTATCTAGTCTTAATAGCGGGATTTCACTGCAAATTCAGAACAAAACAGACAGGATGAAGTACCTTTGTTTACATTTGTAATGCCAACTCTATATAAAAAGCCTATAAGGATTTACAAAGAAGAATTATGTCTTAAGAAAGCCACAATCTGTTTCAAAAATACCTAGAGAAAAAGTCAATACCATTTTAACATCCCTTTTTCTCTTTATACAAAGAAGTGAATGATCATGATGATTTTGTGTTTAACGACACGCCAACCACAAAGAAGTGAAGGAAAGTATACAATTTTCTTACAACTTCTATCCAAGAAACCAAAGGGAACGAAGCAATTTAAAGCAACGGGACCATAACTGAGATAGCCAAAAGGACAATTTCTTTTAAATAAACTTGGCTAAAAGGCTATCCACATTAGGAAACCACGCCTGTTTAAATATATAATGAAAAATTTAAAAGCCAAAAAAGGAAAATATTCAGATGAAAAATTCTTATATTTTTCATACATGTATTTCTACTCAAACACAGACTGTAGGTACTCGTTAGAACCGCCTCGCTATATTTTTCAGCAGCAATAAGAAAATAATGTATACCCCTATTTACCCAAGTTTCACTAAATAAAAGTTTGGTTTAAGGGGGTCAAATCCAAATAGGCGTGTTTTCGCGATGAAAATAAAAATACTACAAGGACATACATGAAAGGACAGAAAATGACAATGAATAACCATAACAGAATCACCGCCTTGGAACTGTCAGTAATTAAGGTGTTACTATACCAAATTTAGTGACACAGAGGCCTTTCTGATATATAATCTTCATCAGTGTGTCTAAACCCCAAAATGTTTGAAACCGAAACGGATGATGTACAAGACCCGGCAAACACAGCACATCCCCTCCGAGCACACACCGAGCGACGTAGCTCATGAGGCATGTCAGCTGGAGGCATCAGACAAGAGACGCCCGATCCAGATAGGCGTCCCCCACCGAGCCAACATCAGCAAACATGGCCCACGCTTCACGGAAGTAAGAATTTTACAGATGGTGAAGGGGCTAGGGCTAGAGGGTCTAAAATCGAATTGCAGGTAGCCACAACCCTCGGCCCTCAGTTTTGCCGTGGTTTTACACAAGTAATCTCTTCAGTCTGCGTTAAGACAGTCTAACTCATCAGTGCAACATCTCTGAGAACATAACAATCATACGAATTCAAAGATGAAACTAGGATAAGGACTGGACAGCATGAAATAGCTTGAAACGCTAAAGCCAAAGACAACCAACAGTTGGACTCCGGTGGTGTACAAGGGTATTCATTATATTGAATTGTTTATGTGATCTACCAAAAAAGGTACTGATCACCAAAGGAAAGCAACCATCTCTGGTTTCTCTTCCTCTCAAAATGTATAACTGACCAATTCAAATATTTACTTTCCAAATTATTGTAATCATCGATTTTTGTAATGTTTCTTTATAAATAAAAAGCTGTGGGCAAAACTGTTTCATGAGTATTGCCTGAATTTGGGATGATTGTTTACCTTGACATTTGACACCAACATCCTCCCTGTGGTTACAGTTGTGCGTTCCTATTCCTCGATGTTCGCAGTCAAACAACGTCTTCTCTGATCCTTTACATTTCATATTGTCAAACCAAATCTTTCCTGTCCCGGAACCATATTCTGCCTTCCGTCGAGCCTTCCCGCCAAAATATCCTAACTGACGACATACTACACGCGCATCGACGTCATCCCAGTGGTCATCGCAGATGGTTCCCCATTCATTCGCACCTGTTACAAATACTTCCACTCTACCAGTGTAATTGTCAGGACCATCCACCAGACGAATCTTGGAAGGTGCTAAAATGGAAAACATTAAGAAATAACAATTCCCATGCACATACTATTCGCAGCCAATAACACAGGCAATAAACTGACATTAGCACTTACTAATGAACGTAAGTAGTTTTCCTTACTAACCACAAATAATGTCAATGAAAAAAGACGCATATTTATTAGGCAACATTTACAGTGCCATTATTTATAAAGTAGAAGTAAAACAAAGATCAGGAATCGATACAATTAACTTACTCCACCCATCAAAGACACAAAAGGGAAAGAAACACAAACATCAAGCGACCAGACCATAATGGAAACCTAAACAAAGGAAGGCCATAAGGACAGTTACTTTCCCACAAAATGGCCATATGGCCATCCAAAATAAACAGACACAAGTGATACACACAGTAAGTAACAAACAACAACATAAATAAACCGCCACAGAAGAACCGCCTTGGAACGGTCAGTGAAAAGATTTCCACTGGGGGGCTTAAATCGATTTTACGTGGCCACAATCCTCGCCCTTATCTCCGTCGCGATTTAGACAAATAATTTGTTCAGTCCGCATGAAGCCCTCTAACTCATCAGTGCAACATCTCCATGAACACAAAAAATAAAAGAACCACAGAGGTGAGACAACGGTGAGGACTCGATAGCAAGAAACCACTGAAATGCTGGAGCAAAAGAAAACCAACAGTTAGACTCCGATGGGCCCGACCAGAGACAGAGCATCGGGCACCAACCAACATTACCAAGAAGTAGATCTCTCTAATGCTCAATAAGCCTTTACGTTGGAGCCGTCATAGAATCTGAGGCCTGACCCACCGGCGTGCAATTAAAGAGGGAAGCCAAGTTGCCAACCGTGATTGGGTTAACTACCATGCATGCAGTCTGTCGTATAACATCCATGTTGTACCCAATCTTTTTATATCGAAGAATGATTTTACGAAATTGGGTGCTGAAGTCATTGCGGTTATATATTTTTCTGAATTTATATACTAAGTCACCATAAAATTCGGGTTCCGATAGACCTTGTTGCAGAAGAGATTTAAGTCCAATATTGAATTTTGAAATTAAATCAGAATGGCGTCTATAACATTTTGAAAAGGCTTTGCGTAGTTTATGGTACCGATAACCCTGATTAAGGAGTTTAGCCGTTAATAATTTATTACGAGTGTTGAAGTCAGTTACATGACTACACACTCTAGCAAATCGAATTAATTGCGAAATATAAACGCCATAGGATGGCGCACGAGGAACATCACCATCCAAAAAAGGGAAATTTACAATCTCAAAATCAAAGTCATCGCGTTTATCATAAATTTTGCACGAAACAAACCCATCTACAATAGAAAGATGTAAATCCAAAAACGGGGCCTCAATGTTGTTGTTGCTCAAACATTGTCGATAAGTATTTTCCGATGCTTGCTGCGACTAACAGTACTAATGGAGTGTTTGTTTGATTTGAAGTTTAACGTCCCCGTCAACACTGTAAAGGTCTTTTTATGAGACGTTGCTTCCAATTTTGTGGGACTCCGTGGTGTAGTTGTTACGCTTCTCGCCTTGTAAACCAGGGGTCGCAGGATCGATCCCGGGCTTCTCCAGAATTTCGGATGAGTCTTTTAACCGAGGTTCCGTCTCCGTATGACCTTAGCTGTTAGGGCACTCACTAGCTTCCAATTTTGTGGGACTTTTATCCGACATTGAGATGAAATGACACCCCAAACCTGCTGCCCAATGAAACAAAATGGTTTATAAGCGTGGACGGTCCGACGCGCACCACTTTGCCTGGGAGGGCTTAGATCCTCTAAGCGGTACATATTTTACTTTTGGTCCTTTGAGATCAGCGTGGATATTCTGTGAAATCAGAAATAAATGATTGGTTTAGACTCATATTCTAGACAGGTTTTTAATTAGTTGGACCCCATTTTGATTTATATCAGTCTTTGAATCGACTGCCTATTCGAAATTCGCAAAATTGCAGTGTGTTTCCTCTGGCTTTCTTTGCCGGATCATTACAGGGTCACTGATGAGGCTTTATTAGCCGAAACTACGTAGTATGACCCATCTTCTTTCTAACGAATGTTTTCATTGCTCTTAAAGGAACTTATTTTTTTTATTTTTATTTACCAGTACTCGTGTGCGGGTCGGTTTCAGCTCTTCGCGGAAGCATCATGTAGCCCATCTATTTCTTCAACCCCCAATGGGCGGGTCCGCAAAATGGAGTGTACCATCACGATACATGTTAAGAGTAGTACTACCATATATAATAGAAGTGAAGGCAATGATCAGGAATCGATGTAATTAACCCACAACTCCCATCCGAGACACCAAAGGGAAAGAAACACAAACATGAAATAACTAAACCCTAATGGAAACACCAGAAGCCAAAATAACAGTCACTATCCCACAAAACGGCCAATTGGCTATCCAAAACAAATAAATATAAGCGATACACACACACTCAAAGACAAACACTAACAAAAATAAACCACGACAGAAAAATCACCTTGGAACGGGTCAGTGAAACGGATTCCACTTGTGGGGTTGGAGGGGGTGGTGCTTAAATCGATTTTAGGCGGCCACAATCTTCGCCCTTATGTCCGTCGCGATTTAAACAAACAATTTGTTTAATCCACATGTAGGCCTCCTCACAATGTATGAATGCGTCTTCCAGCCCAATTTTATTCAATAATCAAATAACAGAGAGGACCGATCGGTCGATTGTATCTGAGTGCAGGCTGGGAAAATAGTCCTGGACTGGGATTTATACTTTAGTTTAACCCTTAAATTCAGGTTTTAAGCAAACCGTGCAGACCCTGATTAACCCTGCGTTTTGTGGTGTTTGACCCTTAAATTCCTGTACTGTATGCAAACATTGTAGGCCCTGATCAGTTGCCGCGTTCTGTGACGTCTGATCTAGGTCTACACTGTCTGTCAATCCGAACCAATGATTCTAGCTGAGATTCTATGGAAAAGGCTAAAACGATACGCGGAGAGCTCACTGCGATAAAATTAACGCTGTTATTTTCTATATATAAGTTACCTGGCTTTCCTACATATCAGCGGTAGTCACATGGATTTTAGCACTGAAGGGTTTTTATGCTTACTTGACTTTAATCGACCCAGTAAGATATTTGTAGGGTTATAAACATAAACATAAAATACGCAAAGCCTTTTCAAAATTTTATAGACGTCATTCTGATTTTATTTCAAAAGTCAATATTGGCCTTAAATCTCTTCTGCAACATGGCCTATCGGAACCCGATTGTGATGGTGACTTAGTATATAAAAGCAGAAAATTATATAACTGCAATGACTTCAGCACCCAATTTTGTAAAATCGTTCTTCGATATAAAAAGATTGGGTACAACATAAATGTTATACGACAAACTGCATGCATGGTAGTTAACCCAATCACGGTTGACAACAAAGCTTCCCTCTTTAATTGCATGCCGGTGGGTCAGGCCTCAGATTCTATGCCGTTTCCAGCGTAAAAGCTTATTTAGAATTAGAGAGATCTAATTCAAGGTAATGTTGGTTGGTGCATGATGCTCTATCTCTGGTCGGGCCCATCGGTAATGTTAGTTAGTGCCTGATGCTCTATCTCTGGTCGGGCCCATCGGAGTCTAATTGTTGGTTTTCTTTTGCTCTAGCATTTCAGTGGTTTCTTGCTGTCGAGTCCTCACCATTGTTTCATCTCTGTGGTTGTTTGATTATTTGTACTCATGCAGGTGTTGCACTGATGAGTTAGGAGGCCTTCATGCGGACTGAACAAATCATTTGTCTAAATCGCGACGGAAGTTTTTGTTTGATTTGAGGTTTAACGTCCCCGTCAACACTGTAAAGGTCATTTTGGGGACGTTGCTTCCAGTTTTGTGGGACTTTTACCCAACATTGAGATGAAATGACATCTCAACTCCTGTCGCCCAATGAAACCAATAGGGTTTATAAGCATGGCCGGGCCGACTCCCACCGCGTTGCTTGGGCAGGCTTAGATCCACTACGCGGTTTACCAGTACTCGTGTGCGGGTCGGCTTCAGCTCTGCGTGGAAGCATCGTGCAGCCCATATATTTCTTCAAGCCCCGATGGGCCGGGTCGCGACGGCAGTAATAGCGAGGATTGTTGCCACGTAAATTCGAATTAAGTCCCCAAGTGGAATTTGTTTCCGCTGACCGTTCCAAGGCGGTTTTTCTGTCTCGGTTAATTTTTGTTATGGTTTGTCTTTGGGTGTTTGTGTTGCTTATAATATTTCATTTTGGATAGCCTATTGGCCATTTTGTGGGAAAGTAACTATCCTTTTGGCTTTCCGCTATTGATGTTTCCATTAGGTCTGTTGGTCATGTTTGTGTTTCGTTCCCTTTGGTGTCTCTGATGGGAACTGTGTGTTGAATGTATCGATTACTTTATGGTGGTTATAAGGCGCATACACGCATCAAAAATGAAAGTTCCAGATGAGGAGTAACGAGAATATGTTACGGATATTAATATTCCTACACAAACTGTTGTAGGTACTTGTAAGAATAGCCTCAGTGAGTTAATTTAAGCAAGTACCCATTAAATATGCTTCTAACAAGTAATATGGAAAACTTATCAATGGGGCTATGATACATGGCATGCCTGAATGTTAGAATGTCGTACCTAAATGTTGAAATACGTTTTAATGTTTTATTTGTATTGAAAACGTCTCCCATTGCAAGAAACATCCACAACAAGCTTCTTATGACCTACTTACCGACTGTGGTATTGAAACATTGTGTATAGGCTCCTAGTTCTTTTCTTCCGATACACAAGTCGGCTAAGAATGACGAATTGAAGCCGGTGTTCAAACATGTCAGTGGCGACGGTTCATTTCCCAAGCAGAAGAATCCCGACACCCAAGGACGGATCAATGGCAATGGGGGCCCTTCATTTACATATTTCACTATCCCATCGACGTATCCCATTGATCTGCATAGGACGCGTGCATCTGCGCTCTGCCAAGACCATGAACAAACCGCACCCCACCTCCCAGCATAACCGATCTCTACTCGACCGTCTGCTGGATCTGTTCCTTCCACGAGTTTATACTCAAACCCGATTCCATCTGGAAAAAATAGATTTGAAATTTGGTGAAGTTGATACAGCACCTGCCCCCCCCCCAACTCCCAAACCGCTACAGATATAATGTCTATTTTAGATGGAAGAAATGAATAAAGGAATTTCGTCGAGAACACATGCATAGTATCATATGTTGCATAAAATCTAAGAAGAGGTACCTACTGGCCAGTGTCTGTATATTCGAGGTCAGAAAATGACTTATTTCATAATGTGGGAAAATTAATAAGAAATGATCTCACAATTATATCCAAAGCACTCGAACATCCTCATACCACGAAGAAAACACATGAGAAGTTTTTAAACGATTGGTATAAAACTGAGAGGAGTTTCGCTCGCAGGAAAACCCCACTGTCTATAGATTGAGAGCGAAAAATGACTAAGATCAGAATGTATACAAAGTGATAAAATCTGACCAATCAATTATATTCAAACTACATGCATATCCTCATAGTATTAGAAAAACACATGCAAAGTTTAAAACCGATCGGTACAAAGCTGTGTAAGATGAGTTCCACTAACAAGAGGTATCAAGTGTCTATATATCTCAGTTTAGTTAATTCTAAGTTCAGAACGTGGAAAAAGTGACAGCGATAATCCAACAATTATATTCAAACCACAGCACACCCTCATACCATGAAAACACACGAGGAGTTTCAAAACTATTGGTTCAAAACAGCAGTGTGTGCACTCACCATCACGTGAACAAGTCCGTGAAATGGACACCCCCTTAAACCCCACTTTATATAGTAAAACTTGGGTTTACAGGGGTAAACATTATTTTTCTTATTTCTGCTCTTAAATATAGATTCTGGCTACTCGTTAGAACCGCTTCATTCTATATTTTGAACAGAAATAAGAAAAAAATCACATTTTTTTATCTTAAATGTCTTCATTTTTAGGCAGAAAACTTACAATGTATTTGAATAGTCATGTTTTCGTTATGCCATGAAAAACACACGCAGTTTCAAAACGATTGGTTCAAAACAGTAGGGTGTGCGCTCACAATAGCTACTTACTGTCTATATATTGAGTCTAAAACATTTCTGCTACTGACTATATAGAGACTGAAAATTTTCTGTGTTTGGAATGTAGAAAAGGTGATAAAATGATGCTACAAATGTACAAACCACATGCATATTCTCATAGCATAAAAAACACAGGGAAAGTTTCAACACATTTGGAACAAAACTGTTAAAGCAATTGCGCTAACAGGACACACATGCTAAAATGTTGACGGAAGGACAGGCGGACAGAAACTTACACGCCTAATTCTTTCTACTAAAGAAGGTGCGACAAAACATGAGCATTTTGTATTTCATTTTAATGCAGATGAAATATCGATGACACGCCCCGGATCAACAGTAATTTAGATACTTGCTACATTACAATGCTAGATTAAGTGCACAACAATACAAAGTCGTAAATTTTAAGGTTTTTGACTATAAAATTTGAGAATTGGATTCGCCATGTGCTGTACCGTCCTTTGAAAACATGACATTCGTGCTTTTACATTCACTTTTACCTGTATATATGAATAAAAACATATTAAACCATTGAAGAAACAGAATTCCTCCAAAACTATTTGTAATTCAGTTTGTTTGCAAGTGTATAGTAAATGAAGCTACAGAAATCCATGTTCTGAAATTCTGCTTTGATCTAGATCAGGAAAAGGATATTTATCCTTTCTGCGACCAGCAAAACTCAGAAAATCCTGTGCGCAAGCACATTCACGAAAAAGTCTTACGAGAAACTACGTAGTATGACCAATCTTCTTTCTTATGAATGTTTTCATTGCTCTTAAAGGAACTCATTTTTTATTTTTATTTGCCTTCACTGCAGCTGGTGTTGTGCCGTGTGGCGGCCGTAAAACGTCTCCCCGTACATCAACCATAGTGCAGTTTATATTTTACTTTAGGTCCTTTGAGATCAGCGTAAATATTCTGAGAAATCAGAAATAAATTATTGGTTTAGACCCGTATTCTAGACAGGTTTTTAATTATTTGGACCCCATTTGAAGTAGAAGTAAAACAAAGATCAGGAATTGATACAATTAACTTACTCCACCCATAAAAGACACCAAAGGGAAAGAAATTCAAACATTAAGCGACCAGACAATAATGGAAACCTAAACAAAGGAAGGCCATAAGGACAGTTACTTTCCCACAAAATGGCCATATGGCCATCCAAAATTAAAAGACACAAGTGATACACACAGTAAGTAACAAACAACAACATAAATAAATCGCCACAGAAGAGCCGCCTTGGAACGGTCAGTGGAAGATTTCCACTGGGGGGCTTAAATCGATTTTATGTGGCCACAATCCTCGCCCTTACTTCCGTCGCGATTTAGACAAATAATTAGTTCAGTCCGCATGAAGGCCTCCTAACTCATCAGTGCAACATCTCCGTGAACACCAAAATCAAAGAACCACAGAGGTGAGACAACGGTGAGGACTCGACAGCAAGAAACCACTTAAATGCTGGAGCAAAAGAAAACCAACAGTTAGACTCCGATGAGCCCGACCAGAGACAGAGCATCAGGCACCAACCAACATTATCTCTCTAATGCTCAATAAGCCTTTACGTTGGAGCCGTCATAGAATCTGAGGCCTGACCCACCGGCGTGCAATTAAAGAGGGAAGCAAAGTTGCCAACCGTGATTGGGTTAACTACCATGCATGCAGTCTGTCGTATAATATCCATGTTGTACCCAATCTTTTTATATCGAAGAATGATTTTACGAAATTGGGTGCTGAAGTCATTGCGGTTATATATTTTTCTGAATTTATATACTAAGTCACCATAAAATTCGGGTTCCGATAGACCTTATTGCAGAAGAGATTTAAGTCCAATATTGAATTTTGAAATTAAATCAGAATGGCGTCTATAACATTTTGAAAAGGCTTTGCGTAGTTTATGGTACCGATAACCCTGATTAAGGAGTTTAGCCGTTAATAATTTATTACGAGTGTTGAAGTCAGTTACATGACTACACACTCTAGCAAATCGAATTAATTGCGAAATATAAACGCCATAGGATGGCGCACGAGGAACATCACCATCCAAAAAAGGAAAATTTACAATCTCAAAATCAAAGTCATCGCGTTTATCATAAATTTTGCACGAAACAAATCCATCTACAATAGATAGATGTAAATCCGAAAACGGGGCCTCGGTATTAGAAGAATTTGCTTTATTTAACTGAAGTTCTAGGGGGTAAATCTGACTGATCAAACCATCAAAATAGGTATTATCAATATTTAATAAATCATCTAAATATCTAGAAGTAGAGCTAAAAGCTTCAATAATTTCAGATTGGTTATCAATGGAAAGCGACAAAATGAAGTCTCTTTCATAACAATACAAGAACAGATCAGCCACAAGAGGTGCGCAATTAGTACCCATCGGAATACCCACAATTTGTCTAAATAACTTAGTACCGAATCTTATATAAATATTGTCAAGAAGAA
Source organism: Lucinisca nassula (assembly GCA_963580285.1). NCBI lineage: Eukaryota > Metazoa > Mollusca > Bivalvia > Lucinida > Lucinidae > Lucinisca > Lucinisca nassula. The sequence goes on from OY757018.1 coordinate 67,883,118, forward strand.
AGGTGAGGGCATCACACACTTTCTGACATGACCAAAGTGTATAATTCTTATGCTCTTTAGAAGTGAAAAATGCATTTCTGACATTACATGCAAGATAGAGAGAATCTTCTCTGTGAAAAGCTCATTCAATTAAATCATTAAGCTTTTCTTTTATAAGATTATGAGGAAGTGTAGTGTAAAGAGTGGAAAAATCGTAGGTAGACAGACTAGAAGCACGAAAATGTCTAGATTTCAATTTATTTAAAACCTCATTCGAATTTTTTATAGACCAAAACAGATTTCTTCCTGATCTTTCAAAGACTTTATCACAATATTTAATTACATGCGTTTTAATAGCAGTTAGACAGGAAGTTAATAATTTAGAAAGTTCAGTGGTATCAGTCTTTGAATCGACTGCCTATTCTCACTTCGCAAAATTGCAGTATGCTTCCTCTGGCTTTCTTTGCCGGATCCTTACAGGGTCACTGATGAGGCTTTATTAGCCGAAACTACGTAGTATGACCCATCTTCTTTCTTATGAATGTTTTCATTGCTCTTAAAGGAATTCATTTTTGATTTTTATTAGCTGCTTGCAGACATCTAGAGACGTTCCTGCTAGTCATGACAAATCGAGTCCTATAATGCACATATATTTGAAGAACATAAATCCGAGATTGCTAAGGACACTTTTCTCACGCGGTAGAATGTTTTGATAAATTGATGCGACCAAACACTTACTTGTAACATTATAACAAACAACCCCAGCATCGTTGGAACCATAGTTACAGTGCTTTACATCAGGGGAGAACTTTTCACTCTCACATTGCTCCAATGAAGTTTCATTTCCTAGACATGTGACCTCTCGCATCAGCACTGGGCGGTCGTTCTTCATTATATGCAAATATGCCACGCCTCCGTCAAATCCCAGCTTCCTGCATGCCACAGATGCGTCCGTATCGTCAAAATTATGAAGACATATACGTCCCCAAATCCCTCCGATTCTGACCTCAAGAATGCCATGGAAACGACCAGCAAGGCTGTCTGTTGATAGTCTCATTTCAAAACCATTGTCGACTATGGGTGTGTCGCTACACTCAACGGAAACATAGTGGCCACTAGGGCACGTCGTGTTGATCTCCATCTTACAGTTGATAATGTCCTTTTCATCGCCGGTACAATTTATATTTGAAAATAACAATGGTTTCGAGTTGTTACCATAAGAAGAACCTGAAAATACATTATATAATGAATGAGTCGGTAGAAATAGAAAAATATGTTGTGCGACAGCAAAGGTGCATTAACCTGAACATCCATGTGAGTTCTCCGATTTGAGTATCATTCTTATTCCACTTGCAACATGTTCTATAAAAGGGTTATCCTTTGGAAGCAAGAAATATACCACAGAACTGGAAAATATTAAGTGTACATGTTTTCTGGGCCAGACTAGCTAGTTTTGGCCAATTAGGCCTCTTCAGAGACCCGCAAATATTTTCCAAATTCTACAATGGAATCAACGATCCCAAAGGACAAGAAAATATAAACTACACTATGATGTAGGGCAGGGAGACTTAACGGCCGCCACACATTCCCAGACACCAGCTGTAGTGACGTTAAATATGTTCTATAAAAGGGTTATCCTTTGGAAGCCAGGAATACACCACAGAACTGGAAAATATGAAGTGTACATGTTTTCTGGGCCTGACTATCTAGTTTCGACCAATTTGGCCTCATCAGTGACCCTCACATATTTTCCAAATTCCACAATGGAATCAATGATCCCAAAGGACAAGAATGTAATCTTTACAACTCGCATATAATACACTGTAGGTTTTGTGTTGTGCCGGTGAAAATATATAAAATATTACGAAAACACATCAATGTACATATAGTGCATTCTTTTTCATATCTCTTAGAAGGGTTATTTTTCAGAAGAAAAATTGGTGGTATTTTTAATAGTTATAATCCAAAACTTGTGAGTGCTCGTTAGAACTAGTGGTTCTAAAGAATAATTACAACTTTTATCATTGAGCAGAAATAATAAGAGACGTATTTCTATTGCAATCTGGGACCCCAAGTTTTCTTTGTATAAAGGAAACGCCGGCGGCTCCGGCCAAAAGACTTACGAGTACTTTTCAAGTAAATTCGATTGGCCCCTAACACTCTGGTCGGGCCCATGGTTCTTTTGGCATGTGATGTTTAAATTATGGCAAAGTAGTTTTGTTGGTGTTTCTATCCCTCTGGTGTCTTGGATGGGACATTTAAGGTAAGTTTATCGGTTCCTGATCATTACCTTTACTTCTATTGTACAGGGGAAACCATTGCACTGACTTGTAAACACATTGTAATAGTCTCTAAAATCTGCCCTAGGAGCACTTTGGCCCTGACGCAGACGTGCTCGTGCGACGACTATGGTCACAATCAACTCATCAAAATAGCAGTGAAGGCGATGATCAGGAATCGATACAAAGGCCCCTTTCACGCTGACTGAAAACTTTAATTGCGTAAACCATGACAGAAGTTAAAGCGGGGGCTGTGACCTGCAGCAATTTTAACTCGCCATCCAAAAGCGGTGTTTTGTTTAGGTTTATGACCGTCGTTTGTTACGTAGCACCACTCCTACCTTCGATTATCTACCTGCTATTGGTTTATAAATAATGTCAGGCTACTGCGTCAGGGAGTCGACACTTTGGCTCAGTGGTTAGACTTTCATCCGGGCGTCCCGGGTTCAAATATCACAGGAGACGGGTATGTGTCCAGCTGTGCTTCATTACTTCGCTACGACTTTCATGTCGTAAAATCGGGCTCATCTGGACGGAATTGGACTTTATTTTGCCTAAAACGGCTTCGTGTCATCATACATGATAAAGTAGAAGTAAAACAAAGATCAGGAATTGATACACTTAACTTACTCCACCCATAAAAGACACCAAAGGGAAAGAAATACAAACATTAAGCGACCAGATCATAATGGAAACCTAAACAAAGGAAGGCCATAAGGACAGTTACTTTCCCACAAAATGGCCATATGGCCATCCAAAATTAAAAGACACAAGTGATACACACAGTAAGTAACAAACAACAACATAAATAAATCGCCACAGAAGAGCCGCCTTGGAACGGTCTGTGGAAGATTTCCACTGGGGGGCTTAAATCGATTTTACGTGGCCACAATCCTCGCCCTTACTTCCGTCGCGATTTAGACAAATAATTTGTTCAGTCCACATGAAGGCCTCCTAACTCATCAGTGCAACATCTCCGTGAACACAAAAATCAAAGAACCACAGAGGTGAGACAACGGTGAGGACTCAACAGCAAGAAACCACTGAAATGCTGGAGCAAAAGAAAACCAACAGTTAGACTCCGATGAGCCCGACCAGAGACAGAGCATCAGGCACCAACCAACATTATCTCTCTAATTTTCAATAAGCCTTTACGTTGGAGCCGTCATAGAATCTGAGGCCTGACGAATAAAGCCCTTGAAGAGGGATTGTGTTATAGCTGTATAGATTATACATGGCTCATTACCAGTCTCTGACAACTGCGTCAGTAACTCGATTGATGATTAGAGTGAGTTAGTGTGTTTCAGTTTTACGTCTTACCAACAGTTAAGGTCATACGGAGACGGGACCTTAGACTACTCCGAAAGTCTGGAGAAGCCCGGGATCGATCCTGCAATTCCTGGTTTATCCCGCGAGTAGCATAACCACTACACCACAGAGGCTTCTAACTCATGGTTAGAACATTGGAATATTACCGTGTTCCGGGTTCGAATCACACCATTGGTGGGATTTTTTTAGCTATGTTTCTTTCCTTTGTTATGACTTTCATGTCGTATGACATTGTATGTCTTTGCATGTATGTCCTTGTTGGATAGTCGTTTGACCATTTTCTGAAAAATCATTTCACCTTATGTCTTTGTATTCTTTACGCTTCAATTATCATGTCTTTTCTTTATGTGTGTTCGTCGTTCCCTTCGGTATCATGGAAGATGAGTGCAAGGCAATTCTATCTATTGCTACTCATTGTCTTCATATCTATTCTTATCAGATAACTCGGGTGGGCAGGCTGATCAGGCAGTTGTTGGTTGACAAGGTTGTGAAGCATGTTATCTCGCTTTGATATGCATAATATATATAAAACACTAAAAATAAAGCTTAAGGGGATATATTTTAGTGTGAAAGAAACAGAACAAAAATCAATATTTTACCTGGAATAGCTCTAGCATCAACATATTCTGTTTTAATACTTTTGCATGCCACCTTGGCTTCATCTAGTCCAAATCCTGTATCACATACACTGTACCAATCACCATCATGATACATTTCTAGCCCTCCCGACTTGGAGTTGGGTCCATTACTCAGACGCACTATGAACGAAAAACGTGAAAATTGGTTAATGAGAAGAAAAATAATTCCAGGTTTGAGACCTAGGAGTATTGCGACAAGCAAAACACAAACCAGGGTGCTCAACTCAATTTCACAGAAAAACAAAATTCTTAGATATGCATATATTCAATTTTAAAGCAGCGAACATGTGTTGATCAGACCGTGCGCATGCACACGCTAAGCTGCACATTTGGTGTTCATAAGTGGCAAAAACAGATTTCCCACTGGAGTGGGGCATTTGAAATTTAAAACAGAAGTGGAAGCAACGATCAGGAATCGATACATTTACCTCATGCCTCCCACCCAAGACATGAAAGGAAAAGAAACACAAACATAAAACAACTTCACCATAATGAAAGCAAATAATACACGAAGTAAACTAAAAAAACAGACTCGGTTTAGACTGAAGTGACTGTCAATTATATTATTAAATCATGGACGCCACTCTATGCTTTCATTTTTAATTTCATTACCCGTTTCTGTTTTACGTCTTCTGGACACCGAGGCGAATAAATTCTACGATAGTTCTCATCAGTTATATGATGCGGCTCTCTTAACTAGAGGCTATACTCAGCATACTCACCGTCCTTACATTGATTCTGAAATTAATCATAAACGCCATTTCTTCAAAATATCCTTCATTAATAAGGGTATGGATTTTATAGATTTGCCCAGTATCTTCCGTGAGAGATCGGTACTTTCTTCCATTCCTGCTTATTTTGAAAATACTGAAACACCTATAATTTGCTATAAATATAACAAACCTGTTAGATCTATCATTTTTAATTTCAATAAACTTGTTTCAGATCTTGATATTGATACTAATACTCCTGATTCATGTGATTGTAAAAACTCAAAGTATTGCTATCCTGCTGCTGGTCATGTAATTACTGGCAATTTGAAACTTATTCCTGATTCTAGGATAAGGAGTATAATTTCTAAAGGACCGAAATATCGGTTTCCTTCTAAAATTGATTTCAGTAAATGTAGAGATGAAATCGCTGCTTCATTGAATGAATTCGGTAATCGATGGTGTAAGCGAGGGTATGTTGAGCATAAAGCCCTTAAGGACTGGAAACTTAGCATTTTAAAACTAGTGAATAAACGCATTTCTTTCTATTCTCAAAATACTAACTTACTACCTCCTAAGCCCAAGACGTCTTTACGTCATCTTAAACTAGGTATTCAAGAATTTCATAAGATGTTTGTTTTGGTCCCTGCAGACAAGGCCGCTAACAACGTCGTCGTTGTGTGACGGCTCCACTATGTTAACACGCTTAAGCAGGAGCTTGGTGGTTCTAAGGCCTATGAACTTCAGCCTTTAGCTGAAGAGAGAGCTATAGTAGATAAACATGTTTGTCTTTCAGCCACCAAGTTTGCTGTGTGTGTTAACGAAGGCCAAGACAAGCTTCCTACGCTATACTGGTTACCAAAACTTCATAAAAAACCTTACAAAGCACGGTTTATTGCAAATTCTAGCTCTTGCACTACCACTGAACTTTTTAAATTATTAACTTCCTGTCTTACTGCTATTAAAACGCATGTAATTAAATATTGTGATAAAGTCTTTGAAAGATCAGGAAGAAATCTGTTTTGGTCTATAAAAAATTCGAATGAGGTTTTAAATAAATTGAAATCTAGACATGTTCGTGCTTCTAGTCTGTCTACCTACGATTTTTCGACTCTTTACACTACACTTCCTCATAATCTTATAAAAGAAAAGCTTAATGATTTAATTGAATGGGCTTTTCACAGAGAAGATTCTCTCTATCTTGCATGTAATGTCAGAAATGCATTTTTCACTTCTACAGAGCATAAGAATTATACACTTTGGTCATGTCAGAAAGTGTGTGATGCCCTCACCTTTCTACTTGACAATATTTATATTAGATTCGGTGCTAAGTTATTTAGACAAATTGTGGGTATTCCGATGGGTACTAAATGCGCACCTCTTGTGGCTGATCTGTTCTTGTATTGTTATGAAAGAGACTTCATTTTGTCGCTTTCCATTGATAACCAATCTGAAATTATTGAAGCTTTTAGCTCTACCTTTAGATATATAGATGATTTATTAAATATTGATAATACCTATTTTGATGGTTTGATCGGTCAGATTTACCCCCTAGAACTTCAGTTAAATAAAGCAAATTCTTCTGATACCGAGGCCCCGTTTTTGGATTTACATCTATCTATTGTAGATGGATTTGTTTCGTGCAAAATTTATGATAAACGCGATGACTTTGATTTTGAGATTGTAAATTTTCATTTTTTGGATGGTGATGTTCCTCGTGCGCCATCCTATGGCGTTTATATTTCGCAATTAATTCGATTTGCTAGAGTGTGTAGTCATGTAACTGACTTCAACACTCGTAATAAATTATTAACGGCTAAACTCCTTAATCAGAGTTATCGGTACCATAAACTACGCAAAGCCTTTTCAAAATTTTATAGACGCCATTCTGATTTAATTTCAAAATTCAATATTGGACTTAAATCTCTTCTGCAATAAGGTCTATCGGAACCCGAATTTTATGGTGACTTAGTATATAAATTCAGAAAAATATATAACCGCAATGACTTCAGCACCCAATTTCGTAAAATCATTCTTCGATATAAAAAGATTGGGTACAACATGGATATTATACGACAGACTGCATGCATGGTAGTTAACCCAATCACGATTGGCAACTTTGCTTCCCTCTTTAATTGCACGCCGGTGGGTCAGGCCTCAGATTCTATGACGGCTCCAACGTAAAGGCTTATTGAGAATTAGAGAGATAATGCTGGTTGGTGCCTGATGCTCTGTCTCTGGTCGGGCTCATCGGAGTCTAACTGTTGGTTTTCTTTTGCTCCAGCATTTCTGTGGTTTCTTGCTGTCGAGTCCTCACCGTTGTCTCACCTCTGTGGTTCTTTGATTTTTGTGTTCACGGAGATGTTGCACTGATGAGTTAGGAGGCCTTCATGCGGACTGAACAAATTATTTGTCTAAATCGCGACGGAAGTAAGGGCGAGGATTGTGGCCACGTAAAATCGATTTAAGCCCCCCAGTGGAAATCTTCCACTGACCGTTCCACGGCGGCTCTTCTGTGGCGATTTATTTATGTTGTTGTTTGTTACTTACTGTGTGTATCACTTGTGTCTTTTAATTTTGGATGGCCATATGGCCATTTTGTGGGAAAGTAACTGTCCTTATGGCCTTCCTTTGTTTAGGTTTCCATTATGGTCTGGTCGCTTAATGTTTGTATTTATTTTCCTTTGGTGTCTTTTATGGGTGGAGTAAGTTAATTGTATCAATTCCTGATCTTTGGTTTACTTCTACTTTATTGGGTTTGTTCATGACATGCACTGAAATGTGAAACACCAGCCACGCCCTATAGGACTTGCTAAAACAGAACTCTATCTTAAAAATGATTCTAAATGAACTCGATGATCCAAAAGGACAAGAAAATATAATCTGCACTATCATGATGTACGGGGCTACTCTTTACGGCCACCCAGACGAACCCCCATACTCGATTGAGCACCTTTTTTATTCTGTATCTGAACTATTCGGCCATTTATGTAGTGGAGGGATGGGACATAGCCCAGGCGGACCCCTGGTGGGTATAACTGAATGCATCTTACCATAAGGAAAAAGAATATAATGGGGATCTGAACGGTTCCGGAGATATAAGGCCTTTTAAGAAGTGGAGGGGGTCGGGCATGGCCCCAGCAGACCCAAGGAAAGTGCAAGACTGGTGTCACTGAATGCGTTTAATCATAAGGACCAAGAATATATATAGTTTTAGGGTGGGGATTTGAACGGAGTTTGAAATATTATGCCTTTTTATAAAGTAGGAGGGGCGGGGAATGCCCCTGCTGATCCATGTCAGCCCGAAGTTGGTGTGACTGAATGCGCCTTATCAAAAGGAACAAGAATATATATGGCTTGGGGGTGTAGATCCGGACGGTTTCCGTTATATTAGGCCTTTGATGACGTGGAGAGGTGGGAAATGGCCCCGGCACACATCCCGGGTACCCTAAGATGGGTGTCATTGAAGCATTATTTTAGGAACCAGAATACATATGGTTAAGGGTGTGGATATGAACAGTTTCTGAGATATATGGCCTTTAATGAAGTGGTGGAAGTGGGGCATAGCCCTGGGGACCCCAATGTTTTTTTGTTTTTTTTTTTGTTTTTTTGGTTTTACGGCCCTTTCAAGATTATTTCACTCATATCGAGCCGATCGTTAATCAGAGGTGGGCGAAAACCGGAGTACCCGGAGAAAAACCACCTGACCTTCCGTTGCAGAACTTGGCGTCTCACACGTGGCCTGAGCGAGGCTCGAACCTACGGCGGTGAGCGACCTAATGACTTAGAGTCAGCGCTCTTATCCACTAGGCCACGGAGGCCCGTTACCCCAATGTTGGTGTCAATGAATGTGTCTTATAATAAAGAACAAGAATATTTATGGTTTGGGTGTGTGGAACTGAACGGTTTCTGATATATATTGCGTTTAATGAAAGTGGAGGGGTAGGGGCATGGCCCAGGCGCACCCAGGGCGACTCCTAGGTGGTGTCACTGAATGCATCTTAACATAAGGAACAAGAATGAATATGGTTTAGGGATGGGGATCTGAATGGTTTCTGAGATATATGGCCATATATGAAATGGAGATTTTGGGCATGGACCCTGCCAACCCGTAGGACCCCAGGTTGGTTTCACTGAATGTATCGTATAATAAGAAACAATAATATATATGGTTTAGGGGTGTGGATCTGAACAGTTTCTGAGGTTTATGGCCTTTTGTAAAGTGGTAGGGTTGGGGCTTGGCCCCGGTGGACACCCGGGGACCCACAGGCTGCTGTTACTGAATGTATCTTATTATACGGAAATTAAAAAGAGAAACTATCAAAAACATGAATATATATGGTTTATGAGTGGGACTCTGTACGGTTTCAGAGCTATATGGCTTGGATATACATGGTTTAGGGCTGGGGATCTAAAAGGTTTCTAAGATATTAAGCCTTCAACGGAATGGATGGGTTGGGGCATGGCAAGGAGGAACCTTTGAAACCCTCTGGGAAAATCTCATATTGGTCTTTATCATATCCCCCAAATTCCAGAAGTTATCGCCGAAAAACGCGGGAAAAGATAAGAAAAAATCGACTATAACAATATTGATCCACAACAAAACCGCCTTTGAACGCTCAGTAAAACGTTTTTATACTGTGGAGGTGGGGGGGGGTGGGGGGGGCTTTACTTGATTCCACTTAAGTAGTTCTGATCACTGATAATCTGTGGGGAAATATGTTTTTACAAAATACCCAATATCTACAGCGGAACGTAGTTTAAGGATGAAAATTGTCCAAGAAAGCAGAAACAGTTTTACAGGAATGAAAATTAACGCAACCTTCGCATGACTAGCTGCATTCCATGTGTCAAGTTTAAAAATGGTCAGCGCAAAATTCTTAGAGAGAAGATTTCACAAAATATACATTGTCAGTTGGATATCAGGCAAAATGTACCGATTTTTCAAAACAGAAAATCTGAAATATAAAGTAACTGATGGATTAAGAGTATCAAAATTATTGGTTCAACGATGCAATAAGAGTTAAATGAATGACGGCAACCAAGTAAACGACAAATGACAGCCAATGGAAATCCAATATAGGAGTGTTTGAGTTGTACGTCTCAGAAACGAAGACGGGACCTCGGTTTAAAGACTCATCCTCAAGTCATGAGAAGCCCGGAATCGATCCTGCGACCCTGGTTTACGCAGCGAGGAGCATAACCACTACACCATGAAGGCTTCTAAATCTAGTATAACCCCACTTTTTCAATGCAATGCTAAAATAAAACGCTATGAAATATCTAAAATTAAGCTGACTGACATCTAATCGTCATATACCTACCAGATTTATAACAGAAAACGCCAGCATCATCCGCGTGCGTTTCGCAGGGTAAGGGGAACCACCAATTAAAAGAAAACTCATTGGCAAATCCTCGATGAGGGCATTCATGTAGCTTCTTCTCTGTGCCCTTACACTCAAGATGTGACAACCAGATGGGTCCCTTCCCCTCACCAAAGTGGGCTCTGCCAACTGGTTCTCCGTCAGTAAAGTTCATCTGTCGACAAAACACGCTAGCCTCTCTCTCATCCCAGAAGGAGTCACAAATAGTCCCCCATCGTCCTCCGACGGAGATCTCGACCCGACCATAGTGATCACCCCCATCTACCATTCTATAGTCAATGCCTGTAGAGATGTAATTAAATGTTGCATCATCAACTAATACTTGCTTTATGGTCCTGTGCATATCAAGACACTGCGTGTGCTCAGTACAATATATGTGAGTATTGCTCAGGTGTGTAGGTTGATACAAGAGGGCCCTGATTCGCTGACCTGAATGTCACTGTCTCTAGTACATTCTATGTTTAGCTCTGGTGGCTATCAGGTTCGTCAGAGCAGACCGCTCTTATCTATTTTGGTATGGTGTCACCTAGGCAACATTCCTGAGAAGTCGGAATCAAACTGACCCAAGGGTTTAGGAGGAGTTTGCGTTTGAAGCAAATTTACAATGTTTTAATATTTTTAGCTCTGATGGTCATATTGTTTATCGAAGCGGGATCGTTTTAGCTCTTTTTGGTAGAGGGTCATCTAAGAAACATTTCTACGAAGTTTGAATGGAATTGGTCCAAGGGTACAGGAGGAGTCGTCGTTTGAAGATTTTTTTTCTATTTTAGCTCAGGTGTGCATCTTGTTTATCAGAGCGGAATGATTTTAACTACTTTTGTAGGGAGTCACAAAGACAACATACCTGTGAAGTATGAATCAAATCGGCCCTAGGGTTTAGGAGAAACTGGCGTTTGAAGCAAGATTACGATGTTTTCTATATTGAGTCCCGTCGGCCATTCTTTTTATCGGAGCGGGATTGCTTTTAGCTAGTTTGGTAGAGGGTCATCTGAGCAACATTACTATGAAGCTTGAATGAAATTGGTCAAAGGGTACAGGAGTCGTCGTCGTTTGAAATAGCTCTGGCAACCATCTTGTTCGTCAGAGTGGAACCATTTTTGCTATTTTGGTAGGGAGTCACCTACATAGCATTCCATTGAAGTTTGACTCAAACAGGCCCAAGAGTTTAGGAGGAGGTCGCGTTTGATGCAAATTTACGATGTTTTCTAATTTTTAGCTATGGCGGCCATTTCGCTCAGCAGAGCGAGATCGTTATAGCTATTTTGGTACCGGGTAATCAAGCAACATTCCAATGAAGTTTGAATGAAAATGGCCCGAAGGGTACAGTCGTTTGAAAGTATTTTTCTATGTTTAGCTTTGGCGGCCATCTTGTCTGTCAGAGCGGAACGATTTTAGCCATTTTGTAGTTAATAACCTACGTAACAATCCTGTGAAGTTTGAATCAAATTGACCCAAGGGTTGAAAAGGAGTTCGCGTTTGAAGCAAATTTACGATGTTTTCTATTTTAGCTGTGAGGGCCATTTTGTTCATCGGAATGGGATTGTTTTAGCTATTTCGAAAAGGGTCATCTAAGCAACATTCGTATGAAGTATGAATGAATTGGCCAAAGGGTACTGGAGGAGTTGCTGTTTGGAGATTTTTTCTATTTTTAGCTCTGGTGGCCATTTTGTTCGTCAAAGCGGAATGAATTTAGCAATTTTGGTAGGGTGTCACATAGGCAATATTTCTCTGAAGTTGGAATCCAATAGGCCCAAAGGTTTAGGAGGAGTTCGCGTTCGAAGCAAATTTACGATGTTTTTCTATTTTTAGCTCTGATGGCAATTTTGCTCATCGGAGCGGAACTGTTTTAGCTTTTTTGGTTGAGAGTCACCTTAGCAACATTCCTATGAAGTTTTATTGAAATAGGCCTAAGTGTACAGGAGGAGTTAACGTTTAAACATTTTTCTATTTTTAGCTATGGCGGCCATCTTGTTTATCGGAGCTGAACGATTTTAGCTATTTTGGTAGGGAGTAACCAAGGCAACATTCCTTTGAAGTTTTAATGTAGACCACAGAATATACTTGCAGTTGTATCAGAAGTTATCCATGCAACGGACGTTTTTTTATGTGTTTTTTTTTTTTGGGGGGGGGTTACGGCTCTTTCAAGATTATTTCAGTCATATCGAGCCGATCGTTAATCAGAGGTGGACGAAAACCGGAGTACTGGAGAAAACCCACCGGACCTTCAGTTGCAGAACTTGGCGTCTCACATGTGACCCGAGCGAGGCTCGAACCATGCAACGGACGGTAAAAGATAATTTATCATAATGTGCAGATCTGAAACACTTTGCACTCAAAGTTTTATGACCTAGCTTCTGACTGCGAACTTCTATCTTTTATGAAATCAGACCGTTGTTGAGATTTCAACCTCTTTTTGTTGCTGTCAACGCTAAATGTTGGCTAGAAAACATCCATCTAGATCAATGGCTATTTGATTATGTGCAAAACTGCGCCGGAAATGACGTCGAGGGTTAAATTGACAAAACATGCCACAAAGTCTCCAACAGTTACACTAATGTCCGCCTAAAAGCGGTCGTTCATTTGCAGCGTCTACCTGTATTACTGGTGCAGATATTGTTGAGTGTTTTCTATGTTGGTCGTTATGTGAATAGGTCTTTTTCCTTGTTCGTTGCTCAATGTAAGTCCCTTTTTCACATTATGAAGCAGGCAATTTTGCTCATACCCGCAGAAGATGCCGAAATCTTCACGAAATCGCCAGCCAAAATAGGTCCAAAATAAAAGTTTGTTTAAATTTTAATGTAGGTTAACGTAATTATTTTTTGATTCTGTATTTCATCTTATCAGCTTTGCTAGCAACTTAGCTTCAGTTTTATTATGCTCTTTTTCTAGAATTTGACATTTTTCATATAAGCAAAGTTTTGTATTCGGATTACTTTGAATTTTTATGTTTTTCCCTCAAAAACAGGCAATGATACAATGTATTAGGAATGTTTACATTCAAGTTTTGAATTACACACACACACACACACACACACACACACACACACACACACACACACACACACACACACACACACACACACATTCAGTACCTGATTCGTTGTAACACAGAACTGACGCAATATCCTTCCCAGTACAATTTCCAAGGGCCGTTCTATCCATAAATGGACAGTCTAATAGAGTATTTTCGTTTCCAGAACAGTTGAATCCACTTAGCCAGTATGGACCCCTAACTTCCTGTAAGACGTTACTTTCAGAATGTTGATACGACAGACCATGGTCAAAACCTTGAGTTTTACAGAACACAGTGGCATCTCTGTCGTCCCAGTCCCGGCTGCAGATCCGACCTTTAACTCCATAATGCGTTACTTGTACTTGTCCCTTCTCATATTTAGCGATTTCAAATCTATACGAGTCTGAAAAAGAAGAACACGCCCAGGTTATATTTTTTCATTCTCGACTCGCTTGAGCATGAAATTTGTCCAGCTCATAAGAATTAAAATGCCAACAATTTTTGGTATTTTAAAATTCATGAGCAAGACAAATAACATTCGTTTCTGATTTGAGCAGGAACATTGCATGATTTGCTACTGACCGTCCTAAGGCGCTGGCACTAATCTTGTTTATTTTTTATGTAGCATTGTCAGATTTACCGAAGGGACTTTTCATGTTTTATGTGCTTACGGCTGTGTATTATTTTTTTATTTAATTAATTACCATTAATTGTGCGTGTTGCACCTTGATCACCTCTTCTGGGGAAGGAGGTGATCGTAGCTGTGCCGTTTGTGGTTCGTTTTTGTTGTTTTTTGTTTTGTTTTGTTTTTTCCATTGTTTATTATTCTTCCTCTTGGTGCCATTGATAGGCTGTAAACATTGACTGTGGCATTTTCTGGCCATCTATTTCTATATATTAACTTCGGGGCGTGATCAGCTGGTAACATAAGATACGCCCCGAGAACATAGAGAAAGCGACCAGTGGGTCACGTATACCCCGTGGCCAGTGCCACCCTCTGATATATCTTTCGAGCATGAATGAAGAAGTCAAGAAGCTATAAGAATCTATAATGCGCTTATAAATTCTAAACCAAACATTATCTTTCTAAATGTACCAAGGGAGTGAGAGCATCAAAGTTACTGAAGGGGTGGGGGCATCAATATGACTGAAGCAGCAGGGTGGGGTAGGCATCAATGAAATCTTTGAACTGGTATGCAACATTGATACAAGTATCAATTGAATTTGTCTTATTAGAACATAATGTAACAGGCATCTATTAGCTTTGTCATAAAACTTTAACCAAATGTAAACTTTCTAAGTCCATGACCCTGAGGTCTAGGTCACTGTGGGTGGGGAAGCGATAGGCATCTCAAAATCTTTGGATTGGTATGCAACATTGATGTAAGTATTAACTGAATTTGTCTTAGAGTTTAGAACATAACGGCATCTTTAGACCAGTATGTAACTTCAGTGTAAGTATCAAATAAATCTATCAAAGGGTTCAGAAGATACAAACTTTAACGCAAAACTTTAACCAAGATGTAAAATTTCTAAGTCTGTGAGCTTGATCTCAAGGTCACTGTGGGGGGTGGATCATGCATCAATGAAATCTTTAGACCAGTATGTAACTTCAGTGTAAGTACCAACCAAATCTATCAAAGGGTTCAGAAGATACAACCTCTTAGAAACTTTAATGCAAAACTCTAACCAAAATGTAAAATTTCTAAGTCTGTGACCTTGACCTTAAGTTCATTGTTGGGGCGGGACATGCATCAATGAAATCTTTAGACCAGTTTGTAACTTCAGTGTAAGTATCGACTAAATCTGTCAAAGGGTTCAGAAGATACAACCTCTTAGAAACTTTAACTCAAAACTTTAACCAAAATGTTAACGGACGGACGGACAGACGGAAGGACGGCAACACGGACGGACGGACGAACGGCAGGACGAAAACTATATACCCCCATAGCATACTTCGTATGCTGGGGATATAAAAATGTCTTTTTGTTAGCGATCAGCTAAGACACAAATATGACTACTCCAACTGCATAGACTAGCAAAATACGTGAAGTTTAAAGTAGAAGTAAAACAAAGATCAGGAATCGATACAATTAACTTACTCCACCCATCAAAGACACCAAAGGGAAAGAAACACAAACATTAAGCGATCAGACCATAATGGAAACCTAAACAAAGGAAGGCCATGAGGACAGTTACTTTCCCACAAAATGGTCATGTGGCCATCCAAAATAAAAAGACACAAGTGATACACACAGTATGTAACAAACCACCATAAATATACCGCCACAGAAGAACCGCCTTGGAACGGTCAATGGAATGATTTCCACTGGGGGGGGGGGGGCATAAATCGATTTTACGTGGCCACAATCCTCGCCCTTACTTTCTTCGCGATTAAGACAAATAATTTGTTCAGTCCGCATGAAGGCCTCCTAACTCATCAGTGCAACATCTCCGTGAACACAAAAAATCAAAGAACCACAGAGTAAACCTATGATATAAGATGTGTTGTACTATATAAGCAGACCGCCAAAAAAACATGCCTATATAATTTTGTCCCATAGGAACCCCATTTTCATAAAGTAAAACTGGGGTTGACAAGAGTAAACCTTGTTTTTCTTATTTCTGCTCTCATATATAGATTGGGGGTACTCGTTAGAACCGCCTCGTGTACACACAATCAATATTTTGAGCGGAAATAAGAAAAATATTACAACGTTTCATCTGAAAAGTTTAATTTTTCGGTGGTAAAATTTACAATGTATTTGTACAGGCGTGTTTTTGTAATGCGTGGATGCACAGGTTGGTCGATCTGTACCTTTTTGTTCGCAAATGACAAAGACATATGTTACATGTCGTGGTTCAACTGTTCACATAAATGTTTTTTCTGGTTATATGTAGGCATTAGCTTTCTTGTGATGACTTATACATTGGCTTACCGTAGAATAATGTAATGAAATTGATTTTGCCGGTCAAAGAAAAATTATGTAAGTACTGGCAATTTGGGATATTCTCTTTTGATACACCTTGGAGGTGAATAAAAAGACAATATCCCAAATTTCCATCTAACAGTCAGCCATACTGCCATCTCATGTGCATTTGCCTTATTTACTAACAAATTTAAAGCAATAAGACAAATTTTATTTAACTTCAACCACTTACAGTGAAATTTTTGCTCGTTTACCTTGACAAATTCAAACTCGGTCTTACGTCCCTTAAGAGTTCTCTCCACAGCTCTCGAAATCCATATATTTAGGATAATTTGCGGGGGTTGGTTTGATTTTATCTTAAAAGGTATGTTGTGTGCAATCATTAGAAAACCCCCCCTTAAGGCAATTCTTATGAAAACACACATCGTTCCTTTACTTGACAAACAACCAAAAATATATGAAGAAATCATCCTCAGTATGCCTCATCGTCTGGCGCCCATTTCAAACCCAGTAGTACATACTCCCCTTATCTCGAACGAACATACATTCATGGTCCAAAAGGTATTCAAGCTATTGGTCGAGTGTATTAGTTATCTTATATACAAGTATTTATTTATATATAAAATAAATCTATACATACCATCTTTAGCGGCTTCAAATGTGCTAAAGCACACAACAGAAGCGTAATGGGTGGAGTTACATGTTCTATTCTGTAAACACTCTTCAATTGTAGTCTCTTTTCCGGTACAATGGAGGGTATTACTGGTCATCATGTCTTCATAGACCTTGCCATACGCGGAACAACAAATGGCATACCCATCAACGAAGCCAAGTTCTTGACACACCATTTTCGCAGTAACGTCATCGAACCCATCATCACAAACTAAAACCCATTGTTTATTTTTATAGTACTGAACAGTCCCATTACTGTTGTTAACCCCAGATTTGCCGGATAATTTAACTGAAACAAGTAAACAAGAAAATGAAGTAACTACATCTAAACGAAAACAAACGAAAGCAAGGGTAATGATAGACTATCAATATCATACCTTGTAATACCTGATTTTAGAATATGGTGCATAGTAATGTATATTAGTTACATTGTTCTAAACGTAGACCTTAGGTTTCACTACCTCTCTGGCCCCCGCCGATCGGTGCTTGAAGAAATAAATCGGCTATATGATGCTTCCCAGTAGAGCTGAAACCGACCGCACACGAGTGTTGGTAAACCGTTTTGAGGATCTAAGCCTGCCCAGGCAAAGCAGTGCGAGTCGGACCGTCGATGCTTGTAAACACTCTTGGTTTCATTGGGCGGCAGGGCTTGAGATGTCATTCCATCTAAATATCGGGTAAAGTCCGACAAAATTGGAAGCAAAATGACATATACAGTGTTGACGGGGACGTTTAACCTCAAATCAAACATACAAATATTAATACTACATCTTGGTAGTTTTAACCGATATCAGCAGCGTTTGCTTTCACAACATATAAGATGAAAAACAGTGGATGAATTTTTTTATCAACACCAATATTTCCATTTAATTTGGGGTTGATAAAGGTGTTCTACACATTAACGAGTATCTGGAAAAGACCTTCTGTGAGGCTGTTGTAGGGTTTTTTATGTTCGCATATGCTCGAAGATACATTTCATACTGACGTCACTCTTATTGGGTGTGAACTACATTTGCACTCACCACTTGTGTAACAAAATACTCCCTCGTCATCTTTATGATCCCTGCAGAAATCGGCTTCACCCAAACCTTCATGGGGACATGATGTGATATTCTGCTCGTTACCAGTACATCTGAAACCGAAAAAATTGAGATAGATCAAACGACAAGAATTCCGCCGAAGGCTATGTCGCGCCTGTGAGGGCACAAAGTCACCGAACCATGAAATCTAGGGCAAGGACAAATATTTATGCTTCCATAAAAGTTGCCATTCCTAGATGCAAGTGTACCAAATACCATTTATGAAGCTCTAATAGTTCTTGAGAAATGAACTAAAACATTAGGTCGCAATATTTTACAAAGTCAGTGAAACATGAAATGTAGGTCAAGGTCAAATATGGATGCTTGCACTTAAGTTGCCATCCACAGATACAAGTTTGTACCAAATATCATTAATGAAGCTCTGGCGGTCGCAATATTTTACAAAGTAAGTGAACCATGAAATGTAGGTCAAGGTCAAATATGGATGCTTGCACTTAAGTTGCCATCCACAGATACAAGTTTGTACCAAATATCATTTATGAAGCTCTTATAGTTCTTGAGAAAAAACTTGAACCTTTGGGTGAACACTAGGGGGTCGCAATATTTTACAAAGTCAGTGAACCATGAAATGTAGGTCAATGTCAAATATGGATGCTTGCACTTAAGTTGCCATCCACAGATACAAGTTTGTACCTAATATCATTAATGAAGCTCTAATAGTTCTTGAGAAATAAACTTGAACTTCAGGGTGAACGCTAGGGTGGTCGCAAATGTTGACGCCTTGACAAACGGACGGACGGACTGACGAACGGACGGACAAACGGACGAACGGACGTAAAACCGGGCGCCTATATCGCGCCATGCTAATAGCAGGCGCGACAAAAATGAGCCAGCGCTTGACAAATCTGCAAGAGGTCTTCAGCGACCAGCGACGATTCAGATCAGCCTGCACATTCGCGTAGTCTGATCAGTGCCTTCGCCTATCGCAAGTTCCTACTATAGGCTAATATGTATGCAAAGAGACATAAGCTTTGATTTGAGTCTCTGCTGGTCGCACTGGTCTCTTTGTAGGTTGTCTCATGCATCGGCTCAAATGTTACATCTTGCATAGGCGACAAACACATACTTATACCAGTCTGTGCATTTACGCAGTCTTGCCGGCGACTTTGCTGTTCGCAGTCATCTGGAAGAGCCATTGAGGTAGATTAAAGTAATAAGTGGTGTGTCACGCCGCGCCATATGGCGTGGCACATGACTTCTTGGTTAAAGCAACCTCCACGGCTGCAAAAACAAAATTCGGAGAATGATCAGGGCCCTTGTATTATTAGCTAACTGCAATTAACTACTGTAACGTTTTCCATAATGTTTATCTCTAAAGGTTTGTAACAGTTCTTTACTTAAAACATTTCAGTTTTCTTATGAATTAAACATACTAACAATGGGTAACATAGCACCATGTGTATTCTGTCATAAACGGGTACATTCAAATTCCATGCCATTGTGTATGGAAACTCGATTTAACTTCTGGACCGATATCACCTTTCTAACTTATGATATGTTCTGTGACGACACATCGTTCCATGATGGTTTTCATTTCTTCCAATTTATTTCCAAATCTATCGAGGAAGAACATAGGTACTGACCGAACACAAGTAAAATAGAGGTGGAGGCAATGATCAGGAATCGATACACTTAACCCACAGCTCCCGTCAGAGACACCAAAGGGAAAGAATCACAAACATGAAACAACAGATCCTAATGGAAATATCAATAGCGGAAAGCCACAAGGACAGCTACTTTCCCACAAAATGGCAAATAAGCTATCCAAAATGAAATACGATATAAGCGACACAAACACCCAAAGCCAAAAAAGAACAAAAATAAACCACGACAGAAAAACCGCCTTGGAACAGTCAGCGGAAACAAATTCCACAGGGTGGGGAGGGGGGGGGGGCTTAAATCGAATTTACGTTGCCACAATCCTCGCCTTTACTTCCGTCGCGTTTTAAACAAATAATCTGTGCAGTCCGCATGAAGGCCTCCAACTCATCAGTGCAACATCTCCGTGAACACTAAAATTCAAACAACCACAGAGATGTAACAACGCTGAAGACTCGACAGCAAGAAACCACTGAAATGCCGGAACAAAAGAAAATCAACAGTTAGACTCCGATGGGCCCAACCAGAGACAGAGTATCAGGCACCAACCAACGTTACATTGAAATAGATCGCTCTAATTCTCAGTAAGCCTTTACGCTGGAACCGTCATAGAATCTGAGGCCTGACCCACCGGCGTGCAATTAAAGAGGGAAGCAAAGTGGTCAACCGTGATTGGGTTAACTACCATGCATGCAGTCTGTCGTATAAGATTTATTTTGTACCCAATCTTTTTATATCGAAGAATAATTTTACGAAATTGGGTGCTGAAGTCATTGCGGTTATATATTTTTCTGAAATTATATACTAAGTCACCATAAAATTCGGGTTCTGATAGACCTTGTTGCAGAAGAGATTGTTGCTGAGAGTTTGTGTGATGATTTAATGTATGCACATGCCCAGCGATATTTTCGCTTGTCAGGGTTCATATTATAAATATTGCCATCAGAGTACAGCCCACTTAACCCGGCCCCCGCCCATAGGGGTTTGAAGAAGTACATGGGCTGCATGATGCTTCAACACAGAGCTGAATCCGGCCCGCACACTAGTACTGGTAAAGTAGAAGTAAAACAAAGATCAGGAATTGATACAATTAACTCCATCCATAAAAGACACCAAAGGGAAAGAAATACAAACATTAAGCGACCAGACCATAATGGAAACCTAAACAAAGGAAGGCCATATGGACAGTTACTTTCCCACAAAATGGTCATATGGCCATCCAAAATTAAAAGACACAAGTGATACACACAGTAAGTAACAAACAACAACCCAAATAAATCGCCACAGAAGAGCCGCCTTGGAACGGTCAGTGGAAGATTTCCACTGGGGGGCTTAAATCGATTTTACGTGGCCACAATCCTCGCTCCTACTTCCGTCGCGATTTAGACAAATAACCCGCCCAGTCCGCATGAAGGCCTCCTAACTCATCAGTGCAACATCTCCGTGAACACAAAAATCAAAGAACCACAGAGGTGAGACAACGGCGAGGACTCGACAGCAAGAAACCACTGAAATGCTGGAGCAAAAGAAAACCAACAGTTAGACTCCGATGAACCGCTTAGAGGATCTAAGCCTGTCCAGGACCCGCTGTGCGAGGCGGACCGTCCATGCTAATAAACCCTATTGGTTTCATTGGGTGACAGGGCTTGGGATGTCATTTCATCTCACTGTCGGGTAAAAGTCCCACAAAATTGGAAGCAACGTCTCCAAAATAACCTTTACATTGTTGACGGGGACGTTAAACCTCAAATCAAACAAACAAAAGCCCACTACACCCAACATTATATAGAGAAAACTGTGGTTTACGGGGGTATACATTTCTTTTCTTATTTCTGCTCCAATACATAGGTTGTCGGTACTCGTTAGAACCGCCTTATCGAGGCGGTTCTAACACGTACACACAACCTATGCTTGCGGTATAAATAAAAAATATCACAGATTTTCATCAGAAAAGTAACCATTTTGAAGATGTGAAAAATAAACTTTGTCGAACGGGTGTGTTATCGTAATGGATGTTCAGTCAGTCGATCCACCAAAACTATAGTTCGAACAAATTCGCCTGAGACTGACCTTTATGCAAGGAATAAATTAGTCAATGTTATCGCCTAATACATCGGCTTTCTTAAACTTCTCGTGAATTTTCGGCATCCCGTGAATTGTGACCCATTTACCGACCTCTATGTATTGAATAACAATATCGCCATTTTTGGGAGACGGCGAAGATAAATACATGCAGTCAGTCGGGTGTGAAATTGTGTTAATAGAGTTCACCAATCTCAGGTCAATTTGTTCGAACTATAACTTTGATTGATTGTGTTGGAGCATAACTATATGTCTGTGTGTATAATGCTGTGTCGTCTCATGTTTTGTTTGTTTGATTTGAGGTTAAACGTCCCCGTCAACACTGTAAAGGTCATTTTGGAGACGTTGCTTCCAATTTTGTGGGACTTTTTACCCAACATTGAGATGAAATGACAGCTTAAGCCCTGTCGCCCAATGAAACCAATAGAGTTTATTAGCATGGACGGTCCGCCTCACACCGCGGTTCCTGGACAGGCTTAGATCCTCTAAGCGGTTTACCAGTACTCACACAGAACGGGAGAAAGAAGAGATAATGGGGGTAATCAACGGATGGAAGGGCAAAATATAAAAAAAAATGAATGAAACTAAAGAAACCTAAGAAATAATAAAAACACCCCCTCTGTCATAACCTACTACAAGGATAGCAGGCCTTGCCCAATTATAAGCCAATGCGAGTTGGACGCTCTGGTGATGTAATATGCACGACAGACTAACCACAACCAACCACCCCTCCCAAAAGATGACATTTTGTTTACGAAAACGTGTAGTCTTTCTTGTTCTGGCTTCAAATTGTAGATGACTGTATTTCCCACCTTTAAAGCCAAACAGTATACCCTGTTAAACCAACCGTTCTGTGTAAAGCGAAGTGTGATGAGGTGAGGAAGGGTGTAGGGAAATATTCATAACGTCGACTTGTAAACTAACATGGTGTAGCAAAAGTCCATTCAGAAAACAGATTACGGTCATAAGCTCACCACCCCTCCACGCCCCCAACTCGGTGAAATACTTCGTTCACTCTGAAGCACCACAAAAGTACACTGATGCAGATGCCATAAAGATGCTGGAATATCTAATTGACAATATTTTCGTGGAGTTCAGTTGCCTAATATTTCAGCAAACAATTGGCATACCAATTGGTACTAATTGTACACCGTTGCTTGCCGACTTGTTCTTGTACTCGTATAAGGCGGAGTTTGTACACGAACTCCTCAAAGCAGGCAAGAAACGCCTTGCACAACAATTCAATTTAACCTACAGATATATAGACGATTTATTGTCTCTGAAAAATGTTAAATTCGCAGAGTACTTGGACTTCATCTATCCATATGAACATGAAATTAAGGAAACAACAGAGACTGCAACCTCCTCATACTTGGATTGCTATCATTATATTGACAACGGGAAGCTTACTACTAGGCTGTACGATAAACGAGATGACTTCAATTTTCCCATTGTTAACTTTCCCTTCCTGAGCAGTAATATCCCGTCTGCACCAGCATATAGAGTTTACCTTTCACAGTTAATCCGTTATGCTAGAGCCTGTTCAAAGTATCAGGACTTTATGGAACGTGGGAAGGTGCTCACTACCATGCTGTTATGCCAGGGGTATCAAAAAACCAAACTTGTATCAACACTAAAGAAGTTCTATGGGAAGCACCATGATCTTGTTGATCCGTACAATGTGGCCATTTCAAGAATTATTTCTGATGTGTTTGCCAACGGAAAGCCATAGGAAGACTTCCAAAGTCTCGGACATACCCTTCTCCGCATTTACTCCTTTTCTTCGTTCAGGTTGATAGGCATGGTGGGCGAAGCTTGCTTACCAAGTAATGCTTACTATCCGCGGACGCCTGATTACACTCTTCTGGAGTCCATGTCTGTTGATCTGAACATTGATATTTGCCATTTGTCTATAGATTAATGATTTTGGATTAACGCTTTGGTACTTCGACCTAAACTACTTTTACTGGCCGTTCCAAGGCGGTTCTTCTATCGGGATTTATTTTGTTATAGTTCGTCTGTGCAAGTATGTACTGCTTATATCTTTTTCATGTCGGATAGCCGTTTGGCCATTTTGTGGGAAAGTAACTGTCGTTTAGGCTATTATTTCTAAAGGCCCGAAATATTGGTTTCCTTCTAAAATTGATTTCATAAAATGCAGAGATGAAATCGCTGCTTCCTTGAATGAATTCGGTAATCGATGGTGTAAGCGAGAGTATGTTGAGCATAAAGCCCTTAAGGACTGGAAACTTAGCATTTTAAAACTAGTGAATAAACGCATTTCTTTCTATTCTCAAAATACTAACTTATTACCTCCTAAGCCTAAGACGTCTTTACGTCATCTTAAACTAGGTATTCAAGAAGTTCATAAGAAGTTTGTTTTGGCCCCTGCAGACAAGGCATCTAACAACGTCGCCGTTGTGTGACGGCTCCACTATGTTAGCACGCTTAAGCAGGAACTTGGTGGTACTAAGGCCTATGAACTTCAGCCTTAAGCTGAATGAGAGTTATAGTAAAAAAAATAATTTGTCATTCAGTCACCAAGTTTGCTGTGTGTGTTACCGAAGGCCAAGACAAGCTTCCTACGCTATACTGGTTACCAAAACTTCATAAAAGACCTTACAAAGCACGCTTTATTGCAAATTCTAGCTCTTGCACTACCACTGAACTTTCTAAATTATTAACTTCCTATCTTACTGCTATTAAAACGCATGTGATTAAATATTGTGATAAAGTCTTTGAAAGATCAGGAAGAAATCTGTTTCGGTCTATAAAAAATTCGAATGAGGTTTTAAATAAATTGAAATCCAGACATTTTCGTGATTCAAGTCTGTCTACTTACGATTTTTCCACTCTTTACACTACACTTCCTCATAATCTTATAAAAGAAAAGCTTAATGATTTAACTGAATGGGCTTTTCACAGAGAAGATTCTCTCTATCTTTCATGTAATGTCAGAAATGCATTTTTCACGTCTAAAGAGCATAAGAATTATATACTTTGGTCATGTCAGAAAGTGTGTGATGCCCTCACCTTTCTACTTCACAATATTTATATTAGATTCGGTACTAAGTTATTTAGACAAATTGTGGGCATTCCGATGGGTACGAATTGCGCACCTCTTGTGGCTGATCTATTCTTGTATTGTTATGAAAGAGACTTCATGTTGTCGCTTTCCATTGATGACCAATCTGAAATTATTGAAGATTTTAGCTCCAATTCTAGATATTTAGATGATTTATTAAATATTGATAATACCTATTTCGATGGTTTAATAAAGCAAATTCTTCTGATACCGAGGCCCCGTTTTTGAATTTACATCTATCAATTGTAGATGGGTTTGTTTCGTGCAAAATTTATGATAAACGCGATGACTTTAATTTTGAGATTGTAAAATTTCCTTTTTTGGATGGTGATGTTCCTCGTGCGCAATCCTATGACGTTTATATTTCGCAATTAATTCGATTTGCTAGAGTGTGTAGTCATGTAACTGACTTCAACACTAGTAATAAATTATTGACGGCTAAACTTCTTAATCAGGGTTATCGGTACCATAAACTACGAAAGGGGGGGGGGGAAGGGTCGTAACTGATGTTGGTAGAACTCGTGACCCAACCCCTTTGCTTTGTTTGTATGCAATAAAATACTATTAAACTGAACAACGCAAAGCCCTTTAAAAATTTTATAGACACCATTCTGATTTAATTTCAAAATTCAATGTTGGACTTAAATCTCTTCTGCAACAAGGTCTATCGGAACCCGAATTTCATGGTGACTTAGTATATAAATTCAGAAAAATATATAACCGCATTGACTTTAGCACCCAATTTCGTAAAATCATTCTTCGATACAAAAAGATTGGGTACAACATGGATATTATACGACAGACTGCATGCATGGTAGTTAACCCAATCACGGTTGGCAACTTTGCTTCCCTCTTTAATTGCACGCCGGTGGATCAGGCCTCAGATTCTATGACGGTTCCAACGTAAAGGCTTATTGAGAATTAGAGAGATCTAATTCAAGGTAATGTTGGTTGGTGCCTGATGCTCTGTCTCTGGTCGGCCCCATTGGAGTCTAACTTTTGGTTTTCTATTCTCCAGCCTTTCAGTGGTTTCCTGCTGTCGAGTCCTCACCGTTGTCTCACCTCTGAGGTTCTTTGATTATTTGTGTTCACGGAGATGTTGCACTGATGAGTTAGGAGGCCTTCATGCGGACTGAACAAATTATTTGTCTAAATCGCGACGGAAGTTAGGGCGAGGATTGTGGCCATGTAAAATCGATTCAAGCCCCCAAGTGGAAATCTTTCCACTGACCGTTCCATGGCGGTTCTTCTGTGGCGATTTATGTTGTTGTTTGTTACTTACTGTGTGTATCACTTGTGTCTTTTTATTTTGGAAGGCCATATTGCCATTTTGTGGGAAAGTAACTGTCCTTATGGCCTTCCTTTGTTTAGGTTTCCATTATTGTCTGGTCGCTTAATGTTTGTGTTTCTTTCCCTTTGGTGTCTTTGATGGGTGGAGTAAGTTAATTGTATCGATTCCTGATCTTTGTTTTACTTCTACTTTCCACGTGTGATAGTTTCATTAGAGTTTATTAATTCATGTTCGTGTTTCTTTCCCTTTGGTGTCTCTCATGGGAGGTGTTGGGTATTTGTAGCGATTCCTTATCACTGCCTTCACTTCTATGTTGTTATCTAATGTGATGCTGCACCTGAAGCCCATTCAAAACACGGACTTGTCAGGTAATGTGTGCTACCTGAAATCTATAACGTAAGGATCTCCGGTTGCCACGTCATAGTAATTGCCATTGTACGGGTCTCCTGTAATATATCCCAGTTGCCTACACATGACATCAGCTTCCTGTTGACCCCAGTTCTTACTGCAGAATGAATGCCACTGCTCGTTGTAGGAAAATTCAACTCTGCCATAACGGTGATTCCCACCAGATATACGGAAAGCCATGTCTGCAAGGAAGATGGAATATTACATATTATTAGTTGTGAAATAGCCTGACACTTAGGGGATAACTGTATTGAAAATTGTCATTTGGGGAGGGAAATTGGTGGATTTATGGTCGGAAATTTCGTTTTACGGCGACGCGTTAGCGGAGCCGTATAACGGAATTTGCGACTTTGGGGAGAAAAATCGGGTGGTTTTACGGTCGGAAATTTCGTTTTACGACGACGCGTTAGCGGAGCCGTAAAACGGAATTTGCGACCGTAAAACCAACGACTTACCTCCCCAAATTACAATTTTCAATACAGTTAATCCCATTCTAATGCACTTATTCGGTTGTTTTGTTAAAAATTCTACTATTTTGAGCAAAACGACAGGCTCTGTGAGCTGCGTAAAACCAAATCTCAGCCAATGAAAAGCGACGTTACAATATGAAAAATGAATCTATAAGCGATATGACAAGATACCGTAACAACCGTAAGTATTGGGATGGAAAAGCAAACGGTGTAGACCAAGATCGGGAGCAGTCTGAGCATGGGCTACACTATTTACCATTCCGCTCCGTGTGCACATTTTGGACTCCTTGTTGGACCGTGAAACAAGTTGGTAAAATAAAAATAAGGAGAATTACAGCAAGTCCTTAAGGTGTCCGAATTGTTCGTATATATACCGTAACACGAGTCTTTATATACCATAACATGACGTAACATGACTGACTGCATGCATGGTAGTTAACCCAATCAAGGTTGACAACTTTGCTTCCCTCTTTAATTGCCCGTCGGTGGGTCAGGCCTCAGATTCTATGACGGTTCCAGCGTGAAGGCTTACTGAGAATTAGAGAGAATCTAATTTTATGTAATGTTGGTTGGTGCCTGATGCTCTGTCTCTAGTTGGGCCCATCGGAGTCTATCTGCTGAATTTCTTTTGCTCGAGCATTTAAGCGGTTTGTTGTTGTCGAGTCCTCACCGTTGTTTCATCTCTGTGGTTTATTGATTTTTTTGTGTTCACGGAGATGTTGCACTGATAAGTGAGGAGGCGCCTTCATGCCGACTGAACAAATTATTTGTCTAAATCGCGACGGAAGTAAGGGCGAGAATTGTGGCCACGTAAAATCGATTTAGGCCCCCCATCAGTGGAATTCGTTGACTGACCGTTCCAAGGCGGTTCTTCTGTCGCGGTTTATTTTTGTTATGGCTTGTCATTGATTGTATGTATCACTTATATTATTTGATTTGGATACGCTCTGATCAGTATGCCCGGTGCAAAGCTGATCAGCATCAGACCAATCAGAGGTTTCCATCACGGGAACAAGTCCGTGAAATAAACACCCCCTTACACCCAACATTATACAGAGAAAACTGGGGTTTACGGGGGTAAACATTATTTTCCTTATTTCTGCCCAATGACATAGGTTGTGGGTACTCGTTAAAACCGCCTCAATGAGGCGGTTCTAACGAGCACCCAAAACCTATGTTTGCAGTATTTATAAGAAAAATATCACGGATTTTCATCAGGAAAATGGCCATTTTGGTTATGTGAAAAATTGCACTATGTCGCACGGGTGTGTTTTCGTAATGCACTAAGTGTGCATGCGGTAAAACTACAAATGCTAGGTCAGTTTCAAATGAGCCCCGCCAAGCGAATTTGTGTCTTCAAGCATTCCGTCATGACAAATTTTAACTGCGCATGCCCAGCCATTCAGAGGGGCCAGGGATATGGCTTTCTGTCAGGAGGTTCCTCTTGATTCACTGCTTGTATGAGCGAGCAGCGAAGGTTCTGGCGAGACTGCGCGGATGCGCAGGCTCGCCTGAACCTTCGCTGCTCGCAAAGGCGATAAGTACCAAAATCGCTTGTCGGGGCCCAAATGGCTTGGCTCTATATATGGCGTAATCTGTGCACAGTCTTTTTTATCTCTGACATAATTGGTATTCAATACGTATACTAACCTGCAGTATCAAAGCAAACTACACCAGCATAGTGACCACGATCCTTGCACTCCATAACGTTTCCAAATCCTGTGTGGGGACAGTCAATAAGCCGCGTTTCGTTTCCATGGCAAGTGACGTTGTTCAACCAATAGGGGCCGTTATAGTCCAGGTAAATAAAAGAGGACTTGTAGTGAAAATAAGCAGATCCGTTTTTAAACCCAAGTTCTCTACAGGCCACACGGGCGTCTGCATCAGTCCATCCCGTCCAGCAAATACTGCCCGGGACACCTAAATAGTTGATGACGACTTGGCCAGTGTACTTTAGATCCCCTTTAAGGTTCAGGCTATATTCTGGTTAGAAAAATATGTAGAATCATAAAATGAAACATTTGACTACCATCTCTATTTGCAGCAGAAGGACTCGCAGCAGAAAGTACAAAGATCACAAATTTGCTTCTCAAATATATTCGCCGACAAAAGATTCGAAACCGTAAGTTAAAATCAGGGTGACATAACATGATCGTGCCAATCGAAATGGCATCCTCGAGCACGTGCACCTGGCAAAGCCATAGATCGGACTTTGCATCTGCTATGCGCTATATTGATGCCTAATGGTCCAAGATTTTAGAATCAATAGAAAGTGAAATAGTATATGGATTGATTTCTGTCGTAATGTGAGTGACCATGCTCGAATACACCATTTTCTTTCATTAAAAAAAACATGCCTATACAAATACATTGAAAAATTTACCACCGAAAAATGAAACTTTTCAGATGAAAAATTGTTTTATTTATCTTATTTCTGCTCGAAACATAGATAATAGATACTCGTAAGAACCGCCTCTGCGAGGTTCTAAGGAGTACCCACAATCTATGTTTTTGAACAGAAATAAGCCAAAAAATGTATATCCCTGCAAACCCCAGTTTTACTATATAAAAGTGGGGTTTAAAGGGGTCTGAATTATATAGGCATGTCTTCCTGATACGGATGCGGCCTACCTTATTTCGATATTAAACATGCAAGTTTATATACCGTGAACGTTCACCTATGCGGCATTATTGTGTCTTTAATGTATATAAAATACACATTTTTCTGATGAAAGTTATGGAACAGTATTTAGGTAAAAACTCAATTATGCAACATTGAGATTGCAATATGCAATTTTGATATTCTGTTATGCTTTATTCAGTTACAATTGTGCAACACTGCATTATGATATTCATTTTTGTAGTCTGCTTTTGGAATTTGTGTAGTTTTCTTTCTGTTTCTCGTCCTATTTTGCAACTTGAAATTCCGCTTCTGCTTCTTCTAGTTCCCATTATTCTCGTTCGGTGGCGCTGTGATCGTTCTTTCGTACCGTTCCCGTAAACGTCCGCCTGTATTCGGCAGATACCCAAAAAAATCTGCAAGCGTATTGGTGACACGGAGGAGTGAAAGAAATGAGAGAACTATACTTTTGGCATAAAACGGACGATTTGGGGACACTACACCCTTCCCGATAAAATCATTTACACATAATTTTTATTTTATATGTCAGACCAGGAATCAGCTTTGCTTGGTTTGTTTTGTGTCCAAGTTTTATCTAAATATATCGCAAATGTGTTCAGGCCATTGCACCTCTAAAATATAAATTTGTTGTAAATACTTATACTAATTTTGTTTGGAACAGAAAGGCTCCTGTCCTAATCGTGTAGACCTTTGTGAGACTGCTCCTTTATGATTACTTAAAAGCAAACATAGTTACAACTCTCTTGCGTGGAAATGCTTTCAGATGAACTACGACTTACGTTCCCTCTAACATTTATTTCTGATTTAGGGCATATCCAACGGAATTTCTAAAACTAGGCATTTTGGTTCTGTTGTTTGATTTGATGTTTTAACGTCACCGTCAACACAATATAGGTCATTTTGGAGACGTTGCTTCCACTTTTGTGGGACTTTTACCCGACACTGAGACACTGAGATGAAATGACATATCAAAGCCATGTCGCCCAATGAAACCAATAGGGTTTGTAAGCACCGCTTTGGCTCGGTAGACTTAGATCCTCTAAGCGGTTTCAGACCAGTACTGGTGTGTGGGTCGGTTTCAGTTCATGCAGCCCATCTATTTCTTCAAGCCCCGAAGGCCGGGGGTCTGATTCCCTGTTTATTTTGTCACATGTTTATATAGATGTTCTTAACTGTTTGTGTTAAATGCATTCATTAATTTATAAGAAAATAGAAAACTATCTGACTTTTTATACTAGACTTTTGGCTTCAAGTGACAAAACGCAAAGGTTTCCACTTTTTTTGCGAAAAACACAACGCGAAGCAAATTCTTTCATACCGGAGTGCAGGTGGAAAACCCGCACCTGCTACAATGTAACATATCAAGCACAGGGAGCCTCTGTGGTGTTGTGGTTATGCTACTCGCCTCATTAACCAGGGATCGCAGGATCGACCCCGGGCTTCTCCAGAATTTCGGATGAGTCTTTAAACCCAGGTCCCATCTCCGTATGACCTTAGCTGTTGGTGAGACGTAAAACTAAAAACGCACTCACATACCAAGCGCATCCCACCATTAAACACATCTTTATAATTCTGACCCCCTCCCCCCTTCACACACACACAAACTGGGATTTACAGGAGTAAACATTATTTTTCTCATTTCTACTCCAAAATATAGATTGTGGGTACTCGTTAGAACCGCATCGAAGAGGCGCTTCTAACGTGTACCCAAAATGTATATTTTAAGCAACAGTCAGAAAAATATCATCGCGACTTTTCATCTTACAATTTTTGTTGTTGTATTTTTCGGCGGTAAAATGTACAAATCTAATGCATCAAAAACAGTTTTTTTTTCTAGATTCTGTACACTTTAATAATAAGTGAATAAATAAATAAATAATGTCATTAAGTTCCGCCAGGTAAACCTGGGTACGCTGTACGCGGTCTAACTGTAATAAAACAAGAAGAAAAAAAAAACTTTGGCGTAGACCTAATACATGGAAAAACATGTAAGTACAAAATGGTTTGGATTCAGCCACTCCATTTGCCAAATTTTTACATGTAGAACTTGGAAGAAATATGTAGTAGGCTGGTTAAGACAGTCGCGACACTAGCTCAGCAAAGTTTTGCTGGCTGAAGACAGACGGACGGACGAACTGACAGACGACCAGCTAATATTTTTGCGTTGTGATTCTGTTGGATGAAAGCCATCATGCCAATGTCTAACTTATGACGACAGACGGACATATGAATAGGACAGCTGTCATGGTGACCACAGGTGTGTTTCTAAGGTTGTGCCCGGGTCGGGGCTGAGAATGAATAAGTAATGTTCATATTAGTGACGATGAAGTATTTACATCAGAGTAACAATGGGAATTGAGACACTGGTTGTTGTTTACCAGTTTTCCCGTATGGTCAGCTGGCAAGGTCCCAGGGAACGAATCCATGCCCGCGAACAGGGAGACCATAGCACGGCTACTCCCTGAGCGGACATACAGATAATTCTATAATATCCAAACATTTGAGTTTTGAGTGAGGTTGCAATTAGTAACTAATATCTTTATAAGTAACACCTCAGAATGATCAGATTTATGAAAATTGTATGAATTAATCAATTTTAACAATCTATGCTCATTTCAAATCCATGGATTCGGCACAAACTAATCCCTTATGGTAATTTATTTTAGTAAATATTCAACGATTGAGTATTTTCCCCTTCGTCAAACAAGTATTAACTTTTAAATAAAATCCTGTTTCTCATAAATATATAAATAAGGAACCCAGCTGTAAAATTTATTTTAAAGATGCAAACGTACACACTATTGTAAATATCCGAATTATTATATAGCTGGATAAAATTTATCGCTGCTGGCTTGAATTTGGCCCCTGGAAAAGCGAATGCGATCTTCTCAAACGGACGCTTGTCATCGGAAAAAAAATACGGCAAATCCACGGACATTACCGAACGTTACCGTCACCTCAATGACTGGTACCCCGTCTAACCACAGCAGAATCGAAACTGAATATTGCAAAATAGGACGTCCAAATGCCATATTTAAATACAAAGGTCTCAAATTAGAATGTGCATGTTGCATATTCGAATAAAGTAGTAAGATATGGAAAGGTTCATAATGCAAAGTGCGGTTTCAACAATTCATTTTGTAATTGCACATTGCATAATTGAGTTTTTACCTTAATACTGTTCCATAGAAAGTTTTCCTCATTCGTTTTACATTACATACATTGTAGGTAATCCTTATAATCGCATATTTGGTGCCTGCTGTTCGCATTACGAAAACACGCCTATCCAAATACATTGTAAAATTTACCGCCGGAAAAACGAAACTTTTAAGATGAAAAAGTTTACCCCTGTAAACCCCATTTTTACTATATAAAGGTGGGGTTCGAGGGGGTCAAAATTATATAGGCGTGTTTTCGCGATGGGGAACCTGAAATCTATAGGTTGGATCATGCATAAAATAACAGACTAATGTCATAATTCGTAAACCCAATTTTTCTCTTTTCACTGTGGGGTTTCCTGGTCTCCATTACATTGACAGGCACACAGTTTTTCGGCAACACATGATCTAAACATCTTGCAGAGGTCTTTAAAACTTAATGAAAACATACCTTCATTTGGTCTTGTTCCATTGTAACAAGCTACGGATGCATAGTTCTGTCGACTACATTTTGTGTCATTTCGCACTTGTTTACATTCTGTAATTAAGTTTTCTGTTCCATTACATTTTGGTCTGAAGGAAGCCATAGGAGTTGTACTGTAGCCATACGGAGCACAACATAAAGTCATACCATGGTCATGTCCCAACGATCTACATATCACCTCTGAAAAAGTCAAGATATTATTTATCATATGACGTCGCGTCTGAGAGTGTAATAACGCCATGTAATATTTTCGATAATCCACTAGTGGATTAAATATGCAAATTAGGTAGATACGTCCCGTAACGTTACATGTACGACGTCCTGTTTACTAATGGCGGGATATTGACATGTTTGTAAACAAACGTGAATAAAATGCGTTTTAAATGCCATATGATAAATAGAATCTTGCATTCGTGCTCATGTATTATTGAATTCATTAAACTCGTTGAGGAAAAAGGATAAAATGCTCGGCTAAGCCTCGCATTGTATCCCTTTTCCTCAACTCGTTTAATAAATTCAATAGTACATAATCACTCATGTAAGATCCTCTATGTAAGATATTACAAATACAATAAATGCACTTTACACAAAGGTGACAATTTTTAATTTAAAATCAAATTCAACCTGGTTACAATCAAACCAATGGGCCATTTCATGACTGATAGTCGCATAGAAAACAATCAAATGCCCAAACGATTCTGTGCTAAGACCTGCGAATTAAAGCAGTCTCTCCAGAGCCTTTGCTTTTTATAGTATGATGTAGAGTTCATGAAAACGTTGTGCATCTATATTTACTAGCCGGCTGCGCATGCGCATTAAAAAGAAGAAAGCTAATTTCCCTTTTCTCAAATGTCACCTCCCATAAAGAATAACAAGAACAATGTATTCTTGAAGGTACAAAAATAACACTATGACAGATTTTAATTTAATGGTTTTAGAAAGGGTAAAGTTTCTGTTTGAATGTGTGTATCGCTTACATTTTTGTTCCGGATACCCAATAGGCCATTTTATAGGAAAGTAACTGTCCCTTTGGCTTTCCGCTAGTGATGTTTCCATTAGGGTATAATTATTTCAAGTTCGTGTTTCTTTCCTTTTTGTGTCTCTGATGGGAGGTGTGGGTTAATTGTGTCGATTCCTGAGTACTGCCTTCACATTACGTGAACAAGTCCGTTAAATGAAGACCCCACTATACCCCACTTTATATAGAGAAAACTGGGGTTTACGGGGGTATACATTATTTTTCGTATTTTTGCTCCAAGACATAGGTTGTGGGTACTCGTTAGAATCGCCTCAATGAGGCGGTTCTAACGAGCACCCACAACCTATGTTTGCAGTATTTATGAGAAAAATATCACGGATTTTCATAAGAAAAATGGCCATTTAGGAGGTGTGAAAAAATGCACTATGTCGCACGGGTGTGTTGTCGTAATGACTTCTATTTTGTGATGTTGTCGTTTACCTCACGTGTAAGCTCACATGAGCCTCTGCTGTCGACCCAATAGATAAATAGAGGATCTTACATGAGTGCTCATGTATTATTGAATTTATTAAACGAGTTGAGGAAAAGGGATAAAATGCGAGGCTTTGCCGAGCATTTTATCCCTTTTCCTCAACGAGTTTAATAAATTCAATAATACATGAGCACGAATGCAAGATTCTATTTATCATATGATATTTAAACCGCATTTTATTCACGATTGTTTACAAAAATGTCAATATCCCGCTATTAGTAAACGCGACGTCGTTAAGGACGTCGTACATGTAACGTTACGGAACGTATTTGGCTAATTTGCAAAGATAATCCACTAGTGGATTATCGAAAATAATACATGGCGTTATCACACTCTCAGACGCGACGTCATATGATAAATACAATTTTCATCCTGTGCAATTTGCAAGCTCTGTTTCTGTTTGCGATAATCTTATTTTGCTTTATTTTGTTACTTCTCTGAACATATATTTCCACATGATAAGACGCACGCATCGCCATGACACGACACCATCCGTTGTAAGCTAGCGACTGATCTCCTCAAAGGGGAATGTTCAATATACTTGTCCCCATTCTTTGAATGAATCCATTTTTGTTTCGTTTGTTTAAACCTGTACCGTTTGTACAACAAGAAAAACGGCATATTACCAAATATCTCAAAGTTTAAAGGCGACGTGACTCGATAACAGTTATCGTGAATGTATCGTAGCATATGCTATCACAGCAAGTCTTCGCTTTTCACAGGAGAAAAAAAAAGGTTCTGCTCGCGATGAATATAATATAGTCTTGTATTCCGAGCACCTTCAGGACTATCAAAACTGGTATTTAAGACCACTTTTTAACAGTCCAAAAGTTGGTTTCCAAAAAGAAAACAAAAGGTCATCACCAAAACATGCTATATCATTTTGACCTCCTTAAACCCCACCTTTATATAGTACAACTGGCGTTTACAGGGGTACACATTATTTTTGTTATTTCTGCTCAAAAAACATAGATTGTGGGCAGTCGTTTGAACCGCCTCATCGAGGCGTGCTAACGAGTACCCATAATCTTTATTTTGAGCAGAAATATGAAAAATAACAGAAGTTTTTATTTGAAAACGTTCATTGTTTTGGTGGTAAAATTTTCTTTGTATTTGAATAGACGAGTTTTCGTAATATGTAGAAAGATAGAAAGAAACCCTAGGGATACAAATACTGACAATGGAATAAAATGGAAGTGACGGTAATTATCAGGAATCGATACAATTACCTTACACCTTCCATATAAAACCACCAAGGGGAAAGAAGCACAAACATAAAGAAATGGCAACGTAGTTAAAAAATACAAGTAGAAAGCCAAAAGGATAGTTTCCTTGCCAAACATCACGCTAACACACCCGTGCGACATTGTTCATTTTTCCCATCTCCAAAATGGCTACTTTTCTGATGAAAATTCGTGATATGTTTCTTTTTTGTATTGCAAACATAGGTTTTGGATGCTCGTTAGAACCGCCTCATTGAGGCGGTTCTAACAAGTACCTACAACCTATGTCTTTGGATGGAAATAAAAAAAAATAATGTATACCCTATAAACCCCAGTTTTCGCTGTATAAAGTCGGATTTATGGGGGCGTTCATTTTACGGACTTTAACTGTAGATGATAAAAGTAGTAGCCTTTCAGTGAATTTTGTTTGTTCGAACCGATCCAAACGAGTACAAAATGCTCCTATTATCTAACCCACCGACAAATTCAAAGAATATGTGACATACACAAAACAATACATGCAACCAAAAGTTTATGCCAATTAACATATATTGTTCTGCGGGAAATGATACCAACCTGCCATTGATGCCCTTGGACCGAGTTTTGTTTGGTATTTATTAGCCCAATCAACATAATTCAGGTCATGCTGAGCCGGTCAAATATCTACACACTTCTACTGGAATTGCCAACCGCCTCTCTTGAATAGTGTAAGGGAGAGAATGAACACAGAAAAGATTTTGTGATCGATACCCAGAACGGAATGTTGCCAGTCCCGTCAGAAATCGTGCCCGCGACCTCCTTATAAGCAGTTCGACGCACATCCTATTAAGCCCGACAAGTCCATGAGCCAAAACCTTTCGTGCAGACAAGGAAAGTTGTCATGAAGTTGGTATTAAATCGTTCAGCAACATATAAGAAGGCAAAATATTATTTCATGCGGCCCAAATGCAGATGAACGGCGGTCTTAGACAGCAGAAAATAGGGACTTTCACCTCCGGAGTTTATGGAACTTTAAACTACACTCTAACGTTCAATGCAGTTTATTAACCCTTATTGTACCAAACAGAATCTTCTTCCTTATATAGGGGTGTCAGGTTGTGTTTTCATCAAAATTTATTTGGAAAATGACTGAACTTTTAGCAAACAGTGGAGGCCCTGATCAGACGTCGCGTTCTGTGGCGTCTGATCTGGGCATGCACTGTTTGCCATGGTACCCGTTTAGGGGTTTCAAGTCTGAAATGGGTTAATAATAGCCTTAGAAGCTAGATCGCACTGAGGAACCCTATCCCAACAGTCAGTAATGAAAAACAGTCACAGCGTAAAGGAACTATGTATGACATTATGAAAACACGCCTATCCAAGTACATTGTAACCTTTATCGTCAAAAAAAAATATGAAAATTTTATGATGAAAAAATGTGATATTTTTCTTATTTCTGCTCAAAATATAGATTTTGGTTACTCGTTAGAACCGCCTCATCGAGTACCCACAATCTATATGTTAAAAATAAGGTTACTATATAAACGTGGGGTTCAAAGGGGTCCGTTTTAGTGATGAATTACGACAATCATGGATCACGGTTGACGATTCACATCACGTGAACAAGTCCGTGAAATAAAGACCCCCATAAACCCCACTTTATATAGAGAAAACTGGGGTTTACGGGAGTAATCATTATTTTCCTTATTTCTGCTCCAAGACATAGGTTGTGGGTACTTGTTAGAACCGCCTCAATGAGGCGGTTCTAACGAGTACCCAAAACCTATGTTTGGAGTATAAATAAGAAAAATATCACACATTTTCATCAGAAAAATTGCATTTTTTTTAGGTTTGAAAAATGCGCTATATCACACGGATGTGTTATCGTAATGCCACTCAAAAACTTACCAGCTTCGTTGTGTGTAAATGTATCTGCACACACTGTATACCACGGTGACGTTCGAGGACCACTCGGAGAGATATATAGCTCCACGATACCGTGTGTTCTTTTGCTCAAGTAATCACTGCGGAATAGCCGAGCTGAAAACATACATTTTTCATTTACTTGTGAGCTTTAAATACCTTTATCATATGACGTCGCGTCTGAGAGTGTAATAACGCCATGTATTATTTTTGATAATCCACTAGTGGATTAAATATGCAAATTAGCTAGATACGTCCCGTAACGTTACATGTACGACGTCCTTAACGACGTTGCGTTTACTAATGGCGGAATATTGACATTTTTGTAAACAATCGTGAATAAAATGCGTTTTAAATGTCATATGATAAATAGAATCTTGCATTCGTGCTCATGTATTATTGAATTTATTAAACTCGTTGAGGAAAAGGCATAAAATGCTCGGCAAGCCTCGCATTTTATCCCTTTTCCTTAACTCGTTTAATAAATTCAATAATACAGTTAAGCTCGAGAAGAACCTAACCATTTTCGCGTTTTGTCCGCGGGACATACGCGCATTGCGTGCGTGTAAAATTTTCGGGTTTCAATACGCGGTTCATCGCGTTCATACGCGATTGCAACGCGTTTAATATCAGCCAATGAAAGTGATTATTCTAAACGCGTTAGGTTAACTCAATACGCGTTTCTTTGCGAGAGAATTCCAACCAATAAGAATAAGACAGGTAATCGAAGATAAACCGCGTGAATGCGAAAGCACGGACCAATCAAAATCCTCTTAGCTCGTATGTTTGACTTATATTCTTTATTTTATTTTATTTATTCATTCACACATAAATGGCGGTATTGGCCTCTCTTATAAGTAGTGATTTCTCCGGATAAACACACACAATAATATTTACATTTAAAGACATATTTTGGATTGCATAACACCCTAATGTCTGGCAGTTTAGAGATAATAAACACTCGGGGTATTCTGATGCATATGGTGTAGGGAACCAAGAGGGTAATCGTTTATCCTGGGATATTTGTTTGACAAGTCACGTCTGTTTACTTGTTTGTGGGCGCTCATCAGAACCGCCATTTAATAGGTGTTTATGGTGTTTCTAACACATCTTGAAACAACCTATACATATTTGACCCCGCTAATCCCCACTTTTAAAAAGTAAAATTGGAATTTAAGGGGGTATATATTCTTCATATTTCTTCACAAAATATAGATTGTGGGTAATCGTCAGAACCGCCTCGCCAAGTAGGTTCTAACGAGTACAACAACCTATGTCTTGTGCAGAAATATTAAAATATTAACAGAAAATGTTCAGTTTTGGTGGTAAAAAAATCAATAGATTTGTATAGGCGTATTTTCGCAATGACGTTCAAACAATCTCTGTTTGGATCAAAGAAACATAAATGAATATATAAGCACATAAATAAAAATAAGGAAAAGGTAAAGGCTGAAATACGCACATTTCTTAAAGTTCATAAAGCTTAGCAACAAAATGCCAACCAGTGCAGGCCCAGTTCAGACGAAGAAAAACTAGGCGTCTGATCAGGGCCTACATTGCTTCCAAAAGCTTCAGACATTTTCATAATATTTTTGAAAACAACACAACCTCACTCTCTTAAATGTTGAACTTGTCTTGTGCTATTTACAAGGTGGAAGATTCCATTTGGCGCCAATTGGCAAAAAAGTGCAAACCCAGATCAAACGCAACAGAATTAGCGTCTGATCAGGAACTACACTGTTTGCAAAAAGTTAAGACATTTGTTTTTCCACATTTATTAAATTTTGAAGAAAATGGTAATAGTAAAAATGCCCCAGGTCATGTGCAGCAGAAGTAGGCGTCTGATCAGGGCCTAGATTATAGAAGATTACGAAATGTTCACTTATTTCCCAAATAAATTTCGAAAAAAAAATGTATGTTAGGTTGAAAATTCCATTTGGTAAAACAAATGTGTTAATGAAAACAAAATAAATGCAAATTACAGCAATAAGTAATTAAATAAATGAGCTGCTTCTGTGAGTGTCGGAACATCAATTATTTCGGAAATTTTGAAGAAAATACAACCTC
Organism: Lucinisca nassula; assembly: GCA_963580285.1. Lineage (NCBI taxonomy): Eukaryota > Metazoa > Mollusca > Bivalvia > Lucinida > Lucinidae > Lucinisca > Lucinisca nassula. The sequence goes on from OY757018.1 coordinate 67,923,073, forward strand.
ACACTCTTATATTTCGAAATGGTTTTGTGCGCTATTTACAAAGTGGAAGATGCCAATTAGCAAACTGTGCAGACCAAGATCATACGCAACAGAAATAGGCACCTGATCGGGGCCTACATTGTTTCAAAAAGCTTCAGATATTTTCAAAATAAATTTTTAAGAAAACACATCCTCACACTCATAAATTTTGAAACGATCTTGTGCTTTTTACCAGGTAAAAGATCCCAGTTGACGCCAAATGGGAAAATAAAGTGCAGTTCCAGATCAGACCTAGCAGAAGTAGGCATCTGATCAGGACCTACTCGGTTTGCCAAAAAAAACAAAGGAAACAAAACTTCATACTCTTTAATTTTGAAATGGACTTGCTCTATTAACAAGGTGGAAGATTCCATTTGTTGCCAAATGGCAAAAACCATGCAGACCAGATCAGACGCAGCAGAGGTAGGCCTCTGATCAGGGCCTACATTTTATGCAAAAGGTTCAGGCATTTCCAAATAAATATCGAAGAAAACGCAATTTGATTCTCCGCGTTAATTAAACAAAATAAATGAAAATTACAAAAATAATTACATGTAATTGAAAATTGGACCGCTTCTGTAAGTGAAAGAACATTGATTATTTCGGACATCTAGAATAAATGACGATAATTAGATGTTGTTTTAAACAGCTATCTTTATAGCCCCCCAGTTGCACCTGGGTGTCATAAAACTTTTGGTCAATAAACATCCTTCATTTTGAAAGTCAACTTCAATCACGACTCAGTACCTGTATTTTACCCTTAACCCCCTGGCAAATGTAAATGGATAATTGACTAATCCGCCAGATTTGTTATGTTCAAACTGAAAAAAATCTCTGGAATAAGGAAAATTTAAAGAAATAGAAAAAAGAAACAAAAAGAACGATAAGTGTGAAATAGTTACGCGGTCCTGATTGGTTGCTTTTGAAACGCGAAGCAGTCTTTGAATGTGCACTATCTGCGTTTTCGACACTCATGTTTGATTTGCTGGTCAACAATCGCGATTTACACGCAATATCGCGTTATTCATAAAAACAATTGATTGGCTAAAATATCACCCGCAAGTGAAACGCGTGAATCACGAGTGCGAATCTCGCGCGTTACAAATGCGAAACCAATGCGTGTGCGCTGTAAAGTTCTTCTCAATCTTATCTGTACATGAGCACTCATGTAAGATCCTCTATTTAAATACCTATACTGTGTCATGTCTGAAAAAAAGGAAGATAACACACAGTCAAACAGGAAACAGAAAATATTGAAACGATTTTTCCTATAACATAAACTGTTGCAAAACAGAAGTGAAGACAATGATACCATTACGAGAACACGCCTATATAATTTTGTCCCCCTCAAAACTTGGGTTTAAGGGGGTGTACATTATTTTTCTTATTTCTGCTCAAAAACATAGATTGTGGGTACTCAATAGAACCCCCTCGTTGAGGCGGTTCTATCGAGTGCCCGCAATCTATGTTTTGAGCAAAAATAAGAAATATATCACACTTTATCATCTTAACATTTCTAATTTTTGCCCAAAAAATTGGTAATGTATTTGTATAGGCTTGTTTTCGTAATGAATTACTGCACACCTCCCATCTAAGCCACAAAAGTGAGAGAAAGACAAACCAACATAAAACATCTTCACCACACAGAAAAAGTCAAAAGCGGAAAGCAAAAATGACAATTACTTTCACACAAAATGGCCAAACGGCTATCTAAAATAACAAAAAAAAAAGCAATACATACATGCAAAGACCAACTATGAGAATAATAAACTAGGAAACGTGTCCATAGGACACGGATGCCCCCGCCAAAATGCCATTCAGAAAAAGGGTTTTCATGTAATTGTAACAGGTATAGCATGAAGTTATTATTAAGGTAGATATCATTTTCAAGAGAACAAGAGTTGTCTTCTTTGTTTATGCAAATCATCTCATTGCCATGCATGCACCTGTAAAGTTTCATAAATATATTCCGTACGGTTTAGGAGTTCTGGCCCGGACACAGTTTACTATAAGGTACTAAGTTAAGGGCAGATAATTCAAAAAACAAAAAAGCAAGAGTTGTCTCCCTTGTTCATGACACATCGTCTCAATGCCATGCATGCACCTGTAAAGTTTCAAAGCCCGGACGCAGTTTACTGTAAGGAACTAAGTCAAGGGCAGATAATTCAAAAATCAAAAAAGCAAGAGTTGTCTTCCCTGTTCATGACACATCGACTCAATCCCATGCATGCACCTGTAAAATTTCATTAATATATATAATACGGTGTAGTAGTTGTGGCCCGGACACAGTTTACTATAAGGAACTAAGTCAAGGGCAAGAATATAAGAATCTTATATGGGTGTGAGGGGTGGATTGAAAAATCCGTCCCGAGGGACACTGTCCGGCATCACGAGGCTTGCCGAGTGATGCCGGACAGTGATCCCGAGGGACGGATTTTTCTATCCACCCCTCACACCCATATTGGATTCTTTTTCTTGCATACCTTCCATTTCTATTGCGAATTTTAATGCTGCTGTCACTTCGGTTACCGACGTCCGCCATTTTGTGATGACACAACAGGAATGTTTGGTGACGTCACGCATGACGACGCCGCACATGAGGTTGTTATCAACCAGTGCATTTTTCAAACACGCGTTTATATTCGATTTGGGGTCGGAACAGCAGGGTCAGAACATAAATTTCTATCCCAGGGTAAAATCACGGATTTCCTTGTCTGGTGTGCAAGAAATATAAAAACCTACTCAATCTTGGTTCTGTCGTGGTTTAGAGAAATAATTTGTTCAGTTCGTATAGGTAGTTTAGGTCGTAGTACCAAAGCGTGAATCCAAAAGCATTAGTCCATAGACAAAATGGCAAATATCAATGTTCAGATCAACAGATATGGACTCCAGAAGAGTGTAATTAGGTGTAAAGGATTTCTAACTCGTAAGTACACCATACCCAAGAACATAAAAATCACACGAAAACATAGGTGAAACAACAGTTATGACTCGACATGATGAAATTACTGAAATGCTGGAGCAAAAGATAACAACAGTTGGACTCTGGATGATGGGAAGAAAATGTTACACAGAAGAAAACACAATCTAAAGTAGAACGAAGTGCAAGGGTCCAGGTTCGATACAATTATCATAAACCTACCTTCAATGGGAAAATGACGCTAATGAAGCAACATAATCATAATTGAAACATTACAAGTAGAAACCAAAAAGGATAGTTTCGCTACCCTCGAAAACGGCTGTCAAAATCTGGTCTAGACAAATTTGCTAAAATATACAATGTCAACAACAAACCACAACTGAAGCACCACCTTGTAACGTAAGTAAAATATTGCATAACTATGCCAAATCTAGTGCCACAGAGACCTTTCTGATATTCAATCCTCATCAGTGTAACTACACTCTAAAATATTTGAAACCAAAATAGAGTATGGACAAGACTCGGCAAGCAAAGTTCATCCTCCACCGAGCAAACATCAACCAACGCAGCTCAAGTGATAGGCCAACTGCAGACATCGAGTAAGGGACGCCTACAGCTCCTCCACGGAAAGAAGGCATATAGGCGTCACAAACCGAGCCAACTCGGCATACATAGTCAAAGAACCACTGCAGTTCCGGGCATCAGGAAGATGTCTAACGTAGCGAGAAGCTGCAAAAGATAAACTCAATCACAAAATGGAAGCCACGTACTCTAAGATTCATGTCATTTTGACATGACAGTCAGTCTTAGATTCAGAAATTCAAAATCTGCTCTACTGCAAAAGTAAAAAATATAATTAAGCAGGCGGTTGGTGTGTGTGTGTGCGGGGAGAGTGCGGCTCAATTTAATTTTAAGTAGCAAAACCCTTTCTCTCAGTTCTGTCGGGGTCTGTCTTTTTATTTCTTTAGTCGGCGTTAAGAGAATCTATTATCATCCCCAAGAAAAAACAATTCGAACAAACTCGGGGATTACACAATGATGCAACTGTTTTGTCAAGGGTAATTGGGTTGACCACCAGTTTGTCGTATTACAGTAATGCTGTGCTCAATCTATTTATAGAGGATGATTTTTCGGTATTGAATATTTAAATAAATGAATGCACATATTCCTAAACTGAAGAAATCAGTCCTATAGGCCTTATTGCAAAGAGATTAAGGTCCAACATTTTGAAGCTCAATCGAAATAACGTATATAAAATTTAGGAAACATTTTGCGCAGTTTATAAGAACAACAAACATGATTTAGAAATTTTGTAGTCAATAATTTAGTTCGAGGTGTGGTTAGACACTTTTGCAAACCCCGAATTCGTTGCGATATGTACTTAGTCGAATATGAGCTGTCGGATGACAGCATAGCTCGCCTGTTTCGCGCCTTCAAGATATAAGGTAAAATTACTGAACCATGAAATATGGGTCACACTCCCCTAGATATATTCTGAGATCAATAATTAGGACACATGGAACATACTTTCCAGATATTACATTTCAGAATAAAATTGTGTCTGAATTATAAGGCAAAATCATTGAACCATGAAAATAGGTCACAATAGCCTAGACATATTTCGATGTCAATCATCTGGTCACATGGAACTAATAATCCAAGCGAGACATTTCTCGATCAAATAGTATTCAAGATCATAGGCAAAATCACTGAACCATGAAATATAGGTCATAATGACCTGGATATATTTTGCGGTCAATTGTCGGGTCACATCGAATTAATAGTCCAGGTATGACATTTCTCCATCAAATAATATTCAAGACAATAGGCACAATCACTGAACCATGAAATATAGGTCATACTGACTAGATACATTTCGAGGTCAATAATGGGTTCACATGGACCTAATAACCCCGGTATGACATTTCTCCATCAAATAGTATTCACGATAATCGGCAAATCACTTGATCGTGAAATGTAGGTCACTATCACCTAGATATTATTTGCGGTCAATTATCGGGCCATATGGAACTAATAATCCAGAAGATATTTTGAGGTCAATCAGCAGGTCACATGTAACTAATAACCCAGGTATGACATATCTCCATCAAATAGTATTCGAGATAATAGGCAAAATCACTGGACCGTAAAATGTAGGTCACCATGACCTAAATATATTTTTTGTAAATTATCGGGTGACATGGAACTTATAATCCAGGTATGACATTTCTACATCAAATAGTATTCGAGATAATAGGCAAAATCGCTGAACTATGAAATATAGGTCATAGTGGCCTAGATATATTTTGAGGTCAATCATGGTGTTCCCAGGTACGACATTTCTCCAACAATATTCTTCAAGATATAAGGCAAAATCACTGGACCATGAAATGCAGGTCACCATGACCTTCAACCTTTTATACTTGAACCAATGTCACTTGATAGATTGATGTATAACCGATTGTGTCTATAACTTGTTAGCAGAATGGAAAGGTATACAACAAATTACAAAGGTGTCCTAGATTTTGACCCCTAGCCCCACCCCATCCCCACTCCCAGGCATGAACCCAGAGGTGTGTTGTCTTGGAATCTCAGAAGACACTCCCAGGTATCCGGTATCCAAGTTGTAAGTATGAATGCTTTGTGATGAGTGACTGTTGAAATATAAGCATTTCAAAAACTTTATCACAGAATAACATTGGTGTTCTAGCTTTTGACCGCTAGCCCCACCTCGGGGTGTGAGCCTAGGGGTCTGTCCTCTTTAAACATCAGAAGACCCTCCTACTTAAGTTCCAAATGTGAGTGGTCTGTGATGAGTGACTGTTGAAATATAAGAATTTGAAAAACTTTAACGCAGTGTGACGGGAACGCACACGTAAACGCAAACGCACACGCAAACGCGCACACAGGCGACCGAGGTGACAACAATAGCTCTCCATGTATTTCGTACAGGCGAGCTAAAAAGTAACTATACCAACTTCTGGGTAAAACTTAATAGCTATCCGGTAGTTACTGTGCTAAAGATGGATGGAGACATGTGACTGGGATGTGTTGCTGAAAAATGCACAGGTTTGCTCTTGCACATAGCTTTCGCTCAACAGCTGTCTTCCAATAAAAGTCTAGAAAGTTTTTGCGAGAAAACTGGCATAGCGCATGCGCAGATAATCTTTTTCTTTTGCCTAAGATCGCATCCACTGATTTTTACGTCAAAGATGACAGATCCCATCCACTGAACATCGGAAAACACATAATCTTTACGATATTCGATCGTACAGCATAACAAGCAAGGTTTTAATTTGTGAAATTCTCAGATTATCTCCCTTTCATTTGAACATAGAGCATTTCAACTGTATTTCTTTTTTTTATCTGTCATTGATTTTTTGCAATTTCTTAACAAAACGCTTTGTTACTACTATTACTGTTAACCATGATGGAAAATAATGCAAAAACATCATTTATCAGTTTATCCCCTATATATATTGCATTGTAACGCATTGACCTCATAAAGATATACTACCTCAGGACAAGTGAGCTTAATCACGTCAACATAAAATTGCACTTTTATGAATGAAGAGGACTACCAGCAAAAATGGCTAAAAGTTATTATTACTAGAAAAATTGGAAAAATTACGTGAAAAGAATATCAAAAGAAACATAACGGTCAACTGGAAGTAAATGTACTGACCGATTATATTCCGCGCCGGAATATTGGGTCGCACGGAGGATCGTAAATTGCATATGTTAAGAGTTTACAGGGGAAAGACTGATAAATAGAATACCAGATTCGTGTTGTTTGATATCAAGCTTATCAGGCTCGGCTTAAGGAACGCATTTAGAATCGCTCGGCAAGCCTCGCGATTCTACAAGCGTTCTCGAAGCCTTGCCTGACAAATTTTATACCAAAAGACACGAACCTGGAAGTCTCTATATAGCATGTAACTATCGATTGCGATTTACTATGGAGTTTCAACAGAAAGTAGCATTTTGCACACGACTTCAAAAAAGAGGTCCATACGTGATCGCCTAGTTCTCTTAGCATATGGAACTAAACTGAAGTTTGGGAATAGAGACACGAGGTATCTGATAAAAGGTAACAGGCATTAAATGTTAGAAATCTTGGGTTTATATTTTATGAAGTTAAATCTTAGCCGTTTTAGTGAATTTCATCTATGCAGTTTGTCAAAGGACAAAGTATAAAGATTAGATTCAGAACACCCTATTTGTGTGGGCATGGCATCACATATCAGGGAGGAAGATGGGGTATGCAAAGATTCCTATGGAATGTTTATTATTTTCAGTTGGGCTATATCGCCCTGTACCTATCGGGTGTATGAAATGATATAATGATAATGACTACAGTACACACTGAATGCAGTACTAGCACTGGGGTACAGTTATAAGTGCCTGCCGGTAGATCAGTGGGCGGGGCGAACCAGTTAGAAGTTTTCTATATGACAAACCCGTGAAGTCGGTGGAATTCCTTTGTATGCTTAGTTCTTTGAGGACTGGTGCACCATACTATTAATGTCGACATGTACATTGTATGAGATAGGTTGTGTTATTGCATTGATGTAATAGTTGTTTATTTATTGTTATTTTTTGTGTTTTTCTTGCGTAGACCACCCTCGTCTATCTTGGCGTACGTTCCCTCTGGGTGTGTGTGAAGCTGAACTCGGCTGCCTGTGAGTTCAACTTCTCGCTAACCAGAAGTCACGTGACAATCCGCACTTGAAATAAAATATCTGAACATTTCGCCAGAGGCCCGGCCCTGTTACCAAATAACGTAACAAAATTAACGATAGAAGAGTTAACGACTTTTCATATGCGTGTTTTCAAGCCACATATAAAATCTGTTTGTAATTGGCAATACATCAAATACTACAGAGTACGCCCCCTGTACTCTGTTCTATGCGGCGTTTGGTTAAGTGTTTCTCTGTATGCCAAGAGTTTTGGATTTGTCTAATGTAAGGTAATTAGCTAAGTATAAAATCTAAAATTCGAACACAAAGATGCTGATAAGTCTACGTGGATGCGCAAACTGATCTGCACAAACTGTTTGCAAATGGCAAAACAGGTTGTGAAGAAATCGAGAAACCTTTTTTCTACAACAGCTATAGTGACAACAGAAAGCATAAATATAAGTAGATTAAATAATTCCTGATAAGCCATTTTCAAGGGAAACAAAAAACAAACCAAAAACAGGAAGATACAGTGACACAAGGCACAGTCAAAATACACAAGGTAAGAAGGCACGAATATCATAGAGCCAGTTAAAATAATAAAACAAAACCATGGCAATGCCCACCTTGTGTCCGTCGGCAATGAAACTGCAGTCGGGGAGGTCTAGCTAGTGAGTTTACGAACCGTTTAGCATTAGTTTGGATGGGATGGGAGGTAATTCTATCGCTTCGCTTACTTAGAAAAAAGAAGTGTATAAAGAAGAAGTAAAACAAAGATCAGAAATCGATACAATTAACCTACTCCACCCATCAAAGACACCAAAGGGAAAGAAACACAAACATGAAGCGACCAGACCATAATGGAAACCTTAACAAAGGAAGGCCATAAGGACAGTTACTTTCCCACAAAATGGCAAAATGGCCATCCAAAATAAACAGACACAAGTGATACTCACAGTAAGTAACAAACAACAATATAAATAAACCGCAACAGAAGAACCGCCTTGGAACGGTCAGTGGAAAGAATTTCACTTTGGGCTTAAATCGATTTTACATGGCCATAATTCTTGCCCTTACCTCTGTCGCGGTATACACTAATTTTGTTTAGTCCAAATGAAGGATTCCTAGCTCATCAGTGCAACATCTCCGAGAACATACAAATTAAAAAAAACTACAGAGATGAAACAAGGATGAGGACTCGACAGCATACAACAACAGAATTGCTGGAGCAAAAGAAATCCAACGACACCGAGGGGCCCGACTAAAGCCTGTATCTTGATTGGTCACAAACTCTAAAGATATCGCTTATATATATTTTTTTTATTTTTGGATAGCCAATTGGCCATTCTGTGGGAAAATAAATGTATTTTTTGCTCTCCGCTGCTCGCGTTTCCGTTGAGGTCTGGTTGTTTCGCTTTGGTGTCTCTGAGGTGGGCTGTGGGTTAACTGATTCGATTATTGATCATTGCCTTCACTGCTATTTGTCGTAACGCGGCTGTTGTGTGCATTTGTCCAAGAGGTGCTATACTAGGTTCAGGACTGAAATGTATCGTTTTCTGACTCAAGACGGGGGACATATACAGGCGAGAAACTCCTTCCAAATAGTAAATCTCCTATGTAACTAGACGTTAACCCTTTAGGACTGAGTTTGCTCCGGTCAAGGGAATACTTGCTACCAAGAGTAGACCGTCCTATGGACTTGGTTTAAAATAAATCAAAACGTTTTTTATTCAGTTGTTTCCAGTGTATAAAATGTAGCATAGATACCTCAGATTTATCAAGTGCCCTTTAACGGCAACTGGCTCATCAGTCGATCAGATAATATATGTATATATGAATAGGTGTATATACGTGATATTGCCATTAAACCTTTCAACAAAATACAGATATATATACAATGTTTCGCTGCGGACTCTGCAAATATGTTGCAAAGGTTCCGAGAAATGGATAGAATGTGAGGACTGTAACAAACGTTTTCACTCCTCATGTTCTGATTTGGATAACAGTCAATTGTTAGAAATTGAATCTAGAGCTGAAACATGTAATTTTTCCTTTTTTGGATTGTGATGTTCCTCGTGCGCCATCCTATGGCGTTTACATTTCGCAATTAATTCGATTTGCTCGAGTGTGTAGTCATGTATCTGACTTCAACACTCGTAATAAATTATAAACGGCTAAACTTCTTAATCAGGGTTATCGGTACCATAAACTACGCAAAGCATTTTCAAAATTTTAAGACGCCATTCTGATTTCATTTCAAATTTCAATATTGAACTTCTGTGGCGGTTTGTTTGTGTTGTTGTTTGTTGCTTGCTGTGTGTATCACTTGTGTCTTTTAATTTTGGATGGCCATATGGCCATTTTGTGGGAAAGTGACTGTCCATATGGCCTTCCTTTGTTTAGGTTTCCATTATGGTCTGGTCGCTTAATGTTTGTGTTTCTTTCCCTTTGGTGTCTTTTATGGATGGAGTAAGTTAATTGTATCAATTCCTGATCTTTGTTTTACTTCTACTTTAAATCTCTTCTGCAACAAGGTCTATCGGAACCCGAATTTTATGGTGACTTAGTATATAAATTCAGAAAAATATATAACCGCAATGACTTCAGCTCCCAATTTCGTAAAATCATTCTTCGATATAAAAAGATTGGGTACAACATGGATGTTATACGACAGACTGCATTCATGGTAGTTAACCCAATCACGGTTGGAAACGTTGCTTCCCCCTTTTATTGTACACCGGTGGGTCAGGCCTCAGATTCTATGACGGTTCCAACGTAAAGGCTTATTGAGAATTTGAGAGATCTAATTCATTGTAATGTTGGTTGGTGCCTGATGCTCTGTCTCTGGTCGAGCCCATCGGAGTCTAACTGTTGGTTTTCTTTTGCTCCAGCATTTCAGTGGTTTTTTGCTGTCGACTCCTCACCGTTGTCTCACCTCTGTGGTTCTTTGATTATTTGTGTTCACGAAGATGTTGCACTGATGAGTTAGGAGGCCTTCATGCGGACTGAACAAATTATTTGTCTAAATCGCGACGGACGTAAGGGCGAGGATTGTGGCCACGTAAAATCGATTTAAGCCCCCAGTGGAATTCTTTCCACTGACCGTTCCATTGCGGTTCTTCTGTGGCGATTTATTTATGTTGTTGTTTGTTACTACTCACTGTGTGTATCACTTGTGTCTTTTTATTTTGGATGGCCATTTGGCCATTTTGTGGGAAAGTAACTGTCCTTTTGGCCATCCTTTGTTTAGGTTTCCATAATGGTCTGGTCGCTTCATGTTTGTGTTTCTTTCCCTTTGGTGTCTTTGATGGGTGGAGTAAGTTAATTGTATTGATTCCTGATCTTTGTTTTACTTCTACTTTGGTATTGCAAAGACTGCAAAGCTGACTGTGGTCTTTGCAGTTCAATGTGAAATGGGGATACACACTGAATGTTCTTCCATTTCAGATGCGGAATATGGCGCTTTGGTAAACTCAAACAGCCACTGGATATGTCCAAAATGTGAGGTTTGCAACTTTACATACTCCTTCTTTGATGAATATATAGAACTTCTGAGAAAACAAAACAGGTTTGAACATCTGTCAGTGGATAAGAGAGGCAAATCTTTGACTGCTGATGAAAATAAGTCGAATTTTGTAAAAGGTTTGAAACTGTGCAGTATAAACAGAAATGGAATAAGAGGAAACATTCTGGCACCTTCAGCTTTCCTCGATACATCTCAACCGCATATTGTTCTTATTCAGAAACCAAAGATTGACAGTTCAATTACCACATCTGAGCTTTTCCCTGAAATTTGGCTGTCATCCCTCACATGCCCTTCATGGAACTGGAAAATGACACCGAATCGGTCTGGGTTAAGATTTTTGCAAATAAACCTTCCCACTTCGTAGCAAGTTGGTATCGACCACCAAATGGTACGGTCGAAAACTTCCAGTTGTTTAAAGATCAGCTGAATTGCATTAAAACGCAGCACAAGGGTAAAAACTCCCGGCTGTACATGTTCTAGGTGACCACAACTTCAGAGACATTGTTTGGCCCGACAGGCTCAGCAAACAAGGCACAATCTGAGTCAGTCCGAAGGAAAAATATTAATTGATAATATGAACGATCATGGCTTGGAACAAATTGTTATTTTCCCCACTCGTGTTAAGAAAACATTGGATCTTGTCCCTACGACTCTGCCAGGCGATTGAAGATATTCATTCCCCAGATAAACTAAGTGATCACGATATTGTCTCTGGATATTTACAAATTTACATTCCACCAATAAAGAAACCTCGGAGGAAGGTGTACTCATATGAGAAAGGTGACTATGAAACTATGAGGAAGGATGCACTCAGATTTGTAAAAAAGAAATACTTTAAAGGTGCATTATTGAGCCACCGGGTCTCAAATTTTTTTTTCTGGTTTTTTTCTTCAATGCATACTCATTTGTCATGTGTACACTTTTGGAGCCAAATACAGCTTCAGAACTTTGTGAAAACGGTCGTTTTCATTCGTGTTTACCCTTCGCTCTGAACATGTGTTCGGAATTTCTGTTCTAAAAATAAATTTGTCACTTTACACATACAGAGCGACAGCATCGTCTCTGAGTGTCGTTACTTATGGCATGGTATTCAGCGTCATATTTTTGTCCGATTCAGGCATGGTCTAAGAAAACAAGGCCAAAAATGAATGTCGCATAACGTCATATATGGGGATTCTATTTTTGTCACGAACTAAAACTAGATCTGACTAGTGTACGAAACCTAGTTAGGGAATCCCTCTCAAACTCGTTTACCTGTCATCATAATTGTTCGCATTTTTGCATAAAATGCATTCATTTGTATTGTTTTAAAGAAAAATACCGGCTATATGTATTTTATTTTTGGAAGCATTTTTTCCAGATAGCTCAATAATGCACCTTTAATGGTCATTCAGATGCTCGGTCTGTACAGGAGAACTTGGATTTGATAACTTCTTTCATTCATACTTCGGCCGAAAATCATATCCCCTTAAAACTAGTAGGTCTGTTTCTTCTATTCCCTGGATCACACCAGAGATAAGAAGAAACATTCGGCGAAGGAATAAGATTCATGCAAAGGCAGAAAGGACGGAAAGTGGTAAACTCTGGACAAAATTTGGAAACCTGAGACGTGAAATCAAGACTGATATAAAAAATCAGCATGATTTGTAAGTGAATAACTTGGTTGGTGATGTAAAGGCAAATCCCAGACTTCTACAGATATATTAATAGCCAGAAGAAAGACAGACAAGGTATCCCGTCCCTTAATTAAATAAAGAGGAGGGAACGGGGTTGCTGAAGCAGACTCTGAAAAGGCAGAGGAATTAGTTGGTCAATTCAATGATGCGTTTAATAAAACTGAGTTCTGGAAGATCGACCCCATTCATGAATAATATTGTTGTGTCAGCTGCAGGAGTGATCAAGTTACTTCAAGGCTTAAACCCCAGTAAGGCCTTAGGACCTGATGAGTTTCATCCTAGAGTCCTGAAGGAACTAGCAAATGAGTTAGGTCCAGTTTTTGCACACTTGTTTCAACAGTCTCTTGATACGGATGAAATCCCCAAAGAATGGCTCTCAGCAAACATCTGTCCACTGTTCAAAAAAGGAGATAGAGCCCTTGTCCGTAATTATCACCCTGTGTCTCTGACTTGTGTTCTGTGTAAATTGCTTGAACATATAGTCTGCTCAAACATCATGGCCCACTTGGATGAACATAAACTTTTGTCAGACTGACAACCTGCATTTAGTAAAAGGCATAGTTCTGAATCTCAGCTGAGTACATTTATTAATGACTGGGCAAAATTCTTGGACAAAGGGGGACAGGTGGACACATTTATTCTGGACTTCGAGAAGGCTTTTGACACCCTTCCTCACAAACTACTTAAATCTAAGCTATTTAGTTACGGAATTGTGGGGGGGGGGGGGAGACCCTCAAATTGATAGATTCCTTTCTATGCTACAGAAAACAGCGGGCTGTTGTTAATGGTGAATCTTTAGAGTGGGCTCCAGTTTTGAATGGAGTCCCGTAAGGGACTGTTCTTGGTCCACTATTGTTCTCCCTGTACATCAATGGTATTTCCACTGACATTGATTCAGAAATAAGACTGTTCGCAGACGAAATTAGAGATACAGATGACTCACTGAAACTTCAGGCTGTCATAGATAGATTAGGATGTTGGGCCTGAAAATGGCATGAGATTTCAGCCAGTTAAATGCAATATTATGCAGATAACTAGGAAGAGATCTAATAAAGCTGAGGCTTCTTACACCTTAGAGGGAACGGTCCTCGAGAATGTTGACTCCATTAAATACCTTGGAGTGACAATCACACACAATTTGAGATGGAATACTCATATTAGCAACATGTGTACTAAGGCAAATAGAACGCTTGGTTTCCTGAGGCGAAATCTTCATCAGTGCCCTCAGGATGTAAAAGAGGTAGCATATAAAGGTCTTGTTCGCCCAATCTTGGAATATGGTAGTTGTATCTGGGACCCCAGTGGAGTGGTACTTAACGAAGCAATTGAGAAAGTTCAGAATAGAGCTGCTAGATTTGCAGCAGGCAATTACTGCTTTGAAACTGGGAGCATGACTGGAATACTTGGAAAATTTAAATGAGAGTCTCTCAAGAAAAGGAGAAAAGACAGTAGGCTCATCTTTTTAAACAAATGTCTAAAGGGTACTGCCAGCATTCCAACAGAAGACCTTGTTCCCCCATTTAAACACTGTAGAAACCACCATTCGTTGGCGTTTCAGACCCTTACTGCAAGAACTGACATTTATAAAGAGTAGTTCTTCCCTAGAACCATTAGAGATTGGAGTGCTCTTCCTGATTTGATTATTTTGACAGCTGAAGGTGCTGATGATTGTGAAGCTAAATTTACCTCTTTGGTTAGAGCTAGGGACTAACTGCCAACATCACATGTCCTGGTGTATAAATGTCATTTGACGTGTCACCAGTAACAATTCTGATTCTGAGGTATACATGCACTAATAGAGTGTAGCTCTAAATGAGATCTGTCATCCTGCAAATGACTTTGATCATTGCCTTCATTTTTATTTGGTTGAAACCCTATTTTTGAGCTGGGTGTGCCCAAAATCAAACAAGAAAGAGTCTACTTCAGCTATACGTGAATGTTAGGGTTAAACAGAGACCATACCTGTTCTATAGCATCTAACACCAGCATCCTCAAAATGTGAGCACCTTGACGTCAGATTTCTGTCCCACGATGCTCTACATTGTAGAAAATCAGTTTCATTTCCACTGCACTCCACACGTGTCATCCATATTGGCATGTTCTCACTTCCGGCTGGCATGAGTGTCGTCGCTTCTCCCAAGAGGTATCCGGCTTGCTTGCAGAAAATGTCCGCATCCCTGTCTTCCCAGAAGGTATCACATATCGTTCCCCATCTCCCATTGAAGTATATTTCGGCTCTTCCTCTTTCATTACGCATGTCAGCCACACGGTAACGTATCGCTTCTAAACAATGACATTTACATAAAATAGTTATTTCAAAACAACATCTGGCGATTCTTTGGAAATATGGAAACACTGACATAAGATACAAATGGGGTGGACAGCTTCCTTTTATACCTCAAAATAATAAAACTTTTGCTTTTTTGTTTCTTTTTCTGCAGCAAACATAGATTGTAGGCGCTAATGCGTTTTTTACGAGTACTCAGAATCTGTTTTTGAGAAGGAAAGGGCAAATAATGTATGGCTGTGTACATGTTCTTTTAAAGGGTAGTCCTTTAGGAAGCAAGGATTACCACATATAACTGAAAACCATAGGTTGTACAAATTCTTTTCTGGGCCAAACTAGCCAGTTTCGGACAACTAGGCCTCATCATTTCTAAAAATCCACAGTGGTATCTCAATAACCCATACCAACATGAGGGGCAGGGAGAATTTTTACAGTGGCCAACATTTACTTTACAACAGCTGTGCCTAAGTTAAATGTCCCATAAAAGGTATTCCTTTGGAAGCTAGGACTACCACACAGAGCTGTACAAATACTTTTCTAGGCCAGACCAGACACTTAAATATGTTGAAAAATCCGCATTAAAAGAATGATCGCACAGGACAAGAAAATGTGATCCAACTAAGATAAAGGGCAAGGATAATTTTTATAGCAGACACACTTTCATTTAACATCATTTGTGGCGAAGGTAACTGTTGTATAAATATTGGTAATCCTTTGGAAGTAAGGACTTTCACACATATAAAAACATGTAGAGTGTATAAATTCTTTTCTGAGCATTTCTAGCTAAACTCTGGCTTTCTCTGTGTAAACTTTGGTTTAAACAGTCGTTCATTTGTTTTCGTGATGGACTATGTCAATCCAGGCATGAGTGTTAACAACCTTTTACAACAATGATCATTCCAGCAAATTTTCTACTTCAACATTACGGACTGGGAATTAATGTTTAACTAAAAATGGCATTCAGTTCGCAATTAAAACCAACATAAGCATAACGTACAGATGTCAACGAATCCCAGTTTTTCGCAATAAAATGTGATATTTTCCAGGAATATATCAAGCCAATGGGTCCCATGTCGTGCAAACAAACACGTGCTTACCTTCGTCCATAGAACAAAGGGCCGCCGCTCTGGTACTCCGATCGATGCATTTGTGGCCCTGGGCTAGAGGAGGATATGTACAATTGTTAATGTTAGTTTCATTGCCAAAACAATCCAATGACGTCAAAATCATAGGATCAGCACCAGAATTTGTGCCATTTGTAGCATAGCCAAGTATGTATCCCATCGAGCGACATACGACAGTTGCGTCATTATCGTCCCAACCATCGTCACACAATGAGCCCAATATGCCATATCTCATAACTTCGACGTCCCCGTAGTAGTGACCATCTTTCAGTTTCAGTTGTATGTCTGAAAGATGGAAGAGTTCAAATAAATTACACTAGAAAATAGTTTAACAAGTATGCCAATAAAAGCCAAAATCCATGAACATTGATATCTGAAGAAGGCGTGTGCGGATTTATTCAGTTACTATCTCATATGTTTGTAGGAAAGAAATCTGCGCGGGGCAAGCGATTGGAATTTGAAGCAAGTTCTTCTCTGAAACAAGAGGGCCATGATGGCCCTGGATCGCTCATACGAGTCCAAGATATTTCATAGCTTATGGAAACAAATCCCCAGGCCGAGTCAATTTCATCGTTCAAGCTGGTCACAGGTCAAGGTTAAAATCACAAGTTAAACATTTTGCATGAGTGAGAAGCCCTTGTCAAAAGGAACCTACACGCAAAATATGAAGACTCTATCTGTAACAGTTCTAAAGATAAAGTAGGTCACAGGTCAAGGTTACAGGTCAAAAGTTTTTTTTGCATGAGTGGAAGCCCTTGTCACAAGAAACCTACATGCCAAATATGAAGGCTCTAGCTGCAATGGTTCAAAAGTAACGACAAAGGAGGTAACTGGTCAATGTTAAATTTTTGTGTAAGTGGGAAGCTCTTGTCATAAGGAACTTACATGCCAAATATGATGGCTCTAGCTCATACTGTTTTAAAGTTATTATAAAGTATAACACAGGTCAAGGTCACAGGTCAGGAGGGAAGCCCTTGTCACAAGTAATCTATATGGCAAATATGAAGGTTCTATCTCAAAAGGTTCATGGGTTATGAAAAGGGTCTCATATAAAGGTCAAGGTCAATATTGTAGTGCAAGTGGGACGCCCTTGTCACAAATCACAGGTCAGTGTCACAGGACAAACTTTTTGTATGGGTGGGAAGCCCTTGTGACAAGAAACAAAATAGAAGTGGAGGCAATGATCAGGAATCGATACAATTAACCCACAGCTCCCATCAGAGACACCAAATGGAAAGAAACACAAACACGAAACAACAGACCACAATGGCAACAACAATAGCGGAAAGCCAAAAGGACAGTTACTTTCCCACAAAATGACTGATCAAACCATCGAAATAGGTATTTTCCGTATTTAATAACCCATCCATATATTTGGAAGTCGAGCTAAAGACGTCAATGATTTCAGATTGGTTTTCAATGGAAAGGGACATCATCAAGTCTCTGTCATAACAAAAAAAAAACAGATCAGCCCATCATGGCATTTTGAAATTTTTTAGCATGATAAATTTCATGCTCAAGTGAGTATGAGAAAACGTTTATAAAATTCAGACCCTGGTTTCAGATAGTATTCCGAAAATATATAATAATACAAATCCATGTCTAAACACCAATTTTTAAAAGAGAGTAGTGTGTTAACAAAGGTGCACATTTTTTTCTCATTTTTGCTCAAAATCATAGTTTGTTGGTACTCATAGGAACTGTCTCACTTATGCGATTCTTGGAACTGGCATTTTTCGGGGCTTGAAGAAATAAATGGGCTGCACGATGCTTCCACACAGAGCTGAATCCGACCGCACACGAGTACTGGTGAACTGCTTAGAGGATCTAGACCTGCCCACGCAAAGCAGTGCGAGTCGGACCGCCCATGCTTATAAACCTATTGGTTTCATTCGGTGACAGGGATTGAGATGTCATTTCATCTCAATGGCGGGTAAAAGCCCCACAAAATTGGAAGCAACGTCTCCAAAATAACCAATATAGTGTTGACGGGGACGTAAAAAATCAAATCAAACAAACAAACTTATGCGATTCTAAATCATCAGTCCTTCATGCCTTATGGTACATGCGTACGTCATCGTAATGGTAATTAACATGATTTGTGTGATAATACAGCATTGCTTGCTGGTTTATATACCTTCTTCTTTCGGTGGTGAATCGTCTGTGCAGATTGCAGCTGCATACATTCCAGAGTCACACGTGACGTTGCCAATATCCTTTTTGCATTCGGAAAACTTCTCCTCTGTACCATTGCAATTTACATTTGATACGCCTGAAAATGGAAACAAAACATTATGAAAACACGCCTATTCAAAAATATTGATAAAGTTTTACCACCCAAAAACAAAACAATTTTTTTCTGATAAAAATCCTGTTATTTTTTTCATATTTCTGCTTAAAACATAGATTGTGGGTACTCATTAGAGGCGGTTGTAACGAGTACCCGCAATTTTTTTTGGCAAAATAAGAAAAATAGTGTATACCCCTGTAAACCCCAGTTTTACTATATAAACCTGGGGTTTAAGGAGGTCAAAATCATATAGGCGTGTTTTCGTGGTGAGACAGCATGTACTTAAACTGCACAATCTCCTCCTGAAGGTCGGTTACGTATGGTTTTCATAAACGTGATGAATAATTTACAGAATGGATACAGAAGACCTGACGAAAATTAAATTATGCCTTTTTATTGTCATTGGTTACTCGGAATGTCAAGATAACATAATCAACTGCATGGCATGGTTGTTCAGTCAGATGCGTGCCCAACTAGTAATGCGATGGTCAGCGGTTCGATTTCTTGGATACGTGGCATTTATTCTCCTGTGGAGTTTATTTATAAAATGTTCTTTCGATCATTCTCTCTTTGCTAGGCTCTGCAGTAAAGGGTGTCAGTTGAATAACAGTGAAAATTGAATTACACCACGAAAACACGCCTATATATTATTGACCCCTTCGAACCCCGATTTTATTTAGTAAAATTGGGATTTACAGGGGTTAACTTTATTATTCTTATTTCTGCTCTAAAATATAGATTGTGGGTATTCGTTAGAACCGCCTCGATTAGGCGGCTCTAACGAGTACCCACACTCTATATTTTGCGCAGAAATAAGAAAATATCCTAATTTTTCATCTTAAAATTTTCATTTTTTCGTCGAAAAAGGTTACAGTGTATTTGTAGAGACGTGTTTTCGTAATGAAGGTACTGGGACGTAAGGGCGAAAAATACAGACAAAACTATCATCATCATTGATCCATATAGGGAGCAAAATTGACTGAGGGTACAATCGAAAAACAATATCATCAGAACACAAAGACAAAGTGACATAAAGGCACTACTAAAACATAAATGCATTGCGATAACACATCCGTATGGCATAGTGCATCCTTTCATAGCTCAAAACGATTATTATTCAAATGAGAATGTAAGGCATTTTTCTTGATTAAAAGTTCTGAATAGTTGGATCCTTGGAAGCAAAAAATACACCAAATAAACAAAAATAGCAGGCTCGCTTTATTGATTATGTTAATGACCAGTATTGAAATGTGCAAAACCGTCCACGCCCTCTAGCACCGGCTTAAGCAAAACTCTATTTTCAAAATGATTCTTAATGAACTCAATGATCCCAAAAGACCAGAAAATAAAATATGCACTATAATGATGTACGGGGGAGACTTTTTACGGCCGCCACACGAAACAAAACGTGCGGCAGTGAAGATAAATAAGTATATTTCTCCTTGATCTTTCATAGACTTTGTCGCAATATTTAATCAAATGCTTTTTTATGGCAATACGACATGAAGTTAATAATTTAGAAAGTTCAGTTGTGGTACAAGAACATGAATTTGCAATAAACGGTGCTTTGTATGGTCTTTTGTGAAAAGTAGAAGTAAAACAAGGATCAGGAATTGATACAATTAACTTACTCCACCCATAAAAGACACCAAAGGGAAAGAAATACAAACATTAAGTGACCAGACCATAATGGAAACCTAAACAAAGGAAGGCCATAAGGACAGTTACTTTCCCACAAAATGGCCATATGGCCATCCAAAATTAAAAGACACAAGTGATACACACAGTAAGTAACGAACAACAACATAAATAAATCGCCACAGAAGAGCCGCCTTGGAACGGTCAGTGGAAGATTTCCGCTTGGGGGCTTAAATCGATTTTACGTGGCCACAATCATCGCCCTTACTTCCGTCGCGATTTAGACAAATAATTTGTTCAGTCCAGTATAGCGCAGGAAACAAACAGCGAACTTGGTGGCTGAATGATAGATATGATCATTAGCCAGGTTGTAGTTCACAGGCCTTTGTACCACCAAGTTCTTGCTGAATCTTTCCTGGAAATGCGTAAAAGGCTCATAGGCAAACAGCGCTGATAGATCAGAGTCTATACCGTTTGCTGACTTGATTTCCTTAGTCCTAAGGACTCTTCCTTGGTTAAATGTTGGTCAAGTAAACAGGTCATTTAAAGGGTGTCGGAACTGTCTTTTTTTTGTTCGTTTTAATTCTATTTTTGAAGGAAAATCCTGTGAACAACCGTGTAGACCCGATGCGGGCCTGCACTCTTTAATGGAAATCCAGGTAAGAAATGTCACTATCAAAGAACGCAGCAATCTCAAGTCACCTAAACAAAGTAAGCGACATAGAGGCACACACAAAATTATCAGACAAGGCACAAAGCTAGTAAACAAATAACAGACAGAAATTTGAAAATAATTGTGACAGTCAACTACATGTACATGTATGTTGTTCACTACAATGCAATTACATAGATAAAGTGTAAATATCCTACCAATAGGACTATATTTTATTAGCTTCGATCCCAAACTCGA
The DNA here is from genome assembly GCA_963580285.1 of Lucinisca nassula. NCBI lineage: Eukaryota > Metazoa > Mollusca > Bivalvia > Lucinida > Lucinidae > Lucinisca > Lucinisca nassula. The sequence goes on from OY757018.1 coordinate 67,944,141, forward strand.
GCAGCATTGGGCTTTACCATCTTTATATCCCAAATTCTTACATACAATCCTAGCGTCAACGTCATCAAATCCGACGTCACAGACTGACAACCAACTGTTCAACTCTGAAAGTATCTGTACGATGCCGTAGTTTGGTATTGGGACACCGGACAACCGAACTGAAATTGAAATAAATACTATCTAATTTATTATAAATATGAGATTTAAACTTACAATGCCTGTGGAATTTTGTTTCTCTGTTTGTTTGTTTGATTTGAGGTTTACCATCCCCGTCAACACTGAATACATGTAGATTATTTTGGAGACTTTGCTTCCAATTTTGTAGGACTTTTACCAATTACATCTCAAGCCCTGTCGCCAAATGAAACCAATAGGGTTTATAAGCACTGATGATGGTCCGACTCGCACCGCTTTGCCGAGGCAGGCTTAGACTTTGATGGGTGGAGTAAGTTAATTGTATCGATTCCTGATCTTTGTTTTACTTCTACGTTTGGTAGTTTGCTGACACCATAAAACCCCCAAAATAAGAGCGAATGCAATGATCTAAAATCGATACAATTAACCCAAACCTCCCATCAGAGACACCGAAAGGAAAGCAACACAAACATTAAATAACTTTACCGTAATGGAAACATCAATAGCAGAAAGCACAAACGACAGTAACTTACCCACAAAATGGCCAACTGGCTGTTCAAAACAAAAGAGATATAAGCGAAACACATATTCAAAGACAAACCATAACTAAAATAAACCGCGACAGAAGAACCGCCTTGGGACGGTCAGTTAAAAGTATTTCATCGGGGGTTGGGGCGGCTAAAGTCGATTTTACCCGGCCGTAATCCTCGCCCTCATTTCCGTCGCGTTTTTGACAAATAATTTTTTCAGTCCGCATGAAGGCTTTGTTCAGTCCGATGTTGCACTGATGAGTAAGGAGGCCTTCATGCAGACTAACAAATTATTGGCTAAAACGCGGCGGAAGTAAGGGTGAGGATTTTGGCCACGCAAAATCGATTAAAGCCCCTCAGTGGAATTCGTTTCACTGACCTTCCAAGGCGGTTCTTCGGTCGCGGTTTATTTTTGTAATGGCTTGTCTTTGAGTGTACATATCGCTTATACTATTTTGTTTTGGATAGCCAATTGGCCGTTTTGTGGGAAAGTTACTGTCCCTTTGGCTTTCCGCAAATGATGTTTCCATTAAGGTCTGATTGTTTCATGTTTGTGTTTCTTTCCGTTTGGTGTCTCTGATGGGAGCTGTGGGATAATTGTATCGATTCCTGATCGTGACTTCACTTCTTTTTTCCATAGATTGGGATCCCTTAAACTTAATCCCACTAGTATATTTACTGACCGTTCCAAGTCGGTGCTTGTGTTGTGGTTCTTTCATGTTTTGTGTTGGTGATTCTGTTTCTTTCCCCAACCATATATAGTTACGCTGATGGTTCTGATTCTTCCACCAGTTTTTGGTTGTTCATTTTGTCCTTCCAGTTAAATGTTTGTAATGTTGGTGATTCTAAGTCTTTCCTCGTTTATAGTTTTTTAGTTTTGGATATTCTGAGTCACCACCTGTCTGGAAAAGAGCTGCTGACTCGGTTTACCTGTGGTCCGTTTTGATTACTGTCATCACCCCATGTTTCGACTTCTTTCCCTAGTGATATTGTGGGAACAGTTTTTGATCTGATTGTATCAGGTCTCTTTTCAATTTCCCTAACAAATCAGGGCAACATCTCCGAGAACATAAAAATAAAACAACCACAAAGATGAAACAACGGTGAGAACTCAACAGCAAGAAATAAATGAAATGCTGGAGCAAAAGAAGATCAACAGTTACACTCCGATTCGCCCGACCAGAGGACATAGCATCAGTTACCAACCAATATTACATAAAATTAAATTTTCACTCTAAGTAAGCCTTTACGCTGGAACCGTCATAGAATCTGAGGCCTGTCCCTAATTTAACAAAAGGACATGGCTCATGAAGTGTTCTTCACTAAGCTTAAACCTTCTAGCTTCAAAATTGTCGAGATATTTCGCTGACACATTTTCAAACAATATTTACAAAGTGTCATATACTCAACCAAATCATTAACTAAACTTCAAGGCTCTAGCTTAAAAGTATTTTAGATATTTTGATATTTCGCTGACAGGGTAATAATGTCAAAATTTATAAAGGGCAATAACTCATTAACCATTTATCAGACTTTATGATAAGGGTAATAACGCAAATCTTTTATCACTACCAACCTATCCCCAGAATTTCAAAACTCTAGCTTAAACACTTTTTCTGACTAGGTAAAAAGTTTGAACTCACAGCGGGTCATAACTCATGAAGTGTTTTTTTTTTGCTGTTGTTGTTGTTGTTTTTTGTTTTGTTTTGTTTTCAAAATTCATTCAAAAGTTAATCCGGCAATTTACTCATTACTACCAATCTATACACTTAGTGTCAAGGCTGTAGCTTCAACAGTTGTCAAGATATTTTGCTGATAAGGTAAAAGACCAAAAATCCATGAAGGGCCATAACTCATGAAGATTTTTCAGAACTTATTTAAAAGCTAATCAAGTCATTTACTCATCACCATCATTTAATTTTGTCCAGGCTCTAGCTTTTGTATTTTTTTTATATATATTTTGCTCAGAAGATTCTATCTTTACATTTCTTCAAAGTGCCATAACTCATGAAAGGGGCATAGTCCTAATAATAACCCTGTCAGCTATTAAATATAAATAAATAAATAAATATGAAATTTCAAAACTCTATCTTATACGGTTCAAAAGATATGTTGTGCATCGAAAAGCTTGCACCGTAAACTGGCCGAAGTTTCAAAGGGCCATGATTCATGAAGCATTTTTAGAATCTATTCAGGTCATCCATTAACCCTTTTTGTACCAAATGGAATCTTCCACCTTACGTATAGCACAAGTCCATTTCAAAATTTAGGAGTGTCAGGTTGTGTTTTCATCAAAATATATTTGTAAAACGACTGAACTTTTAGCAAACAATGGAGGCCATGATCAGACGCCACGTTCTGTGGCATCTGATCTGGGCCAACAATGTTTGCCAGGATACCTGTTTAGGGGTTTCTGGTACTAAATGGGTTAATCCTTACCAATATGTTAACCAGATTGAAGGCTCTAGCTTCAATGGATTTTTTATATATTTTGCTGACGAGATATCGTGTATATTGTTTAAAGGCAATAACTCAGGAAAGGGCATAATCACGATGTGTGTGTGAATTCGGGTTTAACGTCGCTTTCAACATTTTTTCAGTCATATCACGACGGGGCATAATCACAATGAGAAAAAATACGTGCAAGCTATTTTTCATGAGTCATATATTAAATTTCGAAACCCACGCATGCACGGTTCAAAGGTTATGGTATGCATCAAGATAGATGGACGCGCGGACGGACAGATGGACAAAAGGCAGTAAGCAACACCAATTTCTCCGAAGTTGGGTGGCATAACTGATCATAATGAATCATACGTTTTCTAAGATAAAATCCTAACTGACTGTGTATGCTGATGTCGCCGTCAGAACGAAGATAATGTGACAGCTTTTCCTGTTCTTTTGTACAAGCGAGGTAGGGCAAGAATGCAAAACTCATAATGTAGTATATAAATTATGAAATATATGTTAATCAGACATATTTTTGCAAAGAATAATACTATCTTAGAACATCATTGTTATAGGTTTCCTTGACTTGCAACATTTTGCATATAAGCTAAAATAGCACCATGATATTAAAACAACTTACCATTTGAGTAACATTTAACTGCCAAATCATATTTATGTGACAAGCACTGGTCATTCATTTCTTTCTCAAATCCTGAAAGCATGCAATCCTTTATACTGGCTTCATTTCCATAGCAATTCACATTATTTAGCCATACTGTCCCATTCAAGGGCGGGAACATGGGCAACACAGTCTCATATCCATCTGTAAATTTCAACTGTCTACAAATAACAGTGGTGACGTGTTGACTTATAAAGTTGTCCAGTGTACAAATACTTCCCCAGGTTCCATTGACTTTTACCTCGACAAAACCCTCTCCATGATGGCTGGAATTCGACAGCCGAACCTCAAATCCGGATTGCTCTGAAAAGTGATTATATCAAACATTTACTGTTATAAACATTGAAAGGTGATTTCGTGAAACTGTTAGCCAACAGATAAACCTTTGGCCAAGATATTACGGAAATGAAACATATTTGCATTCGGTTGCTGCCGACGAAAACATTGTTAACTCTTATCATGCTGTTCACGACAACCCATATCTTTGGAAACAGTGTAGATCCAGATCAGATGGCTTCTGCCATCTGATCAGGATCTACACTGTTTGACATTCAGTTTATGAAGTTGAAGGAATAAATTACATCAAATAATCTGATTGACTCAAAGTCAGAGAAGGGTGTGGCTAAAATGAATATTCAGCAAGATAAGGGTTAACACATAAAATGAATATTCAGCAAGATAAGGGTTAACACACGAAAGCCCAGCCCCCTTGAAAGTGAAGTGGCATTCACAATCATTGTAATTATCTTTATCAGCAGCCACATAACGCGGAGACTTACAGCCGAACCTCAATGGCTTGAACACCTTTGGGACCTCGAAAATCTGTTCGAGACAGGGATAGTTCGAGCCACTGAGGGTTACTGTAAGGAGGCATGACGAGTTACTTTTGGACATTTTTTGGTGTTCTATAATGAAAATGTATTCTGAGTGTACTCATTAGAATCGCCTCATCGAGGCGATACCAATGAATACACACAGCAAACATTTGCAAGATAAAAGACTATTATCTCCTAAATTATCCCCACTATATATAAATAGGATTTCCTAGAGGCTCAAGAAAGTGTTCGACTCAGCCATGAGCCATCGGTATTCGAGCCATCGAAGTTCTACTGTATTTGGGTTTCAATGTATGACTTAAACCTCTTCTGCAACAAGGCCTATCGCAACCTGAATTTTATGGTGACTTAGTATGTAAATTCAGAGCAATATATCCTTGCAATGACTTCAGTAAAATAGAAGTGAAGGCAATAATCAGGAATCGATACAATTAACACAAACCTCCTATCTAAGAAATCAAAGAGAAAGAAACACAAACATAAAATAACTTCACTATATATAAAACGTTGCCGGCCTCGGTAGCTCAGTCGGATGTGCGTCTGACTGGTGATCAGGAGGACGTGGGTTTGATGCCTGCCGGGGTTGGCAACATTCTTTCGCGGAGGTTGATCATGAACTCTTTTATCTCTCTTCCGCTGATTCAAGAAGGGCAGTTGTCAGTTCCTGGCGAAATAATGTGCACTATGGATAAGAAAATTGACCGGCTCAAAAATGACCTACATAGTGTTGACTGGACCGTTAAACAACAATACAAACAAACAAAAAATAATAAAAAACGTCACAAGCGGACTGGTGATCAACAGGACGTGTGTTTGATGCCTGGCGGGGTTGGCAAAATTATTTCGCGGAGATTGGTCATGAACTCTTTTATCTCCCTTCCGCTGATTCAAGGAGGGCAGTTGTCGGTTCCTGGTGAAAGAATGTGCACTATGGATAAGAAAATTGACCGGCTCAAACATGACCTACATAGTGTTGACTGGACCGTTAAACTCCAATACAAAACAAAAAATAATAAAAACGTCACAAGCGGACTGGTGATCAGGAGGACGTGGATTTGATGCCTGCCGGTGTTGGCAACATTCTTTCGCGGAGATTGACCATGAACTCTTTTATCTCCCTTCCGTTGATTCAAGAAGGGCAGTTGTCAGTTCCTGACGAAAGAATGTGCATTTTGGATAAGAAAATTGACCAGCTCAAAAATGACCTACATAGTGTTGACTGGACCGTTAAACTCCAATACAAACAAACAAAAAATAATAAAAACGTCACAAGCGGACTGGTGATCAGGAGGACATGGGTTTGATGCCTGCCGGGGTTGGCAACATTCGTTCGCGGAGATTGATCATGAACTCTTTTATTTCCCTTCTGCTGATTCAAGAAGGGCAGTTGTCAGTTCATGGCGGAAGAATGTGCACTATGGATAAGAAAATTGAACGGCTCCAACATGACCTACATAGTGTTGACTGGACCGTTAAACTCCAATACAAACAAACAAAAAATAATAAAAACGTCTATCTATCTTCATATACTGAGTCGGTCAAACTTGGCCATTACCTCAGTTGGCAAACAAACAAACGTCACAAGCCGAAAGCCGGACCGACAATTACTTTTTCCACAAAATGGCCAATTTGATTTGATTTGAGGTTTAACGTCCCCGTCAATACTGTAAAGGTCAATTTAGAGACGTTGCTTCCAATTTTGTGGGACTTTTACCCGACATTGAGATGAAATGACTTCTCAAGCCCTGTCGCCCAATGAAACCAAAAGGGCTTATTAGCATGGACGGTCCGCCTCGCACCGCGGTTCCTGGACAGGCTTAGATCCTCTTAGCGGTTTACCAGTACTAGTGTGCGGGCCGGATTCAGCTCTGCGTGGAAGCATCATGCAGCCCATATATTTCTTCAAGCCCCTATGACAAAATGGCCAAACGTAACTAAAATGATACATAGGTGCAAAGACAACAAAAACAAAAATAAACCACGACAGAAGAACCGCCTGTTTGTGAAAGAGATGCTTAATCCGTTTGTCACCAGTGCTGTTTGTTAACCCATTCAGTACCAGAAACCCCTAAAGGGGTACCTTGGCAAACAGTGCAGGCCCAGATCAGACGCCGCATAACGCGGCGTCTGATCAGGACCTCCACTTTTTGTTAAAAGTTCAGTCATTTTCCAAACAAATTTTGAAGAAAACACAACCTGACACCCCTAAATTTTTAAATGGACTCCTGCTATATAAAAGGAGGAAGATTCCATTTGGTACAAAAAGGGTTGAGATTTGTTTGTCTGTCTTTCCCTGTAATGTTTGGGAAAGGCTTTAGGGTCTGATTGGATCAGTTCCTGAAGTACCTTTACTCATTTAACCCCTCTCTTGCTGAATATTCATTTTAGCCACACCTGTCTCTGACTCTGAGCCAATCAGATTACTTGATGTAATGTATTCCTACAAATTCATAAATTGAATGTCAAACAGTGTAGATCCTGATCAGATGGCTTCTTCAGATCTACACTTCTTCTGGATCTACACTGTTTGCAAAGATAGGGTTTGTCGTGAACAGCAAAATAAGGGTTAATTTATAAATAAAAAATAAGAAAACCATTTTGTAATTACTCTAAGCAGATTATTGAAAGACATTTTTCTTACTTTTGATCTTGAACTATATTAAATTCTCTGTTTATAAAGTCAAGATTTATGGCTTAATTGTCAAAGGAATGTTCAGTTTACCTTCGGTTTTATGACAAAACACAGCAGCTCTAGAAGATAGCTGACAATCACTGACATTGCCAAGGTTAATTCCATGACATCGTTCTAACACTGTTTCCTCTCCGGTACAATTAGGTCCTTTTAGCCACATCAGGCGGTCTGCTTTTTCTGCCTCTGAATCAGCAGCATACAACCTAGAAAAAAATGACTGGATTATATTATCTTCTTAACTTAAGCATTTATCATCAGCATCAAACAGCCTAGAAAAAATGTCTGGATTATAGTATCATGTTTACTCATTACGAAAACACGCTTATACAAATACCTTGTAAATTTTACCATCAAAAAACGAAAATTTTAAGATGAAAAATGGTGATATTTTTCTTAATTATGCTCAAAATGTAGATTGAAGGTACAAGTTAGAACCGCCTCAGTCGGTTCTATCGAGTACCCACAATGGCTTACCCCTGTAAACCCCAGTTTTACTACGTAAAAATGGGGTTCACGTGGGTAAGAAATGTATAGGCGTGTTTTCGTGATGTAAGTATTTATTATAATATTTCTCTAGAAAGCAAATATATGCAACATATTTTTGTCTTTTTCAGCGCTTAGAATTTGATGGTCAGGATATGTATCAATGAAGCTTAATGTCAGTAAACTTTATCATTGGAACGCCACACTAAGTATCCCATCATAAAAACAGTGTTGGTTCTCGACGAGTTGTGTTTTCATCGGATACGCAATTAATATTGTGATGCCTAAGTAATAAATATTTGTTTAGCCTACTTTTCTGAATATGGTTGTTTACGTCACAGACACAAACCTATTTATTTATGTTCATTACACAAAAAGATCAAAGAACTTGCAACGGTGTTCCCAAAGGCGCGAGTTTGGCGTTTTGAGGTCATGTGTGGTGGAAGAAACTGGTATACTGGGAGAAACCACTACCCTGTCACATATTGAATGTTAGTAATTACCTGCTGTGTACTATGACTGAACGATCACAGATGAAACTTTATAATATATATAGTTATAGAGCCCGTATATGCTCCTATATTCACTACCTGTAGGCAAATCCTCCTGCGAAACCAAGCTGACGACATGTTACTGACGCATCATTGTCATCAAAATTGACGCCACACATACCGCCCAACTGGTTGAAATAATTAATCTGCACTTGACCTACTCCAGAACTATTTTTACCGCTGACTGTCGAACCAATACTGACAGAAAACCCTGAAATATAATACCTTTATTAATAATCACAACACGAGCCCCGTCACGAGAAGTCCTCATCACCAAAACACGTCCGTCGTATAATCTGACCCCCACCCCAACACACACACACGCACTTCAACCCGACTTTTATATAGAAAACTGGGGTTAACTGGGGGTAAACTTATTTTTCTTTTTTCTGCTCTAAAATATAGATTGTTGGTATTCGTTAGAACATGGGCCCACAATCTTTATTTTGAGCAGATAAAAAATACTTTTTTTTTCATTTTGAAATTTCGTTTCGTTTTTACGGCTGTAAAATTTACAAAGTACCTGTAAAGGCTCGTTTTCGCAATGTGTATTCTAGGTTTGCGACCAGGTAAGACACATACCGACCAGCACAACTATACAGACAGTCAAGTTTTCTGAAAACAAAAGGTCTTATACTTTCAAAAAAGCGAACCCCAAGGTGTTGATCTGACTGCCAATGCACAGGCTGATCTGTACCTTTGTTGATCGCAAATGACGAAAATAGGTTTCTCATGGCTTGACTCAAATATGACACGTTTTTCTGCCAATTTTAAAACCGAAGTAACTGACATGACATTTTGCTTACTTTAGGCAGATTTCCAAGAGCCAATTATTATTATGGAGAGGACCTTTATTGTTAAAATTTACAAATTATATTTAAAAACATATATCGTTGCTTGTGGCTTTTTATCAGTAACATTTTCCTTTCTATTTTCGAGCCATATAAATATAAAGCTGCTTGAAAGCTTATTAGAACTTTTGCATCACACATAACATGAACGTTTTTTGTGAAATCGATTTAAGCCCCACAGAACTCTTCTGTTGTGGTTCATTATTGTTATAGTATGTATTGCTAACATCTCTAGTAACTTTGGGAGTAACTTTCATTTTGGGATTCCGCCTGTGGCGTTTCATTATGGTGAAGTTTTATATCGGTGGTTCTTTCCCTTTGGTGTTTTGGAAGGGAGGTGTAAGATAATTGTTACGATTCCACTTCCATTTTGTACTGGATTGACTATGGTTCAGTTACTTTCGAACGTGCACTCTTTTGTATAAGCTTGCTCAGGAAATATGGTTAGGTAAGCTAACCAGCTCGCTATGGCCCTAATAGTGTTGCCGGGTCCTTGAAACTCTAAAATCAAACATACATAAGTATGTTTCATGCCTCGAGATCCGACCTCTGACATAGTTGGTGGTGTTCGTCCGCTGGAATCAGATTGTTGTAGAATCTTCAATCATGTTTCAAGATATTCTTACTTCTATTTCTATTTTGTGTTTTTCTGGCATGATTCAGTGTTGAACTAGAATTCCGCCATACGGACCAATCTGTTTTGTTTATTTGTTTTTATCCGGCATTAGAGCTAGATCCAAAACGTAAGGAAAAAATCCGGAGTTTATGCCCCTGATTTTATATGTTTTGTTGCTGTTGTTTTTTATTCTGACCGTTTAAGGGAAGTTTATTCTTTGTTGTGTCTTCACTTTAGCAGGCTGTTTGTTGTTAGTTTGCATTTTGTTTTGTGTGTGACTTCATGTCATTAAGTGTTTTCGCTGGCTTTAGATGGCGTAGTTGGATGTCCTTTTATCAAGTGTCGTAATTATTTATTCTCGCTACTTTCCGACTTTACCACACATTCAAAGCAACAGAAACTTATTTTAACAAGGCATCGCATGCGATACAAATCCCCTCGCACAAGACAACTTCGTGTGTGGAAAACTATGAAATGGCAAAAGTCCAACTTGCTTGAGATATTATCATATGCAACATTTGTGTAAAATGTGTTTAAAATCCATCAAAAAATGTAGAATCTAGAGTGATGACAATGTTTCTCTAAAAATAGCCATAGTGACCTTGACTTGAGGCCATGACCGCAAAAGAAGATCTTGCTCAAGATATTATCACAAGCATCTTTTGTGTGAAGTTATATTAAAATCTGTTAATAAATGTAGGCGGTAGAGCGATGACAAAGTTTTTCTAAAAATAGCCACAGTGACCTTGATCTTGAGGTCATGACCTTAAAAGTCAAAGCAATTCGAAATATTATCATAAGAAACATTTGTGTGAAATAAAAATCCATCAATAAATGTAGGCGCTAGAGCAATGGCAAAGTTTTTCTAAAAATAGCCCCAATGACCTTGACCTTGAAAGTCGAGATAGCTCGAGATATTGTCATAAGGAACATTTGTGTGAAGTTATATTGAAATTGGTGAAAATATGTAAGCGCTAGAGCAATGACAAAGTTTTTCGAAAAATAGCCACAGTGACATTGACCTTGAAAGTCAAACTCGCTCGAGGTATTGTCATAAGGAACATTTGTGTGAAGTTATATTGAAATCAGTGAAGAAATGTAGTCGCTGGAGCCATGACAAAGTTTTTCTAAAAATACCTCCCGGTAACCTTGACCTTGAAAATCGAAATCGCTCGAGATATTGTCATAAGGAACATTTGTGTGAAGTTATATTGAAATCAGTGAAGAAATGTTAGCGATAGAGCCATAACAAAGTTTTTCTAAAAATAGCCACAGTGACCTTGACCTTGAAAGTGGAGCTCGCTAGAGATATTGTCATAAGGAACATTTGTGTGAAGTTATATTGAAATCAGTGAAGAAATGTAAGCACTAGAGCGATGACAATGTTTTTCTAAAACTAGCCACATTGACCTTGACTTGGAGGCCACGACTTTGCAAGTCGAACACGCTCGAGATATTTTTTACAAGGAACATTTGTGTGAAGTTATATTGAAATTGGTGGAGAAATGTAGGCGCTAGAGTGATAATAAAGTTTTTCTGAAAATAGCTACAGTGACCTTAACCTTGAGGTCATGACCTTGAAGGTCGAAATCGGTCAAGATATTGTCATAAGGAACATTTCTCTGAAGTTTTATTGAAATTAGTGAAGAAATGTAGGCGCTAGAGCGATGACAAAGTTTTTCTAAGAATAGCCATAGTGGCCTTGACCTTGAGGCGATGACCTTGAAAGTCGAACTCGCTCGAGATATTTTTATAAGGAACATTTGTGTGAAGTTATATTGAAATCAGTGAAGAATTGTAAGCACTAGAGCGATGACAATGTTTTTCATAAACTAGCCACATTGACCTTGACTTGGAGGCCATGACCTTGAAAGTCGAACACTCTCGAGATATTTTTACAATGAACATTTGTGTGAAGTTATATTGAAATTGGTGGAGAAATGTAGGCGCTAACGTGATAATAAAGTTTTTCTGAAAATAGCTACAGTGACCTTGACCTTGAGGTCATGACCTTGAAGGTCGAAATCGGTCAAGATATTGTCATAAGGAACATTTCTCTGAAGTTTTATTGAAATTAGTGAAGAAATGTAGGCGCTAGAGCGATGACAAAGTTTTTCTAAGAATAGCCATAGTGGCCTTGACCTTGAGGCGATGACCTTGAAAGTCGAACTCGCTCGAGATATTTTTATAAGGAACATTTGTGTGAAGTTATATTGAAATCAGTGAAGAATTGTAAGCACTAGAGCGATGACAATGTTTTTCATAAACTAGCCACATTGACCTTGACTTGGAGGCCATGACCTTGAAAGTCGAACACTCTCGAGATATTTTTACAATGAACATTTGTGTGAAGTTATATTGAAATTGGTGGAGAAATGTAGGCGCTAACGTGATAATAAAGTTTTTCTGAAAATAGCTACAGTGACCTTGACCTTGAGGTCATGACCTTGAAGGTCGAAATCGGTCAAGATATTGTCATAAGGAACATTTCTGTGAAGTTATATTGAAATTAGTGAAGAAATGTAGGCGCTAGAGCGATGACAAAGTTTTTCTAAGAATAGCCATAGTGACCTTGACCTTGAGGCGATGACCTTGAAAGTCGAACTCGCTTGAGATATTTTTATAAGGAACATTTGTGTGAAGTTATATTGAAATCAGTGAAGAAATGTAGGCGCTAGAGCGATGACAAAAACATTCTAAAAATAGCCAAAGTGACCTTGACCTTGAGGTCATGACCTTGAACGTCGAACTCGCTCGAGATATTTTTATAAGGAACATTTGTGTGAAGTTATATTGAAATTGGTGAAGAAATGTAGGCGCTAGAGCGATGACAAAGTTTTTTCTAAAAAAAGCCACAGTGACCTTGACCTTAAGGTATTGACCTTGAAAGTCGAACTCGCTCGAGATATTATCATAAGGAACATTTCTGTGAAGTTATATTGAAATCAGTGAAGAAATGTAGGCGCCAGAGCGATGACAAAAAATTCTAAAAATAGCCATAGCGACCTTGACCTTGAGGTCATGACCTTGAAAGTCGAAGTCGCTCGAGATATTTTTATAAGGAACATTTGTGTGAAGTAATACTGAAATTGGTGAAGAAATGTAGGCGCTAGAGCGATGACAAAGTTTTTCTAAAAATAGCCACAGTAACCTTGACCTTGAGGTCATGACCTTGAAAGTCGAACTCGCTCGAGATATTTTTATAAGGAACATTTGTGTGAAGTTATATTGAAATTGGTGAAGAAATGTAGGCGCTAGAGCGATGACAAAGTTTTTCTAAAAATAGCCACAGTGACCTTGACCTTGAGGTCATGACCTTGAAAGTTGAACTCGCTCGAGATATTGTCATAAGGAACATTTGTGTGAAGGTATATTAAAATCGGTCAAGAAATGTGGGCGCTAGATCGCTGACAGAGTACGTACGTACGTACGGGACAAATGCTATATCCCCCCTCACAACTATGTTGTGCGAGGGGATAAATAGATGTGATTTGGGAAAAGAGCAAATATCAACTGATGTCCTTTTACAGAAAATGCAGACAGAATTACATTTTTTCCATTACAACTTAGACCTCTGTATATCTATGACGTTTTAAAGCTTTTTTTTTTTTCAGTAGGTGCAGGTTATTCAGAAACACAAAGAGACATAACGCTTCTAGAAAATTAATGTGTTCGCCTTTTAATAATCCAAAATTCCAAAGACTTTGTAATTGTCACCATAGCATAAAGATACGTAGAAAGCAAGAACCTACCTACTGGCGGCTCCTCTAATGAGCAGACGACAGATGCATATTGACCAGAAGTGCAGGATTTTACGCCATACGACAAATTACAATCGTTTATGTCCATTTCATTTCCTGTGCATTTGACTGCCGAAATCTCGATCATTTCTTCCAAGGAACCAAATGCACTGCAGCAAAGACTTTTCCCGTACGGATATCCCATTCGTCGACAAACAACGGTGGCGTCGGCGTCGTCAAATTCGTCTGAGCAAACAAGGCTGTAACGGTTTTCCCTCCAAACCTGGACGGCGCCATAATTATCTGCTTGTTTTGTCATCACTGAAGCAAAAAGGAACGCGGTTTAGCGATTTCTTGTTCCTAGCATAAGATACACGAACGCATAATTGATTATGGCCGTCCACGATCAATTAATCTTTTATCTCTGTTTATCATATGACGTCGCGTCTGAGAGTGTAATAACGCCATGTAATATTTACGAAAATCCACTAGTGGATTGAATTTGCAAATTAGCTAGATACGTCCCGTAACGTTACATGTACGACGTCCTTAACGACGTCGCGTTTACTAATGGCGGAACATTGATATTTTTGTAAACAATCGAGAATAAAATGCATTTTAAATGTCACATAATAAATAGAATCTTGCATTCGTGCTCATGTATTATAGAATTTATTAAACTCGTTGAGAAAAAGGGCTAAAATGCTCGGCAAAGCCTCGCATTTTATCCCTTTTCCTCAACTCGTTTAATAAATTCAATAATACATGAACACTCATGTAAGCTCCTCTATATACCAAACAAGTTTGAAGAATAGATCCCAAACACACTTTGAGTCACTACTGAAATAAATATGAATCAGCTTATATAAAACCTATAAACCATATGGAGAAATGACAATTTATGTTAATTCTTTCTGAGCGTGTATTCAATATACAATTTTTTTCAAGTTGAATTCTGAATTTAGCCGCCCTCCTAACTGAGGTAATGGCCTAATACGACCGACTCATTATGAGGATAGAATACATTTTGTTAGGAAGCTTTTAAAATTTCTAGAAGCTCCACTGATCGATTTTTTAATCCATTACCTGTTATATGAAATCATACATGATCGACTATAACATCTGAAATGCGTCTAGCTTCTAGCTGCTACTTCAAAATGTGTCTCTTTGTTCAAAGATGGGGCTATGAGCAGTTTATGTCATGTTTACTCAACCCACATCTGACTAAAAATTTGTACAGACAGGTCTATTTTAATCTTAGTGGTGTATTTTATTCAGACTTTTCAATAAATACTATTCCCATTCGTTCATATTTAATTTCAACTGGAAAGGAATATCAAAAATAACTCACCGTTTTTCTGACATTTCACCTCGGCGAAGTCGTAACATCTCGGGTTCTTCTGTTCCCAGCCTTTGCTTGCACATGCAAGAATACTGTCATGTGGACTCCCTTCTATGCAATTTAGATCACTCAACCACATTCTACTAAAGGTATTAACAGCAGCACCGTATTCCGAATAGCGATGGGACTCTCCCGTTGGAAAACCGAGTTCTCGACAGACCAAATCGGCTAATCCTGCTCCTAAATTTCGACACACGTATCCCGGTATGTTATCGTATGTGATCCGTATTTTTCCATAATAATTCGCATTCTTTTCATTATCCAAAGCTACTGTGACTCCTGAAAAATTAACAAGATTCATTTCACTGATGTGTTGTCCCCAAAACCTGCATTATTTCTCCTTCTTACCTAAAGCGTAACCATTCTCCTCACGTTTACAAATCTGTGCAACGAATACTCTTTTAAATTACACTTCATATGTCTCACTGGCGATCAGGAAGCCGCGGGTTCGATATATGCCAGGGACGGCTGCATTCTAGAAAAATAATTATCTCACATGGGTGTGTTATCAATATGGCACTTTGTACATATGAATTAGGGGATAACTGTATTGAAAATTGTCATTTGGGGAGGTAAATCGGTGGTTTTACGGTCGGAAATTTCGTTTTACGGCGACGCGTCAGCGGAGCCGTAAAACGGAATTTGCGACCGTAAAACCACCGATTTACATCCCCAAATGACAATTTTCAATACAGTTATCCCCATTCTAATGCAGTTAACCGGTTGTTTTGTTTAAAATTGTACTATTTTGCACAAAGCGGCAGGCGTTGTGAGCTGCGTAAAACCAAATGTAAGCCAATGAAAAACGACGTTACGTGGTGACGTCGGATTTCCGACAGTATATCGTGGAATATACTGTCGCAAATTTTTTACGTTACCCAATCAGACGTCGCGTTACATACGTAAGTGCATTAGAATGCGTAATTGGTTATATCGCAAGCAGAATGATAACATAAATAACTATGTAAAAAGAACTTTGTCATCTGGCAAATACTGAATTATTCGTATATCCATGTTATCATAAATAAGCCCACCTGATCCGTTGTAGCATAACACGCCGGCTGCCATCAAACTTAATGTGCAAGATACCGGGACATTTACACTCATTGGACAGTCGGAAAATGAGCTTTCGTTTGTACAGGAGACATTCGTAAACCATACTGGATCAGGACGATAATATACCAAAGGTCCTCCAAGTACTACACCGTCTTTGTATCCATTTTCCCGGCAAATCACAGAAGCATCCGAGTTATCCCAGCCATCCATACAAATAGTTCCATTGATTCCATAGCGCTCGGCATATATAACACCATGATGGCCGTGTTGAATGTGGAATTTAATATCTGAAAATAGTCATTAAAAACAGACAGTTTATAAATAAAGGTTTAATTGGCTGAAACTAGCTGGTCTGGCCCAGAAAACATATGCACTCCATATGTTCTAGTTATGTGGTGTATTCTTTGCTTCCAAAGGAAACCCCTTTTCTTGAACATACTTATCGTCACTACAGCTGGTGTCTGGGACTGTGTGGCGGCCTTAAAAAGTCTCCCTGCCCTACATCAAAATGTAGTTTATATTGTCTTGTCCTTTGGGAACATTGATTCCATTGTTGAATTTTAAAAATATTTGAGGGTCACTGATGAGGCCCAATTGGCCGAAACTAGCTAGTCTGGCCCAGAAAACATGTACACAGCATATTTTCTAGTTATGTGGTGTATTCTTCGTTTCCAAAGAATAACCCTTTCTAGAACATATTTAAGTCCTACGCTTAAGTCCATTTAATTTTCTATTATTTTTTATTTGATTGCGAATGTGAAAAAACCGAGATTTTTCCAGCTCCTGTTTTCTTTTACCTTTTTCCGGATAAGGGTAATTAAGGAGAAAAAGTCAATATCTTTTTAATAAAAATCAAAAATGAGTTCCTTTAAGAGCAATGAAAACATTCATAAGAAAGAAGATGGGTCATACAACGTAGTTTCGGCTAATAAAGCCTCATCAGTGACCCTGTAATTATTCGGCAAAGAAAGCCAGAGGAAACATACTGCAATTTTGCAAATTTCGAATAGGCAGTCGATTCAAAGACTGATATACAGCAAAATGGGGTCCAAATAATTAAAAACCTGTCTAGAATATGAGTCTAAACAAATAATTTATTTCTGATTTCTCAGAATATTCACGCTGGTCTCAAAGGACCAAAAGTAAAATATAAACTGCACTATGGTTGATGTACGGGGAGACGTTTTACGGCCGCCACACGGCACAACACCAGCTGCAGTGAAGGCAAATAAAAATCAAAAATGAGTTCCTTTAAGAGCAATGAAAAAATTCATAAGAAAGAAGATGGGTCACACTACGTAGTTTCGGCTAATAAAGCCTCATCAGTGACCCTGTAATGATTCGGCAAAGAAAGCCAGAGGAAACATACTGCAATTTTGCAAATTTTGAATAGGCAGTCGATTCAAAGACTGATATACATCAAAATGGGGTCCAAATAATTAAAAACCTGTCTAGAATATGAGTCTAAACCAATAATTTATTTCTGATTTCTCAGAATATTCACGCTGGTCTCAAAGGACCAAAAGTAAAATATAAACTGCACAATGGTTGATGTACGGGGAGACGTTTTACGGCCGCCACACGGCACAACACCAGCTGCAGTGAAGGCAAATAAAAATCAAAAATGAGTTCCTTTAAGAGCAATGAAAACATTCGTAAGAAAGAAGATGGGTCATACTACGAAGTTTCGGCTAATAAAGCCTCATCAGTGACCCTGTAATGATTCGGCAAAGAAAGCCAGAGGAAACATACTGCAATTTTGCAAATTTCGAATAGGCAGTCGATTCAAAGACTGATATACATCAAAATGGGGTCCAAATAATTAAAAACCTGTCTAGAATATGAGTCTAAACCAATAATTTATTTCTGATTTTTCAGAATATTCACGCTGGTCTCAAAGGACCAAAAGTAAAATATAAAATATAAACTGCAATACTCTTTCATTTAAACATGCATCCTTCAGAAATCCCATCTGATTGAAGCTCTGCTCAGACATTTGAAACATTTTAAAGGTTGGGGGAGCTTCATTTGCACGTCTTTCTCGCTAGACATGTCACTTAAAAAGCAAGAGCAACGATGAAACAAATGTATCACCGATAATCGCGGCAAATTATACAAAGACCAAAGCAAATATCTCCATGTACAACTGCAAAGTTGAACTTGAAAAACCAGGGCTTAGGGCAAACGTAACAGGATTCACAATCATAAATAGTTATTAAATACGTTAATTTCATTCTTAGCAGTTAATAGTTGACGTAAAATGTGTCAAAGTCACTGGACCAAAAATAAAGGTAATGGTCATGAATGTCTTGCCACATCAACACATCGAGGAGAAGCACTTGGCAGTGTTTGGTGGCTGTAGGCCGTTTTGTTTAGGACATATCAAACGTTGACGTAAACTGGGTCAAAGTCACTGGAATGCATAATGTAGGTTAAGGTCACCTGGTCAAGGTACCTGCAGAGTCAGTAAATATAGGAGAAGCAATATGCAATGCTTGGTGGTTGTAAGCGTTATAGTTAAGAAGATATGAAACGTCGACCTTAAATGTGTAAATGTCACTGGAGGGCGAAAGATAGGTCAAGGTCACCAGGTCAAGGTACCTGCAGAGAACGTATATCTAGGAGAAGCACTATGGAAGATTTGGTGATTGCAGGCTTTTTATTTGAGAAGATCTTGAACATCGACGTAAATTTTGTCAAAGTCACTGGAGCGTAAAATATAGGTCAAGGTCGCCAGGTCAAGATACCTGCAGAGTGAACAAATCTAGGAGAAACACTATGCAAGTTTTGATGGTTGTAGGTATTTTTATTTGAGGAGATCTGAAACATCGACGTATAGTTGTGTCAAAGTATCTGGAGCGTAAAATATAGGTTAAGGTAACCAGGTCAATGTACCTGCAGAGTAAGTACATCTAGGAGATGCATAATGCAAGACTTGGTGGTTGTAGGCATTTTACTTGAGTAGATCTTGAACATCGACGTAAATTGTGTCATAGTCACTGGGGCGTAAAATATAGGTCAAGGACACCAGGTCAAGGCAACTGCAGAGTTAGTACATTTAGGATAAGCACTATGCAAGATTTGATGGATGTAGTCTTTTTATTTGAGGAGATCTGTAACATCGACGTAAACTGTGTCAAAATCACTGGAGTGCAGAGTCGTCAGTACATCTAGGATAAGCACTAAGCAAGACTTGATGATTGTAGGCCTTTTACTTGAGGAGATCTGGAACATCGAAATAATTTGTGTCCAAGTCGCTGGAGCGTAAAATATAGGTCAAGGTGTCTGCCTACTCAGGATAGCAGGTAGATGTTCCATGCAAGGTCTGATCATTATTTAGTCTTGTGGTTGATTACATTACTAACTTTGACGTAAATGTCGAAGCTCGACATAATGGTCAAAGTCACTGGAGCGCAAACAAATATGTCAAGGTCACCAGATCAAGGTGCCTACCAAGTCAGAAGGTCTGGCAGATGTTTCATGCAAGGTTTGATGATTGATCAGCTTTGTAGTTGATTTTTATTCAAACTTTAATGTAAATGTCAAACTTCGGTGTTAACAGACAAACGGACGGGCGGGCGAACGGACGTAAATGCGGACGTCTATGTCGCACCCTGCTACAAGCCAGTCATTTACTGTCGACATTTTTAATGATATTACTAAACATTAAACAAAAATCGACTCGATTCGGTACCATAAACTACGCAAAGCCTTTTCTAAATTTTATAGACGCCATTCTGATTTAATTTCAAAATTCAATATTGGACTTAAATCTCTTCTGCAACAAGGTCTATCGGAACCCGAATTTTATGGTGACTTAGTATATAAATTCAGAAAAATATATAACCGCAATGACTTCAGCACCCAATTTCGTAAAATCATTCTTCGATATAAAAAGATTGGGTACAACATGGATATTATACGACAGACTGCATGCATGGTAGTTAACCCAATCACGGTTGGCAACTTTGCTTCCCTCTTTAATTACACGCCGGTGGGTCAGGCCTCAGATTCTATGACGGCTCCAATGTAAAGGCTTATTGAAAATTAGAGAGATAATGTTGGTTGGTGCCTGATGCTCTGTCTCTGGTCGGGCTCATCGGAGTCTAACTGTTGGTTATCTTTTGCTCCAGCATTTCAGTGGTTTCTTGCTGTCGAGTCCTCACCGTTGTCTCACCTCTGTGGTTCTTTGATTTTTGTGTTCACGGAGATGTTGCACTGATGAGTTAGGAGGCCTTCATGCGGACTGAACAAAGTATTTGTCTAAATCGCGACGGAAGTAAGGGCGAGGATTGTGGCCACGTAAAATCGATTTAAGCCCCCCCCCCCCCAGTGGAAATCTTCCACTGACCGTTCCAAGGCGGCTCTTCTGTGGCGATTTATTTATGTTGTTGTTTGTTACTTACTGTATGTATCACTTGTGTCTTTTGGTTTTGGATGGCCATATGGCCATTTTGTGGGAAAGTAACTGTCCTTATGGCCTTCCTTTGTTTAGGTTTCCATTATGGTCTGGTCGCTTCATGTTTGTATTTCTTTCCCTTTGGTGTCTTTTATGGGTGGAGTAAGTTAATTGTATCAATTCCTGATCTTTGTTTTACTTCTACTTTTCTATGACCGTTCGCATATAAATGATAACGTAACGCGTTAGAATCGATTAAAGACTAAATGATCGCGTAATATGAGAATCGATAGCTATAAAAAGATACAATGATCTGGTATGTACTTGTAGGTGCCACTCAAAGATCAAGAACAAAGATGAAACGAGTTATCACCGATAATCGCTGCAAAAAATATGTAAATCTGGCTGAAGCAAATACCTATATGTACAACTCCAACATGAAAAGAGAAACATACTGTCGAAAATTTCAATGACAAAACTAAAACTTAAAAAAAAACACCCACGCCTTTCCATGACGGTCAACATATAAATGATATCGTGACATGTTAGAATCTATTTAAGACTAAATAATCCTATTCTGGTATTCACTCAGCATTCATTATTTCATTGGTATTTTTGCAAATATTAGGGCGATGTTACTTATATGGGAGATACCACTAGAGCATCTAGAAAAATCAACCTTTCCTACCCTAAAAAGAACATTGCTTCTGGTTTTTTCCAAAGGGAGGGATCAACTTAGCTGAGATTAGCGACCTTGCTATCAACAATCTGTCTTTTCAACTTATAGACCACTGAAGCCAGAAAAGATTGAATAATACAGTTCAGATCAATATCAAATGAGCATTGCCTCTTGATGGTGTTTCAAACAAATATGGGCAAAACGTCAACAAAAGGGGAATAATAACCCTGGATTGCTCATCTGATCTATATTGTACAGATAAAATGAAAGATAATGCAAGGTGGGATGGAGGGTTTTAGCAATTTTGGTTGACAGTGATCCAAGGAAAATTTCAATAAAATCATTTTAAAACTAGAAAAAGTATCCATAGGACACGGATGCCCCTGCCAAAATGTCATTCAAAAAAAAGGTTTATATGTAATTGCAACAGGTATAGCATGAAGCTATTATTAAAGTAGGTATCATTTTTAAGAGAACAAGAGTGGTCTTCTTTGTTCATGTAACATCATCTCAATGCCATGCATGCACCTGAAAAGTTTCATACATATATTACATACGATTTAGGAATTATGGCCCGGACACAGTTTCCTATAAGGAACTAAGTCAAGGGCAGATACTTCAAAAAACAAAAAGCAAGAGTTGTCTTCCTTGTTCATGACACATCGTCTCAATGACATGCATGCACCTGTAACGTTTCATACACAAATTCCATTCGATTTAGGTATTATGGTCCGGACACAGTTTACTATAAGGAACTAAGTCAAGGGCAGATAATTCAAAAACCAAAAAAGCAAGAGTTGTCTTCCTTATTCATGACACATCGTCACCTGTAAAGTTTCAAAACTTTATTCCATATGGCCCGGACACGAAGTGGGACGGACGTACGGACGGACATGACACGTCGTCTAATTGTCATGCAGACACCTCTAAAGTTTCATAAATATATTCCATAAGGTTTAGGAGTTATGACCGGACATAGTTTACAATAAGGATATAAGTCAAGGGCAGATAATTCAAAAACCAGAAAAGCAAGAGTTGTCTTCCTTGTTCATGACACATCGTCTCAATGTCATGCATGAACCTGTAAAGTTTCAAAAATATATTCCATACGGTTTAGGAGTTATGGCCTGGACACAAATTGGGATGGACGGACGGACAGGAGTTACTGAAATTCCCTTCCACTATTCGGACGGACGGAGGGAAGGACGGACGGACGGACGGACGGACAGGGGTAACACTCAATGCCCTTCCGCTATTCTTCGAACAAGCGGGGGCATAATTAGTCCAGATATTAAGGAATAGAAGTCATTTTAGGTTGTACATTTTTTTTAGTTCTGGTGGCTATCATGCTCAGTGGACCGAATGGATTTTGAGCAATTTTGTCAACCATGGAAAATTCCTCTAAGATTATTTTTAAGGAAGATGTCTTTTAAAACATAGGCGGAGGGTGCTCGTTAGAACCGCCTAATTGAGGCGGTTCTAACGAGTACCCACAACCTATGTATTGGAGCAGAAATAAGAAAAATATTGTATAACACCTTAAACCCCAGTTTTCTCTATATGAAATGGGGTTTAGGGGGGATCTTCATTTCACGGACGTGTTCACGTGCTGAAATATCTTACCCGTCTTTGCGTCCTTTGTTCTACAGAGCACATTCGCAAAATTATGCGAAGTATGCTTGCAGGCACCTTGATTAAACTTGCAATCCTTCAGTACATCGGCACCACCTTGTTTGCATGTCATGTTAGTATAATACATAGATTCAAGGTTTAGATGTAAAAAGCCTGGAACTAGTTTCTCTGCAACCTCGAAGCCCATTTGTCGGCAAATAACCTCGGCGTCGACTTGATCAAATCCGTCGGCACAGACGTTTACCCATGTATCCGTAACGGCGTTGGAGGAAACGGGAAAAGCTATTATTTGAACTCTTCCCATCAGTAAATCGTTCCTGAGTGTGCCACCATATATACGTACTGCAAAAAAAGCAAATATCCCGTTAGAACGCCCGTGTCAGAAAAGACGTATTTTAAGGATAGACAATATTCCGTTTTACATCAATAGCATAGATCGGGGGTTAATGTTAACTTGTTGACGGCCACCCACAATCTATGTAAGAAGAAAAAATTTCATTATGCATTGTTATACCTATAATTAATGATAAAATTCAGCTGGTGAGCCATAAACAATTTGTCAGGGAAAGTGCTGGCAAGCCTCTATGAAACTGACGCAGCGAACCTATCATGTTTTATTACTAAAGACGAAAATAGTTTTGAGTTTATATAGCAATCGATGCAAATCACGTTTTTGGCCATTATGGGTGTAAATTAGCAACAAATATAGATTGGAACCAGTGCTTCAGCTGAAGTGCACGACCCGCCGGATGCTTTTAGCTTTATGAGTGTTACCATATATGGGTATGGCGGCCATTTTGGTCATGTGACCTGGACATAAAACGGTTCCCCCAATAAATGCGCCTTATCGAAAGGAGCAAAAATATATCTTATACTTTAGTACTGTATTCTGAATCGTTTGCAGGATAAAATGCATTCTCACTTTTCCAATACAAAAGCATATGTGTCAAAGTTTGACCTTGGCACAAAGAAGGTCAAGGTCAACCCAGGGTGACCATTTTAGCAATTTATGATGGGCCTACGTCCCAGATGCTATTTATCAAGTTTCATGGAAATCTGCCCAGTGGTTCTGGAGAAGACTTTTTTTGAAGGGTTTTACCATATGTGGCTTGGCGGCCATTTTGGTCATGTGACCTGGTTCCCATGAGCAAATTTTGGTTTCCCCCATCGCATAGAGGCTCCATATGAAATTTGACTTCAATCGGCCCAACGGTTTCCGAGGAGAAGCAGTTCGAAAATTTTCACATTTTTCGCCTCGGCGAGGCTATACTAAATGGAATGTAATATTTCGCAACTTCATCGGTTAGATCTCATTGATATCTATCAGTATGCCAAAAATTGTTTAAATATTCCAAGGGGTTAAGTCACTATCACCAATTTTCACAAACGGGTTACGGACGGAGAGACAGACAGACCATATATGGCTTGGCGGCCATTTTGGTCATGTGACCTGGACCCCATGAGCAAATGTTGGTTTCCCCCATCCCATAGAGGCTCCATATGAAATCTGACTTCAATCGGCCCAACGGTTTCCGAGGAGAAGCAGTTCGAAAATTTTCACATTTTTCGCCTCGGCGAGGCTATACTAAATGGAATGTAATATTTCGCAAGTCCATTCGTTAGATCTCATTGATATCTATCAGTATACCAAAAATTGTTTAAACATTCCAAGCGGTTAAGTCACTATCACCAATTTTCACAAACGGGTTACGGACGGACAGACAGAATGACAGAATGACACGGTGATTTTAGGGCACTCTTAGAAAATCAACCGACTTCAGTCGGTCGCTTTTTCTGCGGGTCGTGCAATTTAACGACTTCTAATGCCTCAGCTTTAGATGCAACCACAGAAGCAGCGTGCAATTATTCGGATGAACCAATCAAATCAGGAAAGCCCTGGAAAGTAAGAATCTAGCTGGAATCGCTCATGCTTTCAAAACGAAGAAAGCAAAGATTACATGCAGTTTGGTTGGTATTTTTTCAGTTAATGAAGAGCCTTGTTTTTATTGTTTACATTTGAAAAATAGCTATCTCAAATAAGGCAGGATATACAAACAGTCACTTAACGTACATGTATGTATTACAGGTCAGCAGGATGCGCGTCTGACTGGGGATCAGAAGGACACGGGTTCGATATCTGCCGGGGTCGACAACATTCTTTCGTGGAGATTGATCATGAAATCTTTTCTACAGTCATTCTCTCCTTTCCGCTGATTCAAGAAGGGTTGCTGGTAGTTTCTGGCGAAAGAATGCGCACGTTACCGCTTACGTATAAGCCTACCCTTTAAAAATGTGGATAGGTAAACTGGTCGGCCAAACAATGACCTAACTGGGCCGTTAAACTCCAAAACAAATAGGTCAGTAGTAAGTATTACATGTCACTTTTGAATGCTGCCGTATTGTAGATTTGTTCGAACCCCTTTACTGAGTTACAAGAAAAGGTTTTGCAGTATAGACGAAAACATTTTAAAATCATCAGCGAATGTCATTTTCAGATCCATGAATTGTGTGTGTCGGGTTTAACGTCGCTTTCAACAATTTTTCAGTCATATCACGGCGGTGTCTGGTTGTGACAGGGAGCTCAATGCTCACTTTTATAGTGCTGCCTCACTGAAGTATCATGTCCCAGACACATTACATGATACCACACCCAGTCACATTATCCTGACACTGGGCCGACCAGTCCTAGCTCTACCCCGTAAATCTGAGTGCCAAGCGAGGAGCAGCTAGTACCATTTTTAACGACTTTGGTATGTCGCGGCCCGGGATCGAACCCGTGACCTCCCGTTCCCCGGAGCGGACACTCTACCAACTGAGCTATCGGGGACGGTCTTCAGATCCATGAAAGAGGCATAACAGTACATGGGTGTATACTCCTACTCGAGGAGCACAGGCAAAGTGTAAAAAGTAGTTCGTTGAACTCTCATCACGAAAACACGCCTATATAATTTTGACCCCCTTGAACCCCACATTTACATAAGAAAAGTGTGGTTTACAGGGGTAAACCTTATTTTTCTTATTTCTGCTCGAAATTATAGATTGTGGGTATTCGTTAGAACCGACTCGATGAGGCGGTTCTAACGAATACCCATAATCTATATTTTGAGCGGAAATCAGAAAAAAATATCACAATTTTTCAGCTGAAATTTTTCCTCTTTTTGGCGGTAAAGTTTACAATGTATTTGTATAGGAGTGCTTTCCTAATGATTACAGCTACATCGTGCAAATGAATCTCGGTAAAATGTAGCTGGGCTGGCACAGATGAGCATAGTGCCATATGCTATTTCAGTATTCAGATTCGGCATCGTCATATGTAAGGGAAGTGCCTGAACAAAACTGAGACTCCGAAATGTATTCATTGTTTTAAAGAAAATCAATATAATTGCTGCATGTCTTATTGGCGGCCCCCGCCCATCGGGGCTTGAAGAAATATATGGGCTGCATGATGCTTCAACGCAGAGCTGAAACCGACCTGCACACGAGTGCTGGTAAACCCAGGCAAAGCGGTGCGAGTCAGCCCGTCCGCGCTTATAAACCCTATTGGTTCATTGGGCAGCCGGGCTTGAGATGTCATTTCATCTCAGTGCCGGGTAAAAGTCACACAAAATTGGAAGCAACGTCTCCAAAATTACCTTTAAAGTGTTGACGTGGACGTTAAACCTCAAATCAAGCAAAACCCAAACAATGTCTTATTGTTGTTCGAAAAATAGATTTTAGCTCTCAGTGAGGCGGTTCTAACAATTTATGTTGAAAGCAGTGATAAGAAAGATGTAAATTCTTTTAACCTAACATATTTCATTTCTGACACCATTTTGGACGCCATTATTTCACATCGGCATGTTTTCCTAATGATTCTGAGTTGGTATGGAGGAGGACTCTGTTTTTGCTGAACGCATATGCTGATGACCATTTTTCACTTGGCGCCGCCTAATCATCACGAAAACACGCTTATATAATTTTCAACCCCTTGAACCCAATTTTATATAGTAAAAATGGGGTTTACAGGGGTAAATCTTATTTTTCTTATTTCTGCTATAAAATATAGATTGTGGGTACTCGTTATAACCGCCTTGATGAGGCGGTTCTAACGAGTACCCACAATCTATATTTTGAGCAGAAATAAGAAAAATATCACAATTTTTCCTCCTAAAATTTTCATTTTTTCGGCGATAAAGGTTACAATGTATTTGTATAGGCGTGTTTTCGTAATGTTATGAGGGATTAAGGGATATATAACACTGACAGATTACAGTAATGCGGAACCATCTTGCTTAATCCTTATCCTGCTAAATAACTAATTTAGCCACGCCCATTTCTGATTTTGAATCAATCAGATTACTTGATGTAATTTATTCTACAAATTCACAAACTGAGTGTCAAACAGTGTAGATCCTGATCAGATAGCCTTCTGATCTGGACCATGATCTGGATCTACACTGTTTACAACGATGGGGTGGTTGTGAACAGCAGAAAAAGGCTAAACCCATATATGACACCACTTGACAAACCTATTTAATATTAAGGGGTGTTAGACATACTGTATTTGTTGTAAGTTTAACAATTTATCCATGCCTCGAGCAAACAGTGAAGTCTGATCTGTGTCTACAATGTTTGCACATGTCCCATTATTTGGAATGCTAAGCATAAACGGTTTACTAACAGGAGCAATACAATATTTCCTACCGTTTTTGAAGCAGTAGACCCCAACAGTGCGGGTGTAGTTGGCTTCCTGTGTTGTTTTCCAGCCACTGTGCTCGCAGTGCAAGATAGAAGTCTCAAACCCTTCACAGTTTATGTCACTAAGATATACCTCTCCACTACTGGGTTTGACGAAGTTGCTAGAATGTTAAGACAAGTCCAATAATCATATTATGAAAACATTGCTTGGTTGTTAGGTATCTAAAGAAGATGAAACCAGAACGTCAAAACTTCTTTTCGCTATTTGTTCTCTGGTTACAAAGTATTCCTTTTTTCGCAGGCAGATGATATTAAACATAGCTCCAGATAAGGCCCCTTTTTTATCCGAAAAGTACTGCTATTTTTCTAAATTCTACATGGGCCCCGTCAAGCGATTTTGGTACTTATCGCCTATGCGAGCAGCGAAGGTTCAGGCGAGCCTGCGCATCCGCGCAGTCTCACCAGAACCTTCGCTGCTCGCTCATACAAGCAGTGACTCAAGAGGAACCTTCAGACAGAAATCCATATCCCTGGCCTTTCTTAATGGCTGGGCATGCGCAGTTAAAGTTTGTCATGACGGAATGCTCGAAGACACAAATTCGCTTGGCGGGGCTCACATGTAAATATATGCTGTGGGTACTCATTAGAAGCATCTCAGCGGGGCACTTCTAATCAGTAAATAGAGGATCTTACATGAGTGTCCGTGTATTATTGAATTTATTAAACGAGTTGAGGAAAAAGGATAAAATGCGAGGCTTTGCCGAGCATTTTATCCCTTTTCCTCAACGAGTTTAATAAATTCAATAATACAGGAGCACGAATGCAAGATTCTATTTATCATATGACATTTAAAACGCATTTTATTCACGATTGTTGACAAAAATGTCAATATTCCGCCGTTAGTAAACGCGACGTCGTTAAGGACGTCATACATGTAACATTACGGGGCTATCTAGCTAATTTGCATATTTAATCCACTAGTGGATTATCGAAAATAATACATGACGTTATTACACTCTCAGACGCGACGTCATATGATAAAACAGGTTTCCAAACGAAAATATATGTTGTGGGTACTCATTTGAAGCGTCTCGCTTCTAATGGGTACCAAAGACATGTTTTAGTGCAGAAATAAGAAAAAATAATGAGTGGATGTCCCCTCTTATCTGGGGAGTCTAACTGTTGTTTTTCTTGTGCTCAAGCAGTTCAGATGTTTCTTGCTGTTCAGTCCTTACCGTTGTTTTATCTCTGTGGTTGTTTGATTCTTGTGTTCTCTGAGATGCTGATGGGTTAGGAAGCCTTCATGCGGACTGAACAAATTATTTGCCTACATCGCGACAGAAGTAAGGGCGAGGATTGTGGCCTCGTAAACAGTGAAATTCTTTTCACTGACCGTTCCAAGGCGGTTCTTCTGTCTTGGTTTATTTTTGGTTATGGTTTTTCTTTGAGTGTGTTTATCGCTTATATCTTTTTTGTTTTGGATAGCCAATTGGCCAGTTTGTGGGAAAATAGCTGTCATTTTGGCTTTCGGCAGTTGATGTTTCCATTAGGGTCTAGTTATTTAACGTTTGTGTTTCTTTCCCTTTGATATCTTTGATGGGAGGAAAGGGTTAACTGTATTGATTCCTCGTTATTGCCCTCACTTCTATTTATTAAAGCATCAGATGTTGATGGAATAACTTCATTGCAGTGTGGTTTGTTTATCACATGTCCTTCGAATTAATGAGCCTATTATAATGGTTTGGAAAATGGAACACCACTCGAGTACAACCCAGAGGGATTAAGCATCACTGCTACTGAATATTCTCAATAAAACAGAGACTTCCATTTTCTTTTGTTATGTGTTTGATTGTTTCCACAGTTTTAAAGTTTTATTTCCTGCCTGGCCAAGAGGCTATAAAACTTTTTCATGCTCAACTGTTTTGCTCATGGAATCTGTAATGCTCAAAATTATTGAAATACAAACAAATCGGGCATTTTTTCTGCTTATAACAGCACAGAATGCCATGCATCCTGTTCATAAATTCTAACATGTCAACAATTATTGGCATTTTAAAATGTACAGGATAAATTCATGCTCCAGTGACCTTAAAATGAAAAAGATTAATGAGCCAGCGCATGACAATACCTAGAATAAGACATGAGCGCCCAACGAAGACTCAGATCAGCCTGCGCATCCGCGCAGTCTGATCAGTCTTCGTTGTGCGCTCTAAGGATAGCTATGGGCCCAATGCTCCTTTATGTAGCAAGAGAAGTCCTGGTTAGACTATATGGATGCGCAGGCTGATCTGAGTCTTCGATGGGCGCACATGTCTTATTGTATATTTTGTCGTGTGCTGGCCCATTTATAACCTCAGCCCCTGGCGTTTAAAGTATATTTAGGAGGAACGGTATAAGAAATCGCTGGCGCTTCTTAGAGCCGCCCTTTTAGGCGGATCTAATCAAAATCATTAATCCATTAGGATAACATACTGTGTGATTCATGTTTCCAAAAATGACATACACATTTTGTTTCAGCTGCAACGTCCTCTTCATTAAACAAAAACAAAATATTTCCAAATTGTCAGCTTTTGATTTACTATTGTCTTTAATGGCAAGAATGTACTCCATTTGCCTCAAAGCACTGTGAAAACAGGTCAATCATGTTTGAAAGTCAAGTAAATAAAAATCTAAACTGAGTTCCTTTAAGAGCAATGAAAACATTCATAAGAAAGAAGATGGGTCATACTACGTAGTTTCGGCTAATAAAGCCTCATCAGTGACCCTGTAATGATCCAGCCTACTTTGCACATGTGACCACAAAACTGTACAGTACCCGAATGACAAAATCAGTGGTCATCAATAACAAGTGCATGTGCTCTAGATCTATTACAGTGAACTTTTCATCACGTGAACAAGTCCGTGAAATGAACACCCCCTTGCACCCCATTTTGTATAGTGAAAACTGGGGTTTACGGGGGTAAACATTATTTTTCTTATCTTTACTCCAAGACATAGGTTGTGGGTACTCGTTAGAACCGCCTCAATGAGGCGGTTCTAACGCGCACCCACAACCTATGTTTGCAGTATAAATAAGAAATATATCATGGATTTTCATCCGAAAAGTAGCCATTTTGGTGGGGTGAAAAAATGCACTATACTTACGGGTGAGTTATCATAATGTTGCATGTCAAAATTTTCAAATGAAAGAAAATTGATCCAGCAAAGAGTGGTGCACACGGATTGGCAAACACTGTTGACCTGACCAGACTGAAGTTTGAACTGGGTTTGCATTGAACTATTTACTTTGGCTTATCTTTCCCAATCGTTAAGATCATTACGGTGTCAATGCTCGCTGTAACTGAAACAAGACATGCGTGTTTAACCTTAAATTACTCGTATTTCTTTAGACCAAACATGGATTCAATGTTATGAAAACACTTCTCCTGCACGGGTGAATAGGTTCTTGGAGAACATTGATCTGGTCTACACTGAATGTTTCTGGCAGACCCAGATAGTATAAAACCTAATGTGTTTGTCAGTTTCTGGTGAAAGAGTGTGCATAGTCTTATGAACAAGCCTGTCCAGGAATGTGAGGCTGAGTAGACTGACATGCTCCATATGATCTTAATAGTGCTAACTTGGCCGTTAAACTTGAAACAAACAAACAGGCTGTGCAGGAACACAAATTTTCTTTTGATCCAAATCACACTTCGGACAACAGTTCAACCCATTGTATGCTAGTGGACTTTTCCATTGCTATATGTTTGACAATTCCTTTTGTCTTATAAATGGCCGGGGACATATATCTATGCTATTAATTCGTAAATGCGTATGCTCCTACCCTTACAAATTCTATGCCTAAAATAGAGGTTTAATTGTTGGACTGCTTTAGTTTGTGCCGTATTGATTCATAAAATGATGGCACACAAGCCTCCTTATCTCCCTAAGGTAAAAGCCCTTAAGTTGGTAAAACAGAAGTGAAAGCAATGATCAAGAATCGATACAATTAACCCACCGCCACCATCAAAGACACCAAAGGGAAAGAAACACAAACATGAAATAACCAGACCCTAATGGAAAGGCTAATTGCCGAAATCCAAAAGCACTTTCCCACAAAACGGCCAATTGGCTATCCAAAAAAAAGAATATCAGCAATACACACACTCAAAGTCAAACCGTAACACCAATAAATCTCGACAGAAGAACCGCCTTGGAACGGTCAGC
This sequence comes from Lucinisca nassula, assembly GCA_963580285.1. NCBI lineage: Eukaryota > Metazoa > Mollusca > Bivalvia > Lucinida > Lucinidae > Lucinisca > Lucinisca nassula. Next base: position 67,975,753 of record OY757018.1, read on the forward strand.
GGAAACGAATTCTACTGGGGGGCTTAAAGAACCGCCGCTGACTGTTCCAAGGCGGTTCTTCTGTCACGGTTTATTTTTGTTATGGCTTGTCTTTGGGTTTTTTAGCCGCGTATGTTATTTTATTTTGGATAGGTTATTGGCCATTTTGTGGAAAAGAGACTGTCCTTTTGGCTTTCCGCTGTTGATGTTTCCATTGGGGTCTGTTGTTTCATGTTTGTGTTTCTTTCCCTTTGGTGTCTCTGATGGGAGCACTGGGTTAATTGTATCGATTCCTGATCATTGCCTCCACTTCTATTTTTAAATCGATTTTACGCGGCCGCAATCCTCGCCCTTACTTTCGTCGCGATTTAGACAAATAATTTGTTCACTCTGCATGAAGGCCTCCTCATCAGTGCAACATCACCGAGAACACACAAATCAAACAACCACAGAGATGAAAGAAGGTTGAGGACTCGACAGCAAGAAACCACTGAAATGCTGGAGCAAACGTAAAACCAACAGTTAGACTCCGATGGGCCCAACCAGAGACAGAGCATCAGGCATCAACCAACATAACATAAAATTAGATTCTCTCTTATTCTCAGTAAGCCTTTACGCTGGAACCGTCATAAAATCTGAGGCCTGACCCACCGGCGTGCAATTTAACAGCGAAGGAAAGCTGTCACTCGTGATTGGGTTAACTACAATGCATGCAGTTTGTCGTATAACATTTATGTTGTACCTATTGTTTTATATCGAAGAATAATTTTACGAAATTGGGTGCTGAAGTCATTTCAATTATATATTTTCATCCAGAACGTCTCTAAGTTGTTCACCACTGTTTGTTTGACATTTGATACGTCTCGTCCAGTCCATACTGTTCCGCCTCTTTTTATTTGGTAACAGTTTTAACGGACTACCAATGTTGTTGGAAACGCATTCCATTACTTAATTCTTTGTCGTTTCTTATATGCAGTAAATTACCAACACTTAAAGTCAGGCTAGTGATTCTGGGCGGGCTACGACTCGTTATGTTTACAATCAACAATGAGACAGATACATTCTATCACAATTTGATTTGCCTTTTCGGTAAAACATTTGCATGTAAGGAAATGTAAAGTACCCAACTAGACTTACAAAGGGGGTGCCTACAAAGTACAGTATTTGCATGTCGTATTACAGTCTAGTGTGACAAGACGGCAAACTACATTGGGTATTTACAATATAATGCGTTTCCTATGCTTGCAGAAACTACCTTGCTTCAGCAGATTACAAAACTTTAATGTTGGAATATACACCAACACCGATTCCCATGTGCACACCTATAATTGTTTTTCATGTTTTTTTCAGTTTGTAGCGTAGTATTTATGACATAGCCTAGATTTAATAGATACTTTCAATTTGTGGGCCGTTACGGTACTACATAATATCGAGTCGTAGCGCTGCATTTATGACATTACTAATACACTCTGTTTATTTTCCGGGATGTATTTTCCGTACACCTGTGACATTTAAATATCAAGCTTCCCACGGCACTGTAACCAGTAAGGCTTTTATTCAATTTTTATACGAATAAGACCTTTAAAAACGCAATAATGAAGTATGAAATAATGGGGTATGCTTACTAAATTTCATTTTTTAAAAGAATAACTCAACGTATTCGCACCATTTTTCTACTGTCAATTAAAGATATATAGACCCTTTATATGACAGCAAAAAATCATTTAAATCAAATGGTTATGTCCCGTAAGAAAAAACAATGCACATTTTCTACCATTCTGAGAGTTCATTTTCAGACATTATTTTAAAGAATATGGTTTGGTATTAAATGACATAAACTGCAGTGAACATTGGCTGAATGTATTCCAAATTATGGGACATGATCAGATTTTATAGGATTTCCTGAAGTTTTGAAAAAAAAAAAAACGTTATTATGTTTTGAACATTTTTTACATAATTCGGGTGGTTAGCAAAAGGGTCCGTTTTGAAGATCTTGTCCCCACTTACAAATGTGATAACACCCAGAATGCCAAAATTACTAATTACACTGTACCTGGACTAATTAAATTTTCGAAAATGAGTTATATGTCCCCGGCTAAACGGCTGGCAGGCTTATTATTTCGTTCTTATTCCATTTTGACGGAAAATTATGTAAGCAAATAGCGCAGCCCTGATCAGACGCCGCATTCTGCGGCGTCTGATCTGGGCCTGTACTATTTGTCAAGGTACCCATTTAGGGGTCCCGCATACAACGGGTCAATTCATTACGGAAAATCGATCAATAATGTACTAATTACATGATCTAGCAAATTGAATACTGGACACACCACTAGTAACTAATGTCTGTACCTGTAAACCTCTCCTCCAATATAAGCCTTGTTAATTTCTTTGCACACCACGCTAGCTTCATCGTTGGACCAGTTTTCATCTATTACAATACCACTTTGCCCATCTACCTCAATGACAACACGTCCAAAGTTTTTACCACCGTCAACAAGCCTTATCTTTGGTGCTGAAATGATATAGAGGATCTTACATAAGTGTTCATGCATTACAGAATTTATTAAACGAGTTTATTTGTTTTGTTTGATTTGTGGTTTAACGTCCCCATCAACACTGTATAGACTTGCTTCAAATTTTGTGGGACTTTTACCCGACATTGAGATGAAATGACATCTCAAGCCCTGTCGTCCAATGAAACCAATAGGTTTTATAAGCATGGACGGCCAGAGTCGCACCGCTTAGCCTTTGACTGTTCCAAGGCGGTTCTTCTGTTGCGGTTTATCTATGTTGTTGTTTGTTACTTACTGTGTGTATCACTTGTGTCTTTTTATTTTGGATGGACATTTGGCCATGTTGTGGGAAAGTAACTGTCCTTATGGCCTTCCTTTGTTTAGGTTTCCATTATGGTCGGGTCGCTTCATGTTTGTGTTTCTTTCCCTTTGGCGTCTTTGTTGGGTAGAGTAAGTTAATTGTATCGATTCCTGATCTTTGTTTTACTTCTACTTAAATCCTCTAAGCGGTCACTGTGGAATTTTGAAAATATCTGAAGGTCAGTGATGAGGCCTAATTGGCCGAAACTAGCTAGTCTGGCCCAGAAAACCTCTACACTCCACATTTTCCAGTTCTGTGGTGTATTCCTTGCTTCCAAAGGATAACCCTTTCTAGAACATATTTACTATTTCTCGTGCGGTCGGTTTCAGCTCTGCGTTGAAGCATCATGCAGCCAATCTATTTCTTCAAACCCCGATGGGCGATGCTCGAGAGAACCCTTGTATAGCGACACCATTTGAGCCCTAACACGTTGTCGTTATAAAGAAGTTGGTGCTATAAAGACTCTCAATGAAGAATAGTATAATCGGTAATGATAGGGTGACAATCTGGACCAAAAAAAATAGGAACCCATACCCCCCCGTATAACAAGACAAGTCATATACCAAAATGTTCGTCAGGATCAGTAGTATCTGAAACTGCCGGCATAAATTGGCATAAATGATGGCGAGCTGAGGAATCCAAGATGGCGTCCAAGATGGCCGCCATAGCTGTAAATTCCAGTTTTTGGTAAAATATGAATATAAATTCCACAAATCATCTTACAAACTTATTTTAATTTATTTTTCTGGTGTAGAAAGAAGATTTGTGCTAGAATATAGATCAACTTTTTAGGTTTGACTTGAAAACCGGTGAGAAAAATGATATTTTATTGCTTTTGTGTCTAGTTTCATAGGTGGTACATAAAAGCAATTCTGATGTTTCAAAATCTAAACAGTTTTTACATATATATTGTTTTATTTTAACTAAGACACTATTCTAAAATACATTTAACACTATTCTAAAATACATTTATGGTTGGTTATGACTATTTTACCATCAATTTAGCCCCAGGATTACCCCACCCACTCAGTTTACCAGTAAAATTCATTCACATAAATGCTCACACACAAGGGATTTGTAGGCCTGTGCTTCATTTTAGACAATTAAGTAGTAGAGGACATTCACAATAATGCTTAGTTCTGTTTTCATATTGTCAGGAAAACATGCCCATATGTTTTTGACCCCTTTGAACCTCACTTTTATATAGAAAAACTAGGGTTTTCAGGAATAATTATTATTTTTCTAATTTATGCTTAAGGACATAGCTTGTGGGTGTTTGACAGCAGCGCCACGTTGAGAGGGTTCTAACGAGTCCCCGCAATCTATGTTTTGTAGAGAAATAAGAAAAATTTCATTTTTATCTGGATTTTTTTTTTTGTGGGGGTGGCGGGGATGATGGGGTGACGGTAGTAAAATCTTCAATTGGATTTGGATTATGCGTGTTTTCGTAATGTTATATGTATTTAGCCATTTGGAAACACCACCTCTTTATAATACTGTTTTCTTAATCCAAGCATAAACCTCTTAGTTAAACAGTGTTGTATCCAAACAAAAAGGTATAATAGCGTAAAATAACTTCCTTTACATGTTTTTGGTCATTTTTTCTATGCAATTAGTTAGGGGTCTGGGCTTTGAACAGTGTTATATAAAATTGTGTTATAAAACGATTGTGCTGTATTAATAGGCCATATGAGACTACAAGTACTTGATTTAAAACTGTCATAGTCCTCGGTATAAACATAAGCTAGTATTGTTTTGTTTGTTTGATTTGAGGTTTAACGTCCCCGTCAACACTGTAACGGACATTTTTGAGACGTTGCCGACTCGCACCGCTTTGCCTGGGCAGGCTTAGATTCTATAAGTGGATTACCAGTGCTCGTGTGCAGGTCGGTTTCAGCTCTGCGTGGAAGCATCGTGCAGACCATCTATTTCTTCAAGCCCCGATGGGCGGGGGCGGGAGCTAGTATTGCAAACAAGTTCTTACAAATGTTAGTTTTTGTTTGTTTGAATTGGGGTTTAACGTCCCCGTCAACACTATTAAGGTCATTTTGGAGACATTGCTTCCAATTTTGTGAGACTTTTACCCGACATTGGGATGAAATGACATCTCAAGCCCTACCACCCAATGAAACCTGAATGCTTATATGCATTGGGCGATCTGACACACACCGCTTTGCCTGGACAGGCTTAGTCCTTCTTAAAAGCGGTTTACCAGTACTCGTGTGTGGTCAGATTAAGCTCTGCGTGGAAGCACCATGCAGCCCAACCTATCTCCATGCCTCGATGGGCGGGGGCGACTTACAATTGTCAGTTTGCTGGTTTGTATTGGGGTTTAACGGTCCAGTCAACACTATTTAGATAATTTTTGAGCTTGTCAGTTAACTTATTCACACTTTTCTTGGGCAGGCTTATACATGTACCTAAGTGAATAACCAGTTTTTACAGTGCACATTCTTTCGCCAAACACTGACAACTGCCCTTCTTGAATCAGCGAAAGGGAGAGAATGACTGTGGATAAGATTTCATGATCAATCTCCACGAAAGAATGTTGCCGACCCCGGCAGTTGTCGAACCCGCGTCCTCCTGATCACCATTTAGACGCGGCCCCCACCCATCGGGGTTTGAAGAAATATATGGGTTGCATGATGATTCCACACAGAGCTGAATCCTACCTGCACACGAGTGCTGGTAAACCGCTTAAGAGGATCTAAGCCTGCCCAGGAAATGCGGTGCGAGTAGGACCGTCCATACTTATAAACCCTATTGGTCTCAATGGGCGACAGGGCTTGGGATGCCATTTCATCTCAATGTTGGGTAAAAGTCCCACAAAATTGGAAGCAACGTCTCCAAAATGACCTTTACAGTGTTGACGGGGATGGTAAACCTCAAATCAAACAAACAAAACCATTTAGACGCTTACAAATGCAACACCTATCCAAAAATGCTTTTCTACTTGCAAGCTTGAGTACATGGTTGTACTTTCTATGAGCAAATGCAGTCATCACTACACTGATCAGGCTATTTACAACCATATCAGTTAATAGCCAGGGGCTGCTTGTGTCTGTGTTATGAGCTATGGAATGAATAACCCAGTTTCAGGATCAACCATATGCCCTAGGTCTATAGGGCTAGGCAAATTAATCTTAGATTTTATAGCTCCCCATCAAATCAGTAGCTGATATGTAAACCTGTACAAATGGAGCAAAAAAAAAACTATATGTTGGTGGTAGATGACTATGTCTAACTCTGGATTTTTGGAGCACCGTTGTTGTCTTATGTGTTTGTCTGAACAGCAAACCTACAGAAAAATTGCTGCTGCCTTAACTGGCCCTGAGACATTTGACTCAATACCAAGATCTGAAATCTCTTGGAGCTTGAAGTCTGCTTCAGGCATTCTTCTTGCCTTTACTAGGTAAAGAAGAGCAGGTATCACAAACTGAAAGGCAATACAGACAGCATAATTGCCCTTTCATCCTGAAAACAGTGTGAACTGGAATACCTGGTGCAGTCAGCATGAATACCCTTCCTGACTGTCTTGAAGAATAAGTTATCAACATTAAGCTGGCTAAAGTAAAGCAGAAGTAGAACGAAAACATGGGTATATAGACTGACCAGAACAGCTGTGTTATCTCCCAGAGAACCTGCAAACTGCAGGTGCAAAATCACTCTACTATCGGCTTCTTCATAGTTGTAATCGAGTTAATGCTGAGCAGCAACAACCCCACTGCATACTTTCAGAGATTTGTTCTCAAAATAGAAGTAAAGCAATGATCAAGAATCAATACAATTAATTTACACCTCCCATCATTGACTGGAGAAGAAGTTCCTCAAGAGATAGAGAAGTTCGATAAGTTGCCATAAAATGGGTCAAAAGCCATTTGAGTCATGCATGCAGGAAAGGCTCATACCCATAGCTTGTTAGGCAGTCCAAAGAAAATCTTATGAGCCTTTGTCTGGATCAAAACTCCTGACTATGAGTGATATCAGGTCAATGGCACAGGTGTCTGGGGGAACCCGTCTGATGAACTGACTGCCGCCGGTGAAGAGAAATATGCTTTCTATACATCAATTCATTCATTCAAGGTCTTGACTTTCAAAAATGCTCATGATCACGCAAGTTTGTTTACAGATGAAGAATGTATGATGTCTACCAATAAATCGGATTTCCTTGAAAAACTAGAAAGACTTGCTGGTTGTATAGTATTTGACGGGTTGTCTGTACTTAAAATGTTGCAGCATTCATCATATTCAAACTGACATATCAACAGATGACTGCTATGTTTTGGTCTTACAGTCTTCTTACCATTATTTGGGTAGCTACCATACACGTCAGTTTTGACAGGAATGAGGCAAACAGTCTCAAATCACAGACCCAACAAAAGTGTGGAAAGAATGTTATTTCACACGCGCCTTTGTCTACGAGGCAGTAAAAGCAAGAACGAACTGACAACACTTTACACTAGGTACCTTAACGAAAATTGCCATGAGCTTCTTAAGAAGAATGCTACTGTTGCTGGTGCAGGTTGACTGAAGTTTCCGCTGATGTTGTTTCTGTTCAGCATGAACTTTATTCCAACCGTGAAGAACCTGATAGTAGAATGGCTTGCAACTAGCAGTTGCAGGTTCTCTTGGGAGTTAACGCAGCCCTTGTTGTCAGTTCTGATACAGAAGTTTTCTTTCTGCTTGTACATCACTTTAACCTGCTTTATGTTGATGACTTTATGCTGACTGCACTAGGTATAATCCATTTCACACTGTTTTCAGGAAGCTAGAGCCAGATGAAAGGGCAAATATGCTGTCTGTATTGCCTTAAGGGTTGTGATACCTGCTCTTGTTTACATAGTACAGGCAAGAAGGCAATTCATGTTCTGCATAAACCAGACTTCCAGCTTCAATAGATTTCAGATCTTGGGACTGAGTCAAATGTATCAGGGCTAGTTAAAGCAGCAGCAGCAGTTTCTTTTTAGTGCACAGGTGTGCATATCAGCTACCGATTTGATGGGGAGCTATAAAATCTAAGATTAATTTGTCTAGCCCAGTAGACCTAGGGTGTACAGAGTAAACCGCTTAGAGATTCTAAGCATGCCCAGGAAGAGTGGTGCGAGCTGGACGATCCTTGAATATTAAACCTTTTGGTTTAAATGTATGGCGGGGCTTGAGATGTCATTTCATCTCAATGTCGGGGAAAGTCCCATAAAAATTGGAAGCAATGTCTCCAAAATGCAAAATGACTGATACAGTGTTGACGGGGACGTTGTACCTCAAATCAAACAAAACATAACCTAATTTTATCGCATATCCTCTTTATAACACGTTTTTATAACACAGTTTTGGATATAGAACTTTATAACCCCCAAAACCTAGCCAGTTACACAGCAAAAATGACAATAAAAGTCCTTTTAGATCAATTTGATAAACACTATTTTGCTATTTTGTTTGGATGTAGCACTGCTTAATTAAGACGGTTAATGCTCAAATCCCGAAAACAGTGTTATAAAGAGGTGGTGTATCCTAATGGCTTATCATATAATATAAAATGAAAACAGAACTAAGCATTAGTTTCAATGCTCTCTTCTACTTGTTGTCTAAAATGAAATCCTCATCTGCTAATCCCTTGAGTGTGAGTATTATGTGAATAAATTGTACTGGTAAACTGAGTGGGTGGGGTAATCCTGGGGCTAAATTGATGGTAAAAAGTCATAACAAACCATAAATCTACTTCGGGATAGTGTTAAATGTATTTTAGAATAGTGTCTTAGTTCAAATAAAACAATAGATAAATAAAAACTGTTAAAAATTTTGAAACACCAGCATCGCCTTTATGTACCACCTTTGAAACTAGACACAAAAAGGATGAAATGTCTTTTATTTTCCCGGTTTTCAAGTCAAACCTCAAATGTTGATCAATATTCTAGCACAAATCATCTTTCTATACCAGAAAAATAAATTAAAATAAGTTTGTAAGATGATTTGTTGCAATATTATGTGAATGAATTTTACTGGTAAACTGAGTGGGTGGGGTAATCCTGGGGCTGAATTGATGGTAAAAAGTCATAACCAACCATAAATGTATGTTAGAATAGTGTAAAATGTATTTTAGAATAGTGTCTTAGTTAAAATAAAACAATAGATATGTAAAAGCTGTTTAAATTTTGAAACGTCAGAATTGCTTTCATGTACCACCTTGGAAACCAGACACAAAAACAATAAAATATCATTTTTTTCACCGGTTTTCAAGTCAAACCTAAAAATTTGATCTATATTCTAGCACAAATTTTCTTTCTACACCAGAAAATTAAATTAAAATAAGTTTGTAAGATGATGTGTGGTATTTATATTCATATTTTATGAAAAACTGGAATTTACAGCTATGGTGGCCATCTTGGACGCCATCTTGGATTTCTCAGCTCGCCATCACTTATGCCAATTTATGCCGGCAGTTTCAGATACTACGGATGCTGACGAACATTTTGGTATATGACATGTTTTTTTATACGGGGGGGGGGGGGGGGGGGGTATGGGTTACTACCAGAAATAGTGGACTTTTTGGCCCATTGTCACCCTACCATAAGCACAAATGATGTTTTGGACATGTGTTAGAATCGCCATGGCGATTTTAACCATCAGGAAAACACGCCTATATAATTCTGACCCCCTCGAATCCCTCTTTTATACAGTAAAATTGGAGGTTCTGGGGATAACCTTATTTTTCTTATTTCTGTTTTAAACCGTATATTGCGGGTACTCGTTTGGCGTGTTTTCGTAATGAAATAGTCCAACTATCTGTTATTTTTAAGTAACAAATACAACTATCTTGAACGTATCCATTCACCCCACCCATCTCGAGGTGAGGATTCGTTCCATTGATATTATCGTAGCAATGCGTTTCGTCATTATATGTGCCCCGGCAAGCGATTTTGGTACTTATCGCCTATACGAGCAGCGAAGGTTCAGTCGAGCCTGCGCATCCGCGCAGTCTCGCCAGAACCTTCGCTGCTCGCTCATACAAGCAGTGACTCAAGAGGAACCTTCAGACAGAAAGCCACATCCCTAGCCCCTCTGAATGGCTGGGCATGCGCAGTTAAAAATTGTCATGACGGAATGCTCGAAAACCCAAATTCGCTTGGCGGGGCTCATATGACATGTCGATATAAAGAGGGTCATCTGTAAAGTAATTTCACATAACGAGCCCCGTCACCATTTACGCTGTTGACTGGGTTCATTATGAAAACACGCCTGTACAAATACATTATAAATTTTATTGCCAGAAAAAGGAAAATTTTAACATTAAAATTGTGATTTTTTTTTATTCCTGCTCAAAATATAGATTGTGGGTACTCGTTAGAACCACCTCATCGAGGCGGTTCTAACGAGTACCCACAACCTATATTTTAGAGCAGAAATACGAAAAGTAAGGGTTACCCCTGTAAACCCCAGTTTTACTATCTAAATGTTGGGTTCAAGGGGATCAAAATTATATAGGCTGTTTTCGTGATGATTATATAAAATGTCGACATAAAAGGGGTAATCTATAAAGTAGTTTAACATAATGTGCCTCGTCATCAGTTATGCTGTAGTCTGGGTTTGCGACCAGGTAAGACTAAATAAACCCTTAAGACGCCGAGAAAAACTACAATGCCATCTGAAAATGTTGTCTACTTATTTCGTCGGCTGAATCTTCTAGCAACCATTTTTAAAGATATTTTTCATACAGGCTACCAGTGTGGGCCCAGATCAGACTCAGTCTGATCTGGATCTACACTGTTTTCAAAAAAGTCTTTGAAAGAAAGCGGCAGACGACAATTGTCGTGATTGGCATTTGACGAGTTAAACTTCTCGGCTACACAGAGTAGCAAGAGTCATTGACTTCATTACGAGAACACGCCTATACAAATACATTGCCACCTTTATTGCCGAAAAAATGAAAAATTTATGATGAAAAATTGTGATATTTTTCTTATTTCTGCTCAAAATATAGATTGTGGGCACTCGTTAGAACCGCCTCATCGAGGCGGTTCTAACGAGTACCCACAATCTATATTTTAGAGCAGAAATAAGAAAAATAAAGTATATAGGCGTGTTTTCGTGATGTGTAGATATAAAAACTAGAGGTTTTATACCATCCACGGAGCGAACACTATGGGGCTGCTCAGACTGCGCAAAAGCGGTGGTTGACCTCCGTGTTTTCATATCACAAATTGAAAACGGACATTTTTGCTAATGAAAATTTGTGATAATTTTTCCTATTTTCATTCCGAAAATATGCTGAGGGTGCTAGTTAGAACCACCTTATTAAGACGTTCCTAACGAGTACCCACAACGTATGTCTATATGTTGTGGGTGCTCATCATAACCACCTTATTAAGGCGGTTCTAACGAGTACCCACAACATATATCTTGGAGCAGAAATAAAGAAAATAATGTTATAACCCCGTAAACAACCTTTTTCTCTATATAATGTGCGTTTACAGTTTACAGGGATGTTCAATCAGAATTTCTAATGGCTTTGTCTTATCATTTTCTTCACTTTCAATCACAAAACATAAACTATACATGTTTCATATGATTGCTTTGCAGGTGCTAACCAGCACACACAATCCCTGTTACGGACACAAATACAAAATCATTTTTCAATCTGAGAAACGTCAGATTTGTTGCTACAGAAACAGAATACAAGTAAGTCAATAATCACATCATAAGTTTGGTTTGTTTTGGAGTTCAATGGCTCGGTAAGTTTATCTTTCCACGATTTTACTGGGTAGGCAAACAAAGTCTCTTCTGCAACAAGGTCTATCATCACCCTATTTATGGTGACTTAGTATATAATTTCAGAAAAATATATACTTGCAATGACTTCAGCACCCAATTTCGTAAAAGCATCCTTCGATATTAAAAGGTTGGGTACAACATAAATGTTACACGACAGACTGCGTATACGTTGGGCAACTTTGCTTCCCTCTTTAATTGCATGCCGGTGAGTCAGGCCTCAGATATTGTGACGGTTCCAATGTAAAGTAGAAGTAAAACAAAGATCAGGAATCGATACAATTAACTTACTCCACCCATCAAAGACACCAAGGGAAAGAAACACAAACATAAAGGCTTACTGAGAATTAGCATTTAATTTTATGTAATTTTGGTTGGTGCTTGATGCCCTGTCTCTGGTCGGGCCCTCCGGAGTCGAACATTTGGTTTTCTTTAGCTCTAGCATTTCTTCGCTGTGTATGCGCAAGCTAACAGCCAGTTTTGTCCCAAAATCCCATAGGGACGATCAACTGGCAACCAGAGCATCAGTATGTTGCACATTGTTGAAGCGGTTTAGGTCAAAGGAAAAGAGAAGTGGCGGCAATGATGGTTTTATTTCATGCCTGGTGACTGAAAAAGACAACTTTGTCCATTATTATGAGCCAGAGAATAAAACTAAAAAGTGAAACGACCAGGAATTGATACAATCAAATCCGAAAGTCTTCCCACAAAATCAACAGAACTCAAAGCCGCCAGTAGGTAGGGTCGGTGCCCCCTAACCCATCAGTGCAACATCGCCGTGAACACAAAAATTAAACAACCACAGAGATGAAACAACGGTGATGACTCGACAGCAAGAAAGCAAGAAACCACAGAAATGCTGGTGAAAAAGAAAACCAACAGCTAGACTCCCATGGGTCCGACCAGAGACAATTCATCAGTTACATAAAATTAGATTCTCTCGAGTGAGTGAGTGTTTGAGTTTTACGTCCCAGCAACAGCTAAGGTCATACGGAGACGGGACCTCGGTTTAAAGACTCATCCGAAAGTCTAGATTCTCTCGAATTCTCAGTAAATCTTTACGCTGGAACCGTCGTAGAATCTGAGGCCTGACCCACCGGTGTGCAATAAAAGCCGTGTTTGCTGTTCAGGAGTGGGAAGGAAACAAGGATGTTGGCTTCTTCAGTTCTGGGCTGATGGCACTGGAACAGGGTTGGTCCAAGTGTATCATTCCAGAGGGCAATTACATCGAAAAAGAAGAAATCGCTCTCACCAAGAAATAAATAAGGCTGTTTTTATTGACTCGCCCTCGTATGACTGGACACCACGATTGGGCCATATGACATTATTTCCTAAATTATGACACATCTTCCATCTAATAACTCAGTCGGATGCGCGTCTGACTGGTGATCAGGAGGACGTGGGTCTGATTCCTGTTTCGTAAAGAGTGATCATGAAATCTTTCCTACGGTCATTCTCCCTCTTCTGCTGCTTCAAGATGGGCAGTTGTCAGTTTCTGGCGAAAGAGTGTGCACTGTAATAGTAACCGCTTACGTATAAGCCTGCCCAGTAAAACAGTCTCAAAATGACCTAGAAATTGTGTTGACTGCGCCGTTAAACTCCAATACAAGCAAGCAAACAAAAACAATCAACCTAATAAGTTTGAGTTGTCTGATTAGATTTGTTTGTGGTAAAGTTTTATAAAGTGTATGTACTACAAGCCTAGCAAATAGTGAAGACCTAGATCAGAGCCGCATTTTGATCTGGATAGTCACTGTTTGCCAATGTCCAAAAACATGGACGTTATGCATATATGGGATAAAATAAGAATTTTAAATTTATTAATTTTGCTATTTCTTTTTAATTGTTATGCAAACTTAAACAAGAATTCCGCAGAAGGCGGCGTCGCACCTGCTGGGGGCAAAAGTCATAGAAGCCACAATCAGAAAGTTGTTATTAATTAAGTAAATTTCATAACAGTTGATAGTTGATGTAAAATGTGTCAAAGTCACTGGACCAAAAATATAGGCCATTGTCACCAGGTCAAGGTACGTGCCAAATAAGTACAATGAGGAGAAGTACTATGCAAAGTTTGGTGGCTGTAGGCCATTTATTTTTGGACATATTGAACATTGACGTAAAAGTCGCTGGAGTGCATAATATAGGTTAAGGTCACCAGGTCAAGGTACCCACAGAGTAAGTAAATGTAGGAGAAGCACTATGCAAGGTTTGGTGGTTGTAGGCCTTATAGTTAAGAAGAAATGGAATGTCGACCTAAATTGTGTTAAAGTCAATGGAGTGCAAAAAATAGGTCAAGGTCACTAAGTCAAGGTACCTGCATAGTCAGTACATCTAGGAGAACCACTTTGCAAGATTTGGTGGTTGCGGGCCTTCTATTTGAGAAGATCTGGAACATTGACGCAAATTGTGTCAAAGGCAATGGAGCGTAAAATATAGGTCAAAGTCAGCAGGTCAAGGTACCTGCAGCATCAGTACATCCAGGAGCAGCATTATGCAAGCTTTGATGGTTTTAGGCTTTTTATTTGCAGAGATCTGGAACTTCGACATAAAAAATTGTCAAAGTCGCTGGAGCGTAAAATATAGGTCAAGGTCACCGGGTCAAGGTACCTGCAGAGTCAGTACATCTAGGAGAAGCAATGTGCAAGATTAGATGGTTGTAGGCCTTTTATTTGAGGAGATCTGGAACTTCGACGTAAAATGTGTCAAAGTCAGTGGAGCGTAAAATATAGGTCAAGGTCACCATGTCAAGATACCTGCAGAGTCAATACATCTAGGAGAAACACTATTAAAGATTTTATTGGTGTAGGCCTTTTATTTGAGAAGATCTGGAACATTGACGTAATTTGTGTCAAACTCACTGAAGCGTAAAATATAGGTCAAGGTCACCGGGTCAAGGTGCTTGCCTAGTCAGGAGCTCAGGGTGATGTTTCATGAAAGTATTGATGGTTGTTTAGTCTTATAGTTGATTACAATACAAACTTCGACGTAAATGTCGAACTTCGACGTAATGGTAAAAGTCACTGGAGCGCAAAATATAGGTCAAATTCACCAGGCCATGGTGCTTACAAAGCGAGAAGGTCTATGAGAAGTTTCATGTAAGGTTTGATGGTAGCTGAGGTTAGTAAAATAAAAACTTTGACGTAAATGTCGAACTTTGACGTAAATGTCGAACTTTGACGTAAATGTCGAACTTCGACGTAATGGTCAAAGTCACTGGAGCGCAAAATATAGGTCAAAGTCACCAGGTCATGTGCTTACAAAGTGAGAAGGTCTATGAGATGTTCCATGTAAGGTTTGATGGTAGCTGAGGTCTGTAAATAAAAACTAATGTCGAACTTCGACGTAAATGTCAAATTTCGACGTAATGGTGAAAGTCACTGGAGCGCAAACTATAGGTCAAAATCACCAGGTCAAGGTGCTTACAAAGTGAGAAGGTCTATGTGATGTTTCTTGTAAGGTTTGATGGTAGCCGAGGTTTGTAAAATAAAAACTTTGACGTAAATGTCGAACTTCGACGTTAATGTTAACAAGACGGACGGACGAACGGACGGACGCACGGACTGAAAATCGGACGCCTATGTCGAACCCTGCTATAAGCAGGTGCGGCAAAAAGAAAACGATTTTAACAACAAAACGGAAATACAAACCTGACTCGCCGTAGCATATACTGCCAGCTCTCAGGGTCGTATAACATGGCAACCGTTCATCTGTTTCACATTCTGCCATCTTGGTTTCATTGCCAAGACATTTGACCTCTGACAACAACATCGGTACATCCAGGGTTTTATGGTAATTAACAACAACGCCACCTACATAGCGTGGGCTAAGTGATCTGCAGAAGACATTTGCCGCTTCGTCTCCCCATCCTGCTGAACAGACTTCACCAAACTGCTTCTTGTAGGACACCACCATTGGACCATAGCTAACCCCGGGGATCCCGAGGAACTCGAAGTGCTTATCTGAACGAAAAATGAAAAACAGTATTATACTTGCATCATTACGAGAAAAAATGCATCTGAAAATGTGTCTGCTTATGTTGTCTGCTGAAACTTCTTGCAAACTTTTTAGAAATATGTTCGCATACAGGAAAAACGTTTGGATCCAGACCAGACTGAGCAATCTGAACTGGGTACTCTCTGGTTGCAAAAGTTTACCAGCAGACGAAAAAAACAGGCGACATTTGTTATGACTGGCAACTTATGGGTTAATAAAATTTTAATGACTTGACCACGTATTGCTCGTCCGCCACGTACGATTTGAACACTTTCTTATTTCCCTATGGAGTTTACCCATAATTCCACACATTAATATTTTAGGACAGTTCGTAATTTCATATTGAAACTGTATACTCTGTGTACTCGTTAGGCTTGCCTTTGATTTTAAACGCATAACCCTAGGTGACCACGTCATTTGGCCTGGTGCTATGGATAACCCTCATGATTTCGAACAAACTTTGAGCCAGCGCATATCAAAATCTACAATAAGAGCCGTGTTATGGTTGAAGACTCAGTTCAGCCAGCCCGTCAGGTCAGCCTGGTCGGCGCATTCTCTTGTTGCTCAGGTGTTTGGCTGCTGTCAGTCTAAAGGGTCGCATTTGTTGGTATATCTGCTGCTTACAGATCTGGACATTTTTGTCAAACAACTTTCTGAAATATGTGTCAGCAACACTGTGTAATAGGGATTTCTATACTAATTCAGTTTTTTTGCAGGCAAGTGCCATCCGGTCAGTTATGGGTACAACGTAAATGCTCGCACTAAAAGTAATAGTATGAACGGGTCGTGATGCTCTTGTTGGAAATGTTGCTCTGGGACTTATATTTATTTCTTTCATACTATAATATTATTTATCAATTGCGTATTGGCACAGTTACAGGTCCGAGGCCTGCTGTATTGGCCCGAGGTCGAAGGCCGAGGCCAATTCAGCTTAACGAGGACATGTAGCTGGAACAATCCGGAATTACTTGATTAGTGACAATTTTATTAATTGGCATCATTAAAAAATCATGATTATTAATTTATGACCTCAGTGATAATAGGGGTGACCTCCGAACAATACAGGATATTCAATTAAATGTATATAAAAATCTCGCAGTTACTCTTACAAACACGTATTAAGTCGTACAGTTGTCGTGTTTTCTCGTAGGAATGTCGTAACCAACTCGTGATATCTCCGCATTATATCGTACTTTGTCGCAGCAACTCGTGACTACATCATTGAAACTCGTAGTATGTCGTACCATATTACGACAATATTAACGATATTTACACGACGCATCTCGCCCCCGCCCATCGGGACTTGGAGAAATAGATGGGCTGCATTGCATGGTGCTTTCACGCAGAGCTGAAATTGACCACACATGAGTACTGGTAAACCGCTTAGAAGGACTAAGCCTGCCCAGGCAAAGTGGTGTGAGTCCAATGCACATAAGCCCTTTGGTTGCATTGGGCGGCATGGCTTGAGATGTCATTTCATATCATTGTCGGTTCAAAGTCCGACAAAATTGGAAGCAGTGTCTCCAAAAAAGACCGAAATAGTGTTGACGGAACATTAAAACCCAATTTAAACTAACACGACGCACTATGAATTAGTAACAGTAGAAAGAACTCCCACGAGATGCTATAACATTACTACTAGATTTACACGACACGCTACGAATTAGTTACGAGATCAGTAGACTTTGTTTATACTAATTCATTTTGGTTCGATTGCGATGAAAGCTTCTGGCTTATTTGAATCGCTCTCGAACACTCATTTCGGATGTTGTCACGCGCTAGCGAATGAGCAGTAACTTTTACACCACTGCTACCCATTTACACCTGGGCGTAGTAGAGACAAGATCAGTACGAGTAAGCTCCATCCGCATTATACTATAAGTTGTCCCGAATGTTTTAACCAATTTAAAATTCTCGCAGTCTCTTCCCGACAAGCTACGAGTTGTGGCGAGTTGAGGCGAGATGCTTACGACAACTGCCGACATATGGCGACATCACTACGACATGCTACGAGTGGTTAGCTCGCAACGACTCGTAGTCAACTCGTGACTGTGTGACAAGGGTATTACATAAAAACCATCCTCATAAGAAAAGGGTGCCGTTTCACAAAGGCGACCAGCAAAGACTCTGGCACCAGAGCCTTTGCTGCTCGCAGACATGTAGAGGTGACTTTGATGTAGCTTTATGCAGAAATTCTACTATTTGACTGCGCATGCGGATTTGAAGATCATAAATCGGCAAATGCAAAAGAATCTAATAGCGTGTATAAGCTACTATATTTACCTCTTTGATCAGATCCGTTATAGCAACTAAGGCTCACATATTTGTATATAAATCCTGAACACGTGACCTTTTCATCATATGGGCACTCACTAATACTCGTCGCATTCGCTGAACAATTCAAATAGGGCCGTCCAAGCTTGCGGTAGTACGGTCCATACGCCCCTGACTGTAGAACTTCACCATTGTCAGTATGACTAGTTTCTCTACAAACAAGCTGGGCTAGCTCTTTAGTGAAACCTAGATCACAGAGTCCTGTCCATCTCTGCCCGTCATAGACCTCAACTATTCCGTGTGAAAATCCACCATTGTGTAAGCGAACTGGAACATAAAATGTAAAGTCTATGCAAACATGTATGTACAGCTAAAGCAGTGCTTTTAACCCGCCCCAAAACATAAATGGTACACTAGCAAACAGAGCAGGCATAGATCAGGCGCAAAAACTGTCTGATTAGGGTCTTTACTATTGGCAAAACGTCCGACAGTTTTCTAAATTATTTTAAATAGATAACTTATCCTGATACTCCTAAATTTCAAAATGGACTCCTGCTATATATAAGTTGGACGGTTGCATTTAGTGCTAAATGGCCGTAAAAGAACAGCTGCGACAAAAATGCTTCACCTGGCGTGTTTTTACGCTAGTGTTTATTTACTCATTTACAATTATTTTCATCTAAGATCATTTATTTAAACGCGTAGAGTTATATAGTAAATACGAAGTTAGTGTCTTTAATAATAAAATATAATCGGTGAGCCTTAGACAAGTTTATAGGGGCGAGCTTTAGCGAGCCCCTATAAAATTGTCTAAGGCTCACCGATTATATTTAATTATTAAAGACACTAATCATGTATTTAGTTTATACCGCAATTCAAAACGATCAAGGGTTTTGCAATGATTTAGCAAATTTGAGCAAAAAAGATAGCAGACAGTGTGGCATGTTAAACGACAATCAGTGCCATGGCGCGCACACGTAGTATAACGTGACGTCAATTAGCGCAAAGTTTCTGACGTCACCGCGCCGCAGAGACGCAGGAAACAACATGGACGCTCGAATAAATGTTTCTCAGCGCTTTCCATTCTGTATGAAAATCTGCAAATAAATAGTTTATTTTAGCTAAGAAACTATTTTCGAGATTGAGACGCAATCGCAGTAGCAGTGCGCAATTATTCCAATGGGCCATTCAAACCAGGAAAGCCCGAGAAGGTAAGAATATAGCTGAAATTTCTGAAAATATATTTAAATAAATATTGCAAAGATTATAACTTGCAGTTTCGTTGTTTTCTCGTGTATAAAAGGTTGCCTGTTATTGTTTATGCTTGCAAATTAGGGACCAGAAATGTAGGTCCGGTCTATAATCGGTCACTAGACGTATTATAGTCAGTAGAAGGTATTGCAGGTCACTACCGATTATAGCGTGCAGTTATTCGACCCCCTTTGTTAGGTTACTAGAATGCCTGATTGTGGTATAAAAAATGCACAGGTAATATTATCTGCAATAAATATGATTTTCCGGGGAAATGAAAAGCGCAAATACACCTATATCCGCCTGATTTACCCAAAACTACCTGTATCAGGCTTATAAATTGTCATTTAGGGGTTTCTTTGAGAACAAAAAAGAGCAAAAATATTTTTCAATTCTCAGCTTTTGAAGCGACTTTTGTCTTTACAATTATTCAATTCTGACGTCATGCAGATAAATAAATTTCGCATTTGCTGTGATTCGAACCCGCACACGAAGCCAAAAACAGCAAGAGACCTGACACAATGACGTAGAGAAACCCTCCTGTGGACATGTAAGTGCCGACATTGCAAAACACAGAAAAGGATACAGGGGCTACTTCAAAGCCAAAAAGCATTTAGCATTTAGCATGAATGCAATGGCGCCGCAAAACACTACAAGGAGCTCGGATGCAGCGACATGTCAAACACAAGACAATGATGTGCTGACGTCACAAAACATGAATGCGGCAAGGTAAAACATTAACCCTTATCTTGCTGTTCACGACAACCCTTATCTTTGCAAACAGTGTAGATCCAGATCAGATGGCTTCTGAAGAAGCCATCTGATCAGGATCTACACTGTTTGACATGCAGTTTATGACTTTTGTAGCAATGAATTACATCAAGTAATTTGATTGGTTGATAGACAGAAATGGGTGTGGCTTAAATGAATATTCAGCAAGAGAAGGGTTAATACTGATACCATTACGAAAACACGCCTATTCAAATATAGGGAAAAAAAATTATCACCAAAAACTGAAAATTATAAGATAAAAAATTCTAATGTTTTTTTAAAGTTTTACTCAAAACATAGATTGTGGGAACCCGTTAGAACCGCCTCGTTGAGCAAAAATAAGAAGAATAATGCATACCCCTGTAAACCCCAGTTTTACTATTTAAAAGTGGGGATTAAAGGGGTCAAAAATATATAGGCGTGTTTTCATGATGAAATAGTATGGCGCTGATGCCACAGATGCGGTGACCACGCCAAATATTGTCGATGGCAAGAATGCGGCGACGTTGCCAAACATTGCAGATGACATAGATGCTTCAATATGTCTAGCCACGGCAGTAGTTATAAATTCGACAAGGTTACTGATGTGCGACGTTTCCGATCACTACAGCAGCGACGGGTGCGACGACGTCGCCAATCATAGCAGCAACTACGAAAGCCTATTGCAGCAGCCAATGATGCTGCATCTTTGCTAACTGCTGCAGCAGCCATATATACAGCAACAGTGCCAACTATGGTTGCCGTGACGGATATGGCGACGTCGGCAATCATTGCGATGGAGATGGGTGGCAAAGTCGCCAAGCTCTGTAGGGCTAGGCAACATCGTCGAATCTACGCACGGGCTCGAATCACAGCTCCCTTTTTACGTACTTGTCTTTGATTGTCACAATTGTTATGCAACTGTCATATTCTCTTTTCCAAAGATCACTTTTCATGGAAAATAGAAGAGAATGCAATGATCAGGAATCGATACAATCAACGCATAGCTCCCATCAGAGACACCAAAGGGAAAGAAACACAAATATGAAACTAGAGAAAGCGACCAATGGGTCACGTATACCCCCGGCCAGCGCCATACTCTGATATATCTTTTGAGCTTGTAAGTAATATGAATGAAGATGTCAAGAAGCTATAAGAATCTATAAAATGTGCTTGTAAAAGCTAAACCAAACATAAAGTTCTAAATGGACGAAGGGAGTGAGGGCATCAAAGTTACTGAAGGGGTGGGGGTATCAATGTTACTGAAACAGCAGGGTGGGGTATGCATCAATGAAATCTTTGGACTGATGTGTAACATCGATGCAAACATCGATTGAATTTGTCTTAGAGTTTAGAACATACAGGGATCTATAAACTTTGTCATAAACCTTGAACCGAATGTAAAAATTCTAAGTCCGTGACCTTGAGGTCAAGGTCACCATGGGTGGGGGAAGGGACATACATCACGAAATGTTTGGACTGGTACATTGTTGCAAGTATAAACTGAATTTGTCTTTGAGTTAAGAACATACAGGCCTCTATAAACTTTGTCATAAAACTTTAACCAAATGTAAAATTTCTCAGTCTGTGACCTTGACCTAAAGGTCACTGTGGGGGTGGGACATGCATCAATGAAATCTTTGGACCAGTATGTAACTTCAGTGTAAGTATCAACTAAATCTATGAAACGGTTCAGAAGTTACAATCTTTTAGAAACTTTGATGCAAAACTTTAACCAAATGTAAAATTTCTAAGTCTGTGACCTTGGAAACTTTGACGCAAAATTTTAACCAAAATGTTAACGGACGGACCGACGGACGGACAGACGGACACACGGATGGACGAACGGACGGACGGACGAACACACGGACGAACGGCAGGACGAAAACTATATACCCCCACATACTTCGTATGCCGGGGGTATAATTACTAGACCCTAATGGAAACATCAACAGCGGAAAGCCAAGAGGACAGTTACATTCCCACAAAAAGGCCAATTGGCTATCCAAAAACTCAAAGTCAAACCATAACAAAATAAACAGCGACAGAAAACCCGCCTTCGCCTTGGAACGCACAGTGAAAAGAATTTCAGTGTGGAGGTTGCTTAAATCGATTTTACGCGGCTTCAATCCTCGCCCTTACTTCCGTCGCGGTTTAGACAAAAACATCTCAAAAGACTGAATTATAAACCAACAGACGGACTTCGGTTGGCCCTCTGTGAACAAGGCCAATCGGCTATCCGAACTGAAAAGAAACCAGCAACACACACATGCAGACGACGTATAAGAAAAATAATCCACAACAGAAGAACCGCCTTGTAACTGTCAGTGAAAACTGTTTTTCACCGGGGGTGGGGTAGTCTCGATTTTACTCGGCCGCAATCCTCGCCTTTACTTCCCTCGCGATTTGGACAAGTAATTTGTTTGTTCAGTCCGCATGAAGGCCTCCTAACTCACCGGTGCAACATCTCCGACAACACAAAAATCAAACAACCAAAGAGTTAAAACAACGGTGAGGTCTCGACAGGAAGAAACTACTTAAATGCTGCAGCAAAAGAAAACCAACAGTTTGACTCCGATAACACACTAAGACACACTTAGACCGAAAGAAGGCAAAACCAAAATGCAGGTGTTAAACAAATGAGCAGCAGCAATCGAAACGGTGCGCACAGCGAAGTCTCAGATGATCATGCACATCTGCGCAATCTGATCACAGTCTTCATTGTATGTTACATGGATTCCCGGTGGCTCAAAATTTCTTCAAGCAGAACTGATAGATTGCATTCTAACTACCAGGAAACTTCAATAATTTGAACACATATGTCTCGTTAACCTTGGATAATTCCAACTAGCTCTTTAGTCCCTAGAGTATTTAATCCAATAACTATAGAGGATGTTAAATGAGTGTTCATTATTGGATTTATTAAAGGAGTTGAGGAAAAGGCTTTGCCACGGAGCCTTTTATCGCTTTTCCTAAACGAGTGACGAATGCAAGATTCCATTGAGTATTATATGACGTTTAAAACGCATTTTATTCACGATTTCTATACAAAAATGTCAATATTCCGCTATTAGCAAACGCGACGTCGCTAAGGCTGTCAAACGTGTAACGTTACGGAACGTATCTAACCAATTTGCATATTTAATCCACTAGTGGATTACCGAATTTAATACATGACGTTAGTTCATTCTCAGATGCGACGTCATATGATTCTATTTGGAAATATTAGGGCGGTCATCTTGAGTTTATCTTATAAAGGTACGCTGCTAGTATTCATTTGGATCGCCTCACGATGAGGCGATTCTAATGAGTACAAACAGTACACCTTTATTTCAGAGAAGATTATTAAGTCATCTTTAAGTGATCGCCATCATTCCCCATCACCAGGTGTTATGATTTAACCTCATTTCTTCGAACCACCTGTTCTCGAACAAATTTATATGTCCCAAAGGTATTCAAGTTACTAAAAGTTGACTTTAAACTAGAGAAAGTGACCAGTGGGTCACGTATACCCCCGGCCAGCGTCACCCTCTGATGTATCTTTCGAGCTTGTATGTAATATGAATGAAGTCAAGAAACTATAAGAATCTATAAATGTGCTTGTAAAAGCTAAACCAAACATGCAATTTCTAAATGGAACAAGGGAGTGAGGGCATCAAATAGAACATACAGGCATCTATAAACTTTGACATAAAACTTTAACCAAATGTAAAATTTCTATGTCCGTGACCTTGAGGTCAAGGTCACCATGACCTTGAGGTCAAGGTCATCATGGGTGGGGGAAGGGACATCCATCATGAAATCATTTATCAAACATGAAGAGAATCTAACATGTGGTTACAGAGATATCAGCCATGAAAAAGGTTTAACACAAAACTTTGACGTAAAAGTAGATGAACAGACAGACAGACAGCCCATCCAGGGGCTTGACCCAGAGGCTTAGATATTCCATATGAAAGGTAATGCTATAGAGATATCCTCTACCAAACATGAAGAGAATCTAACATGTGGTTACAGAGATATCAGCAATGAAAAAGGTTTAACTCAAAACTTTGACATAAATTAGATGAACAGACAGACAGACAACCCACCCAGGGGCTTGACCCAGGGGCTTAGATATTTCATATGAATGGTAATGCTACAGAGATATCCTTTACCAAACATGAAGAGAATCTAACATGTGGTTACAGAGATATCAGCAATGAAAAAGGTTTAACCCAAAAAGGGGGTCTTTCAAGGTATAGGAAATTTGCATTGGTTTCTGCCCACGCTTGGATTTTGATGAAATTATGCACAATAATTGCCTTGGGTATAACCATTATAATTACGATACATTCACTTTTAAATTTTATTTCCGTAGTAAATTTATTACATATTTTATGAAGTCACTATCACAACAGACAGTACTCTCATATAGGTTGTCTACAGTATTCAGAGTTTCATATATCTAATGCTGCTATGTTTAATGAATCAAAGCCATAATTGGTGAGTTAGTTGATACTATGAATTACCTCATATGTCTAGTAATAGTGGCTGGGCGTTCAGTTTTCTTTGATGGTGTCCCTATATTTCAGCTCCTATTTTTGTATTCATTAAAATTTTATATGCATTTTTACCATGTTCCAATTTTTGTCAAGACACCATTTTAGCATAAAAACTACCCACATATCTTAGGAACATGTTGATGAATTTTGATGGAAATTGAGGACCGGTAACATTGTGTTTTATCAGACTGAATACTGATAGTCCTGATTCAGCAAAATGTGAAATTATATGATTAACATGTTTTGGTCATGCTGTTTGGTAACACTTTACTATTGGTTTGTGTAAGTAGTTCATAGCATAATTATAAGTATTATTTCAAAATATCCATTTCGGAAAAGTTGCCCCTTATGGAACAAACTATTTGTCTACAGAACTATACCGCAAAGGTTTTGATGACAAACGTCATCAAATGCACCCATGTAATCATGTGTACAGTTTTCTTTCTGTCTTTCTTGTCTAATTTGGTAATGATGCTAAGGTGATGTTTAGATTTAACATTCAAATCAACAACATATCAGTCACTTTAGATGTTGCTTCAGATTTTGCGAGATTTGTTATCCGACTCGAGATAAATGACTCTCAAGTCAAACTGCTGTTTGTTTATTTAACCCTAACTGTCCATTTAAAAAGAAAGGTTTAGTCTAGGGAAAATCAATAACACTGGAGATTACTTTTCCTGGACATTAAGTTTTCAGAATTTGTATCTGCATAGGCACTACCCAATCTATCTTTTTTGTGTAGCCCCTATGAACGAAATCAAACGGCTTCCTGAAGCTGTATTCCATAGCCATTTGAATTTGCTTTTAGAATTCACATGGTCGTACATTTGTCAGTGTTCCAAAACTTATGTGATCATGATTGTGTTGTCTATATATTTGTATAGGTCTTTCACTTCATTTACTCAGCAGTTGTTGCAGTAATTACAAATCACAATATGTAAGATATCAAGAAGCACTTAAACTGCTGATAATAATTATTCAATCTGTGAGTAGTTATCGCATTACTCATAGGATTTTAAATTATTTTCAGTAAATACATTGTGATGCTTTTTCTGTCCAAACACTGCAATGCTCTTTCTAAGCTGAGAGATACATTACACAGAAATGTACTGGTAATTATTAATGAACCAAAAGCAAGCAAGAACAGTGCTTAAAAAAAAAGTGAACTTGCATTCAGCAGAAACATTCAAGAAGTGGTTGAAAGTTTTACAACCAGAAAAAAATACTAAAAGCTCGCTTCCGATAAATTAACCACTATATTGAAAAAGTAAATAGAAAAAAAATAAGACACTAAAGAAACGTCAACAATTACAATACCAATGCAGAAAAGAGACATATTTATGCATGTGTACTATAAAGAAGGAAACTGTTTCTCTCCCTGTCTAATAGCAAAATTTCTCTAGGTCATGGAACTGCTTTGTTTACACCAAATAGTCTGTGCCTCACCCATCAATGATATCTTTTGCAACAGAAACTCAATATCAGTGACATTTCGATTTTTGGAAATACTAACCAATAATTACTGTAACTTTTTTGTTAGGATAATAATCCAGCGTTCATAAAGACAGAGTATATCTAAGGCTTAATCTGGCCATGGATTTACCAACAGAACTAATTTTACTAGTAACAACAAACCACTGACCATTGCGTCCTTGCATACCAGCTTGGTATGGAAATGAAAATAATGGATCTCCTTGCCTTACACCTATTTGAGTAGCATGACTTATGCAAAGTCATTAAATAAAGTTGCACATGTTCACAATAATTTTGCTGCTATTAAAAAACTATATATGTTGTTAAGCCTAATTTGTTGATTAGAATACCTTTTGATTTAGTGTTTTACTATCTACTATTTTGGATAGATCATAGTGTATAAACGAAAGGAAAATATCAGAAATTCATGATATTCTTATAGTTTCTAAGCTAGATCAGCTCAATATGTATTCATTTTTATTTGTATAATCTCATTTTTATTACGTAAGTGTTACGAATTGCCCTTTTGTAAGGTTCTTGGATGATTTCAATAAAATAGTAAATTTTGCAGAAACGACTTACATCCATTAAAGGTGTAAAACTACAGTGTTACCGGTTTCGGATTTTCATGAAATTTGGCATAGCTAAAGAAGATACATATGGCAAGTTTTCCTAGCAAAATGAAATCTTGACAAAGACTAGAACATATTTATCTTAGGGATTGAATGTTGATATTTTTTTTAAATTTTAATTAAAAAAAAGATTTTTGATAATTATTTTATCAGAAAATGAAAACTTAAATTAATTCAAAAGGTTTTTTAGTATCAAAGAAATGCCTATGGAGTTCTGCATTCAATCCAGTACACAGATCTTGAAACTAAATAAAACATAAGATTTAAGACGCACTTATTTAGAGACAGACACTAGCTAATGGAGGGAGTCAGTTAGAGTGGCCTCCTGAGTCCTATTTTGATTTATAGAATTTATTAAATACATTTTTATAGGTTGTATATGCTGAGTTATTAATATACAAAGTTTAAAGAAAAAACATGCATGGGCAGAAATGAAAGACCTCCTTTGACGTAAAAGGAGATGAACAGACAGACAAACAGACAGACAACCCACCCAGGGGCTTGACCCAGGGGCTTAGATATTCCATATGAAAGGCAATGCTATAGAGATATCTTGTACCATATATGAAGAGAATCCAACCTGTGGTTACAGAGATATGAGCAATCAAAAAGGTTTAACGCAAAACTTTGACGTAAAGGTTGACGAACGAACGTACGAACAAACGAACGAACGAACAAACGAACGAACGAACGAACAAACGAACATACGAACGAACCAACGAACGGACGAATGGACGGAAAAACGAAAACTATATACCCCCTGACATACTTCGTATGCCGGGGGTATAATAAGTACGCAGTTGAGTTTTGTCTTCTCTGATCGCACATGCTCGAAGACACCTTTTTGTGTCCACCCCACCCCCACCGAAGGGGAAGGGGCACATTGTTTTGGTGTGGATCCCGTCCTCGCCGGCGTATGCGTATCCGCCGGCTGGACTCTTTTTGTGTGCAAGACATGAACTACTGGATGGATTGTAATCAAATTTGCGTGGATATAACATTTGGACAGGATAAAGAAACGATGAGGTTTTGCTGACTTTGACCTTATTTGAAGGTCACAGCTGTGCTAAATAGCCTAAATTTAGGTTGTGAGCAGTATCTCATGAACTACTAAGTGGGTTTTAATCAAGTTTGAATGGCTATAACATTTGGTCAGGATGACGAGGTTTTCGTGACCTTGACATTATTTTCAAGGTCACATCGGTGCTGTTAAATTTAGCTAGTTTTGAAAGGGGTATGTGGTGGGGGACATCTGTTTTTTTTTCTTTTGTTTTGTTTGAGAAAACAAGTTCAGTTATTTAGTGTGGCTCATATTGGATATACAAGTTAGATCTTACAATGTTTCGACCCCCGCCCATCGGGGCTTGAATGAATAAATAGGCTGCATGATGTTTCCATGTAGAGCTGAAACCGACGGCACACGAGTACTGGTTAACCACTTAGAGGATCTGATCTAAGCGTGCCCAAGCAAAGCAGTGTGAGTTGGAATGCCTATGCTTATAAACCCTATTGGTTTCCTTGGACGACAGGGCTTGAGATGTCATTTCATCTCAATGTCGGGTAAAAGTCCCACAAAATTGGAAGCAACGTCTCTATAATGACCTTTACAGTGTTGACGGGGACATTAAACCTCAAATAAACAAACAAACAAACATCTTACCATGTTTAAAACACTTCACATGCGCACTCTTTGAAAGACTTGTAGCATTTGCTCGCCAACCAGTATTTCCGCACTGTAGAATTGAGTGAATCTCTTCACTGTCACAAATCAGTTTATTGAGATAGTAGGGCTGGACTCCACTTTCTGGTTCAACAGTCACCCCTGAGGCGTAACCCATCTGTCGACATGCTATATGAGCATCATTGTCACTCCACTCCTCAGTGCCAACAGAGCCAGGCAAGCCCTCAAATGTTATTTGTAGGCGACCCTGTCCCGGAAGAGTCGAGTCAACAATATCGTATGTTACACCTAAACAAAAATAAAGGTAAAAACTTATTGGTTCTAAAGTGGCATTACAATACACATCTGTGTGACATAGAGCATTTTGTCATATCTGCAAAATGGTTATATTTCTGAATACAAATGTGTTACAACTGCAAACATAGGTTGTGGATGCTCGTTAGAACCGCCTCATTGATTATCCACAGCCATATCCTGAAGCAAAAATAAAGGGCGCATAACGAAGACACTGATCGGACGGCCACGCAAACGCACGGGTGCATGGACAAAGACCGATCACAATAGCTCACCTTGAGCAAGCTAAAAATTCATCAAGTTTTATCATTTCGATAACAAGTGCATTTTTAACATATGCAAAATGATGAAAATCCGTGATATTTTTCTTCGTTGCATTGCAAACATAGGTTGTGGGTTCTTGTTAGAGTACCCACAACCTATGTCTTGGAGCGGCAATAATAAAATAATGTATGCCCCCGTAACCCCGGTTTTCTCGGTATAAAGTGGGGTTTAGGGGTGTTCAATTCACGGTTGATGATGATGATTTCGTGTTTAACGACGCGTCATCCCTCTTTATGGGTCAAAAGCGTCAAGCGGTTAATGGTTAAACGACATGAAGAATTATGAGGATATTAAAAATAAAAAGTTAGTATGATATGTATAAAAAATCTGAAACAGTTAAATCTTATGAAAAAGTCCACTTTCTTTTAAGAATGAAATAATATTATCAACAGGTACATCTTGAAACAATCGTTGCAAAGTGTCAGCTTTGAAATATAAGTTGCGTGAAGGTGAAACGTCAACACGGTCAATTAAGATATGTTTTACAGTGAAGGGCTGATCACAGCCTACACAAGTAGGTCGATCATCACCATTTAAAATATAAGAGTGAGTAACTCTAGTATGGTCAATGCGCAATCGCGTTAATACTACATCCTCTTTCCTGGAAAACTGTGGAGGAGAGCATTTTGTTCCGACGCCAGGTTTAATGGCATGGAGTTTGTTATCTATTGCACCATCCAATTCGCCTTGCCATTCCGAAAAGATGTATCTGTTGATAAATGGTTTAAAATTATTAAAAGGCATTTTAAAAATAGACAGATCAAGGTTGAGCGATTCATTTGCTTTCTTGTCAGCATACACATTGCCGACAATACAAATATGGCTCGGAAGCCAACAAAACAAGATTTGGTGAGTTTTAGAAATTTCGTGATGTTTTTCGATCAGTTTTTGTATTTGAGGATTTTTGGATGATGAATGGTCTAAAGCCTTAAGCACAGAAAATGAATCAGAAAATATAATAATATTGTTTTTTGAATTGTTGAAGAACTGATAAAATCTAAAGCTAGGTCTATTGCTTTGGCTTCAGCTGTAAAAATAGATGAACCATCTGGAAGGCGCAAGGTTTGGTGCGTATGTTTAGAAACATACGCACAACCAACTTTATCTCCTTCTTTGGAACCATGAGTATAGACTTGCTGGTATTCATTGTAACGTGACTGCAGAACCTGGAAGTTTTGTTTGAGTAGCATTGGATTTGATTCGGATTTTTTGCCATCATGTAAGTCAAACAGAAAAGAAGGTTCTTTAATACACCAAGATGGAACTTCGGCGGTTTCATGTTTTTGAATATTTTTAAGGTCGATAGCTGAATTTTCTAGCAGTGGTAATATATGTAATCCAAAAGGTTTGATTGCTGTGGGTATAGTTTCATACTTATCTACACATTCAGGTGGAAATGAAATTTTGAATTCCGGATTAGATGGATTAGCGAAGTCTGATAGCATACTGAAGAGAAAGTTTTTCTCTGCGCGAAGTTAAAGATGGTTCACCTGCTTCTACATAAAGGCTTAATATGGGAGAAGTACGGAAGGCTCCCATAGCCAGACGAAGACCTTGGTGATGGATAGTATTCAACGATTTTAAATAGGACTTTCTGCCAGAACCATAAACAACAGACCCATAATCTCATTTAGATCTTATTAAAGACCGGTAAAGATGTAACAAAATATACCGATCTGAGCAACTTGTATAAGCTAAAACTTTCAAAAGATTCAAAGCTTTTAAGCATTTCGCTTTATGATATTTAATATGGGGAATAAAAAATAACTTTTCATCAAATATGACCCCAAGAAATTTGGATTCTTCAACAACAGAAATTGTGATCCGTATAAAAACAGGGAATTATGTTCGTGTTTCTTCCGTAGCTTACAAAAATGAACAAACTGCGTTTTCGACTTGGAGAACTTGAAACCATTTTAATCAGTCCATTCTTCTATTCTTTTTAAATTTTGTTGTAACTTGTGTTCAATTGTTTTCATATTTTATGAACGGTAACATATACAAACATCATCAACATACAATTGACAATCTGTTTTGTCGTCCAAACATTGTACAGTATTATTTATTTTGATGTTAAACAGCGTAGTTGAGAGAATACTACCTTGTGGTACACCCTGCTCTTGTTCATAGAGATCTGACAGGGTAGACCCCACACGAACTTGAAATGCGCGCTCACCTAAAAAGCTTTGAATAAAACTTGGAAGTTTTCCCCTTAAGCTGAAGTTACGGAGATCTTTCAATATTCCATAACGCCATGCGGTACCATATGCTTTCTCCAAGTCGAAAAAAGATAGCTTCTACGCGTTCTTTGTTAGTAAAAGCATTACGTATAAATGTTTCTAGTCTTATTAAATTGTCGTTGGCACTGCGTTCCGAACGAAAACCTGACTGACATTCTGAAATGAGTTCTAAGTACCAAACTAATCTCTTGTTTACTCTATATTGTTTTATACAAACAACTTGTCAAAGCTATCGGACGATAAATTGTGGGCTCTGCATGATCTGTCCCTGGTTTTGGAATTCGTACAACTGTAGCTAAATGCCAGCTCTCAGGACAGACCCCCGTTTCCCAAATATTATAAAAGATATCTAAGAGTCTTGAAAGAGAACTTTTGGCAGATGCTTATGCATCCGATAATGAATTTCATCGGGGTCGGTTGCCGTATCATGTGATTTTTCAATGGCTTCAACTAGTTCGGATAAGTTGAAAGGTTTGTTGTATTCTTCGTGATGAAGGGATTTAAAGTTTAGACTTCTTTTCTCTTGGTCCTTTTTGAAATTTCTAAAAGTGTCAGAATAATTTCGCGATGATGAATTTCTCAAGAATGTGCTACCGAGAGTATCTGAAATATCATTTTTATTTGAAGCTTTTGTGTCAAAACCAGTATTTAAATGTGTAAAACTAGAAGACTTTGTTTTTCCTAAAATTTATTGTACCATATCTTAAACATTTTTAATGGGATTTTTGTGGTTCAAATTTGAAACATATTCCCTCCATGACTTTCGTTTTGAAGCTCGGATTGTTCGCCGAGCTTTGGCTCTAAAAACTTCAAAGTCGTTTAGTTTTTTTGCAGTTGGACTGAGGCAGAACTTATTTAAAGCCTGTTTGCGTTTTTGATAGCTTCTTTACAGTCATTATTAACCCAAGGTATTCTTAGGACTTGTGGAGGTTTTTTGGAATGCATTGTTCTGATATTTTAATAAGCGAATCTGTGAAATCAGAAACAATGTCAGTTGTTTCATTAAACTGACCAGTTAATAGCTCTTCTTCGCATAAATTATGGAATAATTCCCAGTCGGCTTTATTCATTTTCAATTTCTGGTTACATTTCTCATTTGGTTCGTTTACGCTCGTTCAATTCACGGACTTGTCTACGTGGTGTACATGTATTTCTTGCAAAGCACACATGAGCCCCGCCAAGCGAATTTGGGTCTTCGAGCATTCCGTCATGACAAATTTTAACTGCGCATGCCCAGCCATTCAGAGGGGCCAGGGATATGGCTTTCTGTCTGAAGGTTCCTCTTGATTCACTGCTTGTATAAGCGAGCAGCGAAGGTTCTGGCGAGACTGTGCGGATGCGCAGGCTCGCCTGAACCTTCGCTGCTCGCATAGGCGATAAGTACCAAAATCGCTTGACGCGGCCCACGTGTACATACCCGATTTTCTGTAGCACAAAACATATGCCGACTTGCAGCCATAATCCGCTGGAACGCCCCAAGGTGTCCTCGTGCAGTTTTCAATGCTCGTCTCATTCCCGTGACATACAATGGCTGAAAGCCAGATTGGCAGCCTTGAGGTTTCAGAATATCCCAGCGCGTGTCCGCCTATGAAGCCGAGACCCAACTGCCTGCACGTGACATTTGCTGCTGCATCATCCCACGCACTGACGCATACCTGTCCCCAGACACCGAGGCGACGAATTTCTACTCTCCCCCAGTAGTCTTCTCTGGAAGATAACCGAATCTGAAAACCTGAAGGCACAAAAATAATAACCTTCAATTAAACCATAAGGTCCTTAACACAGTCTCTCCCATTATAAATGGCAGGTTTTTGATTGTTTGATTAGAGGTTGTACATCTCCGTCAATAGTATGTAGGTCATTTTGGAGACGTTGCTTCCAATTATGTGGCACTTTTACCCGACATTGAGATGAAATGACATCTCAAGCCCTGCCGCCCAATGAAACCAATAGAGTCTATATGCATGGATGGTTACCACTTTGCCTGTCGTACATCATAGTTTAGTTTATATTTTCTTGTCCTTTGGGATCATTGATTCCATTGTTGATTTCTGAATATTTTTAAGGGTCACTGATGAGGCCTAATTGGCCGAAACTAGCTAGTCTGGCCCAGAAAACATGTACACTCTATATTTTCCAGTTTTGTGGTGTATTCCTTGCTTCTAAAGGATAACCCTTTCTAGAACATATTTAGGTCCTCTATGCGGTTTACCAGTATCATTTTCGGCCGGGTTTGGCTCTGCGTGGAAGCATCATGTAGCCCATCTATTTCTTCAAGCCCCGGTGGGCGTGGGCGGCATATAAATGGCAGGTGTCTATTTTTTAGATTTAAGGGTGCCAGCTTTATTTAATTTTAAATCTTTATTTAGGAACATTGCTTAACATCATGTTTACGAGTCTGAGAAATGAACGCCCCTCTTAACACTACTTTATATAAAGAAAACATTTTACTCCTCATTTTTTTGCCCAAAAACATAGCTTGCGGGTACTCGTTAGAACCGCCTCGTTTAGGTGGTTCTCACGAACACCAACTATCTATATTTGGAATAGAAGTAAGAAAAAGTCAAACATAATAATCTGAAAAATACTAGTTCGAGAGATATGAAAGACGGCATTAAAATGCATGGGTGGGGTGGGGACGTTACAAACTACTCTTTGTAAACTGTGGAGACCCTGATTTAGTCCTGCAATGCTTGTCAATGACCTTTTCTGTTGACACCAGGATGAAATGGATTAGCTTTCTTGCGACAGTGAAAGATTCTAAAAAACAACAAGTCTAAAATCTGTTGTTTAGATTTAAAATGTCAGAATACACCAAAATCAGTTATCATTTTTATTTGATTTCAGTTTTAACGTTCCCCTCAACATTATGTATGTCATTTTGGAAGCGTTGCTTCAAATATCGGGAACTTTGACCAGACATTGAGATACAATGACACCAAAAGCCCTGTCGCCAAATGAAACCAAAAGTCTTCCTACTCACATCACTTTGCTTTCTCCAAGCCCCGACGGCCCACATCAGTTATTTACCTGAGATTTTTCAAGTGCGGAAAGATCTGCTATGTTTGCATAATCGTATGTTTGTGAGCCAATTCCTTACATTTGTTTTGGATTTTATTGCTCTTTTATGCCGACAGTTAATCAGACTGAGGATGGTGTGAAGACCTGAGTACCCGGGAAAAAACACCTGACCTTCCGTTGCAGAAGTTGGCATCTCACATGTGTCCCGAGCGAGGCTCCGAACTACAGATATGTAAAATCAGCGCTCTAGCCACGGATTCTGTTGATTCCGACAGATCTGCAGACAATATATATGATAGCTATAGTTCTTAACCCTTGTCCTGCTAATCCCGGATATGCCTTATCTTTGAAACAATGCAGATCCAGATCAGATGGCTTCTGAAGAAGCCATCTGATCAGGATCTTCATTGTTTGCCATCCAGTTTATAAATTTGTTGCAATAATTTGCATCAAGTAATCTGATTGGCTGATAATCAGTGGTGGGTGTGGCATATTTAGATATTCAGCAGGACAAGGGTTAAAAAATCATGGAGACTACTCGAACAAAATAAATTTTCGTAGTTAACAGCCCTCACTAAGAAGGGAAACATACATGCACAATTTCTACATTTCATTGGCTAAGTATGTTTTTCGTGTCCTTAAGTTGAATAGATCAATCTGACATCTACCCTTCAATATAGACCCTACTAATATAAGGGAGCCAAAATATTTTTGAAAGATTACTTCCCTGAAGTGGCATTCATTCCCATTAAGATGCTACCTTGTTTGTTTTTTGTTTTTTTTTGTTTTTGTTTTTTTGTTTGTTTTTTTTGTTTTTTTTTTGTTTTTTTGTTTTTTTGTTTTGTTTTTTTTTTTGTTAGTTTTGGCTCTTTCAAGATTTTTTCACTCTACCCTTTTGCTTCTTGTAACACTTGTTCATTCATATATATTGAACTGTATTCCTTGTCACATGGAATTGAATAATGCCCTCTTAGTATAATCGTGTAGTGTAAAATTCCATAGTAAATATTTCTAACCCTTAGGCTACTGCATATCGAACGATCCACTTATTTACTTAAAAAATGCATTTGTGCTGCAATGCTGTTAACCCTTGTCCTGCTGAGCCCGGATATGCCTTATCTTTGAAACAATGTAGATCCAGATCAGATGGCTTCTGGAGAAGCCATCTGATCAGGATCTACACTGTTTGGCATTCAGTTTATGAATTTGTAGCAATAAATTACATCAAGTAATTTGATTGGTTGATAGACAGAAATGGGTGTGGCTTAAATGAATATTCAGCAAGATAATGGGTTAATATCATCGTATCATTGATTGCTCATTGTAGTTTGGTTGTATGGACTTTCAAGAGTTTTCACTTACCATCACGTGAACAAGTCCGTGAAATGAAGACCCCCCTAAACCCAACTTTATATAGAGAAAACTGGGGTTTAAGTGGGTAAACATTATTTTTCTTATTTTTGCTCCAAGACATAGGCTGTGGGTACTCGTTAGAACCGCCTCAATGAGGCGGTTCTAACGAGCACCCACAACCTATGTTTGCAGTATTTGTTAGAAAAATATCACGGATTTTCTTCAGAAATGTAGCCATTTTGGAGATGTGAAAAATGCACTATGTCGCACGGGTGAGTTATCGTAATGCATCGTGCTGTTTGCTCGAAGAAAAGTCAGCTGGATTTTCATTACAGAGCTTGCTGTCCCACATGTGAGAGGGAGACTCGAACCCACCTGTATAAGGGACCTAGTGTTTAAGAGTCATCGCCCTTAACTGCACTAATACATGTGGCATGGTAACGTGTGGCATGGTACTTACTTGGATCCACCTCCTGTACCGTAGTATTGTAGCAAATCACAGAGGCCCGGCGGTACAGATCACACTGGTCGAAGAATGTCTTGTTTTTACAACTTTCCAAAGACGTATCATTTTCACTGCAGTTAAATGTCACCGAATAATCCAAATTTGCAAAGGAGGATGCCCCAAAGGCCGAACAGCATTGGGTGATACCATCCACAAAGCCTAGCTCCTGACAAACAAGGCGGGCGGAAATATTATTCCAGTTTTCGTCGCAAACTTCGGCCCACTTGTACCTGTGCATCATCTGTACATTGCCCACTCTTTTATCATCCGTTGGAGCTTTGATGCGAACTGTTTAAAAAGAATAAAAGAAGAAAGAAAAATAGACAAACAGGGAAAACAACCTAATATGCAACGTACGAAAAGAGAAAACAACAGGGCAGAGGTGTCCTGACCACTCCCTATTTGATCAGTTTGTTGGCCTTGTATATAGTACATGTACAGAAAAATTCTACTAATTATGACTAATTCTGCTTTTAAAAGCTTATTTTTAAGGGTGCACTTAATCTTTGTGTTTTCTGCCCACAATGTCTTCTGGTCAAGGATCATCTTTGGGACTGTTCAAAAGTGGTCTTTAAGACCACTTTTGAACAGTCCCAAAGGTGGTCTTAATATAGGAATTTTACTGTTCTTATGTAGTACTACATTCAGATCTTCTTGAAAAATGAACTGTTTTCCGTTTTCTCACTCATAAGCCCAACGCCACATTTAACCTTATCATAAAATAGGTCAATGTCAATGTAAGGTCATTATTTGAACAAAAGTGATAGTACTTATTTTGAAGATTTTTTTTTCTTGTGTTTCTTAGTATCACGGCGATTCCAAAAACTACCGTGTGAGTCACAATCCTTGTTCTTGAGCACAATTAAAGCTCAGTTGCATTTTTATAACCGAAAACAAAAGGGCCATAATGATCCTATATCGCTCACCTGAGCTAACAGATAAAATGTTTCAGGAAGTTTCAATCGTTACTGAAGCACTTACGCTGATGACAAGGTGAACAAGCATTTTCAGCAAGCCATGGGACCTAACTGAGAGTTAGGCCGACAGCGTCATTTGCCGAACTTATCCGAACTTTCGTCCCAAACCGACTTATACTTTCGTTTCAGGGAGATCCGAACAAAACTAAACGATTTTGTTGATGACGAAGTCCATAATAGGCATTTGCAGCAAAGGAGGGGACATAACTCTGTCAATAATGTGCCAACATTGTTAGTTTTCCAACTCATTCAAGAATTTGTCCCTAACTCATTTATATGTACGTTTCAGGAAGATTAGTTCAAAGCTTAAGGAATTATGGTGATGACAATGTCAAAAATAGGTATTTTCAGCAAACAAATGGACAGACTGGCCCACCTCGCAAGTTTTCAATCTCACCCACATCACGCTTACAGGTACGTGAAATAAACACCCCCTTACACCCCACTTTATATGGAGAAAACTGGGGTTTACGGGGGTATACATTATTTTCCTTATTTCTGCTCCTAGACATAGGTTGTGGGTACTCGTTAGAACCGCCTCAATGAGGCGGTTCTAACGAGTACTCACAACCTATGTTTCGAGTACAAATAAGAAAAATATCACAAATTTTCTTCAGAAGATTGACTGTTTTGGGGATGCAAAAAAATGCACTATGACACACGGGTGTGTTATCGTAATGAGCTGCTATTCAAAGTTCGTTTCAAGAAGATCCGATTAAAGCTAAAGGACTTATGGCGATGACATGGTCCAAAATGATCATTGTCAGCAGAGGATATAGAGAATACCAGGTGAGTGTCTTTTGATATCAAGTTTACCAGGCAAGGCTTCGAGAACGCTTGTAGAATCGCGAGGCTTGCCGAGCGATTCTACATGCGTTCTCGAAGCCGAGCCTGATAAACTTGATATCAAAGGACACGAATCTGGTATTCTATTTATCAGTTTATCCCGATATACACTTACATTTTTGCCAATTTTTTTTCAGTTTTGCCAGTTCTAAGAAGTGCAATGTCACGTTGACCTGATAAAGCTCACTTGTCCTGAGATAGCAGATGTTTATCAGGTCAACGTGCTGCAATGCAATTAATATAGGAGGTGACTGATAAAGTGCATAACTCTACAAGTAAAAGTCCGACATCGTCAGTTTTCGAACACATTCGAGCCTTTATCCTTGACTTTCTTATATGTTAGTTTCAAGAAGATTCGATAAAACACGAAGGGACTACAGTGATGGCAAGGCCATAAAGGCATTTTCTTCAATTAAAGGGATGTAACTCTATGACAGATAGGTCCACCTCACCGGTTTTCAAACTCACTGGAGTTTTTATCCCTGATTTACATACATGTAAGTTTCAAGAAGAGCCGATAAAAACTGAAGGGGCTACGGCGATGACAAAGTCAAAAATAGGCATTTTCTGCAATCAAGGGCGTTTAACTCTATGACAAATAGGCCGACCTCGCCAGTTTTCGAATCCATCTTAGTTTTTATCCCTCATTTACTTTCACGTAAGTTTCAAGGAGTTCCGATAAAAACTGAAGGCGGTTTTTTTTTTTTTTTTTTTTTTTTGGTTTGGGTTTTACGGCCCTTTCAAGATTATTTCACTCATATCGAGCCGATCGTTAATCAGAGGTGGGCGAAAACCGGAGTACCCGGAGAAAAACCACCTGACCTTCCGTTGCAGAACTTGGCGTCTCACACGTGGCCCGAGCGAGGCTCGAACCTACGGCGGTGAGAGACCTAATGACTAAGAGTCAGCGCTCTTATCCACTAGGCCACGGAGGCCCGTCAACTGAAGGCGGTATGGTGATGACAAGGTAAACCAATAGGAATTTTCCACAGTCAAAGGGACGTAACTCTAAAATAAATAGGCCGATCTTGATTTTGATGAAACTTTCCAGTTATTGTTCCCATTGACCTGAAGATCATCATATTTTATCGAGGTCATGTTCGACGGAATTTTACCAGAGTTATGGCCCTTTGTCAGTTTTTACTATTTTATCAATAAAAGTTCTTGTCTTCGCAACTCCTCCTACATTTCTCAAGGGATTTTGCTGAAACGTTCAAGTTATTGTTCCCATGACATGAAGATGACCATACGTTATCGATATCATACTTGATTGAATTTTACCGGAGTTATGGCCCTTTGTCAGAGTTTTGGCCAGTTTATCAATAGAAGTTCATGTCTTCACAACTCCTCCCAAATTTCTCAATGGATTTTGATGAAACTTTCCAGGTCCCATGATCTGAAGATGATCATATTTATCGAGGTCATGCTCGACTCAGTTATGCCAGATCTATGGACCTTTATCAGTTTTAGCCATTTAACAGGAAGTCTTGTCTCTTCAACTCCTCTTGCAGTTTTCAGTTGATCTTAGTGAAACCTGCCAGTCATTGTTCTCATTACCTGAAGATGATCATATTATACATATGTCACGCTTGTCTTTTTCCTGACTTACCGCCCTTTGTCAGTTTTAGCCATTTTAACAACAGACATTCTCATCCCCACAAATGGGATTTTGATAAAACTTCCAGCTATTGTTTCATGACCCGAAGGTGATCATAACCTACTGAGGTCACCGTTCATCCGTTTGTCAGTCCATCTGTTCGTCCGTTCATCCATAAACATTAATATTGTTTCCGCAACTGCTCCTATAGTTTCCAAAGGATTTCGATGAAATTTTCCAGTCATTGTCTCCATGACCTGCAGATGGTCATGTTTAATCCTGGTCATACTTGACTGATTTTGTTATTTGAAATAAATCTTTATTGCTTTTGTAATAACAGTTACGTACTCAGCACTTCCTTTATTTTGAAAGAACTTGAAACACAAATTTTAAAGCACACACACCATTACGACATTCACCATATTTGCATTATTTGATGGCTCCCAGCTTGCACATCGTCAATATTGGAAAAACAGGTAACCAGATCCCCCCCCCCCCCCCCCCGACCTTGAAAGGACAGGGAGGTCTGGTTACTTGTTTTTCCAACTCTGATAACCTTCAGACTAGGAACAAGCAGATAATGCAAATAAGGTGACCCGTGTGTTACAATGGCGTCTTTCGTATCTTTTTAGTTGCTTTTACCGTAATAATTTTCTAAAAATTCGGAGACCTTGAGGACTTGCTGTGATTCTCCAAAAATTTTAACAAATTTGCTTCATGATCCAGCAAAGAGTCCAAAAGGTGCAGACGAATGGCAAACAGTGTAGACCCTGATCAGACTGCTCCTAAAGGAGCAGTCTGATCTGGGTCTGCACTGGTTGCTTAGGCCTGCCTGTCCCAATACTTAGGAGCATTACGGTAATATGTGTATATTTTCCTTGTCTCAAAACTAGATTTTGACGGTCGTTAAAACCACCCAAATGTATCATTTCTAACAAGTAACCATAATCTACAGTCCAACCTGTGTTAAGCAAGCACCTCAGGGATAATGAAAATGTGCTTGCTTAAGACAGGTGCTTGCTTAATACAGGTGAATTTTAATGCATTTGCCTTTTTTGGGAACTAAATGGCCGCTTGCTTAAGACAGGTTGCTTGCTTAATAGAGGTGGCCACTAAGACAGGTTTGACTGTATATTTTGTAGCAAAAAGAGTTTTCTGTCGAAGCCTATGTCGTGCCTGTGGTGGCGCTAAGTCCCAAAACCATCAGCTGCAAGTCCAGATTGTATAAACATTGCCATCCGTAGATGCAAACTTGTACAAAATATCGTTTATGTAGCTCTTATATTTTTTTGGAAATGGACTCTTTTATTAGGATGAACGCTAGAGTTGACGCGAAACACTACAAAGTCAGTGAAGCATAAAATGTAGGTGAATGTGAACTATGGATGCATATATTAGAGATGGCATCTCTAGATGCAAGTTTGTACCAAATATCATTAATGAAACGCTTACTTTTCTTGAGAAACGGACCCTTACACATGTTGCATTAGAGTGAATGTTAGGGTTGATGCAATTGTCAGTGAACTATAAAATGAAGGTCAAATTCAAATATGGATACTTGTATAAAAGTGTCCATCACAAAGTATCATTAATGAAACTCTTATTGTTCTTGAGAAATGGGCCCTTTGATTAAAGTGAACGCTTGGGTTAACTCAATGTTTTATAAAGTCAGTGAACCATAAAATGTAGGTCAAGGTCAACATTAGGATTGCCATCCCTAGATGCAAGATTGTACCAAGCATCATTAATGAAGCTCTTATAGTTCATGAGAAATGGACTCTTACATTAGGGTGAACGCTCTGGTTGATGCGATGGTTTACCATGGCGGTGAACCATAAAATGTAGGACAATGTCAAGTATCGATGCATGCTTTCAAGTTGACATCCCAAGATGTAAGATTGTACCAAGTATCATAAATAAA
The DNA here is from genome assembly GCA_963580285.1 of Lucinisca nassula. Lineage (NCBI taxonomy): Eukaryota > Metazoa > Mollusca > Bivalvia > Lucinida > Lucinidae > Lucinisca > Lucinisca nassula. Next base: position 68,017,048 of record OY757018.1, read on the forward strand.
GCTTTAATAGATATTACGAATTGGACTCTTACATTAGGGTGAACGCTAGGGTGAACGCAATTGTTGACGGCATGACGAACGGACGGACGAACGGACAGAAAACTGGACTCCAATATCGTACCATGCTTAAACTAGGCGCGCGCGACAAAATAAGGAAAATAACGTGTACCCTTGTAAATACCATTTTTGCCTATGTAAAGTGGGTTTCAAAGGCAATTCGTTGCAGAGACTTGTTATCGTCATATCCATTAACAGTTAACCCCTATATTAATTTTCTTTTTTTGTAACACACTGACCTGATAAAGATATGCTATCTCAAGTGAGCGTTATCAGGACAATGTGATATTGCACTTTTATGAATGAACCGGACTACCCGAACAATGGCAAAAATGTCATAATTTCTGGAAAAAAATGGAAAAATACATGAAGAACATTTCATAGAAATAAAACAAAGAACGTTCATATTATACTAAATATATGGAACGATTATTGCACGCCGAAATGTTGAGACGCAGTGAGGATAATCAATAACTGATCGTAAAGTTCATAGATTCGTGCTATTTGATATCAAGTTTATCAGGCTCGGCTTCGAGAACGCGTACAGAATCGCTCGGCAAGCCTCGCGATTCCCAGGCGTTCTCGAAGCCTTGCCTGATAAACAGGAAACAAAAAACAGGAACCTGGAATCCTTATTTATCATTTCCCTCCATGTGCAAATTGATCTATATTTTATTTAGCCAGTACTTATACTTCAAGTCACGATAACAAGTCCGTGAAACGAAGATCCCTAAAGCCCATGAACGTTATATAGATAAAAGTGGGGTTTACGGGGGTATACATTATACGCCTCATTTTCGCTCAAAAACATAGATTGTGGGAACTCGTTAGAACCGCCTCATTGAGGCGGTTCTAACGAGCACACACAATCTATGTTGAAAGCAGAAATAATAAAGATACTATATTTTTTACCTTATATTTATAATTTTCTGACACCATGTTTGACGCCATTTTTTCTTAAGGACAAGTTTTCCTAATGAGTTTAACTTACCTGTAGAAGCCTCCGTGGTGTAGTGGTTACGCTACTCGCCTTGTGAACCAGGGATCGCAGGATCGATCCCGGGCTTCTCCAGACTATCGGATGAGTCTTCAAACCGAGGTCCAGTCTCCGTATGACCTTAGCTGTTGGTGGGACGTAAAACTATAACACTCACTCACTCAACTTACCCGTTTCATTATGACAGATAACACCAGCGTCCTCTGTGTGAGAACAATCATGATTACCCCAGCCGGAATGAACACATTCTAGAAGGGAGTTCTCGTGCCCCTCACACAGGACTTCGTCCAGATATATAGGTTCATCTTGAATATCCTTGGAGCCGCTTTGACTGCGCCAAACGGCTGACATAAACCCGGTAACTTTTTCCTGCAATATCGTTTAGACTTTTAAAAACTATACAGATCGGTAAAAACAAGTTTTTTTTTTTTTTTGTTGATCGCTATATAATTATTGACTACTGAGTCATTGGACATGATGTGGTGTCGACCAGAGAATACCAATATCGAGATCAATATTGGCATTCTATGGTCGACATTATTAGGCCCCCGCCAATCGGGGCTTGAAGAAATGGATGGGCTGCATGATGCTGCCACGCAGAGCTGAAACCGACCCTCACACGAGTACTGGTAACCCGCTTAGATGATCTAAGCCTGCCCAGGCAAAGCGATGCGGGTCGGTCCGTCCATGCTCATAAACCCTATTGGTTTCATTGAGATGTCATTTCATCTCAATGTCGGGTAAAAGTCCCACAAAATTGGAAGCAACATCGCCAAAATGACCTTTACAGTGTTGACGGGGACGTTAAACTTCAAATCAAACAAACAAAATGGTCGACATTACATCATTTCCAATGATTCAATAGTCAGCAAGTGTCTTATTATATAATTATAAACTAAATTATTGATATGGGGCTTCAATTACGAAAACACGCCGATACAAATACATTGTAACCTTTATCACCGAAAAAAAAGTAAGATGGAAAATTGTGATTTTTTTAAAAGCCATCAGAAGAGATGGCAAATCCCCTGACCAAAAGCCAATATGGGTTTCAGAAGATTTTCTTACAAATAGAAAGTGCACCAGAATTAAAATACACTAGTAAGCCAACAATAAACTGCTGCAACATCTGCAAGATTTGTATGTGAAATGTTTGTTGAGACTATATTCACCTAATGATACTAAGGATCGTTCTCCACATGGTGAAGAACCAAGATCTCCAAGCACTCAGAATTGTGGTTCTTGCGCATGACACGCCTGCTTAACCTCATGTACATCTGTACCCAGTACCATCAATATGTCTGATATCGTGATCACAAGGTGGTCATACTGTTATATTGGTAGGGGAGATAACTCAAATACCACAGCACCAAGAGTTGTGGTTCTTGCGCATGACATACCTTCTATACAATTGTCTTCTCTAATATATACAGACATATTTCACATTGACCTAATTTCTATGCAGTGAAGATCATGTCAATTGTTCCTCTGTCCTTCCTAAACCCATACTGGCTTTCTGGTAGAAGCCCTGAATGTTCAAGATGTTCAAATACTCGGTTAAGTAGGACTCTTGCAAGGACTTTCCCAGCAATGGACAACAAAGAGATGCCACGGTGATTGTCACAGATCTGTGGGTTCCCTTCCGTTTGAATAGGTGGATAATTGAGACATCCTTGAATTCTTGTGAGATGGTTTCTTTTCTCCACATTATGTGAAATAACTCTGTTTATTTCTTTGCAACTGGGGTGCCTCCTGCTTTGTAAATCTCAGCAGGTATTGCATCTGGTCCGGGGGCCTTGCCAGATGCCAGAAATTTTATTGCTTTCACTGTTTCAGAAACGGTTGGGAACTTGTCAAGCAGCAGATTACATTCAACCTGTGGTAATCTGTTGATAGCATCATCATTGATAGAGGATGGTCGATTAAAACACTATCAAAGCGCTCAGCCCATCTTTTCAATATAGCCTCTTTGTCAGTCAGAAGACTAGTTCCATCTGCACTGAGGAGAAGTGGGGTTCCTGAGCTCTGGGGACCCTAAACTGTCTTTAGTGCATCAAAGAAATTTTTTCATAGCCTTTCTGTCTGCAAAGGACTGAATTCCATCAGCCTTATTGCTTAGCCAGGAGTCTTGCATATCTCTGAGTCTTGTTTGGACTGTCTTGCATATACATGTATCTGAATAGGCCGCCTTGTTAGATACTGAGCTGGTATAATACTAGACTGGTCAATAAAAATATTTGTGTAACCATGTACGTGTATGAGGCATTGTTGTAAAATATGTGAAAAGCGTGCAGTTGTCACGGGTCAGTAACTGGGTTACGCCTGTTAAATATTGAACGACCCTCGTTGTACATGGTACATAAAGGGCAAAGTGTTAACCCTTATCTTGCTGTTCACGACATCCCCTATCTTTGGAAACATTGTAGATCCAGATCAGATGGCTTCTGATGAAGCCATCTGATCAGGATCTACACTGTTTTACATTCAGTTTACGTATTTGTAGGAATAAATTACATCAAGTAATCTGATTGGTTCAAAGTCAGAGATGGGTGTGGCTAAAATGAATATTCAGCAAGAGAAGGGTTAAGAAAAATGAGAACTATAGTTACTTGAAAGAAAAATGGCATTATGGTTACATGTACAGCTTCTCTCCGACCCAGCCCTCCGCAACCCCCCTCCCCGTCCACACACACACACACACACACACACACACACACACACACACACACACACACACACACACACACACACACACACACACACACACATACATACGAACACCTCCTTACTAATGCGAATCCCATAATCCCATTTTATCGACAATTCCTGTAACCAATTAGAAATAGAACAAAAGTATTGTATTCTTAGTGTTGTAACCGGCCCCGATAGCTCAGTTGGTAGAATGTCCGCTCCGGGGAACGGGAGGTCACGGGTTCGATCCCGGGCCGCGACATACCAAAGTCGTTAAAAATGGTACTAGCTGCTCCTCGCTTGGCACTCAGATTTACGGGGTAGAGCTAGGACTGGTCGACCCAGTGTCAGGATAATGTGGCTGGGTGTGGTATCATGTAATGTGTCTGGGACATGATACTTCAGTGAGGCAGCACTATAAAAGTGAGCATTGAGCTCCCTGTCGCAACCAGACACCGTCGTGATATGACTGCAAAATTGTTGAAAGCGACGTTAAACCCGAATTCACACACACAATTCTTAGTGTTGTATTCTTGAGTGTTGTAATTATACAATAGATAAGTATAGCTTTTACAAAATGCTAGGTCTACGCTTAGCGCAAATTAAATGTGAATGTCTAGTGTTATATTCCAGAAATGTATATTACACATTTGACTGTCTTTGGCAATATTCTAATTGCCTGTCTGTGCCCGGGATCCTGCCGACTCAAGTATAATGTCTGAAACATGCTGTAATTTTGTCAAAAAAAAAGCACTTTTTTCATCTTTAAAAGGCTTACCCCTACCCCTATGTTTGTAACATGGAATGCTTGAAAACTGTTGGAATAGTTAAGTAGGCAACATTCCTACATTATATGGCAGACTAATTGACGCTAAATTGGTGGCAGCTGTGGGATGGAAACAGTGCCGCTGGTTTGTTGCATAGACTCCGCCCTCGGGTTTGCCTAGTAAGGCATGTGTGACTTCGGGACGAAGTCAAGATGAGGGAGAAATGTAACGGTTGTGGACATACCACTTCTTAACCCTTTTGTACCAAATGGAATCTTCCTCTTTATATACAGCAGGAGTCCGCTTCAAAATTTAGGGATGTCAGGTTGTGTTTTCTTCAAAATTTATTCGGAAAATGGCTGGACTTTTAGCAAACAGTTGGGGCCCTGATCAGACGCCGCGTTCTGCGGCGTCTGATCTGGGCCTGCACTGTTTGCCATGGTACCCGTTTTGGGGTTTCTGGTACTAAATGGGTTAAGTATTGCTGTAGGAGCTGGCTCATTTGGCGACGCGGGTAGATTGGTTGGTTTTTTCACGAAGTTAAGCAACGGATTTAAAACAAGATGGCCCTGAATCGCTCATTTTATATTAAGTTGTCACATTGCTTCTGAAACTCATGTGGGTGACAGTCATTCCATGCGCTCATATAGATGATCATCCGGGCAACATTCTTGCGATGTTTGATTAAAACTGGTTTAAGTGTTTCTACTTTTAGCTGTGGCAGCCATGTTGTTAATTAAAACATACGCGTTTTAGCGATTTTGGTAGAGGGTCGCCTAAGCAAACAGTGCAATGAATTTTAAATGAAAATGGCCCATTGGTATACATGTAGTAGAAGTTGTTGCTCAAAGGTTTGTCTATTTTTAGACCATGCGTCCATTTCGATCACCAGAGCCAAACCCATTTAGCTATTTTTGGTGGCGGGTAATCCAAGCAACATTCCTATGTTTGATTGAAATTGACCAAGGGGTATGGGAGGAGTTTTTGTTTAAAGATTGTTTTCGATTTTTAGCTCTAACATCGCAGCAGAGCCGTTTTAGCTAATTTTGGTAGGTAGCCACCTAGGCAACATTCCTGCGATGTTTGAATCAAATATTGACCCAAGTGTTTAGGAGGAATGTGCGGTTTGAATCAAATTGGTCCAAGGGCTTTGGAGGGGCTCACATTTGAAGCAAATGTATGATGATTTTTCTATTTTTAGATCTGGCGGCAATTAAATCACTGGAGTGGAACCGTTTTTAGCTATTTTGGTAGAGGGTCACTTAAGCAACATTCTTATGAAGTATCTGTCTATTTTTAGCTCTTACGGCCACATTGTTCATCAAAGCAGAATGATTTTAGCCATTATGGTAGAGATTCACCTAGGCAAGACTCCTGTAAAGTTTGAATCAAATTGGCGTGTGGAGCAACTTTACGATGTTTTTTTTTTTTTTTGTTTTTTGTTTTTTTTTTTTTTTTTAACTCTGGCGGTCATCTTGTTCATTACAGCCAAACGATTTTAGCGAGTTTTGTACGAAGCAACCTAGATAACATTTCTGTGAAGCTTGAATCAAATCGGCTCAGGGATTTAGGAGCAGTTCGCATTTGAAGCAAATTTTAGGTTTTCCTATTTTTCGCTTTGGCGGCCATTTTTGATCATCTGAGCAGAACTGTTTTAGCTATTTTGACAGAATGTCACCTAAGCAACATTCCTATGAAGTTAGAATGAAATTGGCCCACGGGTTCGGGAGGAGTTGGTATTTTGGAAGAAAATGTACGTTTTTCTATTTTTAGCTCTGGCAGCCATCTTGTTCATCAGAGAAGAAAGATTTTATCAACTTTGGTAGGGAGCAATCAAAGCAATATTCCTGTGAAGTTTGAATCAAATTGACTGAAGGGTTCAAGTGGATTTGGCATTTGAATCAAATTTACGACTTTTTTTTTCAATTTGTTTAGCTCTGGTAGCCATTTTGCTGATCGGAGCGAAACCATTTTAGGTGTTTTGGTACAGGGTTACTTAAACAACATTCTTGTGGAGTTTGCATGAAATTGACAGGAGTTGTCGTTTAAAGATGGTTTGTAGTTTAAGCTCTGGCGGTCATCTTGTTCTTCAGATTTTAGCAGTTTTGGTAGGGAATAACTTAGGCAAGATTCCTGTGAAGTTTGAATCATAAGGGTCCAAGGGTCTTAGGAGAGTTCGCGTTTGAAGCCAATTTACGATGCGTTTTTATTTGTAGCTCTGGTGGCTATTTTACTTATCGGAGCGGAACGGTTTATGCTAATTTGGTAGAGGGTTACCTAAGCAACATTCCTTTGAAGTTTTAATGAAATTGGCCCATGGGTTCAGAAGAAGTTGTTGTTTAAAGACTTTTTTTCTGTTTTAGCTCTGGCAATCGCGGAACAATTGTAGCTAATTCGACAGGGAGTCACCTAGACAACATTCCTGTGAAGTTTTAATCAAATTGGCCCAAGGGTTCAGGAGGAGAGGAACGATTATAGCTATTTTGGTAGGGAAGCCACCCAGGAAATATTCCTTTCAAGTTTGAACCAAATTGACCCAAGGGTTTAGGAGGAGTTTGCATTTAAATCAACTTGTTGACGACGCCAACGGACGACGCGCGATGCACACCGAGCGACGGACATTCACTGATCACGATAGCTCACCCAGGTAAGCTAACAAAAGAATGTCGGCTTCATTATGCTTTCAAGCAGAGCTGAAACCGGCCGCATATGTGTACTGGTACACCACTTAGAAGGTCTAAGTCTGTCCAGGCAAACTGCTGCGAGTCGGACCGTCCATGCATATAAAGGCTATTGCTTTTATTAGGCGACAGGGCTTTAGATGCCATTTCATTTCAATGTCGGGTGAAAGTCTCACGAAATTTGAAGCAACAGCAACGTCTCAACAAGAGCACCGCATGCGGGTGCCAACGCTCGTCTGCAGTTTCTTTTAGAAAACCAAAGTTCTAAGTCAAACAAGAGCAAACAAATTGCAAGATGGAGTTATAAAACTTGTAGCTCTTGTGATGGTGAGTATGTGTATGAAGTTTCATGAAGGTAGGCCAAATACTTTTGGAAATATGGTGAAGGTTAAGGTTTTCGGTTAAATTTTCGAAAAAATAGGTCAAAGTTCAAAGGTCAAGGTCACAGATCAAAAAGTGTGGTATCACTGAAAAGGTCTTGTCCCAAGGAACATTCATGTGAAGTTTGAAGGCTCTGTTGTGAATAGTATTAAAATGAGAGCAAAAAATGTGTTTCAGAAAAAAATTGGAAAATGGGAGATAATTCAGCCAAAATCAACAATGTTGTCATGGTCCTTGGTCAAAATGTAGCTCTTGTGATGATGAGTGTGTGTATGAAGTTTCATGAGGCTAGGTCTAATACTTTTTAAGTTATAGCCAAGGTTAAGTTTTTTTTGGAACGACGACGGCAGACGACAACGACAACGCAGACGCCGGAGTGATGACAATAGCTCGAAAGTTTTTTTTTTTTTTTTCAAAAAACAGACGAGCTAAAAATGACATATATAGTGTTTAGGGATGCGGGGGCGTAAAAACCTGAAATCAAACAAACAAACATAGTTATAGGAAAGGAGGTGTAATAATGATAATTTTGTGGATATTATTTAGAGGATAACTATATTGCAAAATTGTCATTTGCGGGGGTAAATCGGTGGCTTTACGGTCGGAAATTTCGTTTTACGGCGACGCGTCAGCGGAGCCGTAAAACGAAATTTGCGACCGTATATAGAAGCTACAATTTTCCTCCCCAATTGACAATTTTGAAATACAGTTATCCCCCATTCTAATGCATTGTTCCGGTCTCTGCTATTTTGTACAAAACGACAAGCGCTATGAGCTGCGTAAAACCAAATGCCAGCCAATGAAAAGCGGCGTTACATCATGACGTCAGGTCTCCGACAGTAAATCACAGAATACGTTGCAAATTGTTAATGTTATCCAATCAGACGCCGCGTTGCATATGCAGTTGCATTTGAGAAAAGGATCGTCGGTCATATGCCTAAACCGATAGTGGGCCACCGAACTAGAGCCTTGTCCTACCCATACAATCTTACCACCGATAAACAGTTAAATCCACTAAATTATGTTTAAAAAAAGAAAGTCGTACTTACCCCCCATTTGTACCCTAGCTGCCGACACACGACCGACGCCGCCTTGTTGTCCCACTGATCATCACAGACAGTACCCCAGGGATTTGTATCGTTAGAAGCATCTTGGATTTCCACTCGACCCGCTGATTCTACGGAAACCACCGCTAAACGCACATTAATCTCTGAAAAAAAAAACAGACCCATCTTCTTCCTTATGAATGTTTTCATTGCTCTTAAAGGAACTCATTTTTTATTTTTATTTGCCTTCACTGCAGCTGGTGTTGTGCCGTGTGGCGGCCGTAAAACGTCTCCCCGTACATCAACCATAGTGCAGTTTATATTTTACTTTTGGTCCTTTGAGATCAGCGTAAATATTCTGAGAAATCAGAAATAAATTATTGGTTTAGACACATATTCTAGACAGGTTTTTAATTATCTGGACCTCATTTTGATTTATATCAGTCTTTGAATCGACTGCCTATTCGAAATTCGCAAAATTGCAGTATGTTTCCTCTGGCATTCGTTGTCGGATCATTACAGGGTCACTGATGAGGCTTTATTAGCCGAAACTACGTAGCATAACCCATCTTCTTTCTTATAAATGTTTTCATTGCTCTTAAAGGAACTCATTTTTTATTTTTATTTATCATGACTAAAGCATGCCTATATAATTCTGACTCCCTTGAACCCCACTTTTTATAAATTAAAACTGGGGTTTACACGGGTAAACATTATTGTTCTTATTTCTGCTCTAAAATCGTTAAATCGCACAAAATATAGATGGTGGGTACACGTTAGAACCGCCTCATCTAGGCGGTTCTAACGTGTACCCGCAATCTATATTTTGAGCAGAAATAAGAAAATCTTAAACTATTCGTTTTTTGTTGTTTTTTTTCGGCGGAAAAGTTTGCAATGTATTTGTATAGGTGTGTATTCGTAATGACGTGTTTGTACATCAACGCACTATCACTGAGTAATGGATGGTAAAATACAGTCGAACTTCAATGGCTCGAACACCTTTGGGACCTCGAAAATCTGTTCGAGACAGGGATAGTTCGAGCCACTGAGGTTACTGTCAGGAGGCATAACGAGATACTTTTAGACGTCTTTTCGGTGCTCTATAATGACAATGTATGCTGTGTGTACTCATTAGAATCGCCTCATCGAGGCGATTCTAATGAGTACACACAGCATACATTTGCAAGATAAAAGACTAACACCTCCTTAATTATACCCCACTATTTCTTATGTAGAGGATTTCGCTAGGGGCTCAAGAATGGGTTTGACACATCCATGGTAAACGAGCCATCGGTGTTCGAGCCATCGAAGTTCTACTGTAGTCCTGAACTGAGACTAACACTATTTCAGTTAGCCCCTAAATTCCAGTTTTATAAACAGTGTAGATCCTCATCAGACACCGCGTTCTGGGGCCTCTGATCTGGTTTCTAAAAATAAAATTGCCTCATTTTGAGCTGGTCTTAATAGGGGGAGTTCACTGTATACACCGAAACATAATGTGTGGATACTTGTTAAATTCTGTCCGTTCAATCTAGTACCCACAGTATAGATGTGTGTGGTTTGGTGAGGCAAACGTGTCGTGTATCTTATGCCACTGTCATTAGCTTACAGTTCGGCAAGATATGATGTCCTTGCAACAGGTAAGCGTAGAGGGGGATATTTGGCCCCTTGGGTCCGGAGAAGGTTTTTGAATGGTTTTTACCTTATTTAGGCATGGCGGCCATCTTAGTCATGTGACCAAACACATATTAATCGTTTTTCATTTACTTGGTCCCAAACACTTTTATATGAAAGGACGGGTTACAGTTTAGCCATATTTGTGCCTACGATGGATCTTGATGAAACTTATATGCAATATAGTCCAACATATGCGCTTTCATATGACAACAATATTTAATTAACCATGACATGTGCAGTCACGTGACTTCCGTTTTTCTACAAGTGGGGTAACTGTCAGTATTTGGTGATTTGCCAAAGTAATATGACATTTCTTAACAATTAACCGCATTAAAGCGTGCTAATCTACATGTCCATATCATAATCTATGTTTCTTGTATCTCGTGACACAATATTATGTACAGTATGTGCATAAGAAACTTATATTGGGTTGAAGTTTTATGTATTTTGTATAATATGTTAGAAGTGCTTAATAATAGGGAATGTATTTTCGATTCTGAAATATATATTTAAAATGTTGGCAGAAAGACTAGAACAGTACAATATATCATTACAACATACAGCAGATTTGATTGGATTTTGGTGACCTTGACCTCATTTTTCAAGGTCACCGCAACCCAAAAACAGTCATTTTTAAGCCAAAAATGGCTTGTCTGCACTCTATCCCAATAACGAATTTATTAATTTTAATCAAACTTGGAACAATATATCATTACAACATACCGGATTTTTTATTAGATTTTGGTGACCTTGACATTTTTCAAGGTCACAGGCCCCCAAAAAGAGTCAATTTTGGGCCAACAATGGCTTGTCTGCACTCTATCTCATTAAAGAATGACAAATTTTCGTCAAACTTGGTACAATATATCAATATAACTTATCGCAGATCGGGTTAAATTTTGGTGACCTTGACCTTTTTCAAGGTCACCGGCCCTCAAAAACAATCAATTTTGGGCCAAAAATGGCTTGTCTGCACTCTATCTCATTAATAAATTGCTTAATTTTAGTCAAACTTTGTACAATATAACACTACAACATGACAAAGAATGATTATATTTTGTCGACCTTGACCTTTTTTCATGGTTACAGGCTCCCAAAAACAGACGATTTTGGGACAAAAAAGGCTTGACTGCACAATTTCTCATAAACGAATTAATTAATTGCATTCAAACTTGATGATGTAATATACCATTACAACATACCGCAGATTTTATTAGATTTTGGTGACCTTGACTATTTTTCAAGGCTACAGTCCCCCTCCCCCCCCCCCCCCCCACCCCCCCACCCCAAAAAAAAAAATATCAATTTTGGGCCAAAAATGGCTAAAGATAACCCTTTCGACAACTTGTCTCACGTCACTACAGCTGGTTTCTCGAAATGTGTGGGGGCGTAAAAAGCCTCCCTGCCCTACATCATAGTGTAGTTTATATTTTCTTGTCCTTTTGGGATCATTGATTCCATTGTTGAATTTTGAAAATATTTTAGGGTCACTGATGAAGCCCAATTGGCCAAAACTAGCTAGTGTGGCCCAGAAAACATGTACACTCCATATTTTCCAGTTCTGTGGTGTATTCCTTGCTTCCAAAGGATAACCCTTTTTGCAACTTATTGTCTGCACTCTAAAGCCAAGGTTTCCCGAAACCTGTTCTTTTAGGGCCAATAATGGCTTATCTGTAACCTATATCATTTAAGCATTTATGAAAATCGGTAGAGAATTTCATTACAGTCTACTAAATTTGTCTGGTGAACTGAGCTTTTCAATGACTGTTTTTTTTTTAAGGTCATAGGCTCCCACAAAAACTGTCAGCTTTTGACCAAAAATGGCTGGTTTGCAGCTTACATTTTGTTGACTTTAATCTAGCTATTAAAGTCAAATGGGTGTTTAAGATACATTTATGGTGAGGGGACATTGTTTTCCTCTGAAAACATTTTTATTTATACCAGCATTCAGGGTACGTCTGCAGAAAATAAATGTTCCATACTCTGTAAACAATATAAGACAGTGTCTGGTAATGGAAGGTAAACATGAATGTATGTCATACAAGTAACATGCACAGCATGTGACAGCAGTTACATGACATTCCTTTAATTCATCAATGACAAGCATTCCCGTTTGCCCAGCAAGGAATGATGGTCGTGCTCATACAGATGGCCAGCCGCTATCCTTCTGTATATGTAGACTATATTGACTTTTTGTGCGAGTATGCACAGTACTTTGATTACATTGATTTTCTCACCTTATTTTATCGGTAAAAGTTTATTTTTCAGCATCCTCCACATCGTTAACCGCCAAAACATCAGCATTTTTGAAAGCATTAGTGTTTCTGAAATAAAGTGGTGTGTAGTTTTCTATGGTTAACAATGTGTACGACCATGCAGTTTTCCTTTGAACACCACAGGGGTCTTCACTTTTTCCATAGGCGCAATGTTACACAAGACCAGTAGTGCATGTATTCAACCGGAAATTTTGTTACGAAAACACATGCCGATGAAAAAGTAAATATTTGTCCAACAAACCAGAGATATTTGGTCACCTTATGAGTGTTTTTTGATTAGTTTTTGTTGACTTCAAGAATTAGCTCTTTCAGTAGGCACTTTGCAATAGAAAACTGTAACCCGTCCTTTAATTACAAATGGCTCAGTGGTTTCTGAAGAAAATTATTTTTAATTTTCATACATGAATGACTTTGGGAAAAGGTCCATGAATTACCTATACCCTGAATGCTGATGTAGTTTCGTCCACTCATTTAGCTCACTGCATCTACAAATTTTCAGATCTGAGACTGTAATAGTTTTCGAAAATACACGGTATACAAAAGTCTGTGACCAAATTTGACCTTGGCTTAAAATATGTCAAGATCATCCGAGTGTCATCATTTGAACAAACTATAATGAGCCCGAGTCCCAAATGCTACATACCCAGTTCCATGATAATCGGCTCTCTCGTTCGGGAAAAGAAGATTTTTGAAGGGTTTTAAACTTACATGTATATTGGCATGGCGGCCATCTTGGTCATGTGACCAAGTTCATTTTAATTAATTATCATTCCCCTGTTCCTAAAGGCGCTTATATGAAATTTGCTTACAAATGGCCCAGTGGTTTCTGAGAAAAATAAGTTTAAATTTTCATATGGGCCCCGTCAAGCGATTTTGGTACTTATGGCCTATGCGAGCAGCGAAGGTTCAGGCGAGCCTGCGCATCCGCGCAGTCTCGCCAGAACCGTCACTGCTCGCTCATACAAGCAGTGAATCAAGAGGAACCTTCAGACAGAAAGCCATATCCCTGGCCCCTCTGAATGGCTGGGCATGCCCAGTTAAAATTTGTCATGACGGAATGCTCGAAGACACAAATTCGCTTGGCGGGGCTCAATTATCTGAATGACATTGACCTTGAATACTCATGTAATTTCATGCAGTCAATTAGCTACCTGCATCTACCAAGTTTCAGAAAAAAAAAATATGATGGACCCGAATCCCCAATGCTACATGCTCATGACAATCGGCCAACTGGTTCCGAAGAAGAAGATTTTTTTAAGGGTTTTTAACCGATATGAACATGGGGGCCGTCTTGGTCATATGACAAAACTCAAATTAATCAATTTTCATTTCCTTGTTCCCAAAGTTTTCATATGAAATTTGATTACAAATGGTCCAGTGGTTTCAGTGAAAAACAAGTTTTTTTATTTCATATCTGAATGACCTTGGGCCCAGGTCAAGGAATGACCTTGACCTTGAACTATTGCTTCAGCCACGCATTTAGCTTACTGCATTTACAATTTTTCAGATTGCTTAGTTTTGGGCATGGGCATGCGCAGTTAAAATTTGTCATGACGGAATGCTCGAAGACACAAATTCGCTTGGCGGGGCCCATGTGATATTTTCATTCTCAGTACATTTACATATAACTATGGAACCCGGGAAGGACATGCAAATTGTTTTAATATGAGCCCCGCCAAGCGAATTTGTGTCTTCGAGCATTCCGTCATGACAAATTTTAACTGCGCATGCCCAGCCATTCAGAGGAGCCAGGGATATGGCTTTCTGCCTGAAGGTTCCTCTTGATTCACTGCTTGTATGAGCGAGCAGCGAAGGTTCTGGCGAGACTGTGCGGATGCGCAGGCTCGCCTGAACCTTCGCTGCTCGCACAGGCGATATGTACCAAAATCGCTTGACGGGGCCCAATTTCGATGTGCGAACAAGATATTTTTAAAAAAAAGTTGTGCGAACAAGATAATATCATGTGCGTACAAGATATTATGTTGCCTGCACAAGATCTATGTTGTGCAAACAAGATAATATGTTGTGCGAACAAGATTATAACTTGTGCGCACGCGATAATATCTTGTGCGCACAAGATATTAAGTTGTGCAAACAAGATATTAAGTTGTGCGAACAAGGTATTATCTTCTGCGCACAAAATAACTTGTGCGAACAACAGATGGTGACTCAGAATATCTAAAGCTAACTAAAAGGAGCCGTATACATAATCGGGGGGGGGGGGGGGGGGGAATCAGAATCACCAACATGGCAAACATCAAATTGGAAGGCCAAACGTAACTAAAATGAACAACCAAAAACGGGGAGGAATCAGAATAATCAAAGTAACACCATATATGATTAGGGAAAGAAGAAAGAATCAGAACCACCAACACAAAACATGAAGGCACCACAGCAAAAGCACCGACTTGGAACGGTCAGTAAAAATTACTGGTGGTTTTAAGTTAACTTTACGGGATCCCAACCCTCACCCTCGCTTTCACTGTGGTTCAACCACGTATTTGTTTGGTCTACGAGAAGGTACTCTGACTCATAAGGGAATCTAACCAAAGCTAACTACAAAGGAGCAATATACATAATGAAGGAAAGAAACTGAATCACCAACATGGCAAAAATTAAACTGGAAGGACAGATGTAACTCAAACTGAACAACAAACAAGAGGCCCATGGGCCACTATGCTCACAGACTCAGCCCACTGGCAGCCATGTATTTTAACATATGATTTTGATCTACCGATTATAAAGTCTCCGAATGAACCCCAATACCTAAATGAGCACCCACATGGACTGAAATATTAGGCATTTTATGAAATGGGGAGGGGGGGGATAGGGCATAGACCCAACGCAGCCCTGGTTGTTATCACTGAATGCGCCATATCATAAGAAACTGGTATATATATGGTCTAGGGGTGTGGATCTGCACTGTTAGTGAGACTTAAGGCATTTTCTGCAGTGGAGGTGCTGGGGCATGACCCCGCCAGACACCAGGAAAGCCCAAGATTGTTGTCACTGAATGTGTGTTATCATAAGGATAAAGAATATATATGGTTTAGGGATTCTAATGAGTACACGCACCATTCCCTTTTACAGATCTAATCAGGAAAGCCTCCCAATAATATCGGAATATTTCTAGGGACTCCAGAACAAGTTCGAATTAGCCATGGTAAACGAAGTATTCATGTTCGAGTTTTCGAAGTTTCGCTGTACACGGTTTAGGGGTGGGGAGCTGAATGGTTTCTGAGATATTGGGACTTTTACGAAGTGGAGAGGTTGGGGCATGGCCCCAGCACAAACAGGGGCCTGCCAGGTTGGTGTCACTGAATGCTTTTTAAGGAACGTCGCAAGTGTATCTGAACGGTTTCTAAGATATATGGCCTTTAATGAAATGGAGGGGATGAGGCATGGCCCCGTCACGCCTTGGAGGACCTCCGGTTTGGCAAAATAGCATATGGCTAAAAGAAGTTTACTCAAGAAACACTTCTATAAAAATTTGTCAAAATATCTGCAAAGGTTTGGCAGTAAATTTTCCCAATATAAGTCTACGGAAACCCTAAGTTGCCATTGCGACCAAACTAATGCGCCGATTTTCAGAAGAAAAAAAAAACACAAACTTTCAATCCCCAAGCCCAAGTATGCTACAGATGAAATTGTGCCCAATCGGCCAACTGACTTCAGGAGCAGTAAATGTGATTTTTCAGTTTTCACCATTACAACTCAATGGAAACTCAAAGTTGCCATAGCAACCGACAAAAGAGTGGAATTTCATAAAAACATAAAACTTGTTAAGGCATATATGGTGAATATTTTCATAAAGTCTCAGCCTCATAAAGTATATGGTTTCTGAGGAGATGATTTTTTTTTTAAGTTTTTTTTTTCTATTTTTTGCAATTTGGTTTCCATGGCAACCATAAAAATAAGCAATGGGCCTAAAATCCTTTGGCAGATAGTAGATTGCTTAAAAAACGTTTCTATGAAAGTTTTGTCAAAATATCTTCAAAGGCTTGGCAGTAAATGCCATTTTCCAATTTTCCCCATTACAAGTCTATGGAAGCTAATTTGCCAGAGCAATCAAACTAATGAGTCGATTTTCGTAAAACACACACACACGCACGCACGCACACACACACACACACACACAAACACACACAAACACACACAAACACACACACACAAAAAACTTTCAAACTCCCAGCCCAATGATGCCACAGGTAAAATTTGGGCCAAATCGGCCCAGCGGCTTCAGAGGAGATGTCGTTTGGAAGTTTTGACGTCAGACGACAACGACACAGACGACGACGGCGGACAACTGCCTATCCTATAAGCTGCCCCGGAGCCTTCGGCTCTGGTGAGCTAAAAGGGGGAAAGAACCAGAATCATCAACGTAACAACATACAGTCGAACTTCAATGGCTCGAACAACTTTGGGACCTCGAAAATATGTTCGAGAAAGGGGTAGTTCGAGCCACTGAGGGTTACTGTCAGGAGGCATAACGAGATACTTTTAGACATCTTTTCGGTGTTCTATAATGAAAATGTAAGCTGTGTGTACTCATTAGAATCGCCTCATCGAGGCGATTCTAATGAGTGCACACAGCATACATTTGAAAGATAAAAGACTAAAATCTCCTTAATTATCCCCCACTAATTCTTATGTAGAGGATTTCGCTAGGGACTCAAGAATGGGTTCAACACATCCATAGTAAACGAGCCATCGGTGTTCTAGCCATCGAAGCTCTACTGTATATAATTAGGGAAAGAATCAGAATCACTAACACAATACATGAAGGAACCACAGCAAAAAACACCGACTTGGAAAGGTCAGTAAAAATTGCTGGTGGGTTTTAGTTAACATTAAGGGATCCCAGCCCTCACCTTCACTTTCACTGTGGTTCAACCAAATTCCACGAAGACATCTTGCGACCGAGCATAACTCTAAAAGGTTAAGGTTAAGGCGGGTTCATTTTAAATGTGCAATAAAATTCATGATTTATATAATTCATCTCATTATAATGGCTAGCGATTTAAAATTGACATTTAAAGTCTAGTCGAACACATAAACAGAATGAAATGTTTCTGTACGTGGGTGCATACTTATATTGTGTTTTTTTTTTTCTGTCGCATGCCCATTCTGAATAACACGCCCGTTTGATATAATACCATCACGAAAACACGCCTATATAATTTTGACCCCCTTGAACCCCACTTTTATATAGTAAAACTGTGGTTTCCGGGGGTATAACTTATTTTTCTTATTTTTGCTCCAAAATATAGATTGTGGGTACTCGTTAGAACCGCCTCGATGAGGCGGTTCTAACGAGTGCCCACAATCTATATTTTGAGCAGAAATAAGAAAAATATCACAATTTTTCATCCTAAAATTTTCATTTTTTCGGCGATAATGGTGACAATGTATTTGTATAGGCGTGTTTTCGTAATGGTCAAAAGCCGACCTCGGTAGGTCAGTTAGGCGCGCGCCAGACTTATGATCCTCCTATGTGGTCGCGGGTTTGATTTCTGTCGGGATTGGCAACATTCTTTCGCAGAGACTGATCATGAAATCTTTTCTATGGTCATTCTCTCACCGCTGATTCAAGATGTGGAGTTCAGTTTCTTGCGAAAGAAGTTAACCGCTTATGTAAAGACTGTCGAAGAAAAGACCATCACGAAAACATGCCTATATAATTTTGACCCCCTTGAACCCCACTTTTATATAGCAAAACTGGGGTTTCCGGGGGTTTACCTTATTTTTCTTATTTCTGCTCTAAAATATAGATTGTAGGTACTCGTTAGAACCGCCTCGATGAGGCGGTTCTAACGAGTGCCCACAATCTATATTTTGAGCAGAAATAAGAAAAATATCACAATTTTTCAACATGAAATTTTCATTTTTTCGGCGATAAAGGCGGCAATTTATTTGTATAGGCCTGTTTGCGTAATGCTATATGACCACAGGATTACCGAAAAGCACAAAAATGCCAAAAACCACCGACATGCCGAAAAACACCATAGAATTGCCGAAAAAACTGCATAATTCAAAGTAAGAAGTACAAAATGAATCTTCATCATTCTGTCAGTCAGGCAGAATTAAAATTGTTAATGGTGATAACAGTCATTCACCAGGACTTGTGAATGTTAGTCCAAGCTCTCACCAGTGACTTTGTCAGATCATAGCCACAGTACAAATTTTGTACAAATCGTGCCATAAAATATTGCACATATTAGGTGTTTTTCGGTTAGTTAAATCGTGCTTTTCGGTATTTCTTTGCTTTTTGGTATATATATACACCCTTAAATAGTACTGACTGCGTCCTGAAAATCAACTAGAGGCCCAAATGGGCCAGAAACGCTCACCTGGATGAGGTTGATCAAAGACTGCATCGTGCCTTTTGCGGCCAACTTGTCTGTCAGCCCACACTGCCTTTAGAAATTCTGCATCTGCATGTTGCCTTGATGCTTCTGATAACATTACGAAAACACGCCTATACAAATACATTGTAAACTTTACCGCCGGAAACCGAAGAGTTTAAGATGAAAAAATGTGATATTTTTCTTATTTCTGCTCAAAATATAGATTGTCTGTACGCGTTAGAACCGCCTCTTCATGTTGCCCCAATGCCTCCATTTACGTTTCAGCTTCATCCAACCTTTGGTTCCGGTGGAGATGTAGTTTGACGAATTTCAAGATGGCCGCTATGGTGACCATCTTGTATTTCGGAACAAAACAATTTTAGCAAATCTGAATCTCCACGTCGACCCGATGTCTTCCATTAAGTTTCAACTTGTCCTAACCTCTGGCTCGGGAGGAGATGTCGTTTGAAGAATTTCAAATTGGCCTCCATGGCCATGAACAAAACGATTTCAACAAATCTGAATCTAAATGTCACCCCGATGCCTCCCATCCAGTTCAGCTCAGTCCAACCTTTGGTTAGGGAGATGTCGTTTGAAGAATATCAAGAATTTCAAGCTGGCGGCCATCTTGGATATCGTTACATAAAATGTTTAGCGAATCTGAACCTTCAAGTCGCCCCAATGCCTCCCATGAAGTTTCTGAAGTTTCAGCTTGATCAAACCTCTGATTCGGGAAAACATGTCTTTGAAGAATTTCAAGATGGCTGCCATGGCGGCCATCCTAGATATCAGAGTGAAACAACTCTAACAAATCTCCATGTCACTTCAATGCTTCACATCAAGTTTCAGCTTGATCAGTTTCGGAGGAGTTTTGGTTCGGGAGAACATCATGAAATCACGTCCATATATTTTTGTCCCCCTTGAATCCCACTTTTATATAGTAAAACTGGGGTTTCCGGGGGTATACCTTTCCTTATTTCTGCTCTAAAATATAGATTACCGATAAGGCGGTTCTAACGAGCGCCCCAAATCTATATTTTGAGCAGAAAAAAGAAAAATATCACAAATTTTCATCCTAAACTTTTCAATTTTTCGGCGATAAAGGTGGCAATGTATTTGTATAGGCGTGTTTGCGTAATGAAACGTCGTTTGAAGAATTTCAAGATGGCCACCATGGTGGCCCTCTTGGATATCGGAACGAAACGAGTTTAGCAAATCTGAATCTCCATTTCATCCTCATGCCTCACATCAAGTTTCAGCTCATTTCAATGTTTGGTTCGGAAGGAGATGTCAGTTGAAGAATTTCAAGATTGCTGGCATGGCATGGCAACCATCTTGGCAATCCGAACGGAACGATTTTATTAAGTCTGAATTTTCATGTCATCCCGATGCCTCCCATCAAGTTTCAGCTCAAATCGGCATTTGGTTCAGAAAGATACGCCGTTAAAAGAATTTCAAGATGGCCGCCATGGCGGCCGTCTTGGATTTCGGAACGGAACGATTTTAGCGAACTGTAATCTCCATGTCACCCCGAAGCCTCCTATCACATTTCAGCTCATTTCAACCTTCGGTTCGGGAGGAGATGACGGTTGAAGAATTTTAAGATATTCGCCATCTTGGAAATCTAAACCAAACCGGTTTAGCAAAGCTGAATCTCCATGTCACCAGGATGCCTTCCACCAGTTATCAGCTTAATCTGACTTCCGGTTTGGGAGATGCCGTAAATAATAAAAAGTTAACGACGGACGGACAGACGACGGACGGACGAAATATGACAGACAACAGACCACGGCATAAGCTTACCTGATGCTCTGTTCCATGTCAGCTAATAGCATACAAAACAAATCATTATTTAAAAATGCTGAATATTTGTATTATTTTTCTTATATTTCTTACAAACGTCAGGAAAACGGAGACAGTTGACGTCTCGATAGCCTGGCTCCCCAAATTCTAACAAAGATGAAGAACTCCCCCTTGACTATTTTTTCTGTACATACTAACTCCCCTGTTTGTTTGATTTGAGGTTTTACGTCCCCGTCAACACTGTAAAGGTCATTTTGGAAACGTTGCTTCCAATTTGGTGGGATTTTAACCCAACATTGAGATGAAATGACATATCAAGCCCTGGCGCCCAATGAAACCAATAGGGTTTACAAGCATGGGCGGGCCGACTCGCACCGCTTTGCATGGGCAGGCTTAGATCCTCTAAGCGGTTTACCAGTACTCTTGTGCGGGTCGGTTTCAGCTCTGCTTGGAAGCATCATGCTGCCCATCTACTTCTCCAAGCCCCGATGGGCGGGGGACGATTCACTCCCTTACCTGGCTGAATCAGTAAAAAACCCATTGCTAATAAAAGCCTGGGGTTTACAGTGCTAAACCTTATTTTTCTTAGTTCTGTTCAAAACTATAGATTGTGGGTACTCGTAAGAGTACCCACAATCTATACTTTCTATAATAATCAGTTAGAGTAAACTTTCAGTTAGATGGGAGCGATAGAACCGACAATACAGATTACCAACATCCTATGCCCAGAGCAAATAGAGAGAAGGCAATCTTTTAAAGGGAAAATGACTCCACCACCAAAAATTCTTGTTAAATAAAGGCAGGTAACTCTATCACGAACAGTCCCTTCACAAGTCTCTGAACTTTATCAATTTACTCAACCTACATACCAGCTATTAAGCAAGTTTCAAACCAAAATCTAACCCTTGCCCTGCTTAATAAATTAATTTTGCCACATCCTTTCCTTATACATGTTATCAACCAGTCACATTCGTCACGAAAACAGGCATATATAGTTTTGACCCTATATAGTAAAACTGGGGTTTACCCCTTCTGGGGTTTACATGGCTAAACCTTATTTTTCTTATTTCTGCTCTAAACTATAGATTGTGGGTACTCGTTAGAACCGCCTCGATGAGGCGGTTCTAACGAGTACCCACAATTTATATTTTGAGCAGAAATAAGAAAAATATGCCAATTTTTCGTCTTAAAATGTTCATTTTTTTTTCGGCGGTAAAGTTTGCAATGCATTTGTGTAGGCGTGTTTTCGCAATGACTGAATGTAATTCACCACCTGAATGACAAAAAGGGCAGATCCAGCTGAGAAGCAGCCATCGGATCAGGATTTTCACTACAATTGTATTTTCAAAGCTAAAGCAGAAAACCAGTTCAGCAGGCCACGGGTGAATCAAAGTACCGAAAGCACCGGCGGATCGACTGTCACTGAATGTGGGCTGGGAAATGGTCATACATTACGATAACACATCCGTGCGATATAGTACATTTTTCAAACCTCAAAAAAGGCAATTTTTCCGAAGAAAATTTGTATAGTTTTCTTATTAATACTCCAAACATAGGTTTTTGGTGCTCGTTAGAACCGCCTCATTGAGGCGGTTCTAACGAGTACCCACAACCTATGTTTTGAAGCAGAAATAAGGAAAATATTGTTTATCCCCGTAAACCCCAGTTTTCTCTGTATAAAGTGGGGTTTAGGGGGGTCTGTGTTTCATGGACTTGTTCACGTGATGAACACGTGACCCCCCTAAACCCCCACTTTTTATAGAGAAAAGTGGGATATACGGGGGTATTCATGATTTTCCTTATTTCTGATAAGAAACATATATTGTGAGTACTCGTTAGACCGCCTCACTGAGCCTGTTCTAACGAGCACCGACAATCTATATTTTGATCAGAAATAAGAAAAATACCAACCAATTTCACAAATGTTTTTAATAGAGATTTCAGACGCAATTTTATCACACGAGTGTGTTATGATAATGAACGGGAACTTAACCCTTATAATACTGTATTTTAAGTAAACAATGTAGTCCTTGATCAGACGCCGCTTTAAGTGGTGTCTGATCTGGGTCTACACTGTTTGTAAATGTCCCAGCGCATTAACAAATCAATGTTGTACAGCTATATAGCAATCTTTACACAGCATTTTGGGGGTTGGGACAACCAGATTATACTGCATCTGATACAGGTAAACCGCTTTGAAGGTCTAAGCCTGCCCTTACAAACTTACGGTGATACATGTCGAACCGTCCATGAATATAAACCCTATCCGTATCACTGGGCAGCATGACTTTAGATGTCATTTCGCCTCAAGGTCGGGTAAAAGTCTCGAAAATTGGAAGCAAAGTGTCCAAAATGACCTTAACAGTGTAGACGGCGACGTTAAACCTCAATCCAAACAAACAAATACGGTAATATGACGTCACGTCAAAAGTAGCGGCTGCTACCCATTACCTAGATTTCATATGGGCCCCGTCAAGCGATTTTGGTACTTATCGCCTATGCGAGCAGCGAAGGTTCAGGCGAGCCTGCGCATCCGCGCAGTCTCGCCAGAACCTTCGCTGCTCGCTCATACAAGCAGTGAATCAAGAGGAACCTTCAGACAGAAAGCCATATCCCTGGCCCCTCTGAATGGCTGGGCATGCGCAGTTAAAATTTGTCATGACGGAATGCTCGAAGACACAAATTCGCTTGGCGGGGCTCATATAAGCCAGTGAAAGTCAAGGTGATAGCATCGACATAAAACAACTGTGCTTAGTAACTTTGAGTCGACTGACAAACAATCGACTCAAAACCTGGAAAGTTGATGCGCAAAGGCAGCCCACCAGTTTTTTTTAACAACCGTGCAGCAGTAAGGATAGATGTGACATACTCTCACTATCACACTCGACTGAAGATATAAAAATGCAATATGTATAACATGCGGATGATCATCGTGAAGAGTCTGTGTGCTGATGAGTTTGACAGCTTGACCTCTGATGACTTTCAAGGTCCATAAAGCATTGATAGCTCATTATGCATGTAAATAAGCTGGCGTACGACTAATCATCACAAAACACGCCTGTATTATTCCGACCCATTACGAAAACACGCCTATACAAATACATTGCCACCTTTATCGCCGAAAAAAATGGAAATTTTATGATGAAAAATTGTGATATTTTTCTTATTTCCGCTCAAAATATATATTCTGGCACTCGTTAGAACCGCCTCATCGAGGCGGTTCTAACGAGTACCCACAATATACATTTTAGAGCACAAATAAGAAAAATAAGGTATACCCCCGGAAACCCCAGTTTTACTATAGTAAAGTGGGGTTCAAGGGGGTCAAAATTATATACGCGTGTTTTCGTGATGGCATTGAACCATTCTTTTATATAGTAAAACTGGGGTTTACAAGGGTTAAACGTTAATTTTTTCTCTAAAATATAGATGGTGGGTACTGTATTCGTTAGAACCGCCTCGATGAGGCGGTTCTAACGAGTGCCCACAATCTATATTTGGAGCAAAAATAAGAAAACTATCACATTTTGTTTCCACGGTAAAATTTACAATGTATTTGAATTGTTTGATATGAGGTGTAACCTCCCCGTCAACACTGAATAGGTCATTTTGGATACTCTGCTACCAATTTTGTGGGACTTTTACCCGACATTGAGATGAAATGACATCTCAAGCTCTGTCGTCCAATGAAACCAAATGGGTTATAAGCATGGGCAAACCGACTCGCACCGCCCTAGGTCCCCTAAGCAGTTTACAAGTACTCGTGTGCGGTCGGTTTCAGCTCTGTGTCGAAGCATCATGCAGTCCATATATTTCTTCAAGCCCCCATGGGCGGGGGCTAACAATGTATTTGAATAGGTGTGTATCGTAGAAGTGTGTGAACAGCTAAGACTTAGATCAGCCTGCTCACTAGGCAAGCTTGGCCAGAGTATTCGCAGATGCGCAGTCTGATCAGTTTCTTCGCTGGTCACACTTGTTCTCCTGTACGTTTTGAAGTGCTCCAGCTAAAACGCGGCGTGCAAAACTACTCTTTTTATATGATATAATACGTCTGTATGAGCTGCCTGAATGTAGGCTGAAAAACTTGTCCTGAACGAGGACTTAGACTGTTTCGATTAACCCTTAAAATCCTGGGGCCAGTTGTTCAAAACTAATGACGTCTTTGTTAACGTATCGTTAAAACTTTGATCATTTATTATGGCAAATATGCTAATATTTTTGCTGAAAAAATGTGAGCTTTTGCACATGCAAAAGCTGCTCACATTTTTTCAGCAAAAATACCCAAATTTTGGATATTGAACTTGCTAGAACACTTAACAATATGACCTCTAACGAGCTCGTTAAGCTAACGATGCTTTGAACAACTGGCCCCTGTACTGTAATCAAGCAATGAAGACCCTGATCAGATGCCGCATTCTGTGGCGTCTGATCTGGGTCTTTACTGTTTGCCAAACCAAACACATGATTCAAATGATAACCCATTACGAAAACATGCCTATACAAATATATTGCAAACTGACCATCCGAAAAATCAAAATTTTTTAGATGAAAAATTGTGATATTTTTCTTATTTCTGCTCAAAATATAGATTGTGAGTACTCGTTAGAACCGCCTCATCGAGGCGGTTCTAACGAATACCCACAGTCTATATTTTATAGCAGAAATAAGGGAAAATTTAAAAAACATACCCTGTAAACCCTAGTATTACTATATAAATATGGGGTTCTTCAGCAACCCTCTAACCCAAAATCGAAACTATCGATTTTCTGAGAATAGCATGGCTATTTTCTTTAGATAACTGTTACCTTGAGTGACAATCACTTGGATTCAGCATCGGTAAGTTACTGCGCTTTATAAAGTTGTCGACTGATTAACAATCGACCCAAAATAAGAATATTCGCATTTGAAACGCGCGCTTGATTCAGCTTGGTCTGACCTCTGGTTCGGAAGATGTATTTTGAAGAAATTCAAGATGTCCTCCTTGCGCTCAATTCAACCCTTGCTTCGGGAAGACATGTCATTTGAAGTATTTCAGGATGGCCGCCACATCGGGGCAGAACAATTTTAGCAAGTCTAAATCACCATTTCACCACGATGTCTTCCATGAAGTTTCAACTTGATCCAACCTCTAGTACGGCAGGAGATGTCGTTCGAAACGTTTCCAGATGGCCACCATGACGGCTATCTAGGCTATCGGTATGGAATCATTTTAGCAAATCTGAATTTCCATGTCGCCCCGATGAAGCCCCCACCACACACACACACACACGCACGCACGCACGCACGCACGCACGCACGCACACACACACACACACACACACACACACACACACAACGAGTTTCAGCTTGATCAGACCTCTGGTTTGGGAGAAGATGTCGTTCGAAGAATTTCAAGATGGCAGCCATGGCGGCCATCTTGGATACCAGCACGGAACAACAATTCACACTATTCCTCCTGACCGGGCGCTAAAGATAAAACTTTCGGTGTTTCGAACTACCCCTATCTCAAACAATTTTTCTAGGTCCCTAAGTCGGCCCCCGCCCATCAGGGCTTGAAGAAATAGATGTGCTGCATGATGCTTCCACGCAGAGCTGAAACCGACCACACACGAGTGCTAGCAAACCGCATAGAGGATCTAAGCCTGCCCAGGCAGAGCGGTGCGAGTCGGACCGTCCATGCTTATAAACCCTATTGGTTTCATTGGGCGGCAGGGTTTGAGATGTCATTTCATCTCAATGTCGGGTAATCAAATCAAACAAACAAACAAAGCAAAATCAATGCAACCCTCATCAGATACAGCCTTCCACGGCGTCCGACACGGCTAAAGTCAATTTAATTTTAAGCACTCTCTAGGCTAATGCAGCAGACGACAAATTGCTATTTTCCCAGAAAGCAGGGCTTGACATCTCATGCAAATTGTCTCAATAGGGGACAATGAGATGTCAAGTCCTGTTTTCTGGGAAAAATTAGATGCCGTCTGTTGCTAAAGCGTTAATTTGACGCTGGACAAATATGGGCTAACCGCCGAACAACGAAGTTTATGTAAGTTTGTCGTGAAAGAAATGTAATGATTGATGGCCATGTAAGTGTCAATTTCTGCCCTCATTAGCAATCCATCAACAAGAACACAAGTTAGGTCATGTATCTACGCTTGGCAATTACACTTGTAAATACATATAACGAAAACACAATTTGGCTTCGTGCATAACTTCGATCTAACCTACATGAACGTTGTTTGTTTGTTGGTCATTTTGCTGACGCTGCTTTCAATTTTGTGGGACTATTACCCGACATTCAGATGAAATGACATCTCAAGCCCTGCTGCCCAATAAAACCAAAAGGTTATATGCACTGGACGGTATGACTCACACCACTGTGCCTGGGCAGGCTTAGTCCCTCTAAGCGGTTTACCAGTACTCATGTGTGGTCAGTTTCAGCTCTAAGTGGAAGCACCATGCAGCCCAATCTATTTCTCCAAACCCGGATGGGCGGGGGTAAACCTACATGAACATGCTTATACAGATTTCTAGTACTTTTATATTTTTATTTATTTTTTTTTTCTTTTTGCCAAGGCGCAACACTTCATACTCGTATCAGAATAAAACAATAGATACTTTCAGAAGAGACCTCAACCTTTGCCCCAAACGCCCACCATAAATATGGCCAAAACAACCGTGTGGTCTTATTTCTCCAAGCTCCGACAGGTTATGAGAAGAGTAGCATAATAACTACACCACAGAGACTTCGTTCAACAGATTCATGAGATATACTACAGACGGGACAAACATTGGAAAGTAGGTCAAGGTCACTAAACTCTTTTCAAGTCTTTACATGTACATGTAGCATGTTGAGCTGATATATCAATTCGATTGTTCTAAGGAAAAGATATGGTATAGACTGGGCAAACTTCAACCACCGTTGCACTCGTACAACTTACCCCTTAAGCTGCCGAGAAAAACAACATTTGAAGATGTCGTCTGCTTATGTCGTCTGCTGAATCTTCTAGCAAACGTTTTAAAAACAGTTTTGCATACAGGCAAACAGTGTGAGGCCAGATCAGACTGCTCCTACAGGAGCAGTCTGATCTGGGTCCACAATGTTTGAAAAAAAAATACTTTTCAAGGTAACCGGCAGACGACAAAGCAGACGACAATTGTCGTGGTTGGCATTTTATGGGTTAACATATCGAGCCAGTTCGACCATCGACCATACTATGGTAGAGGAAGTCAAACTGCGCATGCTCTTTCACTGGTGTGATCGAACGACCTCTGGTAGATCTCTGGTAAACAAACATAGCAGCCCCCATGTCACGATTGGAATTTTTGGACGACAAGGAAGATACCATTTTGAATAGTGCAGAAATAGCAGTGCCGATTCTATCTTTCATATTGTGCATATTTTACACCTTTTTACAAATAAACACGCTTTAACAACACTTAAAATTTGTAGTTTCCCTTGTGCCAAAAGATGTTGGACAAGAGTGACGTCACGACTTCCCCGCCATTCAACCAGACTGATTGGTTAACCATTGGTTAGCCACAGTTCGTGATCAAACTACTTTATATATGCCAGTAACAATGACTTGATGAATAAAAGTATTCTATTCTATTCTATTCTATTATCAAGTACCACTTTGGACTGCAATTTCATATATTTGTGCGGAAAAGCTATTATGGGCCTCAACTGGACAGTTATGACACCTCAGCTTATGACCAAATAAGGTCAATGTCACTAAAATCAAGTCATATTCTTTGTAGTTTGCACTGATAAATTGTACTAAATTTGACCACAACTCTTTCAAGAGACATGGATCAGACCGACTACTTTTAGGCCAAGTTTTTATTCATTTTGTGAATATCTGAGACCTTGAAAATGAACTCAAGAACATTATAACCGTGTGCTGGTCTATCCTACCTTACTAGCATGCATGTACCTGTGCAAGTTTGGTAAGTTCTGGGGTGTGGGAGGGTGGGTTCTGTGCTTCAAAGAGCCAAATAATTTGCAAGAAGCCGGTGTCGGTGGCTTAGTGGGACTGGGGATCAGTAGGTTTTCCGTAGAAAAGATGTATGATCAATCACCACAAAAGAATGTTGACGAGTCCGTTAACATTCTTTTGTGGTTATTGATCATAAATCCTTCCCACGGTCATACTGTCCCTTCCGCTGATTCAAGAAGGGCAGTTGTCAGTTTTTTCGGCGAAAAGCGAAAAATGTGCAAAGTATATACATGTACTGAGTTTTAACGTTCATGTATAATCCTTTCATGATCGCCTTAATTGTGTTGATTAGGCCCGAAACTCCCAACAAAAGCCCGAACTGCAGTGAAATTCCTATATTAAGACCACCTTTGGGACTGTTCAAAAGTTGTCTTTAAGACCATTATTGAACAGTCTCAAGGGTGGTCTTCCACTAGAGCACCTTGGATGTAGAAAACACAACAAAACGAACCTGAAACCTTCTACACACGCTTTTAAAAGCATAATTTGTCTGAATTTTAGGTGGTCTTAATAGACCAATTTACTGTGTTTTGTAAAGAAGTGATAGCCAGTCTTTTGATAGCACCTGAGTCGCCATGTCGAGACGTTGTATCCGCGTTTGTGTTTAATATCCCGGTCTGTGACAAATGACATACCATTTCTATTACTCGAAAATGAATGTTGATTGTTAACGTACAATATGTTACAAGCGAAGAAAGAAGCCATTTTGTTTCATTAATGGGAGAAGTATGTTTTGCGTTAAGGTCAAATGTTTTAGCATGTTTGTCCTTAAGCGGAACTGATACAAGTCTGGGTAAAGATAACCCATGTAAACCCCACTTAATATATAGAGAGCGGAGTTTACAGAGGTAAACTTTTTTTTTCTTATTTCTGGTAGAACATACAGTGTAACCTCTATTAAAAAGCCATCCTGGAAAAACTCCAAAACCGGCTGTTTAAGGGAGGTGGCTGTTCAACAGAGGGAAATGTCTGGGATGATGTACGGATTACTATTGACGGACATAAAATGGGGATTATTGAAGACAGCTCAACATGGATGTCCTAAAAGAAAAATAAATGATGTAGAAACCTCTCCATCATTCATGTTTCTTTTAACTTGCTTATAATACAGACATCACAATGGTAAATTTGAGAAAAATACATTTTGAAATAATTAAATACACCAGAAGAGAAATTCTTATTCTTACATCCGTTTTTTTTTTTTTTTTTTTTGCTATTGAGTTAACTCTGGCTGTATAATAGAGGGAATTTAGATTTGGAAAACGGTGGCTGCTCAGCATAGGTGAAATATATAGTAAAATGATATGGGCGGAATTATTGTGGTTGCTGAAGAGAGGTGGCTGCTAAACCGAGGTGACCATTAGTGGAGGTTTTACTATAGACGGTAACTGTCGTTAAAACCACTGTATTGCGATGGTTCTAATAAGCAGAAATAAGAATAATATGAAATTTCTATATTAAGACCCCCTTTTGGACTGTTCAAATGTGGTCTTTAAGACTACTTTTGAAAGTCCTAAAGTTGGTTCCTGGCCAGAGGTCATAGTCTGCAGAAAACATGAAGCAAGAATAACTGCACCCTTCTAAATACGCTTTTTAAAGCAAAATTAGTCTTAATTTTAGGTGGTCTTAAAAGCGGAATTTCACTGAATTTGCATAAGAAAATATTATGAAAATATCAGTTTTTTTTTTGTTTGATTTGAGGTTTAACGTCCCCGTCAACACTGTAAAGGTCATTTTGGAGACGTTGCTTCCAATTTTGTGGGACTTTTACCCGACATTTAGATGAAATGACATCTCAAGCCCTGTCGCCCAATGAAACCAATAGGGTTTATTAGCATGGACGGTCCGCCTCGCACCGCGGTTCCTGGACAGGCTTAGATCCTCTAAGCGGTTTACCAGTACTAGTGTGCGGGCCAGATTCAGCTCTGCGTGGAAGCATCATGCAGCCCATATATTTCTTCAAGCCCCTATGGGCGGGGGCTTATGAAAATATCAGTTTTGGAGATATGAAAGAAAGTAAGATGTCTTACGGCTGTGTTATTTCATTGCGTATTTCAAGTTTCCGAACACCGAGCCCTTTCGACAAGGGGCCTATCGTCATAGGAAAGGATCACAGTCTGTCCTGTATGAATCGCGAAGACAAACTTTTTGGTCTGAGTCCTTTAAAGCATACTCGGTATTATCAAGGGTGCGGGGCGTGGGGTTGGGGGTGGTGAAAGGGGCTACCTTTGCAAATCCCTGTTTCCTTTTCACCATACCTCTCAGAAATGGTGGTTTCCCTTAAAAGCGAATGAGCTCCTTGTGAAGGTGAAACTAGCCAAAAGGTAAGAAACTGCTTCCGAGGCTCCCAAAGTATTTCATATTTTGTTTTAAGTAATTTCTCTTGATTGCAAACATACTTTTCATTATAAGAGTGTGTTGAAACATCCGAATTTTATCTCGTGCTTCGCACCCGTGAAAATTCTGATATTTTCAACACACTCTTTGAAGTATCGTCTCAAGAAAAAACAATATCCTCTATATTTTTCGAACTTAGATAAAATGTTTAATCCCGCCAAATAAATCAACAGGGCCCGGGCTGTCCGTCTTCATTTACGACAATCTTAGCCCGGCGGCAGTGTGAGTGAGTGGGTTTCAGATTTACGTTCCACCCGTTGAAGATAAGGTCATACGGAGACGGGACCTCGGTTTAAAGGCTGATCAGAACGTCTGGAGAAGCCCGGGGTCGATCAAGTAATCCCTGGTTTATCAGGCGTGTTGCATAACCACTACACCACAAAGGCTTCTCCAGTAGCAGTGTAAAACATGTACAGTGAAATTCCGCTATTAAGACCACCTAACATTTAGACTAATTCTGCTTTAAAAAGCTTATTTTGAAGGTGCATGTAATCTCTGTGTTTGCTGCCCATAGTCTCCACTGGTCAGGGACCACCTTTGGGGCTGTTCAAAAGTGGTCTTAAAGACCACTTTTGAACAGTACCAAAGGTGGTCTTAATATAGGAATTTTAGTGTACTTCTACATATAGAAATAAATAATACAGGAAACGATTGATAAACACAAGCAATCTTACTTTTAACATTTAAATGTCTCGTGTAATTTGAAAAAAGGATCATCAATCATACAAGTGTATACAGGCGTTAATGTAATTACTTACGATATCATAAACATAGCTTATATTGGTCAGCCCCGTGGTTAAATAAGCTTTTACCCGTTGGAAAACTAAAGTACTTTGGCAAACAGTGCAGGCCCATGTCAGACGCCGCATAACGTCCTGCACTATTTGCTAACAGAATAAAATAAAAAAGGTCCGAAAAAAATGAAAATTTTCAGATGAAAAATTATGATATTTTCCTTATTTCTGCTCAAAATATAGATTGTGGGAACCCGTTAGGACCGCCTCAAGGGTAACCCTAGTTAGCGTCTTTAAATGCCTCTTATCATAAGGAACAAGAATATATATGGTTTGGTGGTGGGATCTAAACAGTTTCTCAGATATTAGGTTTTTTTCTAAAGTTCAGGGGTTGGGGCATGCCCAAATTTAAAGCTGCTCTCGCACGTACCCTGAATCGCCCTCATCATCTACATGTAAGGAAGCTAAGTACCAAATTTGGTTGCATTCCGGCCAGTGGATAAGGAGGAGATAGCGTGACGGACGGATGGACGGACGGAGGCGTTCACAATATCCCCCTTCGCTTTCTTCAAAACCGTGGGGTGGAGATAATAAATATTATATTGGTGAACTAGAAATTGGTCAATGCGACACAGATGAGGCCATGGTCATAGGTGGGATATTGCTGATTAAACCTTTGGACAAATATGTACATCTATCATTGTACCACATATGAATCAAATCCGTCTATTGTTTCGAAAATATGAGCTCTTAAAAAAACTTTAACATTAAACATTTCTAAGTCTGTGGCCATGACCTTGAAGTCATGTGTGCGCCGGTGTTTCGCTGAATAAAGCTATGGCTCTGTATCTATAATCAAACCAAGTATGAACCAGGAAAATATGAGCTTTTAAAAATTTTAACGTTTACAAATTCTAAGTCTACATTATGAAAACACGCCTATACTAATACAGTGTAAAGTTTTCGCCGAAAAAAACTGTAATTTTAGTATAAAAAATTGTGATATTTTCCTTATTTCTGCTGAAAATATAGATTGTGGGTACTCGATAGAACCGCCTCGATGAGGCGGTTCTACCGAGTACCCACAATCCGTATTTTAGAGCAAAAATAAGAAAACTTAGGTTTACTCCGGTTAACCCCAGTTTTACTATATAAAAGTAGGGTTCGAGGGGGTCAAAATTATATAGGCGTCTTTTCGTGATGTATGACAGTGACCTTCAGATCATGCGCATGGATGGCGGTATTGCTGAATAAAACTTTGGTCCTGTATCTATTATCGTACCAAATTTGAATCATAGCCATCAAATAGTTAGGAAAATATAAGCTCTTAAAAGTTCAGGGCCCAGGATTACAATGCGTACTTAAATTTTAAGTACGTACTTAAACTAAGTATTTACTTAACTGTCGTATAAAGTGAACTACAAAGAATTTCTTTCGTTTAAGTCGATACTTAACCAGAGAATATCCTTAAATATTTAAGGTAACCCAGGTAGGTACCTTAACTTTTAAGATTTGACCTTGACACATGAATGTATATATCAACAACGGCAAACACGAGAGCTTTTATTTGCTCGAAATTACCAGTCATGCTCGGTAGCTCAGACGGTAAAGTGTTTGATCATATTCAAGAGGCCCTGGGTTCGGGTCTCGGTCGAGCCACTTTTTTTTTCCTCCTTGGAGCGCAAGTCGACTTGGCGATGAGGTATAAAACAACTGGGATTTCTCCCTTTGTGTGTCACAGTTTTCGACCGATAGAGCTGTATAAAAACTTCCCTTTACATAATACTGTATAATACTGGTAACAGGGTAACAATTTATTGTTTGATGTAGGAAGGTTCTTACAAGCGACATGGGGTCTTAAACGACTTGGTTGTTTTTGTCAGGGTAGGTGTGTGTATGTTTGATTGATTGGATGTTGAACGTCCCTTTCAACTATATAAAGGTCATTTTGGAGACGTTGCTCCTATTTTGTGGGACTTTTACCCGACATTGAGATGAAATGACTTTTCAAGCCTGTCGCCCAATGAAACCAACAGGGTTTATAAGCATGGACGGTCCGACTCGCGCCGCTTTTCCTGGGCATGCCATAGGGGCTTGAATCATGAAAAAAAAAAAGATTCAAGCCCCTATGGGCAGGCTTAGATCCTCTAAGTGGGTAACCAGTACTCGTGTGCATTCGGATTCAGCTTTGCGTGGAAGCGTCATGCAGCCAATTTATTTCTTCATGCCCCGATGGGTGGGTGGGGCCGACAGGTTTGTGTGTCGGGGGATGGGGGGTGTTTGGGGAGGGAGGCTGGCGCATATCACTTTTGTCTGTTATTTTAAAACTGATCCTGTGGCACAGCGGGTCCATGTTCCTACGCTTATGCATGTCCTGCTACTTTTACGCACAATGTTCACAACCATCATATGCCGTCTTTATATTCAGTGTCATGAAATAGTATGACGCCACGTGCATTTAAGAAATGACTTTTATTTTTCTGCTGTTCATGAAAGTATGAACGAACAGGGTCGCCTGCAAAGTAAATGAACTCCGAAGGGGTTCATATAAACTTTGCTAGCGACCCGCAGTCGTTCATACCTTCATGAACATCGAAAAAATATTTCTTATATTTACATTCTTTTTTCCTCACTTATAAGGCAAACTGTTAAAGCTGAAAAACATTTACACGCAGTTTTCTATAAAGAGCGGAACGCCCAATGAGATCATAGAGAACCATGGTTTAGACTGGCGTCACTTGACGTCATGGAAAATCATATGACTTGATGCGTTCATGGAAGTATGAACTGCATTGTTGTCTATAGGTTTACATTAGTATTTTCACTTGAAATGTAAATAATTTCTATTTTGGCGGGAACAACTGTAACGTATGTCAGCGTTGTACATTTGCAGGGCAAATGGTCATAGTAAAGGCAATAAAATCCAATTTAAAATCCAATTCGAAGGCCCGTTTCGTAACTTTCATATGAAAGGACCATTTGTGTAAGATTCGCGATATCAAAATTTATTAAATACAAAGAAGTTTTTTTTTTTTTTTTTGGTTGATTTGAGATTCGTCCACGCAACACTATTTAGGTTTGATTTCGGAAGTGTTGCTTTAAATTTTGTCGGACTTTTACCCGACATTGAGATGAAATTACATCTCAAGCCCTGTCGCCCAATCAAACTCGTATATGCATGGACGGCCCGACTTGCATCACTTTGCCTGGGCAGGCTTAAGCCTTCTAAGTGGTTTACTGGAGGTCGCGTGTGGTTGGCTTGTGCTGGTTGGGTGAGGCAAGGTGACGTGTATCTTGCGTCACTGGGGTGTCCAACTGATATTGGCCGCAACCAATCATAAGCTTCTACTCCTTGCCTTGAAATGCTAAATAAAAATAAGTTTGAGGCGTACCACCTCCCTTGTTTGTTTTGTATGATTTGAGGTTTAACGTCCCCGTCAACACTGTAAAGGTCATTTTGGAGATGTTGCTTCCAATTTTGTGGGACTTTTACCCGACATCGAGATGAAATGACATCTCAAGCCCTGCCGCCAAATGAAACCAATAGGGTTTATCTTCTCGCACCGCTTTGCCTGGGCAGACTTAGATCCTCTAAACGGATTACCAGTACTCGTGTGCGGGTCGATTTCAGCTCTGCGTGGAAGCATCAAGCAGCCCCTCTATTTCTTCAAGCCTCGATGGGCGGGGGCCGTCCACCCCCTTGTAAGCTTTTGCATGTGAGTGGTTGAGTGTGTTTGTGAGGTGAGTGAGTGAGCGCTTTATGCCTCATAAACTGTAAGGTAATACGCAGATAAGAAAAGACGGGGCGATCCGAGATGGAATGTACAGAGATTTTATATCACATTTTTTTTCCTTTGTTTTACTCCGACTGGAGCTACGGTTTTTCTCCGTGTTTGTCTGCACGATGTTTGATCTAGTCGTTAATGACTATCAACTACATACATGTATAATGATGACATCCGAAAACAATATTGTAGCCGGGGTTAAGTTTGGGGTGGTTTCTGCGGGAGTCTTCCCTGTTCTTCACCATGGTGCAGAATATATTTATTACTGTACCAGATTGTATTGAATATTATGCAATACGCCTAACGGCATGAGAAGGGTTGAATCATGGACAGACTATAAAACCGATTCCGCCCCCACCCCTCGGGGCTTCAGATTTGGCTGCATGATGCTTCCATGTAGAGCTGAAACTGACCACACTGGCACGAGCACTGGTAAACAGCTTAAAAGTACTAAGCCTACCCAGGCAAAGTGGTGTGAGTCCGACCGTCCACTGCATATAAGCCTTTTGGTTTGTATATTCAAATATTGTATGATTTCTTGTTTCTAAAGGGACCCCGTAGCAACAGCGTTTTGAAAATGGCGTGGTGCTACATTGTGACCAATGTTTGTCCGCACAAATCGTGATCGAGTGTGATCCTTCAATGAAACACGTTTTATAGTGTATAAAACATTTTTCATGGTTTATGTGGTGAAATGGAAACTAAACCATCATATTTTCTATTGTCTCCATTCAATGAAACAGAAGAAGTGATTTTTGACAGATCGCGGGAAAATTGTGGGCCGCCTACATCAATGTGTAATTGAAACTTACGTGCTGATCGTCGTGAAAATTTCCGTAAAAACTACGTGTTTATCCGAAGTTAAATACTTAGCTAAGTAAATCAAATAAGTGGCTTTCGAATGCACTTTTTAAGGAAATACTTTACTAAGATATTAATTCCTCCTTAAATCGTTAAGTCGACCTTAACTTAAGTATCGATTGTAATCCTGGGCCCAGGTGTTCTAAGTGGAACAAATGGTTGCAGGGTCACGTATGAAAAGCTGTACGTCCCCGGCACTATGCCGATGGCGGAGGCTTTCGGAACATGAATGCAGAGGACCCTCGTTATAACCACACAATTTGTTCGCTTCCTTTTCACCATTATAAAAAAAATGCCTCAATAAAGAAGTCCAATAAGAATTAAGTAGTATGACAGGGAATAAATGGTGTTTTTTTTTTCCTTAATTCAATACGAAAACACGCCTATACAAATACGTTATAAATTTTACCGCCGAAATATCGGAAACTTTAAGATGAAAAATTTGTGATATTTTTCTTATTTCTGCTCAAAATATAGATTGTGGGCACACCTTAGAACCGCCTCATTGAGGCGAACCCACAAGCTATATTTACAAAATAAGGTTTACCCCTGTAAACCGCAGTTTTACTATATGGGCCCCGTCAAGCGATTTTGGTACTTATCGCCTATGCGAGCAGCGAAGGTTCAGGCGAGCCTGCGCATTCGCGCAGTCTCGCCAGAACCTTCGCTGCTCGCTCATACACGCAGTGAATCAAGAGGAACCTTCAGACAGAAAGCCATATCCCTGGCCCCTGTGAATGGCTGGGCATGCGCAGTTAAAATTTGTCATGACGGAATGCTCGAAGACTCAAATTCGCTTGGCGGGGCTCAATTATACAATATCGGGTTGAAAGGAATCAGAACACTATAGGCATGTTTTCGTTATGTAGTCCAATAGGCGATTCCAAGAAATATCCACGACATTTGTTTCTTGGAGTATTTGATTGCAAGTATCTTTCATGAATATGAATTCGAGGAAAGCGTTTCCAACCAGAGGGATGGCCACGCCCCTTGGAACTAAGAATAAGCCCACTCCATTGAATACGCCGTTATAACGAGTTTTGTCATTCAAACGAATGTCGGTATAAATGGAGTTGACTGTATCAGCTTGCCTCGCATCACGAAAACAGACCTATATACTTTCGACCCCCTCGAACCCCACTTTTAAATAGTAAAACTGGGGTTTACAGGGGTACACCTTATTTGTCTTATTTCTGCTTTAAAATATAGATTGTGGGTACTCGTTAGAACCGCCTCGACGAGGCGGTTCTAACAAGTACCCACAATCTATATTTTAGAGCAGAAATAAGAAGAATATCATAATTTTTCATCTTAAAATTTTCCTTT
Organism: Lucinisca nassula; assembly: GCA_963580285.1. NCBI lineage: Eukaryota > Metazoa > Mollusca > Bivalvia > Lucinida > Lucinidae > Lucinisca > Lucinisca nassula. Next base: position 68,054,871 of record OY757018.1, read on the forward strand.
TTTGGCAAAAAAATTACAATGTAATAATATAGGCATGTTTTCGTAATGGGTCCTCAGGGTGCCATTTTTCTTATCACCCTTGACTTGATAGATTCTGTAAGGTAACCGGGCGCTAAAAGCACATAGGGGCTACCCCCTTCTTATCACCCACTCAGGAATGTAATATTTATACAGTATTCAGTGTCCCAATATTTAGAATTAATCGTGGTCATTAACGTTCTGACAGAACATCATCACAAAATAATTGATGATCACAAGTTGGGCGATACATCTACAGGTGCAAGGCCGTCACTACGTCAACTAGAGCTGTCAGTGAAACTGACTAGGGCCCCGGCAGCGCTATCAGAAATTTGTGGACGGACAGACGAACGGACAGACAGACAGACAGACGGACGGACAGAGTGATTACTATAGGGCACCCACACTTTCAGTGCGGGACCCTAACGAATGTACATGTTGGTCTGTGTAATGAACATGTAAACCTAAATTGATCAAGAGAAAAGAAGGCTTTTATAGACATACATTTTAGCTCAAAGCATTGAATATAGAAACTGTTCGGAGCGGTGATTACGAAAACATGCCAATACAAATACATTGTAAATTTTACTGTCGTAAAAATGAAACATTCCAGATGAAAAATTGTGAAATTTTTCTTATTTCTACTCAAAATATAGGTTGTGGGTACTCGTTAGAACCGCCTCATCGAGGCGGTTCAATCGAGTACGGTCAATCTATGGGCGGTTCTATCGAGTACGCACAATCTATATTTTGAGCAGAAATAAAAAAGATAAGGCTTACCCCTGTAAACCACAGTTTTACTATATAAAAGTGGGGTCCAAGAGGGTCAATATTATATAAGCGTGTTTTCGCGATTACTTAAGTCCATTTGTGATTTAAAGCGGTATCTGATCATTTTTTTTTTTTTTTTACATTTTTTTTCCTTTTTGTACTATTTTTGACGTTAATCCTTTAAGCAAACAATGTAAACCCCGGTCAGATACCGCATTAACGCGGGTCTGCGCCGTTTGTCAATGTCCCTTACGTGTTTCTAGGTAAAAATCTGTTAAACAAACATCCCAAATGTTAACTGAAAAATGAGGAGTAAATTTACTCCATGGAATACATGAACACCATTACCTTACGAGTAAATGTGGAGGTTTTACAGAAGGCTAGAGGTTAATTTCAATGTTTCATTTTGAATAACATGCCCTTTATAGAAAGTTACTAAGCGCAGTACCTTTACGTTCCTGTTGTCCTCGTGACCATCACAGATTTGTACGATATCTGGGTAACTGATATTTATAGCCACCCTATTCTTATCTATCATGAAAACACGCCTATATAATTTTGACCCCTTTGAACCCCATTTTTATATAGTAAAACTGGGGTTTACAGGGGTATACCTTATTTTTCTTATTTCTGCTCTAAAATATAGATTGTGGGTAGTCGTTAGAACCGCCTCAATGACCACCTCGATGAGGCGGTTCTAACGAGTACCCACAATCTATATTTTAGAGCAGAAATAAGAAAAAAAAATCACAATTTTTCATTTGAAAATGTTCGGGTTTTTTTTTTTGTTTTTTTTTTTGTTTTTTTTTTTTTTTTGTTTTTTTCGTTTTTTTTTTTCGGCGGTTAAGTTTACAATGTATTTGTATATGAAATGACCATGAGTGTAAGATTCTGTTTATCATATGACTACTTGAAATTGGATTTTATCGAAAAATGCATTGTTGACATGGACGTAGTCATGACGTTACTTAATCCCGCCAAAGTGTTATTACTCGTGTTATTACACGACGTTATCTACTGCTTATAAACGACGTCTTTTCGTAATGGGGTTGTGGCGTAAGTGTTGTGTATATAGGAATATATGCCGCAGAACGCCGGGTCTGATCAGGGCCCACATACAGGGATATAAGGATTAAATAAACAGTCTAAGTATACGTTCAGGACTTTTTAGCACAGACTAGTGCTGTCAGTGAATGTGTCGATATAATTTTTTTCCGATGACAATTTGTGATATTTGTCTTAAAATTATCCCTCAAACATCAATTGGGCCCCGTCAAGCGATTTTGGTACTTATCACATATTCAGTACTATATTTAACACCATAACCAATGTTTTGCATGTGTGATAATGCTTGTTTCCATTTCCGGTTATCAGCCCGCCCGGTCTGATAACCGGAAACAGTGTATTTTGAACGGACAGCGGTTATCAGCCCACTCATGACGTTATTGTGACGTTGCCAATTACATTACGTAACGCGAATAGTAAGGCGTGACGTTACGCGCTTTTTTGCTTGAATCACGCTTTTTATCACATTTTTTTTTCAATTTACGAACGTCAAACACAGTAAGAATAGGATCTGAATATGTGATAAACAAATTATAACATGGGGTTTTGGTTATCGCCCTCTGTATCAACCCTCGACCATTATCTGCCCTCAGGCTAAAGCCTTCGGGCAGATAATGGGGTCTCGGGTTGATACATCGGGCGATAACCAAAATCCCATGTGATAATCTCTAATTATCGCCTATGCGAGCACCGAAGGTTCAGGCGAGCCTGCGCATCCGCGCAGTCTCGCCAGAACCTTCGCTGCTCGCTCATACAAGCAGTGAATCAAGAGGAACCTTCAGACAGAAAGCAATATCACTGGCCCCTCTGAATGGCTGGGCATGCGCAGTTAAAATTTGTCATGACGGAATGCTCGTAGACACAAATTCGCTTGGCGGGGCTCAATTATCGGTGCTCGCATCTACGTTTTAGAACAAAAAGAAGTTATGGGCATGTATACCCTTGTAAACCCTATTGTCCTCTCTAAATCACGATACCAAGTATCGAAGACCCCTCTAAACCCAACATTATATGGAGAAAAAATGGGTTTACGGGGTAAACATTATCTCACTTTTTTGCCCACAAACATAGATTATGAATACCCGTTAGAACCGCCTCAAGTTCTAACGAGTACCCTTAGAAGCCTCCGTGGTGCAGTGGTTACGCTACTCGCCTTGTAAACCAGGGATCGCAGGATCGATCCCGGGCTTCTCCAGACTTTCGGATGAGTCTTTAAACCGAGGTCCCGTCTCCGCATCACCTTAGCTGTTGGTGGGACGTAAAACTAAAAACTCACTCACTCACTCTAACGAGTACCCACAATCTATGCTGAAAGAAAAAACAAAAAAGATATTTCAAATGTTATTCAATATTTGTCATTTCTGTCACCATGTTGGACGCCATATTTCATATGGACATGTTTTCTCAATGATAAAAACTGCGGTTTACAAGCCACGTGTATGTCAAACAACTGGGTTTTACAATTCGATTCCCCACTGGGCGCATGACATTTCATCAACCTAGATGCAACGACATTACGTTGCATCGACGTCGACAACACGATGTCTACACGTTGTGTGTCAACTGGGAATGCACAGACTTGTAAACGTAATAAACATGTATCTTTGATGCATTGCGTTGTGTAAATTTCACATTAGCTCACTTAATTGTTTCAGTTGCACTTTCGGTAGACAGTAAAATTCCGCTACATTACGAAAACACGCCTATACAAATACATTGTAAGCTTAAACGCCGAAAGAAATGAAAATTTCAAGAGGAAAAATTGTGATATTTTTCTTATTTCTGCTCAAAATATAGATTGTGGGTACCCGTTAGAACCGCCTCATCGAGGCGGTTCTAACGAGTACCACAGTCTATATTTTAGAGCAGAAATAAGAAAAAAGGTTTACTCCTGTAAAAATAAAAGTTTGGTTCAAGGGGGTCAAAATGATAAAGGTTTGTTTTCGTGATGATAAAGCCCAATTAAAATCAAGACAAATTACGCTTTTAAGAGCATTAGGTTTCGGCTACATTTTCTTAGTCACGTTTCCAACATCCAGTGTGCTCTAGTGGGCGGACCGTTCAAAAGTGGTCTGGGACTGTTCAAAAAAAGTCTTAAAGACCTCTTTTGAACAGTTCTAAAGGTGGACTGAATATAGGAATGTTACTCACCATGAAAACACGCATATATAATTCTGACACCCTTGGACCCCACTTTTACATAGTAAAACTGGGGTTTACAGGGGTAAACCTTATTTTTCTTATTTCTGCTCTAAAATATAGATTGTGGGTACTCGTTAGAACCGCCTCGATGAGGCGGTTCTAACGAGTATCCGAGATCTATATTTTCAGCAGAAATAAGAAAAATATCACATTTTTCATCTTAAAATGCTCATATTTTCAGTGATAAATTGACAATGTATTTGTATAGGCGTGTTTTAGATTGTGGGTACTCGTTAGAACCGCCTCGATGTATTTGTATAGTCGTGTTACGATAGACGGGAAACTCCCTAAACAGGATATTGGACAAACGGTGCAGGGCCCGCACTTTTTTGCAAAACGTTTATTCATTTATTTAGTTATTTATTTCTTTGGCACAAATTTCTAAACATAACTTAAAAAGACAACCCCTTAAGTTCGAAATGAACTCCTGCTTTATAACAAGCGGAAGATTCTATTCAGATTAAAACGGGTTAACCAAATGGGCACATGACGTCTGGGCAACGTCACATCAACGCCGTTGCATCGACGTTGATACGACGTTGCATACACGTTGTTTGCCCACTTGAATTAATTCTGTTTCAGTTTCGATTTCGGCTGGAAAACTTATGCTATATTCAAAAACATCTGTCAAACAAGTTACAGTACTATGCGTGTTGTTATGACTATTTTAATATGACTAATATGACTGATAACGCTGTGGAATGCGTGATCATGAATTTGTTCGTATTTGAGGATTTACGTCCCCGTCAAAACTATTTAGGTCATTTTGGAGACGTTGCTGTCGATCGATTTTGTGGGACTTTAACCCGACATTGAGATTAAATGACACCTAAAGCCCTACCATCCAAAAAGAACCATTAGGGCTAAGGAGCGGTCCGACTCGCACCACAAAAGCTAATGCACTATAAAGAATAAGAAAAGCCTTTGAACATAAATTTACATGTAATTTCTTATCTAATAAGCAGCATTTTGACACAAGTTCAACACATAAATCTTTGCCACTTTCTAGGCTAATTCAGCAGACAACAAACTGTTGATATTTTTCTTATTTTTTCCCTGAGAAAACAGGACTTTACATCTCATGCAAATTGTCTCCATACGAGGCAATTTGCATGAGTCTCCATAGAAGACAATTTGCATGAGATGTCAAATCCTTTTTTTCTGGGAAAAGATATAAAAAAAAAATATTTCAAAATGTCGTCTGATGCGGAAAAATACCCAGCATGCAGAGCGTTAAACTACTTTTGGCGGGAGAAAACAACAGGTAAAGAGGAGGATCATAAGATTTGTCGCATTTCGAAAACACGCCTATACAAATACATGGTCAATTTTATCACTGAAAATATGAGCATTTTAAGATGAAAAATTGTGATATTTTTCTTACTTCTGCTCAAATAAAGATTTTTGGTACTCGTTAGAACCGCCTCATCGAGGCGGTCCTAACGAGTACCCACAATCTATATTTTAGAGCAGAAATAAGAAAAATAAGGTTTACCCCTGTAGACCCCAGTTTTACTATATAAAAGTGGGGTTCAAGGGAGTTAAAAAGATATAGGCGTGTTTTCGTGATGATTAGTGTATGTACAGACAATTCCCAGCATGCCCACGTCATGACGTTGCACCGACGTAGATTTGACGTTGCATAAACGTCATGACGCTGTACTGACGTTAATGTGACGTCAAAATTATGCCATATTCCTGCGCGGGAAAAAATCTCAGAGATTAATCACATGTGACAAATCTAATTGTGTGTACCGAGCTTTACAGACGAATAGCACTGTTTGGCATAGAAACTCTTCAGTGCTAAAGCCCACGTGACTATCACTGGTAGCGGTTATGCTGGTTATTCATGAGAAAATAGCCAGATTAATTTTATCACTGTGAGGTCACGGCCCCCGCCCATCGGGGCTTGAAGAAATAGATGGGTTGCATGATGCTTCCACGCAGAGCTGAAACCATACGCACACGAGTACTGGTAAACCGCTTAGAGGATCTAAGCCTGTCCAGGCAATGCGGTGCGAGTCGGACCGTCCATGCTTATAAACCTTATTAGTTTCATTGGGCGACAGGGCTTGAGATGGCATTTCATCTCAATGTCGGGTAAAAGTCCAACAAAATTGGAAGCAACGTCTCCAAAATGACCTATACAGTGTTGACGGGGACGTTAAACCTCAAATCAACCAACCAACCACTGTGAGGTCAGCGTGTTGCGTAATAGGGTTATCTGGAATATGGGTTGGGCTTGGCTGTGTAGACTAAGATCAGACGTCGCAGAACGCGGTGGCTGATCAGGGTCTGTACTTTTAGCTTAAAAACCTGGACTTTAAGGGTTAGACAAGAAACGTGAGAGTTCTAGGAAAACCAGGTTTTCCAAATGATTTCAAACGGTTGCGGAGTTATGGTCCGAAAAGAAATTGAAGTGAAAATATGGATTAGGGGACATACTTGAAAAATGGACAAGCAGAGTTGTCATTCTTGCATGTGACACTCCGCACTGATCTGTCGGAAACGTACAGAAAGTAAAAATAACGATCAAGTGACATAATTCAAAATGAAGATAAGCAGCAGGGTTGTCATTCTTGCATGCAACACTCCACATTGACCGTATCTGTAATCTTACTAAGTATCATTAAAATATTTTAAACGGCTGCTGAGTTATACACCGGAAACAAAAAATGAAGTAAAGTATGGATCGGGGGACATAATTTGAAAATGTAGATATGCAGAGTTGTCACTCTTGCAAACGACACTCCGCACTGACTGGTTCTATATATAATCCTAAGAAGTATCAATACAATGTTTCAAACGGTTACGGAGTTGTGCCAGGGGACATAATATAGACCAGGACACAGGATTTGAAAAGGAATATAAGCAGAGTTGTCATTTTGCACGCGACACTCCACACTGACCGGTTCTATAAACCTACCAAGTATCATTAAAATATTTCAAACGGTTGCGGAGTTATGTTCCGGAAACGAAATGTTAAGTAAAATATGTATCAGGGAACATGATTCGAAAAAGACGACAGTGTTGTCATTCTTGCACGCGACACACCGCACTGACCTGTTCTATAATCCTACCAAGTTTCATTAAAATATTTCAAACGGTTGCAGAGTTATGCTCTAGAAACGAAATGGCGTCGCCCGCCCGACCAAGCCGTCGTACCAGAGCTTTCCGTTGGAAAACCTGGTTAACGAAACAGTTAAAGTTTCAGTCCAGGACTATTTTCCCAGCCTTCGCTCAGAGGCACCAGTACTCTCAGTAGGGCTGGCTAATCGGAGCTGAAAAGATAATCGATTATCAGTCATGTCATGGCTATCGATAATCGATTAGTAATCGCTAAGGTGTTTGTCATAATTTTACCTGTCTGGCTTTCTTCTTAGCATGACTCTTACCATATGTTGCACTTTATCATATGTATATTTGAACAGACAGGCCTGAGAAAACAGTGTAGACCAAGATGAGACGCCGCAGAATGCGGCGTCTCATCAGGGTCTGCACTGTTTGTCACTCATCCAGCTATTTTAGGCATAACTTTGGGTAGTAAATTGTACCTATCAAGTAATCGGTTAAAAGCAAATCAGCAATGATAATCATTTTTTGTGGAATTAATCGATCGATTAATCGATTATACGATTAATCGTGTCAGCCTTAACTCTCAGTGCTTTGATTTCTATCTGAATTGGTTAAAACGACAATTTTCCAGCCTAAACTTAAAGACAACAGACCCACCAGAACTGTCCGTGCTTTGATTGACAAGGAAAGTTTCATGAAGAACGTATAAGTAGGCGTATAATGTAACATTTTTAGGATCGAAGGGCAATATATGGCCCGATGACGCCTTAACATTAAGGCGTAGACCACCGAGTAAAAAGTAGCAGACGACATTTTCGGAAATTGAAGGAAAGTCAGGCTTGACATTTATTGACGATTCACCTGAAACTCCAAACCTGAATTTCTCCGAAAGTCTGCTAACACTTTTGCTTGGCGCTACATGTATAAAGGTTAATCTCTAGTAATAATAGTCACCATTCACTACGTCAAATACGACAGTTTAGTACCCACAAAATAATCAACTAACTCTCGAAAACTGACAAATGTCACCTGTATTTCGCGGCATACCCGTTGCTAACTGCTAATAATGGTGAAAATGCATCACGTGAACAAGTCCGTGAAATGACTAACCCCCTAAACCTCACTTTATATAGAGAATTCTGGGGTATACGGGATTATACATTATTTTTTCTTATTTCTGCTCCAAAACATAGATTCTGGGTACTCGTTAGAACCGCCTCAATCTAACGAGTATCCACAACCTTTTTTTCTTTGCTGTACAAATAAGAAAAATATCAGGAGATTCATCAGAAACGAGTAGCCATTTTGGAGGTGTGAAAAATGCAGTATGTCGTACGGTGGATAGTTTAACTTTCTGTACAATAATGTTTCAGAAGGAATGTCATTGGACATGAACGTACATGTAATAAAGGGCACATATACGGTGTTTTATTACTGTTCTTTATTGCATTATTATGTTTCGAACATACGTTTGTCAAAGTTTCATGGTCAAGGATGTCTGATCATTTATGGCTTGAGCAATATTTCCACGATATCTAAGTTATGCCACCTTGTGTTTGCTTGTAGAACTTTACGTCTTATGTCAAAATTACAGAGGTCATTTTGAGCTAGTCATACAGTTAAGGTTCCTCAATACAGTTACTTAGCTATATTTGAGGTACTAAAAAATCATATTTGCAAATAATTACCCAAAAAGATTTTTCATCAGATGGTAGTCCATGTAAATGTAAGAATATGGAGGCCAAAGCTTTTTATTCGAAAGTCACCATTTTTGTAATTTATTGCATTTTTCCTTGGTTTTGCAAAAAAATGATATCTCAATCCACAGAACCACAATGTGTAAAATACTATCATAGAAATGTGGCTCAAGGTTGCCTTTAGGTACTGCAACAGAGGAATTTCAAGTTAAATACCTAAATAGTACTGAAAATTAATGATTCCCAAAAGTTAAAAAAATGTTATTATCTCACCTGGTACTATTTTAAATTCAGTGTATGGTAGCCAAAAATGATCAGATCTACCAATTTGGCAACAAGCTCATTGATTGGGTTGAGGTGTTGAAATCTCTTGCATTTAGCTTGTAAAATGATTGCCCTTCTTTGGTGCTTTCAGTTATTCATTTTATACACAGTCATGCAATTTATAACATTTCATGCAATCACTGCACCAAAGTTTCCTGTGTTACTGATTGTGAGGATGGGTGATTTGATACTTGATAAATCAAAAACAAAAAATTGAAATTAAGAGAAGCCAACAGTCTATCCCCATATTTGAACTGAAGGACTGAAAGCAGCCTGTTCAGCACCAGAAACTGCAATGGTATAGAAATGATGCGTGTTTGAGTTTTATGTCTCACCAACAGCTAAGGTCATACGGAGATGGGACCTCGGTTTAAAGACTCATCCGAAAGTCTGGAGAAGCCCGGGATCGATCCTGCGACCCCCGGTTTACAAGGCGAGTAGCATAACCACTACACCACGGAGGCTTCTAGGTATAGAAATGATTTTTACCCATTGGTTTGTTACATTGGTTCACATGAGCCACCATAAACAAATCAGTGATTTTTTGACAGGTGAACTTCTGGACAACACAAAGGTTAGATTTATATAATCTATTAAATGATCTGTTGTGTCACCTACTTACCAATGTGTAGGCTTGTTAAAACTCACAGAAGCCCAATGCATGTAATATGTTTTGATGAAAAAAGCTTGAAAATTTTATTTTTTTTCAATGTGTTTACTTGCAGCTGGACCAAACAACACAACCAGGACGATGTTACACAAAAAATAGTTCGGAAAATGAATGCATACTTTTCATAAAGTAACAAACAAATTATGTTAGAAAGTATCTGAAATTTGTTGCAAGACAGTTTCAAATTTGAATATTACGTTTTAAATTAAAAACAATGGTGTACCATTGTTATTTTTGGGAAATTAGTTCCAAGGCGTATGAATACAATTTTAGTTGGCAAGATGGATAATTCCTCAATTTGACAGCTACAATAATTTATCAGTGATGACAGGCTTCCAAGATAGGCGATGTCATAATGCTGTATGCAGGGAGAAGGCTACATAGCTGAATTTTCAAGGTATATTCATTGATGGTGGGCAAAATTAAATGTGGACTGCATAAACGATTAGCATTCTGAGCATTCAAATTTACCGCAAAAAAAAAGAAGATGGCGGCGCCCATGAAGAAAAACATGTCAAAGTTTTTTTTTCTGGTTTTCAATTTAGGTAGGCTTTTTGATAGAAAGCTTGGTCCGAGTCACTAGTATTTGATGTGAACTATTGATCTGCAGCTGTTTAGTAACTTGTAAAAAGGCTAGAAAGCAGTTTCATTTTTTTCCTGGTAAAAGTGAAAATACAGAATTGCATTTATTTTCAAAGGCACAGAGATGTATCTAATGCAAGAAAGTACTTGCTGTAATAATCGTTGGTATCTCCAGACCTTTTTCTTCTAGGACAGGCACTTTAAAAGGAAATCAGGGTCATATTTTGGGAAAAAATAACATGCAAATCTCACACCTATATTTTTCTTGTGCAAATGTATTGAGGAACCTTAACCGAACCTCATTTTGCCAAAGCTGGCAAACTTGTAGTCCTTCTAAAGCGAGAAACCAACTAAGCAATACAATAAAAACGCTTTCGCCGGTAAATATTTTATGATCAATCGCCTCCAAAAAATGTAGCCGAACCCGGCGAGAAGCAAACTCGCCACGACTTGAACCCAGTTGTTCAAAGCATTATTAGCTTAACGAGTTCGTTAGTGGCCAGTTTGTTAACTGTTCTAGCAACTGCATTATCTTATACCATGATAGGTTTTCCTGGAAAAATGTGAGTAGCTACTCACATTTTTCCAGCAAAAATATAAGCGTTTATGCCACATTAATGATTAATGTCATTTAATGATCAAAGTTCTAACGATTTGACAAAATAACAATTTTGTTTGTTTTGAACAACTGACCACTGATCTTCAGGCCACTCAACAAAGTCATGTATGTATACATGTACTTTAATTTAGGATAATAGAAAAAACGTGCACAGTGAATTTCTCTTCACCCATACACAAGTAATGAATTCTCGCTCATGGGACAAGAGTATCCTTTGTGTGGCCAGTTAAGATTTCTTTGTCTCAAACTGCTGTCTCACACAAGAGTTTAGCAGCAGTCTCAATCTAACATTCGCATCCCGCCCCCATCGGGGCTTTGAGAAATAGAAATGGCTGCACGATGCTTCCGCGCAGAGATGATACCGACCGAACTTATGCACTTGTAAACCGCTTAGGTCTAAGCCCAAGTGTTGCGTAACAGTGCTATCTATAGAATCTGGACTGAAATCAGTGTTGGGTTTGACCAAAAAGTGTAGACCCTGATCAGACGCCACAGGAGCAGGCGTAGGAACAGGGCCTCCACTATTTGCTGACAACAAAAAAAAGGGAATTTAAGGGTTAAACTGACAGTAGATCGAAGAATTTAAGGGTTAAACGAGGCTAAGCCCCCGTTCATGACCACGTGCAACCCACATTCAATCGACACTTTGCAGCCTGCAGTCAATCGACCCACCAGTGCTGTTAGTACTTTGATTTCCAATAGTGTCCTCTGCTTTCTTTTTGTGACAGCTGATTCTCCCTATATGTGAGGATGCGAATCACGACAATTGTCGTCTGCTTTGCCGTCTGCTGGTTATATTACAAGTATGTTTGGCAAACAGTGTGGACCCAGATCAGACTGCTCCTGGAGGAGCAGTCTGATCTGGGTCCAAACTATTTGCCTGTATGCAAAAATATTTTTAAAAAGTTGGCCAAAATCACAGCAGACGACATTTTCAGATATATTTTTTCTCGACGTCTCAAGGGTTAAGACGTGTACATGGTATTCACCACGTTTGTTGGACGTCAGAAAACAACAATAATGATTTATGAAACAAACTGTAACATGCTTTCTCATTTTGATTTATGTTAAATATGTCGATCACGTTACATAATGAGAATTTATACGCATAGTTTAAGGCAAAACGACAAATCGCCAAGAGAAAATTAAAATGGTTTGCAAATTATCTCGTAACTAATTTAAAGCAAAGACATCCCTGCAGGCACACAACGTCGTTTCAACGTTGAATCAATCAACGTTGATTCGACGTTGATAACGTGATGGGTTGTGCCCTGTTGCGGGGAAACCTTTACTGGACAGGATACTCACTTCCCAAATAAGACTCAAATCCCAGGGAAAGAAGCTTTAGGATATCAGACTGATTTTCCTTTGCAGTAAAAAAAAAAAACCCAGGCTGAATATGAATCGACATAGCCGGCACATTGTTTGCCACTTCTGTTTGTAAATCTATGTGCCTTGCCACTCCTGAAACAGAGATATTTTTGTTTCTTTGAATTGAGGTTTAACGTCCCCGTCAACACTACACAGGTCGTTTTGGAGACGTTGCTTCCACTGTTGTGGGTCTTTTACCAGACATTCTCAAGCCCTGCCGCCAAATGAAACCGATAGGCTATATATGCATAGACCATTTTGCCTCGGCAGGCTTAGACCGTCGAAGCGGTTTACCAGTACTCAACTGCGGTCGGTTTTAGCTCTGCGTGGAAGCACCATGCCGCCCAGTCAATTTCTCCTAGCCGAGATGGGCGGGTTCCCCATAATCGTTCTTTTTAAAGTAGACCCCTGGTGATAAGGAGCAAAAGGATGACAAAACGTTTTTGAAAGGGTTTTCCCATTTGAAAGCATGCGCATTCCTCTTTAGAGGTCTCATAAAGCATACAGATGTACAAGAAACGTATCGCAAATGAAACCGAAATGCACTATTTATCGAGCCGCACTTGGTCCCACCCATCGGGGCTTGGAGAAATAGATTGGGCTACATTGTGCTTCCACCCAGAGCTGATGAGTACTGGTAAACCGCTTAGAGCGTCCAGGCTTGCCAAGGAAAAGTGATGCGAGTCGGGCTGCGCCTGCATATAAACCATTTTATTTTGTTCGGGCGGCAGGGCTTGAGATATCATTTCATCTCAATGTTGGGTAGAAGTCCCACAAAAGTGGAAGCAACGTCTCTAAAATGATCTAAATACGTGTAGTGTTGACGAGAACGTAAATCTTCCATTCAAACAAACAAACAGAGAGAGAGAGAGAGAGAGAGAGAGAGAGAGAGAGAGAGAGAGAGAGAGAGAGAGAGAGAGAGAGGAGGGAGGGAGGGAGAGAGAGAGAGAGAGAGAGAGAGAGAGAGAGAGAGAGAGAGAGAGAGAGAGAGAGAGAGAGAGAGAGAGAGAGAGAGTTCAGGCTTTCTTTGATGGCACCAAAAGTGAGTTTTTTTTTTTTTCTACGAAAAAAATCTGTTGTTGTTTATTTTACCTTATACTTCCTACAAACATAGATAGTCGATATTCTTTACAACCACCTCACTGGGGCGGTTCTGAAGAATGCCCAAAATATATGTTCTTGAGCGAAAGTAAGGTAAAGAATTTAAATTTACTACACCCTGGCGAAATCCACCCTTACTCGATACTCGATAAACAAAGCACTGAGGGTTATTTTGGGTCGACTGTCTCTGGGAACAGGCTTGGAAAATATTATAGTCTTGGATTGACATAACGAAAACACGCCTATACAAATACATTGCCACCTTTATCGCCGAAAAAATGAAAATTATTTGATGAAAAATTGTGATATTTTTCTTATTTCTGCTCTAAAATATAGATTGTGGGTATTCGCTAGAACCGCCTCGTGTGATATTTTTCTTATTTCTGCTCAAAATATAGATTGTGGGCACTCGTTAGAACCGTCTAACGAGTACCCACAATCTATATTTTAGAGCAGAAATAAGAAAAATAAGGTATACTCCCGGAAACCCCAGTTTTTCGATATAAAAGTGGGGTTCAAGGGGGTCAAAACTATATCGGCTTGTTTTCGTGATGGATTTGAACTGTTTCCTTTAACCCGGTGTTTTGTTGTTGTTGTTTTTTGTTTTTTTTTAAACGTGTAAACCCTGATCAGACGCCGCATCCTGTGGCGTCTGATCTGGGTCTACTCGTTTTGCCAAGTCAAACCCATGATTACAGTCCAGATTCTATTGATGACCCTCTTACGCAACGCGGCTTCTTTTCTATAAATAACCACTACTTGGCTTTCCGACAAGTCATTGATAGTCACGTGGACCAGCTTACTGCGCTTTATAACTTTGGGTTGTTTCCCCAAAAGGCATTCATTAAAGACTCATCTGATCCAAGCTGTATTATTTAAGCCGATGCATAAGAAAATGACATATACCATATGCGATTTATGCTCATAAATGCGCGTGCGCTGTAATAAAATAGGCTAAATGCCTGACTATCTCAAGGTCGCCGCGCCCACGACTATCAGAGCTAATACGGACTGCACTCGAGTACTGGTAAACCGCTTGCGGTTTCTTTGGGCGTATAGGGCTTGAGATGTCATTTCATCTCAATGTTAGGTACAAAGTCCCACAAAATCGGTAGCGACGTCTCCTAAATGACCTAGATAATGCTGAAGGTGACGTAAAACCTCAATACAAACAAACAAAACCTATAGGTCACCTCTACATGCCTATGAACAGCAAATACAGCATTGACTGACCATAGAGTAGAGGTGCGACTGGTCGGAAGGCTTTTCGTTTTTTTTTGTTTTTTTAACTCATTTTATTGCGCATGCGCACTGCTTGGACATGATTTGGCAAGATGAGAGACGATACGCTGAAAATAAAAACATTTCCACCTCTATGTGATTAATCTTTGGTTACATAGTACAGCGTGATCGATCGGCCATACTATTCCTTGCGCATGTGCACTGGTTGAGGATAGCAAAGCCTGAAAAATTGCCACCGATATGGCAAATCTTTGGCTGCACAGTTGCTAGCATGATCGATCAAATCCCCTCGTTACAGGATGAATGAGCAATTTGACAAATCAGTAGTTTCAAGCTGGCAGTTTGTGATGAGGTTTTACGTCCTCGTCAACACTATTTAGATCATTTTACAGACGTTGCTTCCAGTTTTGTGGGACTTTTACCCGACTTAGAAATGAAATGACATCTCAATTCTTAGGGTTTAAGGGGCGTTCCGACTCGCACCACTTTTACTGGGCAGGTTTAGACCTTCCAAGCTGCTTACCAATTATGAAGTTTGGTCGGTCATCACGAAAACACGCCTATATAATTTTGACTCCCTGGAACCCCACTTATATATAGTAAAACTGGGGTTTCCGGGGGTATACCTTATTTTTCTTATTTCTGCTCTAAAATATAGATTGTGGGTACTCGTTAGAACCGCCTCGATGAGGCGGTTCTAACG
The DNA here is from genome assembly GCA_963580285.1 of Lucinisca nassula. Lineage (NCBI taxonomy): Eukaryota > Metazoa > Mollusca > Bivalvia > Lucinida > Lucinidae > Lucinisca > Lucinisca nassula. The sequence goes on from OY757018.1 coordinate 68,070,311, forward strand.
AATGCCCACAATCTATATTTTGAGCAAAAAAAAGAAAAATATCACAATTTTTCATCATAATTTTTTTTTTTTTTTGCTGCTAAAGGTGGCAATGTATTTGTTTAGGCGTGTTTGCGTAATGAGTCCGTCAGTTACGATAGCACAGCCACATGCAATATTTCTTCTTTCATGAGGCCCGTATTAACGTGCCATAAAGCCAAAAAAAAAATGTTTACAAACAATACAACTGCGCATTGCCAATTTGCGGAAATATCTATCAAATAGGATGTAAATTCCATAAACACCGAAAGGCCATACTACATGTGCATCCTATGAGTACATTTGTCAATTTTGGACTTTATTTTTTTTTATTTTACTTTATTCTATTTATGTATTTATTTTTATTTGTTTTGTTTTTTATTTAGGACTTTTATTTATTTATTTATTTTTAATCATGTGGATTTTTTTCGAATATGAGATACAATGATGTCCATCGCTTGCCAAATAACGATTTTCTTAAGAGGCAAAAGAAATATATTTTTGACGTTCTCTGAATTATGAACACACTTCGAGTTTGTTCGTGACACGGTGTTGTCCAGCGTTAAATGGATTATAAGAATCTTGTATGGGTGTGAGGGGTGGATGGAAAAGTCCGTCCCGAGGGTCACTGTCCGGCAGCACGAGGCTTGCCGAGTTATGCCGGACAGTGATTCCGAGGGACGGATTTTTCTATCCACCCCTCACACCCATATAGGATTCTTTTTCTTGCATACCTTCCATTTCTATTGCGAATTTTTAATGCTGCTGTCACTTCGGTTACCGACGTCCGCCATTTTGTGATGACACAACAGGAATGTTTAGTGATGCCACGCATGACGCCGCCGCGCATGAGGTTGTAATCAACCAGTGCATTTATCAAACGCGCGATTATATTCAATTTGGGGTCGGAACACCAGGGTCAGAACATAAATTTCTATCCCAGGGTAAAATCACGGATTTCCTTGTCTGGTGTGCAAGAATACCTTATATTTATATTATTGTCCATTTATTATGTGATGATAAATTCTGGGATGAGGGCTGAAAAAAACACCATGAAGACAACTGCACACTTTTCCTATTGACCATGGAATAGCGACGCTGGCGCCATAATGCTGCAATCGTTCAATCCTCGCGTGACTATTTATTTTGACGTCAATGACGTCTCTTGGGTCAATGTATTCATTAAAATATGGACAACATTACGTTCTAATGGTGACTTATTTAACCCATAAAATGCCAATCACGACAATTGTCGTCTGCTTTGCCGTCTGCCGGTTACCTTAAAAGTATTTTTTTTTTTTTTTTTGCAAACAGTGTGGACCCAGATCAGACTGCTCCTGTAGGAGCAGTCTGACCTGGGCCCACACTGTTTGCCTGTATGCAAAAATATTTTAAAAAGTTTGCCAAAAATAAAATCAGCAGACGACATAAGCAGACGACATTTTCAGATGTAGCTTTTCTCAGTATCTTAATGGTTGTTTATAAATGCTTATATTTTTAGTTACAGAAAACCCATATACATGTAGTTGAATATGGCGACGCAATAATGTTCATACCTCAACGAATACAATTACTCGCCTGACGTCACATGATCATTCAGTGACGTCAAAAATATGATTGAATTATGACGACGTCATAACGTCAACGGCACTCTTTCCTGATTATATTAAAACTCCGCCAAATTCTTTTCCTACTTCACTTTTAATCCGGGAACACCTGGCAGATTTTCCGCCATTTTTCAAAGGGAGACATTTCGGAACTTCCTGTTCGCTTTTCTATAAGCCAATGGGTCTTCTCTTAAAGGAAAGAATTTCTCCTCGGGAGCAAATTCTTTCCTTTAAGAGTTGACCCCTATTGACGCGGGGGACAAAAATGCTATTGAAGAAGTTGCCTCCCCTGAAGATGTATCCATTCTCCTTAAAATCAGACTTTTTGACACATAATGGATGAATGGAAAACAATGCTTTGGTGAGAGCTCACAGGTCCTGTCAGACGTGTCACCAGTAACAATTTTGATTCTGAATGCTAATATACGGCCGATTCTCGTTTTCTCAAATTATGACTGCGATAACTGTAGTTCGAGGCGCCCCGCCCATCGGGGCTTGAAGAAATAGATTGGGCAGCATGGTGCTCCCACGCAGAGCTGAAACTGACCACACATGAGTACTGTACACCGCTTGGAAGGACTAAGCCTGCCCAGGTAAAGTGGTGTGAGTCAGACCGGCTAATACATATAAGCCTTTTGGTTTTATTGGGCGACAGGGCCTGAGATGTCATTTAATCTCAATGCCGGAAAGAAGCATGGTCTTCAAAATGACTAATATAGTGTTGATGTTGACGTTAAACCTCAAATCAAACAAACAAAAACAGTAAGTTTAGAAAAAGGGATTGTAGGCGTTCGATCGGAGCACAAATATTGCTTACATGTTGTTTGTCCGCCCTCACCCCTTCCCGAAAAATAAAACGTTATGCATAGTCGACAATAGTTACAAAGACATGTCGTTAAAATACAAACATGCACAAAAAAGAGATGATTTTCTTTTGCCAGTTTGTTTGAATTGAGGTTTGACGTTCCCATCAACACTATTTAAGACATTCTGGAGACGCTGCGTCCAATTTTTGGGACTTTTTCCTGGCATTGAGATGAAATGACATTTCAAACCCTGCTGCCAAAACAGAGAGGAACTTGTGTATATTTGTTGAGTTGAGGTTCAACGTCCCTGTCAACACTATATATGTCATTTTCGAGACGTTGTTACCAATTTTGTTAGATGAAATGACATCTCAAGCCCTGTCGCTCAACGAAACCAAAAGGTTTTTATGCACTACACGTTCTGACGCACACCACTTGCCTGGACAGGCTTATAATCAGATAGTCCTTTTAAGCGGTTTACCAGTACTTACGAGTGGTCAGTTTCAGCTCTGCGTGAAAGCAACCTGCAGACCAATCTATTTCTCTAAGCACCAATGGTTACGAGGTCCATGAATAACAGATTATAAATTTCGTTTCAAACCCACTTTATATAGGAGAATGTGGGTTTACAGGGGCATAAACTTTTTGTTGTTGTTGTTGTTGTTGTTTTTTTTTTTTTTTTTTTTTTTTTGGGGGGGGGGGGGTTGTTGGTGTTTTTTTTTTTTTTTTTGTTTTTTTAATCCTATTACTGTTACTCGCTCACATCAGAGCATTACGAGCAGCATTTCCTGGGTGGTAACCAGTACTTTTGTGTTTTTAAGCAATGTGGATGAATTGCCTTGCTCAAGGGCACAACACTTTGGTCAGCGTGAGGCTCGAACTCGCAACCTCTTGATCACAAATCCGATGCACTACCACTGCACCAAAGCGCTCTAAAACATAGATTGTGGGTGCTTGTTTGAGCCGCATCAAAGAGGCGGCAATATCTATGTTTGGTCTAGAAATAAGACAACATATTTTTTTAAAACAAAAAAAGCTCATATGAAAAACAGTATAAAGGAATACAAAATACGCCATTGTAGTACATGTTTAACACAGACAACACCCAAAAAATGTCATTTTATATAAGAAAAAGTGGGTCCTACAAGTGTATACATGTACATTTATTTGTCCGGCTTCGTGTTGTTTAATTACGATAACACATCCGTGTGATATAGTGCATTTTTCAAACCTCAAAAAAAGTATTTTTGCTGATGACAATTTGTGATATTTTTCTTATTTGTACTCCAAACATAGGTTTTGGGTGCTCGTTAGAACCGCCTCATTGAGGCGGTTCTAACGAGTACCCACAACCTATGTCTTGGAGCAGAAATAAGGAAAATAGTGTTTATCCCCATAAACCCCAGTTTTCTCTGTATAAAGTGGGGTTTAGGGTGGTCTTTTTTTCACGGACTTGTTCACGTGATGTGGAGCAAAACTAAAAACATATATATTTACAGTTTCGTAAGAAAACTGTCCGTTTTGGGAATAGGAACTAAAGCAGTTATATCAAATGGTTGTGTTTAGTATTCAATCAGAAAAATATGATTCTTTTTATCAAAAAATGTCCGTATTTTGAGCCATTAGTGTACCTACGTACGGGTGAGTTGCTCGGTAATCGGAAAGAAAGTATCTGGAAAAAACAGTATCGGAAAAAAAGTATCAGTTGTAGGTAGGAAAAAAGTATCAGGAAAAAAAGTGTTAGTATTATCCATATTCGCTTCTGTGTTACAATGGTATGATGATTAGGATACTTTTGATTGCTTTTTTTTTGTTGTTGTTTTTTTTTTTTTTTCAGTTTAATCATCAAGTTTGCAACCTATCTATCTATCTATCGATACTACGGCGACCTCATTTCTGAGTATTATGCGCAGGGATGCGTGCGAGGCTAAAAGTAAGAAAGGGGGAGTTCCAAATCTGCCCACGCACAGATTTTCTTGAAACTTCAGTTGTTGTTCACTTGAGGTCTATCAACTATATATATAACTTTGTTTCATTTGATAAATTACTATAGGTCTCAGGAGAGGTCCCTGAGGTAGTCCCCTGTAGAGGCCATACACACCTGTGAACTTTTCGGTCTTAAATCAATGGGTATGATTATTTTCAAATTTTGTTGCTTTGATTGGCAACAGAACTCCATAAGGATTATTCTAATACAAAAAATGTAAATGTGTCAATGTCTTTTAAGCTTCCTGATAAATTTATTTACAACATTTCTTCTATTTTTCATGAAAATTTGCAAAGATTAAGATGTTCATCAAAAGTATTAGATGTGTTACTGATCTTGTCACCCCATGATATTGCATATAAAATAGGCCTCATATGTGCTCTATATAGCAAACAAATTTCAATAAAATCAGAAACCGGTAACAATGTTTTTGAAAGCTAGATATTGGTTCAGGTCAATTTTTGTGCCAAAATTAGTTTCAATACCTGGGGACAAGATTTCCTTAAAGTGTATTTTTATTGTGTTTTATGACCATTTAGGGCCACCTTATCATACAAAACTTAGCATAGGCATTTATATAATAAAAACTCCCCCCCCCCCCCCTAAAAAAAAAAAAAAAAAAAAAAAAAAAAAAAATAAAAAAGTAAATGAGAACATACATTATCAACGTATACAAGTCAAGTTTTATCCAAAAAATTTAAAGAGAAAAATAAAATGCATTCATGCACTCTCCATGATGAATGTTAGTGTTGACAATATTGCTGAAAAAAAATTACATTATGGCACAATAGGAATAAGACGTGGTTGATCTTTTTACCCTATTTTATTTGGCCTTCTTGTACATTTTAAACCCTGCAATACAAAGACACTTAATGTCAGTAATGACGTTATGGGTTTGCTTAATTATTTACTTTCATAATCCTATTTTTTCCTTAATTATTTTTGTTGTTGTCATTTTCTTCTTTAAAATAAAACAGGAGTCAATAATTTGCAAACTTGAAGGGACAGACTGATTTTCTGATTTGTTCTTATTATTGATTGGTCCTTGTATTGTTGATGTTTTCTTACATCACTTGGTCAAAGAGACTCACACTCTGCTCCCCCACCAAAATCTTTGTGAGATCATGGAAAGAATTTTCTGCATTTTTTCTAGGTTCATTATAACATCTGCAAAAGTGTAAGGTACAATGTTTTAGTCTTCAAAATAAATGCAGGGCTAGTCACACTGGAACAAGTTGTAGAATTGTCATTTGGCATACACTTCCCTAAATGAAATAGGTGGAAGGCAAGTTGCTGTAACAAATTTATTTTATAGCTGATATTATATTTAGATGTAGTTATACCATTCGCATATTTAGTCGTATGTATGCAGTACCTGCCATCAATGTTAAGCTTTCTAGCTCTGTATTCATCAGTTTTACAAATGGCGTGAATCAGCTGTTAGCTGTACTACTAGCAGATTTGCGGAGCCAAAATCTGCAGTTGGCTTTATATTTTTCTATAGCACTGATAGCAAATATACTGTTGGCTCTTTTCTTCCTCTAAAATCGTTTGAAAGTATGAATAGTCTTTTCTATTATATTAAATCATGTTACTCAAAAATAACTGGTTGTTTTCCAGATCATATTTAAGAATATAACTTTCTTACACGGATTTGCACAGCAGGCGACATTTGTTACGTTTTAAGTAGATTGTAGCTTAGTTCAGATATTGAGGGGACATTGTCAGAGTGGCAAAAGAGCCAAAACAACAGTGTTTCCATTTTGTCTTCGGTAATCTGTGTATACATTGGGCCAAAAGTCTGTGGTATTATGAACTACCTGGCACACCATAATAATAACATCATAAATCTTGGCTATTCAAGCAAGCTGTGCCATTCCCGTATGACAGACTTTTCAAACATTTTAAGTTGACTGCATCATACTTACAATACTGTATAATACATACTTATTACAGAAACAAGAAAATTGTCTGGTTTACAGAACCATCCATTTTACTTGCCAATTCAACAGTCTTTGTCATAATAAGCTTCAGCAAGCTTTAGGATTGCATTAAATTCAAAAACTCTTGTTATATAATGAAATATATTTTTATTGAATTGCTAATGAACGCTCAAAATAAATTGTGTTATTGGTGTCCCCCAGGGTACCATAACTGATACAGCTGCTGATTATATGAGCTTATACTATACACATCATGGTTTTAACATACATATATTCAAGTTTATATATATTATTTGCGAGCAATTTCTCTATTGAAAATGTTATACCATATCTACAAATGGTTTGAAAAAAAAAATATGACCATCACTATTCAATGTTCAAATGCAGTATGTTACCGGTCTCAGATTTTCAAGAAAATTTGATAAAATGTTCTACACATATACTGGCAATTTTCATATTAAAATGATGAGGTGACAAGAACTGCAAAAGTATGAAATCAAAAGTCAAACATACTCCAAAAGATTTTATGGTTGTGAAGTTTAGGGTTTCCTCCACATGAAATTGAGCATGATCTATAGAACTTTACCTGAACAATAGTAAATGTGATACAAAAATAATCTCAAATGACTACAGTGATGCCTGAGAACAAAATAACTCCAAAACATAAGAAGCTGTTGTGTATATGTATACTTGTTTGGGGGTACCCCTATTTTCAGATGCAGAAATAAACAAAACATTGTAGATTTATAATGAACATAGATATGAGAGTGAAATAGCTAAATAATGAACAGTCATTTACCAGGTATTAATTATGCACAATATCATGGAAATCTGTGCGTGGGCAGAACCCTATGGAAATTTACTATAGGCTGGAACTCCCCCTTTATAGTGAGAGTTAAAAGAGTAATAGTGAAGAATGAAAAAGATGATAGCGTTAGAGTGTTACTAAGAATGAGATTAAAAGCAGGATAAAAACAATGTTACTTTCTACGGCATTGAGTAATCGATCTTGCTCACTTCTCTCTTGAAGGAGTCAAAATCATTTAGGAGAGCAATTTCTGCAGGGAGCCTGTTCCACAAAACTACCGTCATCGGAAAGAACGAACACCTGTAATAATCAGAAGAAGCATATACCTGGCGGAAACCTAGCGGATTTTGAAGGCTGTGGCGAGTGATTCTCCTGGGACGCTCAAAATATGAGGGCATTTGCACTGCTACAAGGCCATACTGTATTTTATGAAACATCGCGAGGCGTGAATCGCAACGACGATACTCAAGGGAGCGCCAACCGAGGTTGCCCAGCATCGCAGAAACACTATCGTACGAGGAATATCTATTTGTAACCCACCGTGCGGCCCGCCTTTGAACCATTTCAATCTGATCTATGTTTTTCTTGGTATGGGGGCTCCACTGGGTGGAGGCATATTCAACTTTTGGTCTAACAAATGTTTTGTAGGCTAATTCTTTTACTGACTGATTTTTAGTTTTTACATTCCTTTTAACAAATCCCAAAGTTTGATTAGCCTTAGTAGTAGTTTCCTGTAACCCTTGCTTTAAGAAAGGGATGAGAGGTCACTTCATCTCAATGCCTGGTAAAAGTCCCACAATTGGAAGAAATGTCTCCAAACATTGAGCTGAATAGTGTAGAGGGGGGGTGTTAAATCTACAACTAAACAAACTATAAAGTGTGCAAGTCAGACCTCCATGCTCATAAACCCTATTTGGTTTCATTGGGCGGCAGGAGTTGAGATGTCACTTCATCTCAATGTCAGGAATTGGAAGCAACGTCTCCAAAATTACCTATATAGTGTAGAACCTCCAATTAAACAAATTAAAGTATGCAAGTCGGACCTCCATGCTCATGAACCCTATTTCGTTGCACTGGGAGGCGGGGCTTGAGATTTCATTTCATCTCAATGTCTGGTAAATAAGATGGCAACTGCATTAAAATCTTAATTCAATATATTTTATATGAAACTGATACTTTCTTCCTGATATTTTTATCCTGATACTTTTTTCCTGATACTTTTGTCCTGATACTTTCTTTCTTACATTCGAGTTGGTCGCTATACCCTACCTTTCGGTCCGCTCTCCTCTGGTGATACATGTCTCGCCCACGATGTCGGAATAAAACTGGCCAGTACAGAAAAGTAAACAAACACATCCAGAATCCACATTTTTTTTCAAGGAATAAATACACATGAAAACATTCCCGCGTGAAATATGTAAAAATAACTCCTTGTGAAATTTACAACTCTAATGAATGGCACGTGTCAAAGAACTATGTATTAAACATTATACTTTTGATTTAAAACCTTGCGATTTCCTACTCATGAAAACAATACGTCGCTTTCACGTTTTGACGTTTAACAACAATTTTAAATCATACTCTGTCTACGATAAAATGAACGTTATACGTATGCGTTCAATATGTAACGGTTAATCGGTGTATTTTTTCTTAACTGATGCGCACAGAAAAAGGTTGTCATCATTAATGACACAGTTCCCGGTAAATCCAAAGAAAATGACAAGTGACACCAAATAAACGGAGTCATTCCAGCATACCCATTTGCACAATTTGATATTCAGTTGTCATTGTTCATGTGCACAGAGAAGGTTTAAGGCGGACTCATACCACAAATCGACATGTGCGCACAGACGAATGTGTAAATCGTCGCCTATTTCAGATACCAGCCTGACAGTTGGATTTCTCGTTCCCTGGCCCTCTAAAAAAAGGTAGACAATTTGACAGTCGCGTTTATTGCAAATAATCACCTATATTGTCTATTTTACAGTGGTAGCTGCAGGGGGTCGTAAATTCAACAGCTTCAGGGTGTCTGCTAATGTCATGAAGAGCGCTGTATGCACATGTACTTATTTTCACGGAAGACTATTTTTAGCGTGCAGGCATACCGCAGTTTATGTTGAGGTTTAACGTCGTTAGGTCATTTTGCGGGCCTTTTGCAACGACGCCTCAAGTCCTACCTCCAAAGAAACCGCTAGGGTTTAAGGAGCAGTCGGATCTGGGCAGGCTTAACCCTTCTAAGCTGTTTACATTACAAGTACTCAAGTTCGATAACTTAGCTCTGCGCAGAAGTACCATGCATTCCAGTAGTCTGTACATGTACCCTGTGACTCACCAAAAGAACAAACAAAATTATAACCAATTATAATCTAAACAAAAAGTTGTGTTTGTTTGATTTGATGATTAACGTCCCCGTCAACACTGTATAGGTCATTTTGGAGTCGTTGTTTCCATTTTTGTGTGACTTTTACCCGATAGTGAGATGAAATGACATCTCAAGCCCTGTCGCCCAATGAAACCAATAGGGTTTGTAAGTATGGGCGGTCCGACTAAAACCACTTTGCCTGGGCAGGCTTAGATTCCCTAAGCGGTTTACCAGTACTCGTGTGTGGTCGGTTTCAGCTCAGCGTGGAAGCATCATGCAGCCAATCTATTTCTTCAAGCCCTGATGGGCGGGGGCCGACAAAAAGTTGTGACATGTATAAAAAAAAAAGCTTTTTTTATATGTATACTAAATTTCGGCTCATATATCCGCCGGCTTGCATAACGTTGACTAGTCTTTGTAATGAACATCCTCGGAGTCCCCATTTAATATTAAGGAAAGTAGGTTTTACAAGGTTTTACATTGATTCCAGGACATTTGCCCCCCCCCCCCCCAGGACATTTGCCCCCCAATGAATTAATCTAAAAATGGACATTTGCCCCCCAGTTGAAAATGTGACCCGGACATTTATTTGCCCCCAGAGCTTATTTTTGGTATGGACATCTGCCCCCCCCCCCAGTGCTTATTTTACAAGTGGACATTTGCCCCCCACTGCTTATTTCAGAAAGGGACATTTGCCCCCCAGATAGACCAGGGCTAACACAAAGGCGGAAAACAATGTATTTATCAGTTTATTATTATCAGAAATACAAAATGTTAAGCAATAAATTACTCTATCTATATAAATATGAATCCCATAATAACCTGCTGTTATGGACAACCCCTACGTTAGGAAGCAGTATGGATCTCGATCAGATGCCATATCTGATGGGGATCTATACTGTTTGTCATGCAATTTGTTAAGTTAACAAAAATATACCAAGAATGTTATGGTTAATAGTCAACAATTTGAGATGCTTAATTTATTCAGCAGGATAAAGGTTAAGCAAGTCAGCTACAGAACCATATATGGAGTTTGTGCCTCACTGAGGGTCCAGTGTCAAACGCCTATACTCAAGTGGTTTTTACACTGGATACACTGATGGTTAATACTTGAAGAAATTGAAATGATCTTGAATGGGCTGTAAAACTTTAACCAAAACGTTATCATGTAAATTATGTAGCTATATACAGGTCTGTGTAATGAATATCCTTGTCTAGCCAGGTAGGGGGGCAAATGTCCCTTCCTGAATTAAGCAGTGGGGGCAATTGTCCACCTGTAAAATAAGCACTGGGGGCAGATGTCCATACCAAAAATAAGCTCTGGGGGGCAAATGTCCGGGTCGCATTTTCAACTGGGGGGCAAATGTCCATTTTTAGATTAAGTCATTTGGGGAGCAAACGTCCTGGGGGGCTAACGTCCGGAGACCGTTAAACCTTTTACATTATTTTCCTCATATTTGCTGAAAATCATATTGTAGGTACTCGTTAGAACCGCCTCAACGAGCACTCGCGATCTATTTTTGTAGAAAAATAATGATAAATAATGAAAAACAAATTCAGTTAATTAGCTATAAAAGAATGTACCATGTTTTCCATGCATCCTGGAATATCTATCAATCCACGCCGAAACTGAAATCGAAAGTTCACAATAGCAAGGAATATTCACCAGTCTGCAGTTGTCGTCTTTTCGTTTAATTACGGAAACACGCCTGTACAAATTCATTACAAATTTTACAGCCGAAAAAAAAGACAATTTCCAGATGACAAATTGTGATATTTTTTTTTTAATTTCTGCTCAAAATATAGATTGTGTGTACACGTTAGAACCGCCTCATCGAGGCGGTTCTAACGAGTACCCACAATCTGTATTTTAGAGCAGAAATAAGAAAAATAAGGTTTACTCTGTAAACCCCGGATTTACTATATAAAAGCGGGGTTCAAGGGGGTCAGAATTATATAGGCATGTTTTCGTGATGTCAGTTTGAGGGCTACATTACGAAAACACGGCTATTCAAATATACTAAAATTTTTACCATCAAAGAAACAGAAAGAGAAAACTTCAAAATGAAAATGCGATATTTTTAGCTCACCTGAGCACGAAGTGCTTAAGGTGAGCTATTGTGATCGGTCTTTGTCCGTCGTCCGTGCATGCGTGCGTCCGTCTGTCCGTCGTCAACTTTTGCTTTAAACGACTTCTTCTCCAAAACTGCTCGACAGATTTTGAAATAATTTCACAGGAATGTTCCTTGGGTGACCCTCTACCAAAATTGCTCAAATCGTTCCGCTCGGGTGAACAAGATGGCCGCCAGAGCTAAAAAAAAGAGAAAAATCTTTAAACAACTTGTCCTCCGTAACCAGTCGATGGATTTTGAAATAATTTCACAGGATGGTTCCTAAGGTGACCCTCTACCAAAATTGCTCAAATCGTTCCGCTCGGGTGAACAAGATGGCCACCAGAGCTAAAAATAGAAAAAAAAAACATTTGAACAACGTCTGTTACAACGCATAATGAAGTAATGTAGTAATTTTCAATTTGAATTTTTTACTTCATTATGCGTTGGCATAGTCGATGCGAAATGAAATAAAATGTAGTTTTTACTTCATTATGCGTTGATACTAAGAGGTTTGCGCAAAATGAAAGAATTATTTCATTTTGAGGTGATAGGTGGCATACTTAATTTTACTTCATTATGCGTCGACAGTTTGTTTGTTTGTTTGATTTGAGATTTAGCGTCACCGTCAACACTATTTAGATCATTTTGGAGACGTTGCTTCCAATTTTGTTGGACTTTTACCCGACATTGAGATTAAATGACATCTCAATAGCTGCCGTCCAATTAAACCCAAAAGGGTTTACATGCATGGATGGGCCGACTCGCAGCACTTTTCCTGGGCAGGCTTAGACCTTCTAAGCAGTAGACCTTCCAAGCAGATAACCAGTACTCATGTGCGGTCGGTATCAGCTCTGCGTGGAAGCATCGTGCAGCCCATCTATTTCTTCAAGCCCCGATGGGCGGGGGCGAATATGCGTCGACAGTATGAGGTCGGTTCTAAATGAAAAAAAAAATGCACATGTATTTTGCTTTGAGAGATGGCACACTTTTTCAAACATCACAGAAACAAAAGTAACCCAAATATTTAAGGCTAAAACATGCATGTGGATACTTTTATAAGTAGAATGACGGTGCATTATCAACAGAAAAGGAGCGAGGAAGGTCGAAAACATGTGGTGAGAAGTTTATATAAAAGTATGCAGTTCAAGAAGCCAGTCGTTATGACATAGGCCAATAGCTCATGTGATGAGCTCTTGCGTAGGCCTACTGCGGTCTAAGTAATTTTTGTTTCTGTGAATCGAGGTTTAACATTTAGCTGTACGAGCAAATATCCTTAATATATAGGTATCTAGTTCCATATAAGACACAGAAGCCTATGTGGTGTAGTAGTTATGCTATAGCTACTCGCCCGATAAACCGGGGTAGCAGGATAGATCCCAGTCTTGAAACCGAGATCCCGTTTCCGTATGAATGAGTCTTGAAACCAAGTTCGCTACTTTGTCTGACCTTAGCTGTTGGTGGGACAGAAACTGAAACACACTCGCACTCCTTTTAAGATGCATAGATGGACAAACAACTGGGCTATTGACTGTTCCAAGCCAATATGGTCCCCCACCCCATCTATTGTGTGCACTACATGATCATGTGTTGAGCCTTAAAACACAAATGAGGGGAAACATCAGACATGAGACCAAAATACCTTAAGGCGTTCAGCTTTAACTCTACAAACATAAATAAATACAGTGAAATTCCGCTATTAAGACCACCTAAAATTAAGAAAAATTTGGTTTTTAAAGCATATTTTGAAGGTTAAAGTTATATTTTCTGTGTGATTGCGACATTCAGTGTGCTCTTGTGGAAGACCATCTTTTGGACTGTTCAAATGTGGTCTTAAAGACCACTTCTGAACTGTCTCAAATGTGGTCTTTATATTGGAATTTACCTGCATTGCTTCCTAAGTCTTTGGTCTCCTTTCGTAGACAGCTATGTTCTTCCATCATTACTTCATTTTGCGTCGATATGGTGCATATCAACGCGAAATGAAAAATTTTTTTTACTTCATTTCGCGTCAACTACGCCAACGCATAACGAAATAAAAAAAATCAAAATGAAGAAATTACTACATTACTTCATTATGCGTTGTAACAAACGTCTCAGTGCCTGGATTTTGAAATAATTGCACAGGAGGGTTCCTTTGGTGACCCTCAACCAAAATTGCTCAAATCGATCCGCTCGGATGAACAAGATGACCGCCATAGCTAAAAAAGAGAAAAATCTTTAAACGACTTGTCCTCCTTAACCAGTCGATGGCTTTTGAAATAATTTCACAGGAAGGTTCCTAGGGTGACCCTCTACCAAAATTGCTAAAATCGTTCCGCTTGTGTGAACAAGATGGCCACCAAAGCTAAAAGTCGAAAAAAAACTTTTAAACGATTTCTCCCCCTTAACCAGCGCATGGATTTTGAAATAATTTCACAGGAAGGTTTCCATGGGTGACCCTCTACCAAAATTGCTCAAACCGTTCCGCTCCGATGAACCAAATGGCCACCAGACCTAAAAAATAGAACAACCTTTAAATGACTTCTTCTCCTTAACTAGAGCTGCCGCCTAACGGGCGCCAATTATACCCCCGCATCCTCAAGGTCAACGTAAAGGTCAAGGTCAGGTTTGTGTATATCAATCTTAAGTACTAGTGGCAAGGTGTGTGGTGTGTGAATATTAAAGAAATCGGTCAAAGAATAAGGAAGTTATGAGCAATGTTAAAGTTTTTTGTAACGGACCGACGACGACAGACGACAAGCTGACTCCTATATACCCCCTTCAAACTTCGTTTGCGGGGGTATAACCAGTAGATGGATTTTTAAATATTTTTACAGGAATGTTCTTTGGGTGATCCTCAACCAAAATTGCTCAAGCTGTCCCGCTCGGATGAACAAGATGGCCACCAGAGCTAAAAATATAAAAACCTTTAAAAGACTTCTCTTCCTTAACCACTGAATGGATTTTAAAATAACTGCACAAGAATTTATTAGGGTGACCCTCTACCAATATTGCTCAAACTGCTCAGCTCGAATGAACAAGATGGGCGCCAGGGCAGGACTAAAATAGAAAAAAAACTTTGAACAACTTCTGCTCCTTAACCAGTGGATGGATTTCGATATACTTTCACAGGAATGTTCCTTGAGGGACTGTTACGAGATGGATAGGAAACCTTTCTGGTGCTTATGCACATCTAAATTCTTTTTAGTAGGTATATGGCAATATGCCGCTCCACGCACAAATCGTGCACATATCATTAGATGTATGCATGAGTTGTTTTGGGGGAAATTATTTACCATACAGTTGGCCGCTATAAGTCTTATTTTTATATAGTTTGCCTAAAAAGTCACCAAGCGCCAAATTGTGCCATATATATTTTTCATGCCAGTCACAATGTTGTGGGTATTCGTACTGACGGGAGTTATACCATTGATCTGTAGGGAAGTTTCATCATTTTTCCCCAAAGGAAATGCAATTGTAACGGAGATCAATGATTTGCTGAAATTTGCTGTATGGCTATGATTGTGGATAGTATCTTTACTTGTCACAATTTTAGCGAGCTAGTACGGGTATGCATGATTTTCCTGTAGTATTCATAGATATAAATACCCTGAAAAATGGACCCTATATTAGCAGCAGATCAATTGTGAAGGTATACACACAACATTGTGACGTGTCATATGAAGAATCTTTGACGGTATGTTAAATCTGTTTAGTATTATTTTTTGTATGAACATGCTTGTAGGTTTTGGACGGTTTTCTTCTTGTATACCCCAACTTTCTGAAGCCTATTCTGGATTCAATTTGGAGGCCTCTGTGGTGTAATGATTATGCTACTCGCTTTACCAACTGGGAATCGCTGGATCGATCCCATGTTTCTCTTGAATTCAAAGGGGCATTTTAAGCGAGGTCCCCTAGATGTTGGTGAGACGTAAAACTCGGACACTCGCTCATTCTAGATTCATTTAGGTTTTTATAGACCTCTTTTGTAAAATATATTTATAAACGTCGGGTCATTTGTTCGATCCATAACTTTTGACTATCGGCGGTTAGAAAATCGTGGTCCCGTCTCTATGTGACATCAGTTGTTGAGGGAACGTAAAATTAAGACGGGGTTAACCATATCTTCATCATCAGGGCGAACTCTTAGACAAGAGCCTGTCGGGTTATCCGTGATGATGAACCGTGGTGAATTGATATTGCAAGCATGTTCATGTTGTGTAGAAATAACTTTGTTCAAGAAGAATTACGAGTTCATTTGTAATGATGCCGTTTCTGTTTTAAGAAATCTATTGTAAAGAACGTGATGATAAGTTAGGTAATTTGGTCGCCACACGTTATAACGGCCTGAGCGGCGTGGATGACGTCAGCTGCGTCATCAGCGTCGCGAGGTCGGTTCTGACGTTGTGCCTACCAAATACGGAAAGAATGTACGGCAAACAGTGTTGATCCCTATCAAACATTGAGAGATGATGTGTACAATAGATAAAAAATCTTCCTGTTTTAATTTCTAGCTGTTGTTTACGTAATGAGTTTGTGAATGGCTATATTTGTGAGCCGTGTCGCGGAGAAGGATATGAAATGGAGTTTGTTATGTTTCCTGTAATTGGCGAGTGACCAGGTAGCGCAAAGGCGCAGTCTGTTCAATTGCCTCTTACCTGTGCTAATGCAGTGAGCACGAATTTACTGAGTATTATGCTCAGTTGTAGTGAGCATTAATTGATTTCTGTAGTGCTCAGTAGGGAATAAGTTCTGAAGTTAGATCCTTTGGAAGCAAGGAATACACCAAATAAACGAAAATAGCAGACTCGGTTTTATTGAGTCTGTTCATGACCAGTACTGAAATATGCAACACCGACCACGCCCTCTAGCACCTGCTTAAGCAGAACTCTATTTTCAAAACGATACCAAATGAACTCAATGATCCCAAAGGACCAGAAAATATAATCAGCATAAATTGAGTATTCTTGTTTCAAGCGTTGGGTGCTGATATTTCGTTGCACATTCAAGTTCTGCTGCGCGGTTCTTTGTCGCATGTGCTGATCAGCCTGTTTGTCTGGTCCGTGCATGCGCAATAACGGTTTCTGCATGAACATATTCAGACTCCTCCGGGACAGGGATCATGGAATGGAGTATACGTTTCGTGAACCGTATTTTACACTGAAGTTGATTATCATCATCTGCAGGCACAATGTCAGATGACGTGTCGTGACCTGCTGCTCCCTGGTCGATAGGAGCAGGTATTGGTACGACGTATCGGTCCAGATGCCCTGCTGAGGCTGGCAAAACCGTAATACAGACAGTCGAGACCACAAAATGACGACACGTCGTCGGTGAATAATCAAGTTGTTGGTGATAGTCAAGTTACCAGTGATAGTCAAGTTGACAGTGACTTCACAGTGATAGTCAAGTTCACAGTGATATTCAAGTTGACAGTGAAGAATTCGACACGATTTAAATTCTCAGTACACCAGTGCGTCGACGCAGTTCCCAAGTGGACTTTTACTTTTTCCTGAACAGTTTTTTTTATTTTTTTGTTGTTGTTCGTTTTTTTTTTTTTTTTTTTTTTTTTTTTTTGTTATTTGCTTCTATATAACATTCACGTCACCGGCCCGAGCACAAAACGTAATTTTGCCTTCGGGACGGGCGTCGTGAATTGATTATAGAAGCAAATAAATGTAGTGTTTAGTGTTGGTATTGTTGTATATAGTTACTGTTGATAATTTATGTCTTGTATATAACATCTTTCTTGTGCCTTACCCCACAGCTGCCCGTTCACCTGTCGAGATCACCCTTGGTCGTCTTGTCGACATGCGGGTTTGCGGGACGCCGTAAACCCACATGTAACAGTGACCCTCTGCAAAAATTGCTCAAACCGTTCCGCTTGGATGAACAAGATGGCCACCAGAGCTAATTATAGAAAAAAAAAAACGTTTAAAAGACTCCTCCTCCTTTACCGGTAGATGGATTTCGAAATAATTTCACAGGCATGTTCCTTGGGTAACCCTCTACCAAACTTTTTCAAACCATTCCGCTCTGATGAAAAAAGATGGCCACCGGAGCTAAAAATACAAAAACCTTTAAATGGCATCTGCTCCTTAACCAGCGGATGGATTTTGAAATAATTTCCCAGGACTGTTTCTAAGGTGACCTCATACCAATATTTCTCAAGCGTTCTGCTCGGATGACCAAGATGGTCTCCAGAGCTAAAAATAGAAAAACCTTTAAACGACTTCTTCTCCTTAACCAGTGGATGGATTTCAAAATAATTTCACAGGAATGTTTCTTGGGTGACCCTCCATTAAAATTGTTCAAGCTATTCTGCTGGGATGAAAAAGATGACCAGAGCTAATAACAGAAAAACGTTTTAATAACATCTCCTTATTATTATTATTATTATAAGTTTGTCTGAACTATTATAATCTTATTGTCTACGCATTTCTATCTATATTTATATTGCATCACCCCCTCGAGGGGATAACGTACGTAGTCTAAGCCGGACATATTTTAGAAAAGGTCATAACGGGTTGAATGCTGTTTCCTTTTGTCTGGTCACCATTGTTGTTTGCTAAAAAAGAAAATCGAGAATGACCGGGCGTTTCCAGACCAGTAGAGCTTATACTTGCCCTTGTTTGTGCGGCAATTTCCACCACGGTATCTGGTCTCCTGAACACAACAAACATCCACTTCCCTGCGGGATAGTTGCCCCCCCCCCCAACCCCCCAGAAACCCCACTTTTATATCGTAAAACTTGCGTTTTCAGGTGTATACATTATTTTCCGTATTTCTGCCCTAATTTGTAGGTACTCGTTGGAACCGCCTCACTTATGCAGTTCTACCAACGAGTATCCATCTTTGTTTTGGGCAGAACATTTTCGGAAAATTCTCAATTTTGTGAGGTAAAAAAAATCGGCGTGTTTTCCAGATGCTGAACCTCGGCATAGATTCGGTTCAGATCGGCCTGAGCACATGTGGTTGGAATTGCAAAAGGCGAATCATCACGAAAACACGCCTATATAATGTTGACCCCCTTGAACCCCTCTTCATCACGATAAGTTCGTGAAACGAAGACCCCTCTAAATCCCACATTATAAAGAGAAAAGTGGGGTTTACGGAGGTATATATTATCTGCCTTATTTTTGCTCAGAAACATAGATTGTGGGTCGTCGTTAGAACCGCATCATGAGGCGGTTCTAACGAGCACTCACAATCTATGTTGAAAGCAGAAATATCAAAGATGTTATCATTTTTACCCAAAATGTGTAACTTCTGACACCATGTTGGACGTCATTATTTAACACGGACATGTTTTCCTAATGTCTATATCGTAAAACTGGGGTTTACAGGGGTAAACCTTATTTTTATTATTTCTGCTCTAAAATATAGATTGTGGGTACTCGTTATAACCGCCTTGATGGGGCGGTTCTAACGTGTACCGACAATCTATATTTTGAGCAGAAATTAGAAAAATATCATTTTTTTTAATATAACTGTTTCGCTTTCTAGCGGATAAAATCTACAGTGTAATTGAATATACGTGTTTTTCATGGTATACACGTATTCCTGGCTGATTTGGATGCATATCTTACTCGCAGGTTCTATACCTGCTGGGGTCGGGAACATTCTGTCGTGGAGATTAGTCATGAAATCTTTTATACGGTCATTCTCTGCCTTCCGCTGATTCAAGAATGGCATGTGTCGTTTTCTGGTGAAAGAATGTGCATTGTACTGGTTAATCTTGCCAAAGGAAGTGTTTTAGGTAAACTGATCGACTCGATATGACCTGAATAGTGTTGACAGGACAGCTAAATCAGAGAAACAAACCGTTCAAACAAACAAACAAACAAAAAACATGACACATTCTTAAAGATCATATAACTTTGCGTCTGAGAATGTAAAAACGCCATGAAATAAAGTCGGTAATCCACTAGTGGATTAAATATGCAAATAAGTTAGATACACCCGTAACGTTACACGTACGACGTCCTTAACGACGTCGCGTTTACTAATGGCAGAACATTGATGTTTTCGTACAAAAATCGTGAAATAAATGCGTTTAATATGTCATATAAATAGAATCTTGCATTCGGCCTCATGTATCATTAATTTTTATTAAACTCGCTGAGGAAAAGGGATAAAATGTATGGCGAAGCCTCGCATTTTATCCTTTTCCTCAATTCGTTTAATAAATTCAATTAAGAAATGAATATTATTTTTCTGCTGTTCATGAAAGCATGAACGCAGCGGGTCGCGTGCACCATAAATGAACCCCGAAGATTGGGCTGAAATGAACCACGCAGAGCTGAAACCGACTGCACACGAGTTCTGGTGAACCGCTTAGATGGTCTAAGCCTGCCCAAGCAAAGTGATGCGAGTCGGCCATTCCCTACACATAAACCAATTTTGGTTTGTTTGGGCGGCAGGGCTTGAGATGTTATTTCATCTCAATGGAAATTGGAAGCGGTGTCTCCAAAATGACATTTACATTGTTTACGGGGACGCTGAATCTTAAATCAAGCAAAAAACGCCTCATTGAGGCGGTTCTCACGAGTACCCTCAACCTATGTCTAGCAACAGAAATAAAACAAATAATGTGTACCCCTGTAAACCCCAGTTGTCTCTATTTATAGTGGGGTATAGAGGGGTGTTCATTTCACGGACTTGTTAACGTGGTTAGAAGTCCCAAAATCAGAGGCAACGTTTCCAATAGGGCACACACACACACACGCACACACACAAAGACAAAGGGTTGAACCTATATCACCCATACAGGGCACCCAGCTGCTAAGTAAAGGTCACTTTTTTAATGTTTTAGTGATGTTATTATGACATTTATTTTCTTCCTGGAGAAGTAATACATTCATTTGAACTGCAAAGCTAATACGAGTATTATTGTCTGGGTCGTTAAACTCTAAAACAAAACAAAACAAAATCATTGGAAGATAAATGTTGGGGGTTCCCCAGGGTTCTGTTTCGGGACCACTTTTATTTCTAATAAAGTTTATTTTGATAACATTTCTATTTCACCTTTAATCTTAATTAGCCTCTTTGCATATTACAGTTCACTATTTTATTCAGCTTCATCAATCAATGACACTGAAGTTATTATAAATCATGACCCTTCTATACTAAAACATCGGACTAAGTACATGAATCATATGAAAGCCATTACGATAGAGATGTGTGAAATAGTGCACTCACTCATATTTCCAAAAAGGTTATTTTTCTGCCCTATTTGTAACTTCTAATCCAAAGAAAGACTGTGGGTGCTCGTTAGAACCCTCTCAATGAGGCGGTTCTAACGAGTACCCACAATCCATGTTGTTTTTGTTTTTGTTTTATTTTTATTTCATTTTTTGGGGGTTGGGTTGGAGGCGATGGGAATAAGGAGAATAGTGTTTTGTTTATTTTAGTTCGACTGCGATGAAAGCTTCAAGTTTATTTGGATCGCTCTTAAACACTCATTCCGGATGTTATCATATGCGCGTGAGATAGGCAGTGACTTTTACACCACTGCTACCCATTTACACATGGGTGGAGTGGGACAATGGCATTACGTTTCTGATCGGAGGTGTTGGGTAATTGTATCTATTCCTGATCATTGCCTTCATCGGAAAGTAAATGGATAACTTGTCGCACCTCCCTTTCACAGTTTGCA
Organism: Lucinisca nassula; assembly: GCA_963580285.1. NCBI lineage: Eukaryota > Metazoa > Mollusca > Bivalvia > Lucinida > Lucinidae > Lucinisca > Lucinisca nassula. Next base: position 68,091,593 of record OY757018.1, read on the forward strand.
TAAGCAGGCAATAGCTAATTAAATAGCGTTTCCGGACAATATGGCATGAAAATAACTTGTCAAAATTATAGAAAAAAATAATTAGTAGTTTTTCTACTTTCCCTGTAACGTGGGCAGGAACTGAAACGGGAAAAAGGAAATTTGTATATTCTTTTGCATCAGCATATGGTATTTTTTTATCAATTTCAACCCATTTAATTAGGGGGGTGGGGTAATAAATTGGCAAAAAAGACAGATAAAAATGCACAATAATGTTTCCAAGGTAAATTAATAACATATATCGGACATTGTTTGAACGTCTGCGACAATGTTAATGGCTTCGTATCTTTTAAACATGACAAATCGACACTATGGCAATATGATAACATGGCTTTTTTTGCCAGAAAAATCAATTTTTCACACCATAAAACTTATAAATGAAATTGTGTTTCATTTAAAATGAAATACTTTGATACATATCACATTAAGGAAGCAAAAGTAGGTGCAATAATAATTGTATAATCCTTGTTCTTGTCATTTAAATAATATCTTAATGCTTTTTTAGCCAATATATATTGGGGAGTGGGGTAACTTTTTCTGCATTACTTCTTCCAGATGCCTGGTGACATGGTCAAATGTCACGCCTATTTCGTGTATCTAATATTATTACACAATATATGTGAAAATAAGAAAAATCTAAAGACGAAAAATGCATTCTTTTATCAAATATAGTGAAAATTGCATATCAAAACAGCACGAAATGCAAAAAAAGTCATTTGTAAATAGGTGTTTCGACAAAAACTTGTGAAAGAGTTTGTCTTTCACAGCTAGGTACGCAAACATGACATTATCCCGCATTGTGTTTTTTAAAATCAAACTGGGAAATATTGTTTTAAACAATTGTCATCGACAATTTGTCAATGACTGGGGTAATTATTGAAACATTCGATAATTTCGAAAACAGAACCCATCTATAAGGCTAAAAAGCTCGAAAAAAGCATGGTATGCCTATATTTTTATACTGGCAAACGAATGCAGAGATTTCAAGCTACAAAATACAAGCAAATAAAAAAAAAATCTAAAGACAAATGAATTACTCCCCACCCTCCTTAAACACTTTTAACACAGTTACATATAAGAGGGGAACAATTAAAATAATGAAATGCTAAAAACTGAGCTTGGCATTTCGTAAATCGCTCCGGTGCAAAGTATTTCCTACAAAAGTCCATAGGCATCCAGCAGACTCAAATCGGCCAAGGCATCTTCCCATATTGGAGATACGGTCATCTCAAGGTTTTTCTATGGACTAACAGCTAGACGGGTGGTCACTATATCCCCCATAAACTTATTCAGCCAGGACTTGTACCAAGTATCATCAGTACACTTCAAAGGATATTGGAGACGTGGCAGTCACAATGATATATTATCAGGGGAGATAACTTAAAACATAGCGCATGGATCTGTGGTTCTTGCCCATCTCATGCCCGCTCAACCTTTGTAAAATTGTACAGAGTATCAATTCTACTCGTACCATCAATATATCTAAAAGAGTAATAGAAATAAGGCAATCACACGGTGGTCATACAGTTATATTGGCAGGGGAGATAACTCAAATACTATAGCACCCAGAGTTGTGGTTCTTTCTCAACAATTGTACCAACTGCCATCAAAACATCTCAAAGTGTATTGAGGGTATGGCAATCAGAAGGTTCTATTGTCAGGGAAGGTAACTAAAATCAGCAGCACCCAGAGTCGTGGTTCTTGCACAGGACACGCCTGTTCAATCTCATGTACATTTGTACTAAGTACCATCAACTTGCCTGAAAGGGTATTGGAGATATTGGCAGTTACGAGGTATTCATACGTATATATTTGAAGGGGAGATAACTTAAACACCATGGCACCTGTAGTATTGGTTCTTGTGCATGACACCCATTCTTAACCTTGTGTACAATTGTGCCAGTACCATCAGTATATCTCAAATGGTTTGGGAATTATGACCACCACAAGGTTTTATTTCAAGAGTGATAGCTCAAAAAATAGGGCACAAAAAGTCGTTGTTCTTGTGCATGAAACGCCTGTTCAACCTCATGAACAATGCACTGAGTACCATCAATATGCCTCTAAGGGTATTGGTCATATGGCGATCACAAGGTAGTCATACTATTGAAGGAGAAATAACTCAAATAACTGAGATATCATGGCACCCAGAGTTGTGGTTCTTGCACATGACACAACTTCTCAACTTTGTGAACAGTTGTACCAAGTACCATCAATATATCTCAAAGGGTGTTGGAGTTATGGCCATCAATCTGTTTTATAGTCAGGGGAGATAACTAAAAAACTAGGGCACAAAGAGTCGTTGTTCTTGCGCATGAAACGCCTGTTCAACCTCATGTATAATGTACTGACTACCATTTTATTTATTTTTTTTTTTTTTTTTTTGGTTTTGGTTATACGGCCCTTTCAAGATTATTTCACTCATATCGAGCCGATCGTTAATCTGAGGTGGGCGAAAACCGGAGTAACCGGAGAAAAAACACATGACCTACCGTTGCAGTACTTGGCGTCTCACATGTGACCCGAGCGAGGCTCGAACCACAGCGGTGAGAGACCTAATGATTAAGAGTCAGCGCTCTTATCCACTAGGCCACGGAGGCCCGTACTGAGTAACATCTTTATGCCTCAAAGGGTATTGGTCATATGGCGATCACAAGGTAGTCATACTATTATATTGGAAGGGAGAATAACTCAAATGTCATGGCACCCAAACTTGTGGTTGTTGCGCATGACACACCTCCTCAACCTTGTGTACAATTATGATAAACGTCATCAATATATGGGCCCCGTCAAGCGATTTTGGTACGTATCGCCCATGCGAGCAGCGATGGTTCAGGCGAGCCTGCGCATCCGCGCAGTCTCGCCAGAACCTTCGCTGCTCGCTCATACAAGCAGTGAATCAAGAGGAACCTTCAGACAGAAAGCCATATCCCTTGCCCCTCTGAAAGGCTGGGCATGCGCAGTTAAAATTTGTCATGACGGAATGCTCGAAGACACAAATTCGCTTGGCGGGGCTCATATCTCAAATGGGCATTGGAGCTATGACCATCACAAGGTTTTGTATACTGATGGACGGACGAACGCACGGACGAATGGACAGATGCCAGGCTGATCGCTATAATCCCCAAACCTAATCTGTAAGGGGGGTGTAAAATTATGTATACTGCTGTAAACACCACTTTTACTGCATGAAAATGGGGTTTAAGGGGGTCAAGATTATTTAGGAGAGTTTTCGTGATGAAAGTCTGATACACACACATGCGCAAAAAACAGCAGTATGTGCATTTAACTGCAAATATGGAAATATAATGCATGCTGTGTCTTTTTGGAATGACGGGTTTTTTTAAAAAAAATCCGTCCTTTAAAATAGCGATGTCCGGGCGGGCGTCGGGCGGGCGTCGTCCCCGGTTTCCCTTTCCCAGCAGGCACACGTCGCTAGGGCAACGTCAGGTCAACGTCGGTGCAACGTCCTGACGTTGCACCGACGTTGGTCCGACGTTGCATAAACGTCGTGACGTTGAAATGACGTTTATATGACGTCACAATTACGTCATGTGCCTGCTGGGTTTGGTTAACCTTTTTTCAAAGTGATATGTTACCTTTATTCTTCAGAGGATTGCTTTCATATTATGATTATGACTGTTGCTTCATTGGAGATATTCCTTTCAAATGCAATCCATTACTGGCATCAAGGATCCAAGTAAGGGTGAAAATTGTCATTTTTCGAACTTCAGCTTCTTAGGTTAACCTTTTGGTTTACCTTTTTTCAAGTGCCAGTGTAGTGGTTAGAGTTAAGTACTATGGATCAAGGTGTTGTGAGTTTGATTCCCGGTGGAGGAATTAATTTTTTTCTTCATGAATACATATACATAGTCATTATTCCCCTGCACAATGAAGTCCTGGGTCCAAGGTCAAGGTCACTGTGTCTTTTTTGGAAAACAAAAAAAAAAACATTGTTATTGCTACAGCATCTACATTTATAGATGGATTTTAATATAACTTCACACAAATATTGCTTATTATGATATCTTGAGCAAGATCAACTTTCAGGGTCCTGGTCCAAAGGTCAAGGTCACTGTGGCTATTTTTAGAAAAAAAATTGTCATTGCTCTTGTGCCCATATTTATTGATGGATTTTAATATAAATTCACACAAATGTTCAATATGATAATCTCTCGATCGTGTTTGACTTCAAGGGTCCTGAGCTGAATGTCAAGGTCACTGTGGCTATTTTTAGAAAAAAAACTTTGTCATCGCTTAAGCGCCTATATTTATTGATGGATTTACACATAACTTTATACAACTGTTGGATATGTTAATATCTTGAGAAAGTTTGACTTTTAGGATTCTGGGCTCAAGGTCAAGGTGCTGGACTACAGATCAAGGGGTTGTGAGTTCAAATCATGGTGGAGGATTTTTTTTCTTCTTTTTTTATGCAAAGGCTTGAACAAAGGATTGAATTCTTGTTAATTTGTAATAAGGGATACTTTTTGATGCTCTTTCAACTGCTGCAGTCTGTTTAGCTCTTTCAATGTTTGAAAATGGCCTTTTTGGGCAAAACCGTCAAAATTGGAGTTGTATTTTTGTTTTAAATAAAACCGCTTGAAACAGATTTCTAGTTCAATGTTGCTTAGGGGTGCTGTTTGAACCTTTTTAATTGCTGTGGTCTGTTTGGCTCTTTAACAAAATAAAATGAAAAACCCGTCCATAATGCCGTTGGGCATTTTTTTTGTTTATTCTTATCAATAATAATACTGCCTGGTGTAGAACATCACAAATACCGATAATGCTAGCGTGGTAGCTCAGTGGTTAGTGCAGTTGCCCCTGATGCGAGACCCGCCCCCACCCCCACCCCCACCCAACCACCGTATATCTGATTTACTTGTGAAGAAATTCGGAAAAATACTTCATGAGTTATGGCCCTTTGTAACTTTGGTCATTTGTATTGTTTATGCCTTGTGATGCATAGTATAACTTTAGAACCATGAATGTTAGGGTTTTGAATTTTCATTTATTGACTTCTCATGAAAAAGCTCAGACAGGACAAAACATACAGAACTCTTACAGTGGATGCAGAGCTTCCTGATCAACAGGGGCTACCCAAACCTGGTCAAGGGCCGGTTTTCCACGATTACCTCAGCTGTATCCGGTGTGCTTCAAGGTGCCATGCTCGGACCTTTGTTGTTCTGTCCATACATAAATGACTTGCCATAGAAACTCAGCTCTGAAGCTCGCCTCTTCGCTAATGACAGCCATTTATATCGCAAGATCTCAAGCATGACTTATACTGCAGCACTTCAGAGAGATCTTGACATACTAAAGCAATGCCCATAATGGAATGCAGACTGGCAAAAGTCTTTTCAACCCAACCAACTGTGTGGCAGTATGGGTAACATAACGGAGAATCCTGGTTGGAGATTTAGAGCAACTTACATTTCAAGATACATGACCATGAATGCCAATCTTAAAGATTTGAAAGCACATGGGCATCTTTCATTTCCGAAACATATTATTGGAAATAGAAGTGGAGGCACTGATCAGGAATCGATACAATTAACCAACAGCTCCCATTGGAGACACCAAAACCCCATTTTGAATCCTGGAGTATGTCACGTCAGTAGGGACCAACATATAGTATCCAGTAGCCAGCTAGGTTTGTCAGAAGTGACTACCAAACAACCAGCATTACCCTCCGAGTGATACAACACCTTGACCGGCAAACTCATCAGCATTGAGATCAATGCTGGGCAAGATCCATCTCTGGGATAAGTGGACATGTATGCGTGCAGGTTCTCCGACCCGAAAGCAGCGAACAGCCTATAAACCCTATTGGTTTCGTTGCGCAGCAGGGCTTGAGATGTCATTTCATCTCAATGTCGGGTAAAAGTTCCCCAACATTGGAAGCAGCGTCTCCAAAATGACCTTTACAGTGTTGACGGGGACATTAAACCTCAAATCAAAAAACAAACAACACTATTTATGTCATTTTGGAGACGCTGCTTCCAGTTTTGCGGGACTTTTACCCGGCATTGAGATGAAAGGATATCTCAACCCCTGATTCCCAATGAAACCAATAGGAGTTGTATGCATCGACGGACGGACTCGCACCACTTTGCCTGGGCAGGGTTAAACCTTCTGAGCGGTTTACCAGTACTCATGTGCGGTCGGTTTCAGCTCTGTATGGAAGCATCATGCAGTCAGTCCAATCTATTTTTCCAAGCCCCGACGGCAATATCTTGGTTAGGAATCCTACAAGCTGGGAAAATAACGTATTATCTCGGTTTAGAGGGCGTACAGCCACAGACAAATACAGTGTGGCTCGTTTACAAGTGCTGTTTCGAACTCACATTAAGGGGAATGGGAACACAGGGCAGAGTTTTCCGCCATTTTTCAAAGGTCAAAGGGAGTCAACCTTTTGAAGTTCCTGTTCGCCTTTCTTTTAGCCCTGTCCCGCTGAAAAAGGGGTCTACTCTTAAAGAAAAGAATTTGCTAATTCTTTTCTTTAAGAGTTGACCCCTATTGACGTGAGAGACAAAATACTTTTGCAGGAGTATCCTCCCTCCCCTGAAGTCCTCTTCGGAGGTTAAGGTGTTATGGAAGATAGATAGGTGTTATAATCCCCCTTAAGTCCATAGGAAATTCTTCCCATAGTTCCAGATTACAGTTATTTCATGGCCGTTCGTGAGATAGTCAAAACAATTACCCCGGGGCGCCGATGACGATCCCATGCATTGTTGCCCGAGACCTACGGTCTACGGCCTCGGGCAACAGTGGATGAGGTTGTCCGAGGCGCCGAGGTGCAATGGTTTTGACTATCCCCCAAACGGCCATGAAATAAATGTTTTATTACCCAACTGGTTACGAAAAACATCCATTGAAGAAAACAAATATTAACCAAATAACAACAAAATGACATTTGAGGTAAACAGTGTTTGTTTGTTTGATTTGAGGTTTAACGTCCCCGTCAACACTGCAAATGTCATTTTGGAGACGTTGCTTCCAATTTTGTGGGACTTTTACCCGGCATTCAGTTGAAATGACATCTCAAGCCCTGTCGCCCAATGAAACTAATAGGGTTTATAAGCATGGACGGTCCGACACTCACACCGCTTTGCCTGGGCAGGCTTAGATCCTATAAGGGGTTTACCAGTACTCGTGTGTCGGTCGGATTCAGCTCTGCGTGGAAGCATCATGCAGCCCATATATTTCTTCAAGCCCCGATGGGCGGGGTCGGTTAAATAGTGTAGACAATAATTATGAGGTTTTAGTTAAACAGCTTAACTCATGACCAGGGTGCTCCTAAAACGGCCTGGTGTGGTTCTGTTTTCTTTGATTTTAATGCTGCGTTACCAGACATGCCAGACGCCAGTTTTTACCAGAAAGTGACGTCACTCTGTCTAACGTCAAGGAATCTATGACTGACGTCATAAATCGGCAGCTTATAATGACGTTATTCGTAATAATCTGGTACATAATAAACCACACTTCCTTCCCTTTGCGTTTATAGGCGCGCTGTGATAACTCATTTAGTACCGGAAACCCCAAAACAGGTACCAGGGCAAACAGTGTAGGCCCAGATCAGACGCCGCAGAACGCGGCGTCTGATCAGGGCCTTCACTGTTTGCAAAAGTTCAGTAATTTTCCTAATAAATTCTGAAGAAAACAAAACCTGACACCCCTAAATTTTGAAATGGACTAATGCTTCAGATAAGGAGGAAGATTCCATTTGGTACAAAAAGGGTTAAAATTGATTTTTTTTTCGTTGTTGTTCGCGGCTGAGATTTCAAGCTGGCAAAACTCCGCTTTGCCCAAGCACAAAGGAGGTAAGTATGCTAGGGATTTGAAATTTCATATATGGATTCCTCGTGAAATATAGCCGATACTTACTTCTTGTCTGGATTATGCACCTCTTCTGAGTAATGGCCCTTTGAAAAAACAGATTAAATCTTGTCAGCAAAATATGACAAAAAGTATGAAAGCTAGAAGAGCCTTGCAAGTTTATGAGTTGCTAGTGATGAGTAGATGACCTGATTTACTTGTGAAGAAATTCGGAAAAATACTTCATGAGTTATGGCCCTTTGTAACTTTGGACATTTGTATAGTGTATGCCTTGTGATACATAGTATAACTTTAGAACCATGTATGTTAGGGTTTTGAATTTTCATTTATTGACTCCTCATGAAAAAATAGCTAACAGTTTTTTTTTTTGTTATTTTTTTTTTTTTGTTGTTGTATTTGTTTTGTTTTTGTTGTTGTTTTTTTTTTGTGTTGTTGTTTTTTTTTTCGTCAGGATTATGCGCCTTTCCTGAGCTAAGGCCCTATGAATAAATTCAAATTATTGAAGCTAGAGGCTGGAAAGTTGACGGTTGATTAATAATTTTGTAGCCTTGAAAATTTTGGCATTAATGGGAAGCATATGGCTTGGGGCATAGTGTTTCTAGTTACTTTTTATACAGCAGGTTGGGAAATAAATTATGTAGTTTATCCCATAACGCCAATATTATTTACTGGATGACGTCATTTACACATACATGTATACTTGGGCCTGGACTCAGGTGAGTGATCATGGGCCAAATTCACCTCTGGAAGTTTGTTTTTGCACAGTTTTTCCATAGTTAAACATGGCTGAGCACTAGCATAACCCGTTCAAAAAGCTTAATAATGTCTAGAAAGTTTATAAAGAAAGTAGTTGTGATGGCTATATAGCCCCTTTATGGAGCAAAAAAGGGGCCATATAGTCATCGCAACTACGCAAGTTCATTTACAAGCTTTCTAGGCATGTTTAAGCTTTTTGAACGGGTTACGCTAGTGCTCAGCCATGTTTAAATATGGAAAAACTGAGCAAAACTCGAACTTCAAGAGGTCAGTTTGGCCTATGATCACTCACCTGAGTCCAGTCCCCAAATATATGTGGTCACGTACCGTAATGATCCTAAATATAGGGACAGGTAGGCCTGAGCTAACAGTGCAGTCCCAGATCAGACTGCTCCTGATAGAACAGTCTGATCAGAGTCTACACTGTTTGCCATTCTGTCTACATTCTGTCTACACTCCTTGCTGGATCGTGAAAGAATTTTGTTCAAATTCTAGGAGAATAACAGCAAGTCCTAAAGGTGTGCGAATTTTAGGATCTTTACGGTAATAAAAATCCAAATGACCACATGTTAAATAACATATCGTTACTGGCGTGTAACGCCATAGCGCCTTCCGTGAAAACCCTATGTTTTTTCAACTACTTCAGCGATAAAATCCGTTTAAGAATTGTAACATGATAAACAGAATCTTACACTCGTGGTCAATTCATATGAAAATTATTAAACTCGCCACAGGCTCGTTTCATGAATTACATATAAAATGACCACTCGTGTAAGATCCTTTCTATATTATGAGTGAGTTTTAGTTTTACGTCTCACCAACAGCTAAAGTCATACGGAAAAGGGACCTCGGTTTAAAGACTCATCCGAAAGTCTGGAGAAGCCCGGGATCGTTCCTGCGATCCCTGGTTTACAAGGCGAGTAGCGTAACCACTGCACCACGGAGGCTTCTGAATAATTCAAGGAAGTATTCAACTTTACCACAATAATGTATGTTGTGTGTCCTCATAAGAATCGCCTCGATGAGGCGATTCTAATGAGTATACACAACACACCTTAAATTTAAAGAAGATCGAAAACTATTCCTTATTAATCCCTTTTATGTCCCCTTTTCTGGCACTAGGATTAACCCTCAGTGGCTCGAACTACCCCTGTCTCGAACAAATATTCATGGTCCCGAAAAAGTACGAGCCCGCTGATTGAAGTTCGTTTGTCCATTCCACATAGAATCCTCCACCATCAAGGTCGAGCTTGTGGTATACATGTACTTAATGCTCTGATTTCTGGGTATTTTCAGCAGACGACATTTTGAAATATTTCTCCCCAGGAAACAGGATTTGACGTTTCACGAAAATGGTCTCATGTGGAGACAATTTGCATTAAATTCTCAAGTCCTATTGTCTGGGAAAATTATTAAAATATCAACAATTGGTCGTCTGCTGAATTAGCCCAGAGAGTGGTAAATGTTGTTTTCATTTATTGTAAATTTTTCATGGTACTTTAACAGTTAAATATAGAAAACAGTGTCAAATTATGTATGTAGTCAGAACCTGAAAATTGAAGTAAATTTACTTCTATTGATTATATAATATACGACGATACATGTTTTTTTCGTACTGTTTATAGGATCGACTTGGGGTAAGTTTATATTTTTAGGTCACCGGAGCCGAAGGCTCCCGGGAAGCTTATATGTTAGGCAGTTATCCGGTGTCGTCGTCGGTCGTTTGTCGTCTGGCATTAACACTTTCAAACACCATCTCCTCTAAAGCCACTGGGCCAAATGAGCCCAAATTTCATCTATAGCAACCTTGGTATAGGGGGTTGAAAGTTTATTATTTTTATGAAAATTGGCTCTTATTTTGGTTGCTGTGGCGACTTAGTGTTTCCATAGACTTATAATGGGGAAAATCATTGCAGATATTTTGACAACACTTTTATAGAAATGTTCCTTGAGTAAACCTCTCTCATACCTCAATCCGTTCAGATTCCCACCCCTAAACCATATATATTCTTGATCCTTATAGTAAGACACATTTAGGGAAAATAATCTTGGTCTTTCCTGGGATCTAGAAGGCATGCATCAACCCCTCCACTGCTTAAAAGACTTTATATCTCAGGAACCAAACAGCTCCCCACCGCTAACCATAAATATTCCTGTTCCTTATTATTTGTTTGTTTGAATTGAGGTTTTACGTCCTCGTCAATACTATTTCTAAAGGTATTTTTGGAGACGTTGATTCCAATTTTGTGGGACTTTTACCCTACACTGAAATGACATCTCAATTCCTGCCGCCCAAACAAACCAAAATGGTTACTATGCATGGACGGTCCGACTCATACCACTTTGCCTTGGCAAGCTTAGACCCCTAAGCGGTTTACCAGTACTCATGTGCGACCGGTTTCAGCTCTGTCTGGAAGCATCATGCATCCCAATGTATTTCGTCAAGCCCGGTGTGCAGTGGAAAATTGTTCCTTTTTTGGAAGACGCATTGAGGCGCGATTGGGCCCATTCCGCACCCCTCTACTTCATATAAGGCCTAATATATCAGATAAGGGGGGGGAGGGGGGGGGGTGGCTCGCTATCCAGACTCTGGGTTTGCCACGGGCTACACTCATGGTGCATATAATCAAGCACATTTTTCCCGCGAAAAGTTTCAAGGCTCGCTGCAGCATAGGATATTTAACTTGCTTAAACGACTGATACTTAACCTTTAACCTTATGATACTCTTATGATCTTACATGACATGTGACTCGGTTAATTATATGTATCTTTACCCGTATTATTTAAACGTTTTATACGCTCGTTCTAAAGCTATTTTCATATGATGCATTATTTTAATTTGCTAAACAATGACTTTTACAATTAGGCATAAGGATTTATTGTCCATTTTAAATGAGGCAAATGTGATATGTACATGATTTTAGAACTGCTTGTCATCTATGCCTCACACAATGCGCCATTGCTTGTGTTTTGTATGAATTTTGTGCATGTGTCTGATATTTGTATATATGTACATAGTTTTTTTGTTGTTGTTTTTTTTTTTCACAGAGGGCCGCAAGGTAGAATAGCTACTTAGCTAATTGCGTTACCCTCTCAAAACAATGTATAAATAAATAAAATAAATACTGCGACCACATAGGTGCTCAAATTCGTTTGGGAGATTAAAATGATATCATGTTTAAATACATTACTGCCATTTGGGGCTCTGCTGACATAGTATCTCTCAACAAATCAAACACGGATGACTCATTCGAACTATCTGTTCAGTCCCATGGCTCCAGATGTTAACTCACATATGCCTAGCGTCCCATTTATGGGACATTGGCAAACAGTGTAGACCCATATCAGTCGCGGCGTCTGATCTTAGTCTACACTGTATTGCTTAAAGCCTGTGCATTTTAGCTCACCTGTCACGAAGTGACAAGGTGAGCTTTTGTGATCACATTTTGTCCTTCTTGCGTGCGTGCGTCCGTGCGTAGACAATTTCAAATAAGTACATGTATATCTCTAATACCCCCATTGCCAATTTTAATTAAATTTCATGAGAAGCATCACCAGGTAGGTGGGAAGGCTGCATAAGGTTTTTGAGCTGATCGGATTGGAATTCTGGTTGCCATGGCAACATATAGCTCCCATAGACTTACAATGAAAAAAAATCATCTTCTCTGAAACCACAGGGCCCAGAGCTTAGGTATTTAGCTTGTAGCAACCTCAAGTGGTCACCTACATAAATCCTGCCAGTCATGCCCCTGGAGTCCAAATGATTGGCCACACCCCGGCGCCCCTTAGCTCCCATAGACTTATAATGGAAAAAACGCTTCATCAATCTTCTTCTCTGAAATCATGAAGCACAGTGCTTAGATATTTAGTATGTAGCAACATAATATAGTCACCTACATAAATCCCGCTAACCATACCCATGGAGCCAAAATTGGTCACGCCCCGGGGTTCCTCAGCTCCCATAGACTAATAAGGGGAAAACTTCAAAAATATTCTTCTCTGAAACCAGAGGGCCCAGAGCCTAGATATTTAGCATGCAGCAACGGCAAGTGGTCACTTACATAAATCCTGTCAATCGTGCCCCTGGGGTCCAAATTGGCCACGCCCGGGGCTCCTTAGCTCCCAAAGATTCATAATGAAAAAAGCTTAAAAAATCTTCTTATCTGATACTATGAAGCACAGAGTTTAGATTTTTAGTATCTGGCAACATAAAAAAGTCATCTACATAAATCATGCTAACCCTAACCCAGGGTGGCCATCAGCTCCCATTGACTCATAATGCAAAAAAAAATAAACTTCTTCTCTGAAACCATAAGGCCCAGAGCTTAGATATTTAGCATGTAGCAACGTCAAGCGGACACCTACATAAATCCTGCCAGTTATGCCCCTGGGATCCAAATTGGCCACATCCCAGGGCTCTTTAGCTCCTATAGACTCATGATGGAAAAAAGCTTCAAAAATCTTTTTCTCTGAAACCACAGGGCCCAGAGCTTAAATATACAGCATGTAGCAACGTCAAGTGGTCACCTACATAAATGCTACCAACCATGCCCCTGGGGTCAAACTTGGCCACGCCCATGGACTCATTAGCTCCCATAGACTTATAATGGAAAAAAAATGAAAAATGATTTTTTCTGAAAACATAAGTCCCAGAGCTTTAATATTTAGTATGAAACAACATGAAATGGTCATCTTAAGAAATCCTGCCAACCATGCCCCTTGGGCCCAAATTGGCCACGCCCATGGGTCCATTAGCTAATGGAAAAAAAGAATATGCAAAATGGAAAAAAAATCAAAAATCTTCTTCTCTGAAACCATAAGGCCCAGAGCTTAGGTATTTAGCATGTGGCAATGTTGAGTGGTCGCCTACATGAATCTTGCCAAGAATGCCCCTTGGGTCCAAATTGGCCAAATACTGCGGCCACTTAACTCCAGTACACTTATAATGGAAAAAAGCTTCAAACATCTTCTTTGAAACCATGAATTACAGACCTTAGATATTTAGTATATAGCAACATGAAATGGTCGCCTACATAAATCCTGCCAACCATGCCCTTTGGGCAAAAATTGGCCACGCCTCAGGGCTCATTAGCTCCTATAGCTTTATACTGAAAAAAAATCAATAATATGCCTGTCCAAAACCATAAGGCCCAGATTTTGTTTGATTTGCGGTTTTACGTCCCTGTCAACACTGTATAGGTCGTTTTGGAGACGCTGCTTCCAATTTTTGTGGGACCCGACATTGAGCTGAAATGACCTCTCAAGCCCTGTCGCCTAATGAAACCTATAGGGTTTATAAGAGTGGAAGGACCGACTCGCACCGCTTTACCTGAGCTTAGATATTTAGTATGAAGCAATGTCAAGTGGTCTCCTACACTAATGATTTATGGTACACAGATGAGCGATATAGGGCCATTGGGCCCTCTTGCTATAAAGCTTACTACAAACAAAACCAATCCGACACCCCAATAATTGGAAATGGATCACTCTAAACTCATTAGGTAGTATATGCCATTGTCATATATGTCTTAAGGATAATTTAGGAAGGCTTTCCAGATTTTATCCTTAAAAGATATGCTGTGTGTAATCATTAGAATCGCCTCAATGAGGCGATTCTAATGAGTGAGGCGATTCTAATGAGAGCACATAACATTCCTTTTGTTTTATAAAATATCGAAAATATGTTCTTAAGGGGAATGGGAATACCTTCATGGGAGGCAGCTCCTGCAAAAGTATTTTTGTCTCCATGTCAATAGGGGTCAATTCTTTCCTTTAAGAGTAGACTCCTTTTTCTGTGGGACATGGCTTGTAGAAAATCGAACAGGAAGTCCCGAAAGTTGTCTCCCTTTAAAAAATTGCGGCCAGGTGTTCCCATTCTCCTTAAATCATATCCCATATTTCCGCATGACCTGGCTCTATGATTACCCCCACCAGTTCGAACTTCCCCTACCCGAACTATTTTTCGTATTCGACGTATTCGACGTATTGAAGTTTGACTCTACTATATTTTATTTGTTGTAGGCCTTTCCTGTCGCTATGGAGACTAGATATTTGAGATTACAGTTTTGGAGGAATGTGTTTGAACTTTGCATCTCAGTATCAGGAATAACGATATTATGGATTCTGTCAATGTTTATTCCGGCAGCCCGACGCTATTTCCTGCGTATGGTGCATGACGCAATGACTGATGCTACTTCCTTCAAGAAAGAAGACTATGAGCCCACCCTAGAAACGTTAGAATTCTTAAAAGGGATACTCAAAGGAATTGTATTTGACAAGTTGAAAGCGGCTTGTCCTGGTTTGAAAGCACCTAATCCAACATTGCTAACGCTTGACGGAAACATGGAGAAAGCATTGTTAGACTTTCAGAAGATATCTCGCCCTCTGGTGGTCAATTTTGGAAGTTGTACATGACCACCGTTTATGGCGACGTTTGCGAGATTCAACGAGATCGTCGAAGAATTTCGTGACTCCGCAGATTTTGTCATTGTCTACATAGAGGAAGCGCATGCGTCAGATGGTTGGCGGTTTCAAAACAACTATAATATAGAACAGCATCGTAAGATTGGAGATCGTTTAAAAGCTGCCAGTGTGCTTACTGATCTTGAGCCCAAGTGTCCCATACTAGTAGACAATATGACCGGCGATGCTAACAGCCTTTACGGAGCATTTCCCGACAGACTGTTTATTATCTTGAATGGAATTATTGTTTATGAAAGTAAAATGGGTCCCTGGGGATATGATCCGGAAAGAATAAAGTCTTGGTTGAACACCTATTTTGAATCGTAGATTTGTCAGTATGAAAACATGTCTATATTATTCTGAACCCCTTGAACCCGTCTTATATATAGTAAAACTGGGGTTTGCAGGGGTAAACCTTATTTTTCTTATTTCTGCTCTAAAATATAGATTGTGGGTACTAGTTAGAACCTCGATGAGGCGGTACAAACATCTCCCCACAATCTAAATTTTGAGCAGAAATATAAGAAAAATATCACAATTTTTCTTCTTAAATTCTGCATTTTTCGGCGATAAAATTAATTATATATTTGTATAGGCAAATTTTCGTAATGTAAACCTCTCGTGTAGTTTACAAGGGTATACATTATTTTCCTTTGTTTACACGTAGATTGTTGGTACTCGTTAGAACCGCCTCAATGAAGCGGTTCTAACGAGTTCACAATCTATGATTTTAACAGAGCATGATATGAAAATCTGTTGAGGCGATTAATCCAAGAATTCCGCAGAACTTTGAAATATGTTGGGAATTTACACAAACTAATTCTTTGTAACCATGACACTATATTACATCCGTATGCAGCACACACAACCAAATCTCGAAAATGTTCTTAAACAACGATTCTACACACTCGCAGTCTTTCAGCATCAACTTTGTCAACTGTGACGTCCGTCACAACGGAGCGCCCTTAGGGGAGATAAGTTTGGGTGCCATATCGCATCGAGTTGATAAATAGCCGAGTTATTGCACTTTATAGCAAGTAACAGGTGAAAGCAGTTCCGGGGATTCCATTCTTACCGAAGATGCAATAATTAAGTTGAAAATAAAAATAAATAAAATACCATACGTCCCAGTTTGGCCTTTAAAGGGGCAGAATTTTCAGCCATTTTTCAAAGTGAAACACCTTTCAGGACTTCCTGTTTGCTTTTCTATAAGCCCCGTCCCACTGAAAAAATGGGCATACTCAAACGGGAAAGAATTGCTCCTGAGGACCAAATTCTTTCCTTTAAGTACATTTGCATGAGTTACCTCCCCTGATGGTGTATTCATTCTCCTAAAATTATAAAAAGGTCATTTCTAGAGACATGAAAAAAATGTCTTAACCCATTTAGTACATGGAATCCCAAAACAGGTAGTTGGCAAAAAGTGCAGGCCCAGATCAGACGCTGCAGAATGCAGCGTCTGATCAGGGTCTACACTGTTTGCAAAAAGTTCAGCTATTTTCCGAATAAATTTTGAAGAAAACACAACCTGACATCCCTGAAGTTTGAAATGGACTTCTCCCATATATAAGGAGGAAGATTCCATTTGGTTCAAAAAGGGTTAATATAGGTATTTCACTATATGTTGATATCTTATGCATATATTCTGTATTTTATGTTATAGTTCAACTTTTGTTATATCATAGTCACTGATATCGGTGCATATTGGCCCTAAATAGGATATCGCTGGTCACAAGTTGTAAGGCTGGTACGATTAATTGGATAATCGATTAATTGAACGATAAATTCCACAATAATGGTTATCATTACCTATTTGCTTGTAATCGATTATTTGATAAGTACAATTCATTACCTATTGTTTGTGCCTAAAATAGCTGGAAGAGCGGCAAACAGTGAAGACCCTGATGAGACGCCGCGTTCTGCGACACCGCGTTCTGCGGCGTGTCATCTGGATCTACACTGTTCACTCAGACCTTTTTGTTCAAATACATATGGTAAACTACACTATATGGTAGGTGTCATGCTCAGACAGAAAGCCAGACAGATAAAATTATGACAAAATCTTCAGTGATTACAAATCGATTATCTATCGCAATGGCAGGACTATCGATTATCTTTTCAGCATCGATTAGCTAGCCTTAACAAGCTGTGAATCGTTGGGATATCGAAGGACACTCTCAAGATTTGGTCCTTCGATATCCCGACTCGGGACAGTATTCACCGATATCAGTGCAATTACGGTTTTATTCTATAACTATAAATATATTTGCACCATAACCAGTAGTTTTAGACTCAAAATATGCTTTTTATCAGAATATTCACGCGTGCCTAGCAATTTTTTTCTCGAGACGTCATTGCTCTTATCCATTTTTGACTAGAAACTCCCAAAAAAACGGGTAATTGGCAAACAGCGCCTGCCCAGATCAGATGCCACAGACTCGGCGTCTGATCATGGCCTATATTGTTTGCAAAAAGTCGAGCCATTTTCAAAATAAATTTTGAAATAAAACACAACCTGACACCACTTAATTTTGAAATGGACTTCTGATATATATATAAGGAGGAAGAGTCAATGTGGTACAAAAGGGTTAAGACGTCATCAGATGCAATGTCGCCTAAAGATAAATTTCGACGGTATCCGAGTAAACGTATTAGGGGGTAACGATAACTGTATTCAACATTGTCATATTTGGGGAGGTAAATCGGTGGCTTTGCGGTCGGAAATATGGTTTTACGGCAATGAGCTAGCTGAGCCGTAAAACGGAATTTGCGACCGTAAAAACGACAATTTAACCAAACAAAAGACAACTTCATTTAAGTTATATTTTCTTAGTTTATATTTTCTTTTTGGTCCTTTGAGATCAGCATGAATATTCTGAGAAATCAGAAATAAATTATTGGTTTAGACTCATATTCTAGACAGGTTTTTAATTATTTGGATCCCATTTTGATTTATAACAGTTTTTGTATCGACTGCCTATTCGAAATTTGCAAAATTGCAGTATGTTTTCTCTGGCTTTCTTTGCCGGATCATTACAGGGTCACTGATGAGGCTTTATTAGCCGAAACTACGTAGTATGACCCATCTTCTTTCTTATGGATGTTTTCATTGCTCTTAAAGGAACTCATTTTTGATTTTTATTATTCAATTCAGTTATCACCAATCTAATGCACTCATACTGTTGTTTTGTTAAAAATGTACTTTTTGCACAATACGGCAAGCGCTGTGAGCTGCGTAAAACCAAATGTCAACCAATGAAAACTGACAGTATATCGCAGAATATTCACATTTTCAGTGTAAATCGTAATGTAAACCTACAGAAAACAATGTAGTCACATGATTTTCAGTGGCGAAAAATGACGTCAGTTTAAATCATGGTTCTCTACGATCTGATTGGGCGTTGGAGACGTCAACGCTGCTTCGCACTTTGCAGAAAAAACAGCGTGTAAATCTTTTATAAGCTTTAAAAGTTTGCCCTTTAAGCATTTTTTTTTTCGCCCAAATGTAAATATAAGAAATAAACTTATTTTTTCTGCTGTTCATGAACGTATGCATGACAGCGGGTCGCTGGTAAAGTTTACATGAACCCCTTAGAAAAATGAAACTCATTTCCTTAATATACTGTCGCAAACATTTGACGTTAGCGTTACATACATATGTGCATTAGAATATCACGTTAGGGTTCTGATATCGAGTAATATACAGTAAAACTCCGCTATTAAGACCACCTAAAATTATGACTAATTCTGCTTTAAAAAGCTTATATAAAAGAGTGCAGTTATTTTTTCTTCGTGTGTGCCGCATACAGTGTCCTCTGATCAGGGACCACCTTTGGGACTGTTCAAAAGTGGTCTTAAAGACCATTTTTGAACAGTCCCAAAGGTGGTCTTAATATAGGAATTTTACTGTATTTAAAATATACCAGTGCGATTGTTGCACGGACTTTATCGTACATTTCTAATTATTCAGTGTATATAGCTATCTAATAATAGTGCCATATTGCGTGTGTGTGTTTTTTTTTTTTTTTTTGTTGTTGTTGTTTTTTTTTTTTTTTTTTGTTTTTTTTTACAGTTTGTTTGTTTGATTTTATTTTGTTTTGCTATTCGAAATCTGTTATATGACTAAATTTTCCTAAATCTTTTGGAATATTTATGATTTTAGGATTTAGACGGCAAACAAAGTAACAGACAATAAAATATTTTGACGTAGACAGTAGAGAAAGTCTTTTATATTGAACCTGTATGTGTTTGTGGGTAAAACTGAAGTCCTATTGTTCATCACGATAACATTCTTTCGTGAAGACTGAGTATGCAATGTTTTCATTCTCTCACTTCCACCCATTCTCTTCAAGTTCTGGCGAACGAATACGTACTGACTGGTTAACCGCTTATATATAAGCCTACAAGGCATATGTGGTTAGGTAAATAATCAGCTCAGTGTGACCTAAATAGTGTTGACTGGACTGTTAAACCCCCAAAACAAATAAAATCAAAGCATTCCCTAACCCATCGATCCATGCTTTTGGAGTATATAAGGAAAATATCAGTCGAGTCTCTCAAGCTGTAGTTTCGATTACGACAACACGCCGTTTCAAATAAATTATATGAAAGTTTTTCCACCCATTACGAAAACACACCCGTGCGAGTATAGTGCATTTTTCCAAATCTCCAAAATGGCTACTTTTCTGATGAAAATATGCGAAATGTTTCTTATTAATAGTGCAAACATAGTTTATGGGTGCTCTTTAGAAGCGCCTCATTGAGGCGGTTCTAACGTGTACCCACAACCTATGTTTTGGAGCAGAAATAAGAAAAATAATGTATACCCCCGTACACCCCAGTTTTCTCTATATAAAGTGGGATGTACGGGGTGTTGATTTCACGGACTTGTTCACGTGATGCAAAAATTCAAAACTTTTCAGATAATTTTTTTTTTCCTACTTCGGCTCAAAACATAGATTGTGGGAACGTCCCTCCTCAGTGAGGCGGTTCAAACGAGTAGCCACAATGTATTTTTTTTTTGTCAGCAGAAATAAGAAAAATAATGTATATCCCTAAAACCCCAGTTATATATAAAATTGGGGTTTAAGCTGTTAAAAATTATAAAGGCTTGTTTTCGTGATGATAAAACCAGTCAGCTGCCTCATTATTAACCCATTCTAATCAAATCAAAGGCTTGAGAAGCCCCAAAGTCGGTGAATTACAGTGTATTTGATCCGGATCTACACTATTTGCCAGCGCCCAGCATTTGTATGGAAGAAACGCTATTATAGCGGGTAACATACGAAATTATTATCGGATTTTCGTCTAAGATGTCTCTTTGACAAAACAGTTGCAGGAAAGATTCTGGACTGTTACATGTATTTCTGCTTCTAGCATACATGCACATTCTTTTACAGCTCAGTGAGTGAGTGAGTTTGAGTTTAACGTCCCACCAACAGCTAAGGTCATACGGAGACGGGACCTCGGTTTAAAGACTCATCCGAAAGTCTGGAGAAGCCCGGGATCGAACCTGCGACCCCTGGTTTACAAGGCGAGTAGCGTAACCACTGCACCACGGAGGTTTGGATCTTGTAAAACATAATAATGATGCTGGATTACACGTTTATAAAGCAATTAAAGCAATTATGGACAGCATCTGACCTGACAGATGACGTCCAACGGACATTGAGACCAACCACAATTGGTCACCTTTAGCTAATAAGAGCAAAGGGATGAAAAAAGTAACCCCAAAATTTGGCTCCAAAATTTCGCTCCACACGCCACTCCAAGACTCCACTCCATAGAATGCACAGTGCCGAAGGCATATCCAAAAAGCGACAACTAATATACATCTAAAAGTCACTCAATAGATGGTGGATGAGTAGGGTCATCGAGCAACAACGTTAAACTAAAGTCTGGCGCCTTCACTTCGTGAATTCACCGACTAAATATAAACGTAAAAGGGACATAGACAAACATAATGCGGCGTTTGATCATGGTCTTAACTGTTTGGTAACATTATTTAAGTAAACGATACGTTAACTAACGACAACGGCAACTTCGATCAGCTGATCCCAGGCATCATGTGAACAAGTCCGTGACAGACAGACAGACAGACCTTTGTATTTTTGCATAAAATCCTTTGAACATAGCTGTTTGAAGCTACTCGTGCTAGAAGCCGTGTTCAAACAACAAAAGCCATGTTCAAATCATGAAATTCACGTGCTGTTTGAACATGGGTTTTGAACTTTTTGATTTCACAAGATGTGCCTTGCTTTGTTTACGTTACGTTGAGTGACGTAACGTTATTACCATGAATATAGAATTTTAGAATAACGTTGGAATCGGAAGTTATGCAAGATTTGCGATAACATTTGTCGGGTCCCTCGTAAGGTACAGTAAAATTCCTATATTAAGACCACCTTTGGGACTGTTCAAAAGTGGTCTTTAGGATTTCAGGTGGTCTTAATAGCGGAATTTTATTGAATTTGAATTGGACGATTGTTTGGGGTTTAACGACAGGTCAACCCTTGTGGGTCCCAGAGAAAGGATGAAAACGAGATAGAAGAGATAGTTGAGGAGATGAAAGAGAGGGGCAGAGGAGAAGGAGGAAAATGAATGGAAGTGTAGAAACAGAAGAAATAACAACACTCCCCCTCCACCTTTACCTGCTGCAAGGACAGCAGGGCCTTGTCCAACTGTTAGCCAATATCAGCTGGACCTCGTACATGAACTCAAGCGACGTCACCTGTCTTTTCGTAGTTCTGAATCGTTGACTAGACATTCTTTGCTAGCTGGGTAACGGACCACCGTGACCTTGTGGATAAGAGCGCTGACTCTTAATAATTAGGTGTCTCATTCGCTGTGGTTCGAATCTGGCTCGGGTCGCTTGTATGATGCCAAGTAATGCAACGGAAGGTCATGTGGTTTTTCTCCGGGTATTCCGGTTTTTGCCCACTGATGACCCGCTCTATATGATTTTAATAATTTTAGTTTTGAAAGGGCTGTGAAACCAAAACTAAAAAAGAATAAAAAGGTATACCAACAAAGCAAGAAATTGGCGATACTAACGAATTTAATATTTCTGTGATATCCTGCCACGCATCGGTCCTTTTCCTGTGCACAGATTTGATGCCCGGCCCTTTAATCTCGCCGAACAGGATCTCTTCCCTCTCCAAAACCTCAATTATGAGAGTTTCTTGTCTGATTTACAACTCTGTGAAAGTGGCTCCATTGTAGTTTAGATCTACTATGCAGACGATGTTTACAAACAAACAATTTCCCGTACTAATTGTTTTCCAAACATCAAAGAGTTCTAAAATACCGCTTGCATCAAAAAAAAATAATAATATCTGAGCATGTACTCAAGGACCGAGTCAGACTCAGAATCATGCTCTGTTGAGTACATGCTCAAACAGTTTTATAACCTCGAACTGAGTTTGAAACTCAGTAGAGCACAAACTCAGAGGTCTGAGTTTGAATTCGAGTTGAGCATGAAAAAAAGTTTTATAACCTCGGGGCCTGATCATTTAAACATTGGTTCTGTCCAGTTTGACTGGACGATGGCGACGTTATGGTGTGGCTGTGAGTCGGAAAACTATGTGCACTTATTGTGTGCTTTAATCATATTTTTCTTCAACTAATGGATGGAAAATAATGTAAATAGATCAAGATATATAAACAAGAGGGCCAAGATGGCTCACCTGTGGACCAGAAAAATCACAAGGGATACTTAGAAAAAAAAAAGAAGAAATGAAAGAACATTGTGCAAGGCATGTTTGTTAACCGGATTCATATAAATACATGTATCTTCATAGACCCAGGGTTGTCAATAGAGTTGTACAACAGTTGAACCAGTTGAACCCATGGGCAGGGTCATATTTGACCCCAAGGCTATAATTTGAAAATCTTGGTACAGGTCCACTAGATGAAGCTTCATACCAAATATCAAAGACCTGGGCCTTGTAGTTTCAGATAAGAGGATTTTTAAAGGTTTCCTCTTATATAAGTAAGATAATGTAAAAGATCTGTTCAAAACTTAGGGACTTATGATGATGAGAATGTCAAAAACGGACATTTTCAGCAATCAAATGGAAATGAATAGGTCAACCTCACCAGTTTTTGAACTCATCCGAGTTTTAATCCCTGGCTTACTTGTTTGTTATTTATAAGAAGATTCGATCAAAACTAAAAAGGCTACGGTGATGACAAGGTTGAAAACAGGCATTTTCTGCAGTTAAAGGGACATAACTCTTTGATAAATAGGCTGACATCATCTGTTTTTATCCCATCCGATATAAGAAGATCCGATCAAAACTGAAGGGGCTACGCTGATGACAAGGTGGAAAACAGGCATTTTCTGCTATTAAAGTGACATAACTCTTTGATAAATAGGCTGATCTCATCTGTTTTTAACTCATCCGAGCTTTTATCCCTGAATTACTTATATGTAAGTTTTAAAAAGATCCAATAAAAACTGAATGGGCTACGGTGATGACAAGGTCAAAAGCAAGCATTTATTGCAAGCAAGGGGAATAACTCCTATGATAAATAGGCCGACCCCAACGGTTTTCGACTTTATTCGAGATTTTATCCCTGACTTGCTTATAAGTAAGTTTCAAGACGATCCGATAAAAACTGAAGGGGCTATGGTGATGACAAGGTCAAAAATAGGCATTTTCCAATCGTAGTACATGTACCCCTATGATAAATAGGAAAATCACTCTAGTTTACGAACTCGTCCGAGCTTTTATCCCTGACTTACTTGTTTGCAAGTTTCAAGAAGATCCGATAAAAACTGAATGAGCAGCGGTGAACATAGGGTCGAAAATAAGCATTTTCTGCAATCAAGTGGGGGGGAGGGGGGGGGGCATAACGCCTATGATAAATAAGCCGACCTCAACGGTTTTCGACATTATTCGAGCCTTTATCCCTCACTTGCCTATAAGTAAGTTTCAAGAAGATACGGTAAAAACTGAAGAGGCTATGGTGATGACAAGGTCAAAAGTAGGCATTTTCTGCAATCAAAGGGATGTACATGTACCTCTATGATAAATATGCCAACCTCACTAGTTTTCGAACTCATCCGAGCTTTTATCTCTGACTTACTTGCTTGTGAGCCTCAAGAAGATCCGATCCAAACTAATGTGATGACAAGGTCGAGAATAAGCATTTTCAGCAAAGTAAGGGACATAACTCTGTGATTAACGAATGACATTGTTAGTTTTCGAAGTTATCCCAACTTTTATCCCTGACTTATTTACCTATACGTTTCAAGATGATCCCATTAAAGTTGTAGGATATACGGTGATGACAAGGTCAAAAGTATGCATTTTCTGCAATCAAAGGGACGTAACTCAATGATAAATAGGCTGACCTCATTAGTTTTCGAACTGATCCAAGCATTTATCCCTGACTTACTTACATGTAAGTTCCAAGAAGTTTCGGATATAAACTGAAGGGGCTACGGTGACGACAATGTCAAAGATTGGCAGTTTCTGTAATCAAAGGGGAAATAACTCTCGAAAATATAGGCCGACTTCACCGTTTTTTTAACTTGCTTACTTACATGTAAGCTTTAAAAAGTTCCGATGAAAACTGAAGGGGCTACGGTGTTGACAAGGTCAAAAATAGGCATTTTCAGTAATCAAGGGGATGTAACTCGATGATAGATAGGCTTATCTCACCAGTTTTCGAACCCATCCGAGCTTTTATTCCTGAATTACTTGCTGATTAGTTTCAAGAAGATCAAATCGAAACTGAAGCGGCTACAGTGATGACAAGGTAAAAAATATGTATTTTCAGAAGAGAAAGGGGCATAACTCCGTAGGTAATTAACCGACAGCGCTAGTTTTCAAACTTATCCAAGCTTTTAACTCTGTCTTACTTGTATGTAAGTCTCGGGAAGATCCTATCTAAACTGAAGGGTCTACGGTGATGACAAGATCAACGATAGGTATTTTCAGCAATCACGGGGACGTAACTCTATGATTAATGGACCGATCTTGCCAGTTTTCAAACTCACTCAGTCTACTTGTATATACGTTTCAGAAAGATTCGATCAATACTGAAGGTGCTACGGTGATAACAAGCATTTTCTCATTGTTTGTCTACGGGACCTTGTGGTTGCAAAAACAACCAAAGTTTTCATTCTATTTCGATTAAAAGCTAATATCATCAATTCCCCACCAGAGGCATGCTACAGATAAGAAATGATTGAGATCAGCCAGCAGGCTACAGAGATATAACTGGTCAAAAGTGTGGACGGACGACGGACGAACGACGGAGGGACTACCACGGGCCACGAGCAAATTTTCACACTTCAATGACTGTGTATTACCTTTCTTTCTAAATTCTATCTAAAAAAGGAATGAATACCCTAGTAAACCCCGATTTATATAGAAAAAAGATAGGGTTTACAAGGGTATACCCGCTCCGGAGAACGGGAGGTCTCGGGTTCGATCCCGGGCCGCGACATACCAAAGTCGTTAAAAATGGTACTAGCTGCTCCTCGCTTGGCACTCAGATTTACGGGGTAGAGCTAGGACTGGTCGATCCAGTGTCAGGATAATGTGACTGGGTGTGGTATCATGTAATGTGTCTGGGACATGCTACTTCAGTGAGGCAGCACTATAAACGTGACATTGAGCTCCCTGTCGCAACGTGATATGACTGAAAAATTGTTGAAATTTAGTGCTCCTAATTTTTTAATTTTTTCAATTTTGAGCAGTAAATTGAATTGTTGGTATTTTTTAATTTATTAGTATTACATCGTTGACATTTTAAGATTTGTGAGCAGTAAACTGTTTGCATTTCGAGCAGTAAAAATAGAATCCTTTGCTGATCTGAGCAGGAAGATTGCCTTATTTGTTTTATAACGAAAACACGCCTATATAATTCTGACCCCATTGAACCCCACTTTTATACAGTAAAACTGGGATTTTCAGCGGTATACCTTATTTTTCTTATTTCTGCTCTAAAATATAGAGTGTGGGTACTCGTTAGAACCGCCTCATCGAGGCGGTTCTAACGAGTACCCGCAATCTATATTTTGAGCAGAAATAAGAAAAATATCACAATTTTTCATCTTAAACTTTTCGGGGTTTTTTTCGGCGGTAAGTTTTACATGCAATTTTATAGGTGTGTTTTCGTATTGGTAATTTCACGCCTACGGAACGATAGAATGCGTAACCATTGGTTAAGAACGTGAAGCAATTAGAGCGACATCCGGTTAGGAATTAGATCGCTAAAAAAGGTAAAGAAACTGTGCAGTTTCTATGTTTCATAAGTTATATAATTTTTACGAGGAAGTTATTTAAAAAACGGGGAATTACATTCAGGAGCCCATTGATATCGGCATCTTTGGAGTAAATACCAAATCCCGTACTTCACACATTTTGGCTAAATTTAGTTTCTCCTGCTGAAGGTGAACTCAAGCCTTAGAAAACGAGTGGTTTTTCGAGGTGTTTGTTGCCTTTTATTTATTACTGCGCTTTGCTACAAGTTCAGCGTATTAACATGCACACACAATAAACATATATGATTATATGTGTTGTGGATATTTTGCTTGTCAATGCAGCACTAGCGAGAAATCACCACGGAAAAGGTCGAAAATGGTTGGTTACGCATTAGATCTATAGAAATGATAACAAAACTTGCAACTATAAAGCGGATCTGTTTTCATCTCCACGGCTCCAGAATCCCCCGCACCTTGTTCTACGGAACCATTTTTAGCCAACCTGATAAGCAGTGCGCTATTGATTCGATAATGACATAGTATTTTATGGAAACATTTTCAGTCTCCAGAATCATAGTACCGAATGATTTTCACGGACTTTTACGCTGTGTTTGTTTTATCAATGGTCCGGTAATTGCCTGAAATGAAATAAAACAGGTTTTGGAGTTTTAATTTCTGCGAAGAACTCCTCATCTGCCAAAATTTGCTGGTTAAGCATTAGATCGTCTGGTTGAGCATTCGATAACCAGAGGAGAAAATCAAACCGGTTGCTGCCTAAGTAAATGCCAGCAGCTTACTACAATAAAAGGTGGTCTACATATGATTTCTAATTTGTGTTAAAATCACCAGAGAAAGAAAGCTGTGATGAAAAATACTTTTCTGGACAAGACCATTAAATGTTTGGGTATCATGCTTATCTGACCGAATGAGGCGCCAATTCATAAATAAGAGGTCATTACTTGCTTTTGTAGAAAACAAAATGGCCAGCTTACGCTTTGTAATGGCGATTAAATCTATATCCGGATGGGACGGCCATTAATGAACCGTCTCACCCGAGAATAAAAGCTGTTCGCCATCCTGTAAATGAATTTGACTAAATCTCCTATTATCAAGAATTGCCCAAATAAAAAAATGGAGAGAACCCGTTTAAGAAACTCAGGCGTGAAAGGCTAAGGGTAAGATCGTTAACACTGCAGATACGAAAGCCTATTTGGCTTATGTAGGAGAAAATAAAATACCGTAAAGGCGTAGTTACGCGACACAAAAGACGTAATAACGCAAAAAAGGCGTAGAAACGCAAAACAAAAGACGCAGTAACGCCAATCAGAAGGCGAAGCTACGCAAAAAAGGCGTAGTAACGCAAAAACAAGGCGTAGTAACGCGAAAAGTGCATACTAATGCACAAGAAAGACGTAGTAACGCAAAAGAAAGGCGCAGTGATGCGAATCAAAGGCGTTTTTACGCGAATCAAAAGGCGTAGTAATGCGAAAAAAGGCATAGTAACGCAAAAGAAAGGCGTATTTGTTTTAGCTCGCCTCTGCAAAGCAAATAGGTAGCCGGAATATCCTACTCATGGGACTGCGCATGCCCCCAAAATATATGTCTGTATCATGATCGATAACCCAGATCGGAGATCCCGTGAGTTCTATGCTAACTGTCAAAACGATAAGATAAAGATATTGTCTAAAACCAACTTCTTATTAATACAAACAGCGCAAGAATGACACACCATGTATTCTTAATCATGTTAATCAAGACGAACTAGAATCCATTTGTAAAATTTATAAATTTTAAGTAAACAGGAGACCAGGTGCGTTCATTAAATAAATTGAGAGAAGTAAGTAAGTAAGTCAGTCAGTCAGCCAGTAAGTAAGTAAGGACTTTATATAGTGAGGGTAGCAACATTTAGCACATACAAAAATACATGTAATAGCTTATCTTCAACGAGGCCCTCAGCTAATCTTCCATGATCTAATCTTCCTTCTTAATAAAACATACACGCTATAATATTTTGTTTCATCGGCATTGTCATTTTTAGATATGAGGAAAAAATATAGATATAATAAATTGATAGAACATACAAGTTATAATATTTTCTTCCATCTGCAGTATCATGTTTAGATATGAGGAACTTTTGAAACCGTTTTGAATATGGAGCAATATTTTCTCACGGATGTATCTAGGCAGTGATTAGGCAGTTTACATTAAGCCAAAAGTCCAGTTTTTTGTTCACTATCGACCGACTGTTGATAATATTGTATTTAGTACTAAAAAGGTTGTAGACATTTGTTTTCTCCACATCATTTTGTTTCTTTGAATAATCATTACGAAAACACGCCTATACAAATACAATGTAACCTTTATCGCCAAAAAAACGAAAATTTTAAGATGAAAAATTGTGATTTTTTTCTCATTTCTGCACAAAATATAATGTGATTTAAAAAACAACAACAAAGGACTGGTGGGTCTATTGCCTCCGAGTGTAGGTAGGAGAAATAGTCTTAAACTGTTTCATTAATCTCTTAAATTCCAGTGTCCAATCAAATATTGTAGATATTCACCAGACGCCGGATCCTGCAGCGTCTGATCAGGGTATACACTCTTTGCCAAGCCCATCCTATGTTTCCAAGATAACCCTCTTTAGTTTTTCACAACACTCTGACCTCACTGCGACTATTTTCATTCTAATAGTTTTCCCGACAAGTCAGTGATATTCACGTGCACTTAAGCATATAACAGCTTTTCTTCTGAGCACCTTTGGGTCGACTGACAAACAATTCCCAGTGGAATTCTTTTCACTGACTGTTACAAGGCGGTTCTTCTTTGGCGGTTTATTTATGTTATTGTTTGTCACTGATTGTATGTATCGCATTTTGGATAGCAAGCTGGTATTGATTCCTGATCATTGCTTTACTTCTACTTTTTATAAGCACCAAGTTTATAATCATGAGTGTCTTATGCCCAACCTGGCTCTCTAATGCTTGATCATAGAAACACGATATAGATTTAATCGCCATTAAAAAGCGTAAGCTGGCCATTTTGTTTTCTACAAAAGCAAGTAATGACCTCTTATTTATGAATTTGTACGTCATTCGGTCAGATAAGCATGATACCCAAACATTTAATGGTCTTGTCCAGAAAAGTATTTTTCATCACGGCTTTCTTTCTCTGGTGATTTTAACATAATTTAGAAATCATATTCAGACCACCTTTTATTGTAGTAAGCTGCTGGCATTTACTTAGGCAGCAACTGGTGAGATTTTCTCCTCTCTGGCTATCGAATGCTTAACCAGACGATCTAATGCTTAACCAGCAAATTTTGGCAGATGAGGAGTTCTTCGCAGAAATTAAAACTCCAAAACCTGTTTTATTTCATTTCAAGCAATTACCGGACCATTGATAAAACAAACACAGCGTAAAAGTCCGTGAAAATCATTCGGTACTATGATTCTGGAGACTGAAAATGTTTCCATAAAATACTATGTCATTATCGAATCAATAGCGCACTGCTTATCAGGTTGGCTAAAAATGGTTCCGTAGAACAAGGTGCGGGGGATTCTGGGGCCGTGGAGATGAAAACAGATCCGCTTTATAGTTGCAAGTTTTGTTATCATTTCTATAGATCTAATGCGTAACCAACCATTTTCGACCTTTTCCGTGGTGATTTCTCGCTAGTGCTGCATTGACAAGCAAAATATCCACAACACATATAACCATATATGTTTATTGTGTGTGCATATTAATACGCTGAACTTGTAGCAAAGCGCAGTAATAAATAAAAGGCAACAAACACCTCGAAAAACCACTCGTTTTCTAAGGCTTGAGTTCACCTTCAGCAGGAGAAACTAAATTTAGCCAAAATGTGTGAAGTACGGGATTTGGTATTTACTCCAAAGATGCCGATATCAATGGGCTCCTGAATGTAATTCCCCGTTTCTTAAATAACTTCCTCGTAAAATTATATAACTTATGAAACATAGAAACTGCACAGTTTCTTTACCTTTTTTAGCGATCTAATTCCTAACCGGATGTCGCTCTAATTGCTTCACGTTCTTAACCAATGGTTACGCATTCTATCGTTCCGTAGGCGTGAATTTGATAGTGATTAACACGACAAATTTATGCTCAAGTAAGTTGAGCCTGCTTAAGTAAGTTGAGCATGAGAAAGGTAATAACCTCGGGGCCACGTTATTCAATAAAATCCGCCGCTTTTAGTCGATTCTAACGAGTGCAAACAACTTATTTTTGGAACAAAAAAAAGAACACACTGATTACTTTTATTAGAAACCCATAAAGAAAATCTTAACTCACATGGGCGGGCAACATGTTTGTTTATGTTGCGGTTTTACGTCCCCGTCAACACTATTTAGGTCAGCATGCTATTGTTTGCGGTATAGATCATTTAACAGGTATTTTTGGGGGTTGTTTCTAAAACTGACTATTTTGTGGGGACTATCAAAAATCTTTGGTATGTTAGCGGGCGGGGGTGGTATGTTTGGGGAGGGGGGCGGTGTTGCTAGTGATGTTAATTCTTAAAAAGCATTGTGGAAATACTTTACCACAAAATGAACCAGAAGTTGTTTCTGTTGCGCAAAAATTCATGGGCATTGTAGCAATTACAGAGTTATACTGTTAGAAACTGTTAAAAGCACTGCAATCATTTTTCGGCAGAAAAAAATGGTAAAAACACACTTTAAAGAACGCCAGCATGATTCGGCATATATTTTGGGTCATTATTGTTTGGGGTACACTGTCAATCGTGATATATTAAATGTTGGGGTCTAGACTATGTTGCAGGCAAAATTCAGAGTACCCCACAACCCCTCACGGGATGCAGACCAATCTGTATCTCCGGGGGCGCGGGCTACATGTATCATAATGGATAAATGTGGACGGACAATGCTGCCTAACTCTGCCTTGGAACTTTCTTGTAGCGGAAAGGATTTATAGCTCTTTGAAAGCAGCTGCGATACCATTACAGTAGAGCCTGTCATAGTGGGCACTTCTTTTATACAAATAACCTCAATTAAACAAGCGGGGATTCAGTTCTTCAGATCAAAGCACAGACAGCACTTGTTGGTCAATTTTTTGAGTGCAGCTGGAAAAATCAAATACCTGTAATAACACCCTTGTAAACACGACTTGATATAAAGGGATGATACACAAGTGTTTATAATATTAGCTCACCTGTCACGTAGTGACGAGGTGAACTTTTGGGATCACTTTTTGTCCGTCGTCCGTCGTGCGTGCGTGCGTCCGTCCGTCCGTCCGTGCGTGCGTGCTTCCGTAAACAATTTCAAATAAGTATATCTCTAAAACCCCACGGTCAATCTTGATCAAATTTCATGTGAAGCATCAATAGGTAGGGGGAAAGGCTGCATAAGGTTTTTGGGCTGATCAGATTTCGAATTCTTGTTTCCATGGCAACATATAGCTCCCATAGACTTATAGTGGGAAAATGTTTAAAAATCTTCTTCTCTGAAACCACAGGGCCCAGAGCTTAGATATTTAGCTTGTAACAATGTTAAGTGGTCACCTTCATAAATCATGCCAATCATGCCCCTGGGGTCCAAATTGGCCACGCCCCGGGGCCCCTTAGCTCCTATAGACTCATAATGGGATAAAAGCTTCAAAATCTTCTTCTCTGAAACCTCGGGCCCAGAGCTTAGATATTTAGCATGAGGCAACGGCAAGTGGTCTATCTATCTATCTTCTGATACTGCGTCGGTCACATTTGACCATTACCGCAGGTGTATATTACATACACTCCAGTTTTGCAGGATGAAAGCCTACACAGTAATCATGTAATTACGGTAGGGATCTTTAACCTGCACAGGGGATGGTTCTCCCTGCACAGAGGGCCTCCAGTTAACGTCCCGATCCGAAGGACGGTGCACTTAATGACATTCATCCCTACATAATTCCTGCCAATCATGCCCCTGGCTTCCAAATGGGCTACGCCCCGGGGCCCCTTCGCCCCCATAGACTCATAATGGAAAAAAGCTTCAAAATCTTCTTCTCTGAAACCACAGGGCCCAGAGCTTAGATATTCAGCATGTAGCAAGGGCAAGTGGTCACCTACATAATTTCTGCTAACCATGCCAATGGGTTCCAAATGGGCCACGCCCCGGGGCCCCTTCGCTCCTATAGACTCATAATGGAAAAAAGCTTCAAAAATCTTCTTCTCTGAAACGACAGGGCCCAGAGCTTAGACATTTAACATGTAGCAAGGGCAAGTGGTCACCTACATAATTCCTGTCAATCATGCCCCTGGGTTCCAAAGGGGCCATGCCCCGGCCCCCTTCGCTCCCATAGACTGATAATGGAAAAAAAAGCTTCAAAAATCTTCTTCTTCACAGGGCCCAGAGCTTAGATATTTAGCATGTAGCAACGGCAAGTGGTTACCTACATAATTCCTGCCAATCATGCCCCAGGGTTTCAAATGGGCCATGCCCCGGGGCCCCTTCGCTCCCATAGACTCATAATGGAAAAAGCTTCAAAAATCTTCTTCTCTGAAACCACAGGGCCCAGAGCTTATATATTTAGCATGTAGTAAGGGCATGTGGTCACCTACATAACTCCTGGCAATCATGCCCCTGGGTTCTCAATGGGCCACGACCCTGGGCCCCTTCGCTCTCATAGACTCATAATGGATAAAAGCTTTCAAAGTTGCTTGTGTCAACCAAAATTGCTCAAACCCTCTACTCTACCATATATTATCTTCAATTCCATTTGTACAATATGGATCAGGTGAGTGATCCAGGGCCATTATGGCCCTCTTGTTTTTTATGTATTTATTTTTATTTTATTTTATTTTTTTCTTTTCAAAATTTGCAAAACACAAATTATGTGTGCTCGTTATAACCGCCTCTCTTACTATCACAAGCCATTTATGTTAGTAGCAAAAATAAGAAAATATTTCACAAATTTTCATCAGAAAATTGTCACTATTGGGACCCATGTTAACCCTTATCCTGCTGAATAAATTAATGATCCACACCCATCGCTGACCAGCAACCAATCAGACTAATTGTTGTATTCGTTCATTTCACAAACTGCATGACAAACGGTGTAGATCCAGATCATTCAGAAGCCATCTGATCAGGATCTTCACTGTTTGCAAAGGTCGGGATTTTCAGATTAGCAGGACACCGGTTACATAGGGTGTTATCCAAATGCTTTTGCGTATAACAGTTATCAACCAATGGCTATGCTGTAAAAGCTATCCGCACGAGCGCACAACTGACCCATAACGGTCAAAACATTATTATTTTCTGTTGACTGACGTGGAAGTGGATGGCAACAACTCCATCTGATCCAAGGTAAGATAATTGAAATTATTTTAGAATGCGATTCTGTGTATCCATGCAGCCCCGACAATTCTATCTACGATCGATCACATTAGGTGTACATTACGTACACACTGCGGGTTTGCAAGATGAAAGCCTACACAGCAATCACGTTATCTACCAGTCTACGGTGGGGTTCTTGAACCTGCACAGGGAGTGACTCTCCCTGCACAGGGGCGGGAGTGCAGTTAGCGTCCCGATCCGAAGGAAGGTGCACTTTTTGACATTCGTCCCTGCAAATGATCCCAATGGAACGTGTTCGGGCACCGAAATAATCGCCGCCGCCTGGGATCGAACCGGGGATCTCTGGTATCAGAAGCAAGTGTACTAACCCCTGAGCGATCCAATTCTGTTTAATACCTCACAAATTTTAATCAGTTATACCGAAGGGGGAACCTGCCCGCCTCGGCCATTCATTGTTTGATTCTTGAATAGTGCGTGGCTGCTCACAGAAGAAACTACATGCATCTATTTATTTTCACATACTGAGTCGGTCATATAAGGCCATTACCTCAGTTGGGGAGGGTGCCTAAATTAAGAATTTAGATATAAAAAGTGGGAGGGGGAGCTGAACGAGTCCTTAAAACTATTTAAAATCTGATAAGCAGTGGTATACGAAAACGCATAACTCTGGGTCCCAGTCTATACAGTTTTGTTTGTTTGCTTGATTTGAGGTTGAACGTCCACGTCAACACTGTATGTGTCATTTTGGAGTCGTTGCTTCCAATTTTGTGGGACTTTTACCAGGCATTGAGATGAAACGACATCTCAAGTCCTGTCGCCAAATGAATCTAATAGGGTTATAAGCATGGACGGTCCGACTCGCACCGCTTTGCCTGGCCAGGCTTAGATCCTCTAAGCAGTTTACCAGTATTTGTGTGCTGTCGGTTTCAGCTCTACGTGGAAGCATCATGCAGCTAATCTATTTCTTCAAGCAACAGTGAGCGGGGGCCGCCAATCTATACTGTACGGGCTTTGATCTCCTCTGCGGTCTTGGCATCTACCGCAGACGAAGGAAGCCTTTTCCACTGAGGAATAGTTCTGCGAAAGAAAAATGCTTTAGGGTATCTTCATAGGCCTGGTACCTACGGTATTTTGAGTTATTTACTTTTGATGCACTTGTTAGTTGAAACTGTCACATGGGTCAAGTATTTATCTTTATCAAGAGACACTATACCAGAGTGTACCTTATAAAAGAAGGTTAAGGAGGAATTCACGACGGGCCTCAAGGGACGGCCACTTCAACTTGCTTAGGACGTCTCAGACGCTACTTTTATTTCGCCATGCCCATCGAGCTGCTGCTCTCTGAACCTTCCCAACCTGCTGAATTTGTGTTTTAAATGGGTGATGTATATTCAAGTTGAAGGCGAACCAATGTTTTATATGCAACATCCTTTGTCTGCTTAGGTGCAAAAGACAAATTACGTCTTAGAAATCCTAAAGTCCTCGTTGCTTTAGATATTATCTCCAAAATATGATGACCACCAATCAAGATCGTCAGTGATGATAATTTTGTTTGTTTGATTTGTGGTTTAACATCCCCATCAACACTGTATATGTCATTTTGGAGACGTTGCTTCCAATTCGTGGGACTTTTACCCAACATTGACATAAAATGACATCTCAAACACTGTCGCCCAATGAAACCAATAGGTTTATAAGCATGGACTGTCCGACTCGCACCGCTTTGCTTGGCCAGGCTTAGAGCCTCTAAGCGGTTTACCAGTACCCGTGTACGGTCAGTTTCAGTTCTGCGTTGAAGCATCATGCAGCCCATCTATTTTTTTCAAGCCCTGATAGGCGGGGGCCATCAGTGATGGTGATACAGAGATATCTGGCGGATTGGACCTGTTCCAAAGTGTGCTGGTGTTGTGAATAATTACATTTAATCTGATTGTCAGGAAGATGTGACACCCTCATCGAATGAGATTTGGCCACATTGAACGGCCTCCTTCTGTGTAAGTCTGTCCAGGTCAACTGGTAAAATCAGAAGAATATACACTGCTCAAAACAATTAAAGCAACAAACTTATAAGCCCCTGGCAATTTTCAAACTCAATGAAAGGCACTTTTTTAAAGTGACAACTTTTTACAATATTTATGCAAACGTTAATAAGCAAGGTTCACGTGCAAAGCAAGAATGTGAGCTGCAGCATGGATACCCCTATAAAACGGCTGAAATTCGGTATGGGGCGATCTGTTCAAAATTTGAGTTTGGGTCAGAAACATGTCAATCCTTCGGTTATGCGTTATTTTGGGCTTCATAGTGACTTCATATGGTGTTAGGCGGTTCTTGGAAGAAATTGAGGTCGCTCGAGCTGTCGCTTTGCTTGAAAGTGGGTACACCCAAAGGATCGTTGCTGAACGCTTTGATGTATCGAGAAGTGTTGTTGCCAGGCTATTCAACATTTTTTTGCATTATTTGCTGGCCCCCAGCTTACACTTTATCAATATTGGAAAAACAGGAAACCAGACCCCCCTGACCTTTCAAGGCCAGGGGGGGTCTGGTTACCTGTTTTCCCAACACTGATAATCTTCAGACTAGGAACCAGTAGATAATGCAAATAAGGTGTATGGAGACTACCAGGAGACGGGCGAAAGGGCAAAGCCGACATCGCATGACGTCAGAAAAGGGACGAAATCGGCAGTACACGGCCAGAAGGCTGCAAATCGATTTCCAGCATGCAGTTGATCAAAGAATATTCGATCAAATAATACGTAACAGGTTACATGAAGGTGATCTGCGGGTCAGACGTCCGGCAAGAGGGCCTATTCTCACCAGGCAACATTGTGTGCGGCGATATGAGTGTGCCCAAGAACATCAGAACTGGCGATTGCAAGACTGGCGTAGTTCTGTTCATAGATGAAAGCAGATTTCACCTGAGAGCATGTGATCGACGTGTTGAGTCTGGAGACGACCCGGAGAACGATACGAGGGCTGCAACATTGTGGTAACAGACAGATATGAAGGGGGTTCAGTAATGGTGTGGAGTGGAATTTGTTATGAAGACCGAACGGATTTGTACGTGATAAACGGAGGTACATTGACTGCATTACGGTATCGAGATGAAATTCTAGATCCTATTGTGAGGCCATTCGCTGTGGCAATCGGTGTCAATTTCATTCTGATGCAGGATAATGCGCGCCCCAATACTGCTATAGAATGTGCATGGATTACCT
This sequence comes from Lucinisca nassula, assembly GCA_963580285.1. Lineage (NCBI taxonomy): Eukaryota > Metazoa > Mollusca > Bivalvia > Lucinida > Lucinidae > Lucinisca > Lucinisca nassula. The sequence goes on from OY757018.1 coordinate 68,128,436, forward strand.
TAATCGCGAGACTATTGAAGTAATAGACTGGACGGCACATTCTCCAGACTTAAATCCAATAGAACATGTGTGTGGCATTCTTAACAGACGTATCTCACAGGGCGATCATCCACCAATGACTATTCAAGAACTCACAAACATCTTTAGACATGAGTGGGAAACACTAGCTTTACAAACTGTTCAAAATTTGGTTCGTAGCATGCCTCGGCGATGCCAGGAGTGTTGTGCTGCTCGAGGTGGTCATACACATTACTTACAGGAAAAAATGACTCATTTGCGCATGTCTATGACATTTGAAATAATCTGGCGTAAAGATGTCGAGTTTCCCAAGCATTTATTCAACTTCTTCCGTAACAGGTTACAGGCCGTGATTTGTGAACTTAACATGTTGCAGATAAAGTTATTCATCTTTCTGAATCGTTGTTTCATCATCATTATCCAACAACTTTATACTAAGAGGAAATATGTGCTTTGCTCATTTAATTGTTTTGAGCATTGTATTTTCCTATACAGCAAACAAGCGGACAGATGACCTGATATTATCGGGGGATAATTTATGAAAACTAAGAAAAGGACCGGTCAAAGAACCGAACCTTATCGGACACCGGATAAAACAGGGACAGGATCGGGCGCTTGGCCATCAAGTACAACTTGTTGTGTGCGCCCAGAGAGACATGAGCTTATCCACCTATGTGTTGGTCCTCTTACTCCATAGTATTCCAACTTGTACAATAGCCTTCTGTGAGGTACCTTGTCAAAGGCCTTTGCAAAGTCCATGATAATCATGTCAGTCTGTGGCCACGGTTATTATATTGGCCATATCCAGATTGCTTACAGTGTCATGGTAAAATTGGACTAATTGGGTTTCACAAGACCTTTGACTTCGGAAACCATGTTGACATTAAGCAAGAATGCTTTCAAAGGCCAGGTGCTTGTTAATATGGCTAACTAGTATATGTTCTATGGTTTTGAAACAGATGCATGCAAGCGACACTGATCTTTAATTTGCAGCATCATATTTTTCTGCTTTGTTATAGACCGGAGTAACATTTGCTTGTCGCCAATCATCTGGTACTACGCCCTGTTATTTTCGATTGCTTGGTATTCGTCTGTGGAGGTGTTAGAACGCACTTAAAAACAGTAGCATGGGTAACGTCGTGTCAACGTCGATGTAAAATCATCACGTCGCATCGACGTTGATGCGAAGTTGCTTTAAAAGTCATGTGGGTCAAGTCTCTAAACCCCTTCGAAAAAATGCCTACGTGTATTAGGCCTTAGGAAAAAGAAACATGACTCAAGTTCTCCACTGAGCTCCAAACATGGATTGTGGGCTTGGCAATTTCCTCATTTTCTTAGTGTCGTGACGTAAATTCTCTCTCTCTCTCTCTCTCTCTCTCTCTCTCTCTCTCTCTCTCTCTCTCTCTCTCTCTCTCTCTCTCTCTCTCTCTCTCTCTCTCTCTCTCTCTCTTCAAATAACTTTATTTTCTTTATTGCCTAGGTATCGCCACGTTTCTAGAAGAGACCTTTGTGATGACGAGCTGGTTGTTGTTGGTTGCCCTGCTATTGACACAAAGTAGAAATACAGAAGGTAATGACTCGTGAGTTGAATATAAGAATCTTACATGGGTATGGGGGGGGGGGGGGGATAGAAAATCCATCCGACCCGAGGGTCACTGTCCGGCATCACAAGTCCTGTCCCGAAGAACGGATTTTTCTACCCATCTTATCCATGTAGGATTCTTTTTTCTTGTATACCTTCCATTTCTGAGTGCGGGTTTTTAATACAGCAGTCACTTCGGTTGCCGACGCCCGCCATATTGTGATGACACTACAGTGATGATTAGTGACGTCACGTAACGCACTGTGACGTCAGCTTTAACGACGGCTCATATGAGGTCGTATTCAACCAGTGTATTTATCAAACACACGAGAATACTCGATTTTGGCAAAGATCACCAGGGTTAGATCAGAATTTCTATCCCATACTGAAATTATGGAATTCCTTATCTGCATCGCAGGAAAATGTATTGTATCCTTTTGGGAACTCCCAGAAACGGGACACAGGCAAACAGTGCAAGCCGAGGTCAGAGCCTCATTATGCCTTTTCTATAAAATCTCTAAAAAGAACTCAACGTGGCACCCTAAAAACTTCGAGAGGATCTCCTGCTTTATACAGGGAGAAGATTCTATTACAAATACACTTGCTTCGGTTTGATTACATGATGATACACATTTGTGTGACTATCCTTGTGACAAAGAACACTCCATTACGCAAACACGCCTATACAAATACATTGCCACCTTTATCGGCAAAAAAATGAAAATTTTATGATGAAAAATTGTGATATTTTTCTTATTTCTGCTCCAAATATAGATTGTGGGCATCGAGGCGGTTCTAACGAGTAGCCACAATCTATATTTTAGAGCAGAAATAAGAAAAATAAGGTATACCCCCGGAAACCCCAGTTTTACTATACAAAAGTGGAGTTCAAGGGGGTCAAAATTATATAGGCGTGTTTTCGTGATGTTTGAATTCTCCAAAACGGTAATGTTTCTGGTGAAAAGTTCTGATATTTTACTTTAATTCAATGCATCGGTTGTTGGTGCTCGTTAGAACCGCCTCATTGAGGCGGTTCTAACGAGTACCCGCAGCCTATGCCTTGGAGCAGAAATAAGAAAAATAAAGAAGACCCCTGTAAACCCCAGTTTTCTCTATATAAAGTGGGTGTTTGAAGTGTGTTCAACACACGGACATGTTCTCGTGACGTTTTATATTGCTACATCATCTCCTGAGTAATTATGAGCAGGGCCCTCGTGGGTAGAAAAACCGTTACCAAGCAATGAGGATGAGGACACACAAAACTAGGTACCAGTGGAATTCTCGTCACAACCTCTCTGTTTTGAGTCCAGCGCTTTATCACAGCGCCACAGCCGGCCTCGGTGGCTCTGTCTGATGCGCGTCTGACTGGTGATCAATAGGACGCGGGTTCGATTCCCGCCGGGATCGGCAACATTCTTTCGTGGTGATTGACCACGAAATCTTTTCTACGGTCATTCTCTCCCTTCCGCTGATTCAAGAAGGGCAGTTGTCAGTTTCTGGCGAAAGAATGTGCACTGTACTGGTTACTAATAACCGCTTACGTATAAGCCTGTCCAGGAAAAGTGTGGATAGGTAAACTGACCGGCTCAAAAATGACCTAAAATAGTGTTGACTGGGCCGTTAAACTCCAAAACAAACAAACAAAACCACTGCGCCACAGTGTTCCACTAAGTGTTATTATAACCCGATTTGTTAAAGTAAGGCAATAGCAATGGAATGCTAAGATAGGTTTGAAAACGATATATGAAGATTTGCTTGTGACCGTGTTCACACCATATAAATCACATTTGCATAATAGTGTTTGGTTCTGGATCAAATATTTATCAAAGGTAAAGAAAAATATCGGATACATCTAAATGTGTATGTGTTAAAAGTGTTTCTCCTACCAATGATTAATGTCATACTGAGACAAGACCTCGGTTTAAAGACTCATCCAGAAGTTCGCAGATGCCCCGAATCGAACCCACGATCATTAGTTTACGAGTCGAGTAGCTTAACCATCACACCACGTAGACTTCTAGGATAAATGTCGATAAAAATCTATGTATGTGCTTTAGTCCTCAATTTTTGAAATGGACTAATCCATCTTCGACATGGTTGCAATAGGTGTTTTACCTGTGTATAACAGCACTGGCTGCCGAGCGCGGCTTCTGGGTGCCTAAATAGTTGTTTAACCCATAAAATACCAATCACGACAATTGTCGTCTGCTTTGTTGTATGTCAAGTACTTTAATCTGAGTGTTTGCAAACAGTTGGGACCCAGATCAGACTGCTCCTCTAGGAGCAGTCTGATCTGGGTTCAGACTGTTTGCCTGTATGCGAAAATGCTTTTTGAAACGTTTGCAAAACGATTCAGCAGACGACATAAGTAGAGGATAATTTCAGATGTAGTTCTTCTCGGCGTCTTAAGGATGGTTCTAATGGATTCCCACAATCTATGTTTTAGAGCAAGAATACGCGTATGTCCATTTTTAACCCCACCTGTCTAGCCCCCGCCCATCGGGGCTTGAAGAAATAGGTGGGCTGCATGACGCTTCCACGCAGAGCTGAAGCCGACTCGCACACGAGTACTGGTAAACCACTTAGAGGATCAAAGCCTGCCCAGGCAATGCGGTGCGAGTCGGTCCGCCCATGCTGATAAACCCTATTGGTTTCACTGGGCGGCAGGGCTTGAGATGTCATTTCAACTCAATGTCGGGTAAAAGTCCCACAAAATTGGAAGCAACGTCTCCAGATTGACCTTTACAGTGTTGACGGAGACGTTAAACCTCAAATCAAACAAACAAATAACCCCACTTTTCTCTATACGTAGCGTATCATTCGGGGAAAGACTTTTAAAGAAGTTGGGCTAGACTGTGTTTGGTTAGGCGTTTGGTTGGGTTGCCTTGTGTTTGTTGTACAGACGAACAGTCTTGTCACCGATCGACCTACTGGCTGCTATATCTGCAGACCGGCGTCGAAAAGAATCGAAATAGTTGTTTTTCTTTCGCTCTGTCTTCTCTCTAGCTTCTTTCTTTCTTTCTTTCCCCATGTAGTTACAAAGTATATAGAGAATACCAGGTGAGTGTCTTTTGATATCAAGTTTATCAGGCAAGGCTTCGAGAACGCTTGTAGAATCGCGAGGCTTGCCGAGCGATTCTACATGCGTTCTCGAAGCCGAGCCTGATAAACTTGATATCAAATGACACGAATCTGGTATTCTATTTATCAGTTTATCCCCTTGTACACTCTTAAATTAGCAATTTAGGTTCAGTTATTGATGGTCCTCAGTGCGTCCAAGCATTCTGGTGGTCGATATATTTAGTATCAGCTGACCATGTTTTTCCTATGTTTTTTTTTTTTTTTCAAGGAATATTGCAATTTTTCCGAGCTACAATAACATTTTTTTGTCATATACCAGTAGTCTGGTTCATTCAGAAAGTGCAATGTCACGTTGACGTGATAAAGCTCACTTGTCCTGAGATAGCATATCTTTATCAGGTCAATGCGTTACAATGCAATGTATACAGGGGGTAACTGATAAATATTGTTGCCGATGTATATACTTTTACCAATGAAATTTGCAGGTTCGTGTTCCGGTATAGAACACAATTGCTCCCAAATTTGTATCAAACTCTCGGACTCCTTCATCTGTAATTGTTTCCATGGCTACAGACTAACACGTGATGGCAGTACTTGCTTAGACATAGATGAGTGTATGGAGTACCGACCATGCCACCAACTCTGTAAGAACACTAACGGAAGTTTTGAATGCGCATGCCATGCTGGATACACACTGGATATAGATTCTAAGGAATGCTCGGGTAAGTCTTTCATTACGAAAACTCGCCTATACAAATACATAGTAAACTTTACCGCCCATAAAACGAAAATTTTAAAATGAAAAATTGTGATATTTTTCTTATTTCTGCTCAAATTATAGATTGTGGGTACTCGTTGAAACCGCCTCATTGAGGCGGTTCTAACGAGAACCCACAATTTATATTTTAGCGCTGAAATAAGAAAAGGTTTACGCCTGTAAACCCCAGTTTTCAATATAAAACTGGGGTTCAAGGGGGTCAGAATTATATAGGCTTGTTTTCGTGATGCATATTGGCAACTGATAGAGATTTTTTCTTGAAGAGGCTATTCACCGTGCAATAATGTCGCTTTTTGTATTTTTGTATTTTCATATTTCTGTAATTGGCCTTTTATCAAATGAATTTTGTCGCACCAGCTTTCAGCATAATATAGAAGACCAGTTTTCCGTCCGTTCCTCTGTCCAGTTGTCAATCCGTCAATATTTTCGACAACCCTAGCGTTCACCATAATGTGAAGTCCATTTGCCAAAATCTATAAGGGCTTCATTATTACTTTTTGATACAAACTCACGTTTTGGGATGACAACTTATATGCAAGCATCCATAGTTGACCTTGAACTACATGTCATGCCATGGTTCACTGACTTTGAGCTATTGCGTAACCCTACCATCGACCATAACCCTCAAGTCTATTTCTCAAGAACTGCAGGAACATCTTTAAAGATACTTGGTACAAACGTAAAGCTACAGGTTGCAATTTGAAAGCAAGTATGTTTGCCCGTGACCTATTTTTCATGGTTTTCTGATTTTGAAATTAAAGGGTTTTTGAACCCCTTCTCTTATTTCGAAAAGATCGTTAATCAGAGGTGAAAGAAAACCGGAGTACGTGAAGAAAAAAAAAACATAACGGCTCGAACTTCATAAAGTGGGTTTTATGTAAAACGTCTCCCCGTACATCAACCATAGTGCAGTTTATATTTTACTTTTGTTCCTTTGAGATCAGCGTGAATATTCTGAGAAATCAGAAATAAATTATTGGTTTAGACTCATATTCTAGACAGGTTTTTAATTATTTGGACCCCATTTTGATTTATATCAGTCTTTGAATCGACTGCCTATTCGAAATTCGCAAAATTGCAGAATGTTTCCTCTTGCTTTTTGCCGGATCATTACAGGGTCACTGATGAGGCTTTATTAGCCGAAACTACGTAGTATGACCCATCTTCTTTCTTTTGAATGTTTTCATTGCTCTTAAAGGAACTCATTTTTGATTTTTATTTATAGGGATGTTCATTACATAGACTTGTTATACTCCCGGCATGACACTGACTTGCTATGTTTAATGCTTCATTGACTTTATCAGATTATAACAGAACCCTTGAGAATTCAACAACTATAGTTGCTAGAATCTTTAACTTAACACAATGTTTCTATGTGCAAAATGCTGACTCAGCAAACGCATTGACCCCCTGACCTTGACCTATATGTGATGCTGTATTGACATTACAGACTATACAGTGGCCCTTATGAAACTACAGTGACCAGAAAGGTTAAATTTTGCATAATATTTCCTCTTGAAATGCAGGCAATAATAAATACAGTTAATAATAATAATAAACAAGAGCTGTCACTATAGGTGACCAATGCCCCCCCTTGGGAGCCAATTTCTGAGTTTTTGCAAAATTTCAAGGGGAGATAATTCAGCCAAAAATGACAACAGAGTTATGGCCCTTGGTCAGAATGTAGCCCTTGAGATGGTAAATAAGTGTATGGAGTTTCATGGGGCTCGGTCAAATACTTTTGAAGTTATGATCAGGGTTAAAGTTTTTTGTGACGGACAGACAGACAGACAAACAGACAGACAGACAGGGCAAATACTATATGCCCCCCGAATCAAAGATTCTCGGCGGAGGGGGGGGGGGCATAAAAAGTGTATCGGTTTACATGTCATTCTACATTTTCTTAAATTAAGCTTTGCTGTTCTGTGGCAGCCTTTTTTATGCTTGTTGTTTCTAGGCAAAATTGTGCCGAATTTCCACCAACTTTGTCTTTATTATTTAGCAAAGACAAGCAGTATTGTCTTTGGATATGATATGAATTATACTATATTTGTTAAAATTCAGTAGTTATTCTCGGTGAACTGTATATGGAAAGGGTAAACACTACAAAGTCGTTTTCAAGTAAAGGCGATGGCACAGGCCTGGAATATAAGTGCCCCACTCAGCACTTTGTCTAGCTGAATGCGCTGTAATTCTGTAGCGCTTAGTCGTAAACGCTGCTGGTAAATGACGTTGACGCAGATGCTTTGCAAGTTAGATTGTTTGGTTGATTTGAGGCTTAACGTCCCCGTCAACACAGTATAGGTCATTTTGGAGACGTTGATTCCAATTTTGTGGGACTTTTACCCGACATTGAGATGAAATCACATCTCAAGCCCTGTCGCCCGATGAAACCAATAGGGTTCATAAGCATGGACGGTCCGACTCGCACCGCTTTGCCTGGGCAGGCTTAGATCATCTAAGCGGTTTACCAGTACTCGTGTGCGGTCGGTTTCAGCTCTGCGTGGAAGCATCATATAGCCCATATATTTATACCCCCGGCATACGAAGTATGTCAGGGGGTATATAGTTTTCGTCTTTCCGTCCGTTCGTCCGTTCGTTGGTTCGTTCGTATGTTCGTTTGTTCGTTCGTTCGTTCGTTTGTTCGTTCGTTTGTTCGTTCGTACGTTCGTTCGTCAACCTTTACGTCAAAGTTTTGCGTTAAACCTTTTTGATTGCTCATATCTCTGTAACCACAGGTTGGATTCTCTTCATATTTGGTACAGGCTATCTCTATAGCATTACCTTTCATATGGAATATCTAAGCCCCTGGGTGGGTTGTCTGTCTGTCCGTCTGTCTGTTCATCTACTTTAACGTCAAAGTTTTGTGTTAAACCTTTTTCATTGCTGATATCTCTGTAACCACATGTTAGATTCTCTTCACGTTTGGTAAAGCATATCTCTATAGCATTACCTTTCATATGGAATATCTAAGCCCCTGAGTCAAGCCCCTGGGTAGGCTGTCTGTCTGTCTGTCTGTCTGTTCCTCTAATTTTACGTCAAAGTTTTGTGTTAAACCTTTTTCATTGCTGATATCTCTGTAACCACATGTTAGATTCTCTTCATGTTTGGTAAAGGATATCTCTATAGCATTACCTTTCATATGAAATATCTAAGCCTCTGGGTCAAGCCCCTGGGTGGGCTGTCTGTCTGTCTGTTCATCTACTTGTACGTCAAAGTTTTGTGTTAAACCTTTTTCATGGCTGATATCTCTGTAACCACATGTTAGATTCTCTTCATGTTTGATAAATGATTTCATGATACATGTCCCCTCCCCCTCCCACGGTGACCTTGACCTCAAGGTCACGGACTTAGAAATTTTACATTTGGTTAAAGTTTTATGTCAAAGTTTATAGATGCCTGTATGTTCTATTTGATGCTCTCACTCCCTTGGTCCATTTAGAAATTTTATGTTTGGTTTAGCTTTTACAAGCACATTTATAGGTTCTTGTAGCTTCTTGACTTCATTCATATTACATACAAGCTCGAAAGATATATCAGAGGGTGACGCTGGCCGGGGGTATACGTGACCCACTGGTCGCTTTCTCTAGTTCTTCAAGCCCCGGCGGGCGGGGGCGAAGGTGCTTTGCAAGACGAGTTATGATCCCTGACACTTCCTGTTCTCAAAGCAAGCGGGAACAGACGCTGCCTTTGATATGATGGGGACATTTTCGTTTTATAATCCATATGAGACAAATAATGGAAATGTGCATTTTCAGCTTTATGGTTGTACGGGCTGTTTTATTTACTGTAAGTTTGACAAAAATCAAACAATTTAGACCCCGATCTGATCTGCGGCTACACTGTTTGTCAATGTTTATTATTTGTATTATTATTTTTTTTTTATATATTTTTTTTTTGGAAATGTGACGTATGCAATATTCAAACATCGTATGTGAAATATTAAAATATTTCATACTATCCCATGTAATCATTGATTGACTGATTGATTATTTCGGGTTGAACGGTTTAACGACACGTCAACCCTCTCGGGCCATTTTACGTCATCTCCCAGAGAAAGCATTACGATAACACATCCATGCGGCATTGTGCATGTTGTCATATCTCCAAAATGGCTACTTTTCTAATGAAAATCCACAATATTTGTCTTATTTATACTACAAACATAGGTTGTGGGTACTCGTTAGAACCGCCTCATTGAGGCGGTTCTAACGAGTACCCACAACCTATGTACTGGAGCAAAAATAAGAAAAATAATCTAGTATCCCCGTAAACTCAGTTTTCTCTATATAAAGTGGGGTATAGGGGGTCTTCATTGCATGGACTTGGTCACGTGATGGGGAGAAAAGAGAAAAAAGAGACAGTAGATGAGAGGAAAATGAGGGACGGGAGAAAGAGGAAAATGAAAGGAAGTGTGGAAACAGAAGAATAACGATACTCCCCCTTTACCCTTACCTACTGTAAGTCAATATCAGTTGGATGCCCCAGTGGCACAAAGGTACACGATACCTTTGCCTCACCCAACCACCCCCATGTAATGACTGAACAAATTAGTTACCATAATCATAAATAAAAAATAATCATTGTTCTATAAACTGTTATAATGTTTTATTTTTCTGATTTTAGTGAGTAATAAATGAATGATATTCTGCAAAAGGCAATTTGATAATTATGATTATCATAACGATAAAATGAATATTTTACTATCATTGATTCCCTGGATAATTCCTATCTCAACAGAAAACCCCTGTCTCTTTTTAATGCGATCAAATCTCTGAGTGAAGGCTAGAAAAATGTCCTGAACTTAAGATGAGCGTAAAAGGTTAATGGAAACACCGTCAGGGGAGGCAACTCCAGCAAAAGTATTTTTGTCTCACATGTCAATAGGGGTCAACTCTTAAAGGAAAGAATTTGCTCCTGAGAAGCAAATTCTTTCCTGAAAGAGTAGACCCCTTTTTCCGTGGGACAGAGTTTATAGAAAAGCAAACAGGAAGTCCCGAAAGTTGTCTCCCTTTGAAAAAAGGCGCAAAAATCCGTCAGGCGTATCAATTCCACTTAACCATTTCAATATTCTTCGAAACATGAATCCGTAGGGATAAGTGAATAAAACATTTTTTAATTCAACTTTTTTAAACAGGGGACAATGGCCCTTTCTTCAGGAAATAAATGAAAATTCACACATTTATAACTTTTTAGTGTCGATAGGCTCATGTAGTTATTGCGACGTCGTGATAACGTTGCATCCTACTTCACGACGCAAAAACCAAGCAGTGATGTTGGCCCAAAAATCCTTGACGTTACGCCAACTATCACACCCTGAACTGGCGGTGTATTAACCAGTAATTTGTCCCAATACCAACAAGTGAGTCTACAAACCATACATACCAACATTCCTTTCACCTACGATGCTGGCATCTGTACCACTTGCAAACAGCGAACGCTCTGGCGACTGTTTTTGGATAAAAAGTGTTGATCTAATAAGTGTTTGATAACAACATTGAAAAAAAAATAAATAAATAAACATTTTCCGGTACTTGCCTGTCCGTTGTTTTGGATTGTCTCTCAAACAGTACTTCCGCGTGGTTGAACTTTGTTAGTCAGTGATAAACACGTGAACAACGGCAGTGAATATCTGCTGTATTGTTAACTTTGTGTCGACTGAAAAACGATTGGCAAAAAAGAATGCGCTTACACGACTAACACAAGCGCAAAAATTCAGGCGAACCTGCGATTACGCCTTCTCTCGCCATACTTTCGCTTTGCGCCTTGCCATCACGTGAACAAGTCCGTGAAATGAACACCCCCTAAACCCCAATTTATATAGAGAAAACTGGGGTTTACGGGGGTATACATTATTTTTTTCTTATTTCTGCTCCAAAACATAGCTTGTGGGTACTCGTTAGAACCGCCTCAATGAGGCGGTTCTAACGAGTACCCACAACCTATGTTTGCGGTATCAATAAGAAAAATATTACGGATTTTTATCAGAAAAATTGCCATTTTGGAGATGTGAAGAAATGCACTATGTCGCACGGGTGTGTTATCGTAATGCAGCTCAAACTGGACAAAACCTGTTATCCTTGCAGCAGCCGTTTTGTTTTTATTTCCTCTGTTCCTTCACTCAACCATATTTCTTATCTCTCCTGTCATCTCCCCACAAGGGCTGACGTTACCTTAAACCATAAACTGTTGAATTCGACGAGGTTTGCGGTCCGAGTGGACACGACTTTAAGGGTACACCCCTTTTTCAAAGCCGGAAACCCTAGAGAAAGAAAAAAAGTTATTTCCCTTGCTACATAGTGGAAATGCGCGAGTTATGATCATTCCGGTTAAACCTCTAAGTTAATATATTTTACAGATATAAACGAGTGCCTGGATCCCTCCACGTGCATAATTGATGGAATAAGAAGGGTCTGTGTGAACCTCCCTGGCGGATTCCAGTGCATCGAGGAAATAATTGCTCAAGAACACCATTCACTACTGTTTGATACAGGTACGTGCATACAAAAATCAAATATTTCTCTCTCTCTCTCTCTCTCTCTCTCTCTCTCTCTCTCTCTCTCTCTCTCTCTCTCTCTCTCTCTCTCTCTCTCTCTCTCTCTCTTTCTCTCTAAATCCATGTATATACACCTATACACCTGGTATATTTTCCCCTATTTTTGTCAGGGGGACAACTATTGGGCTTTTTCTGCGTTTCCCTTCAAATCAGATCCTTTGAAAAAGTTTTTTTTCTGGGTAATCCGGTTTTCGCCTACCTTATGAACGATCGGCTCGAAATAAGTGAAATAATTTTGAAATTATCTTGAAAGGGGGACCCCCTGACCCAGATGCTTCAGGTCATCACGCATTTATAGTGCACCAAGAACACAGATCAGATCTGCACCACGAAAATACGCCTATATAATTTTGACCCCATCAACCCCACATTTATTTAGATAAACTGGGGTTTACAGGGGTAAACTTTATTTTTCTTATTTCTGCTCCAAAATATAGATTGTGGGTACTCGTTAGAACCGCCTCGATGCGGTGGTTCTAACGAGTACCCAGCATCTATATTTTGAGCAGAAATAAGAAAAATATCACAGTTTTTCATCTTAAATTTTCGAATTTCCGACGGTAAAGTTTACAATGTATTTGTTGTATAGGGGTGTTTTCGTAATGTGTATTTTCTGTGCATACATGTTCCTGTCCAAAGACACATTCTTGCTTGGTGCGGCTTATTTAAATTCGAAACAGGGTCGTCATTATGAGGAGTGATTCTGATAAAAACGACCCCCCACCCACAAAAAAGAACGTGGCCTCGAGCCTCGCTTGGGTCACATTTGAGACACCAAGTTCAGCAACATGTTTATTTCTGTTGTTGTTGTTTGCTGTTGTTATGCCCCCATCTTCGAAGAAGTTGGAGGGGCATATTGCTTCTGGGAGGTTTGTGCGTCCGTCCGTCCGTCCTTCCTTCCGTGCGTGCGTCCGTTACACTTTATGATGCA